>JAWWEV010000022.1:7114421-7126359 GCA_035583235.1 Hafferia zeledoni | reverse complement strand
CGCGCCCCCCCCGGGGCTCCCGCCCCTCTCCCCTCGCCCCGCCCGCCCCCCGCGCACCGCGCCCCCTGCCGGGCCGCGCCGCAGCCGAACGGGGTCACGCGGCCCCCGGGGGGGGCGGGGCGGCGCTCCCCGCGCGTCGCGGGCGCGGTGACGCAGCGCGTGCGCGGTGACGTCGCGGGCGGCCCGTGCCCGTGTCCTGCCGCCGGTCCCGGCCCGGCCCGCCCGCCTCGGCCCGCCCGGCCCCGCTCGGCCCCGCCGCCCGCAGACATGGCCACCGAGGCCGACACCAACCTCGACGACATCCGGGGGGGGCCGCCCGGCGCCTCCCACAACGAGCTCAAGACGGTGCGGCGCAGGGGCGGAGGCCGGGCGGTGTGGGGGGGTCGGGCCCGGCCGGGCAGGCCCCGCGGGGCGCGGAACGGAGCGGGGCGGGGGCAGCGGGGCCGGGCCGGGCCCGCGGGGAGGGCGCAGCGCCGGGCCCGGTAGGCCGCGGACGGGCCGTGCGGGCGGAGAGGCCGCGGGCAGGGCGAGGGCCCGGCGGGAAGAGGAGGAGGAGGAGGAGGACGGGGCGGCGGGCCCGGCCCAGCTCGGCCCTTCCCGGCCGGGCCCCGCGTGGGCTCCGGGCGCGGGCGGGACGCTCGGCCCGCGGCTGGTCCCGCCCCCGCGGTGCGCGGCCAGGAAGGGGATTTTGGGGGCCGGGGGAATCCCGCGGGAGGGTCCGGCTCGGGGCCATTGTCCGCCCCACGTGCGGGCCGGGCCGCGCTCGGGGTGAGCCCCCCGGGCCGGGGCGGCGGGGCCAGGTAAACAAAGAGCCGAGGTGAACACTCGGAGCCGGGTCATCGTTGTGGCGAGCCCATCCTGCGGCGTGCGAAGCACTTTTTTTGTGGGAGGCCGTAATGAGCGTTCCCACGTGAGGGAGCAGAATGAACCAGACAGTTCCCTCGCAGCGGCTCCCGCGGGTGGGTGGGCGGTGCTGCACCCACAGCTGCGCCTCGCCCGGCATGCCGGGCTGTGCAGGGATGGCAACTGCGGGGGGCAGACAGGGCTGGCAGTGCGGCACTGCCCGCCAGAATGGCTTCCTTTCGCACAGAATTCCCTCAAAGGTAGCCCTGTGCTGTAAGAGGGAAAAACTCGGAGCGATTTTCCACCAGGATAAGCTGCACTGCTCAGCATTAATTACTGCAGGTTAGACTAATCATGGAATGTGGAGTTTCCAACTGCTGCAACAAGGAGTGTCTGTCTTACTGTCATCGAGAGGTTTCATGGATGCTTTAAAAGCTGGTATTTTAGCATATGTAACAGTAGAGAAACGTGAAGGTGAATGGATGATATCCCAGCCAGAAGGGGCTGAGAGAGCAGGTTTAACACTGGGTAAATGAACTTTGGCTGAAGTTACGTGGCCAGTGTAGACCTTGATTCTGGACCTGTTTCTGGTTAAATGAATAATGGTGGCTTCCTTTGGGGCCGTGGGTAGTTGTGAGAGTTGCTCTGGCCTGGAATGCTGTTACCAGCAAAGACACGAGAGCTTTCTCTTTCTAAAGATCACCATGCAAACTCCTTTCTTCCCTATTAGATAGTGTTACTTAGGTTATCACTTTGGTGGTGTTTCAGTTTTTTCTTCGTTAGACTCCTTAAAATACGTGGGACAAATCCATTTTTACAGAACACACAGATTTGTGGGTGATTATGCTTTGTTACTGTTGGGTTGTTTGTCCTGAAAACGTATCACTTTTGTTCTTTATTATGGTTTAGAATATTTGGGTTATAATATCAACATTCTGGTTTTGTTTTATTAGTGCTTTATCATTCTTCATTTCTTGGTTGCCTGCAGAAGTACTGAGATTTCAAGATAAAATCAGTAAAGAGATTTACTACAAAGAAAAGGAAATTTGCTTGTTCGAAAGTTGTAAAGTTGAGGTGTCTGTAAAGCTTTGTGTGTAAAGGTCTCTCTAACACTGTAGTTCTAAAGAGGTAGTTTAGGTGCTCAGTTATACAGAAATGAAGCCTTTGGAAAATCCACTCTAACAACTGATGTTGCTGTTTTTTGCAATTGCATGACTGTAGCCTTTTAAAGTATGTATAATTTAGAGAATAAAAGACTGTATACAATGTAACTTGTTAATATCTGTCCTCTGATCGTTTCTGAGGGATGTTGAGGTGGAGTGGGGGGAGGGTTATGGTCTTTACTGCCAGAAACTCAAAATTGTATGAAAAGTCTCTGCCTGTTGTGTTCACGTGATTTGATCCTCCAAAGTGAAACAGCTGAAGTGCTGCTGAAGAGCAAGGGATGGTCTGGACAGTCAAAGTACTGGTCAGAAAAAACATTGAGAAAAGTTTCACCTGGATATTTGGCTGTACTTATTGCTCCTGTTGTAGTGAAGTGAAATAGCAGCAGTGAAATGCACGTTTCTGCTCACGTAACTCATCTACTCAGTTCAGAGTGAGGTGAAATCTTCCCTTAGTTGTGGGTGAGGGAGGCCAGAGTGGTGGTGTGAGGAGGGGATGGCCGGGTTGAGTGAGGAGCTCAGGCAGCCATTTTGTCTTTAGTTACTGCTGTGGTTGGGGGGAGAGACAAACGGGGTGAAATCTGCTGTTCTGGTGTAGGTTCTGAGGGGATTCTCCAGGGTAAGTCATTTCCATGAGAGTCCAGTGGGATTCTCCCTGTAAGCTGATGAAGAGAAGCAGAAAAACTCGTTCTGGCCATTGTGGCTTTAGCTGTGTTTAATTCCAAATGTAGTTAATTTATGCACTACCAATGTCAGAATGTTTTTATCATTTCAGTGTATGAGGGACTTTGAAACACTGTAATTTTTTCATTTTGCTTTATTAGGATTTTTCCTCTTCCTGGGGACAGTACTTGAGTTTCTTAGAAAAGAAGTGAGTAATTGAAATCAAAACTAATTTTCTACCTTTTTCAATCAGGCATACAGAAAGCTGGCTAAGGAATACCATCCTGATAAGAATCCAAATGCAGGAGACAAAGTAAGATGACTTTTTTGTTGTTTTTTAAATGCCTTAAGTTGCTACTGCAGTGGCATCTAAGGAACCAAGTGCAGGTGTTGGGGGCTTGCTGTTCAGTTTGTTCCAAAATAACTGGGAGAAGGAACCCTGCCCAGTCTCAGAATTTGTCTCCTGTGTGTCCTCGTGTGCCTCCTGGTGAAATGCAGCAGCTGAGTTAAATTGGTTGAGAAGGTGATGCTGAGGAAAAACTGCCCCTTCATCTGCTGAGATGTCAGCTGGCACTGGCAGTGTGTAGGTATTTGGAAAATACCTACAGTTTCCCAGGTTTTTCCAACATGGAAAAGTGGATGTTGTAGAGGTTCTTGAAACTGCTGCAGCGTAAAACTAATTATGTATGTGGGAAGGTTGGAATAGCTTTGTTATGTTAAAAGCAATTTAAAAATTGTCAATTAAGTTGACTCAGCTGATTAACAAAATTGAGGTTCTGATGGCTGCTTAGGGGTGAGCAGAGATGACTATGACAAGATACTAATTTGTTATAAGGACAAACACATTAATGTACATTTTAGTAAGTTACTTAATTGCTACTGTATTTTAAGTGCCTAACATGACTTAAAATCTTTGTCATAAGTGTGTAACTGTTGGGTATTTTGCCTTTTGGCTTCTGCAGTCTTGTGTACTTGGGGTTCTTCAGTTGGAATTTTTTAAAAATTTGTAAGAAATCTGTCTTATGCCAAGCACTGTAAAGAGCAAAGCCAACCAAGTTTTGCAGTAAAATGTCTTATTTTTTAGTAAAAAGTAACACAGCAAGTCCAAGCTTGACGTTTAAGTCTTGCTTAGAATAAGTTCTATTAGAAGGAAGGTGGAAAACTGTCCCATTGTGCACCTTCTTAATTGATGGCTGTTGATGCTGGGCAAGGAACAAGCGCAGTGCTCCCGTGAGGCTCTGAGTGCTGATGCCTGTTGTGACTCTGTTCTGCCCCAGTTCAAGGAGATCAGCTTTGCCTACGAGGTGCTGTCCAACCCGGAGAAGCGCGAGCTGTACGACCGCTATGGGGAGCAGGGGCTCCGGGAAGGCAGCGGCAGCAGCGGAATGGACGATATTTTCTCCCATATCTTTGGGGGTGGATTGTTCAATTTCATGGGTGGGCAGAGTAGAAGTCGTAATGGCAGAAGGAGAGGAGAAGACATGATGCATCCACTCAAGTGAGTACCTTGACGTGCAGTTTGTGCTCTCGAGCTCTCCTGGTCAGTACTGGACTGCTCATTTCTGTTCTTGATGTGCTTCTGAGCTGAGAATCCCTGCAATCTGCCCTGCCTCTCACACCTGCACCCTGTGTGTAGAGCAGCAGGCAGTCACCTGGTTGGGCAATCAACATAACCATATATTAACCTGATAATGTGATTTGCCAGGTTATTAGAACATATGTACTTTGTCAGCATTAGTTTCCTTTGGTTTGCTCTTTAATTATGTTTGGAAGTTCTAATCTGAAGGAAGTTTTAACTACCAAGAGTTACTTGTTAGGCAGATTCTTAGCAAAGTGGTGGTGCCATGGAAGGCCTTAGGTTGACCTGCATTCATGGCCCAGTAACAGCTGGAGCTGTGGCTGAACCCCATAATTAATGGGGTCATTAATGGACAGCTGTGTGTGGCAAGTTCGGTTCTGGTTTGGCTTTTTTTCAAAGCCTTTCTTGAATGTCACATCTAGTTGTGTTGTGTAGATATCTTGCAGCCATGACTGGCTTTTGGCCTGCTGAGCAAGTCTTTCTAAGTTCTTAAGTTAAGCTGCATCTTCCCTGTGGTCGGCAAACCGTGCTTAGTAAAATCTGTTTGATTTTTCATGCTCAGTTTAGCAGCCAGTACTGTGTGGTGTGTTGTTGTTCAGCTTTGGTTTTGTTATTTGTAAACACTGATGCCAAGCAACCTTTTCTCTGTACATTGAGTTGCAATTTCTATCCACTAACAAATCCTTGTAGAAGAAACACTAAATATTTGTGTATAATTTTCTAGCAATATGTAAAAGTTATTGCAGTTTGATAGTGTATTCAAGAGCTTCTAGAAAAAATTAAAACATGAACATGTCTAAACAATTAAATGGCCTTGGGAACATGTTAAACCCCCCTCAGTAAACTCTCTTTGTGTGGAAAGCTCAATATAGTAGTAAGTGTTCTAAATGTGCTCTTCACGTATTCATGCCATAAATACTGTCTAGACTGGCTATTTCTCACCTGTCTGGTGGAACTAAAAATAATAATTAATTATGACCGTATAATAACACCTAAAGTGCTAGTTCAGCTTGTTTCCTTTTGAGAAATACAAGCAGTCCTATCTGGTTTCTTCTGATTAAATTACAGCTTTTTTCTGAAACTGTGTTCAGATTTACAAGTGCATAGTGACCTGTATGGAGTATTTTTTTTAGTAGCAACTTGTGAAAACCAAGATAGTACCTTAAAATCTTATTTTAATAGCACATTTAGTTTTTTTATGAAGATCTGTTGTTCTTTCATTTGTCCTAGGCAAGTATTTTAATTACATGAGGAAAATTAAGTTGTTAAATGATAACCCAGGAGAAATGCTTTATTTTGTAGAGTCTCTTTAGAAGATCTGTATAATGGAAAGACAACTAAACTACAACTTAGCAAGAATGTCCTTTGTAGTGCATGTAATGGGTAAGTAGGTTTGTATTTTTGAGTTCTCTGGGTGCTTTGTTGGCAGATAGTGTAATGAAGGATCTCCTCTGTCAGATCGTTATCAGTATCTGACTTACTGGGCCCTGCTTTCAGACCAGCAGATTGTTGAACTTGAATGCCGCTGTTGATCGAGCTGGAGCTATTCAGGGGCTTTGTCCGGGGGACGGGTGGGACAGCAGAGACATGAACTCTAATTGGCAGTGCAGTTCGGCGTGTTAACCTACTGATGGAGGGGGTTTGGTTCATGTTCCTGACGAGCTTCCCTTTCCCGCGGTGGTTTGTCCTGCAGGCAGGGCGGCAAGGCCGGCTCTGTTCAGAAGTGCAACGCGTGCCGGGGCAGAGGGGTCCGCATCATGATCCGGCAGCTGGCGCCCGGCATGGTGCAGCAGATGCAGTCCGTGTGCTCCGACTGCAACGGAGAAGGTAGGCCAGGCTCTGCTCTGCTGCTAAATGGGGTGCTTGGGCTCGGCCTCCTGCTTAAATCCCAGGAGGAACTTAATCCAGGGCAGTCCTGCCCCATCTCCTCAGCTGCGTCTGTCTGGTGTCAGCACGAGGAATCATTTCACTCAGAATAGCAGCAAGATTTACAGTGTTTAATGTACTGAAAAGCAGCCCAGAAGTTTGATCAGTAGGGTTGGTTGTTTTTAAGAACACTTCGATGTGAGTATTGCTTACTGCTATGACTCTTGTGTTACAGAAAAAAACTCACAAGGTATTGCTGATTTAGGAGTTGTTTGTTTTTTTGCATCTCCTAATATCCAAGGACAGTTTTAGGTTAAAAATGGAAACCTAAAATTGAATTTTTAACTTCTTCAAATTAAGAAGACACCTTTGGCTAGACTGGTTCTGTTTGGGGAGAACAAGCTCGGTATATGATCTGCATTATATGATCTGCACTTTGTGTGATTTCTTTTTAGGTCTTCTGCAGTTTGCAGAGTAGTAACATCACCCTGTGGATGATTTTACTTGTCACAACACTCAGAAATTACATAGTTGTATTTTGTGACTGGTTAAAACATTTCATAAATGATGTTATGATGTTGTCTCTAACATTTCACATCTGACCTACAAATTTAGTGGTTTCAGCTGCAACATGTTGTGCTTTGTTTCACAGAAATGGAGCACTCAGGGAGCAAACCCCAATAATCCTTTTCCACTGTTTTTAACAGAAGTGGAACTAAGCTTCCTAAACTCATTGAAATATTTTTGAAATTTCTATTCTGACTTTTAAGAGAGAAGAGACGCTTCAGTGTGGCTTCAGCTGATGTCACTTCTAGCATAGCAAGAAATGGAAAACTAGGCTTTTCATTTATTTTAAGAGTAGTAAGTTGAATGGTGAGGACTTAAGGAACACAAAGTCTTGTTTTGCCCTTCTCTAAAGCACTCTCATTTTTCAGAATCCTTGATAGGACAGTTCAGAAGGTTATGTGTGTCTTTGTTGGTATTTACTGATACACACATACCCCCCACCCCCTGTTTTTTCCCCTCTCCCGACTAGGCTAAATGGAGCCTGGATTTCCTCTTGTGAGGAATTCATAAAGCAGCATCTAAATCACTAGTTGTGTTGCATGAGTTCTTCAGCCTGCTTTCTTCAGAATTGGATGCAATTATGTGGAAATCTCTGCACTCAAAATTTGTCTTTACTCAGGTGAAGTAATTAATGAAAAAGACCGCTGTAAAAAATGTGAAGGGAAGAAGGTGATCAAGGAGGTAAAAATACTTGAAGTCCATGTAGACAAAGGCATGAAACATGGACAAAGAATTACCTTCAGTGGAGAAGCAGATCAGGCTCCAGGTGTGGAACCAGGAGATATTGTCCTTTTGCTCCAAGAAAAGGAGAATGAGGTAATGCTTTTGTCTTTTAAATGCCTTGTATCCTGGTTGTTAATATTTAAGTTATATAGATGGCCATTCATTTAAAGTAATTCATATAGTGCAGCTCTGGGAGAGATGGTGAATAGCTTTTAATAGATTTGTAGCATGTAATGTGGCTTTCATGGTGAGCCAGAAAAAACTGTGCAAGGCCTCGCCCGAGGACAGGCAGATTCTGGTGCTTCCTAATGCTAATGAAGGGCAGCTTTCTCAGATAAGCTCGGACTGACTTTGATACAGTAGATGCAGTGAAGAGCCGTTTAGGATAGTAACTTTAATCTGCTTTGCTTGTAACACTAACAAAATGCTCAGTGTTGCTTTTTTCAATGTCTTGTGACACGGCAGGGCACTCCTGATAAAAACCCCAGATGGTGCTTTCTGTGTGTGCTACTGTGGTTCTGGAAATAACACAAAATGGTGATGTTGATTCACTCAACAAACCAGAAACACTATTATTTTATACTAGTTTGTTAAGACTTATGCTCACTGTATTCTGGAGTGTATACATTGCACTTTGGAATTGAATATTGTAATTTATCTTTTTCTGTTCAAACTCCCTTGGGCAGAGTTGAGGTGACTGCTCCTTTTTTTTGAATGCTTTCATTTAAAAATTCCAGGTATTACTATGATTAAATAAGAAATACTTTGTGTTTAATACCTGGGGAGGCAGGATCTGTTGGGACCGAAAGAATGGCATTGGGTACAAATTTAAACTCCAGTCATGTATTAAGGATATAATGTTGGTTATCTGATAATTAGGTACTTAATATTAGGTAAGCTTTTCAAAGCTGTGCCAAGGACTGCTAATCTGTCAGTCTGTACTTTGTCCTGGTGAGCAAAACTAGATAGACTTTTAGTGCTCTTAACATTTTCCTTGAGGTGGGAGTCATGGTTCTGCCAGTGGATAGATCTTAGATTTACTCTGATAAGAATCTTGAGCAATATGGCTTAAAGATCACTTCTGACAGCTGCTTGAAGCCCTGCTGTAGATTGTTTGCTAAAGCAGAGATGCACCATGGCAAAATAACAGTTGAGAAACAAAGATGTGGTTTATATACTCCAGTGCAAGGGAAGTATAGCCAGACTGGTTTAATTTTTGTTGGGATGCTGCTGTGAGGAAGATGTTGGGGGGAAAAGAGCAGTGCTGCTACACAGGCCTTGTTTAGGTCACAGTGTATGGTGTGGTTTGCCTTATCTTGGGTGACACTTGTGTCAGGCACAAACTTTCCAAGCATGTTAAGCTGTCTGAATTAACAGAATAAAGTTAACTTCCTACAAAGGCTGTTGCCTTGACACGGAATTTGAAGGATAAATAAGAATGAACTCTAAATTGTGAGTCTGGTGGAGCTGTGATTATAGAACTAGAACAGACACCTGTCTTTGTTTTCCAGGTGTTCCAGCGCGATGTGAATGATTTGCATATGACACACAAGATCGGACTTGTTGAAGCACTGTGTGGATTTCAGTTCACATTCAAGCACCTTGATGGGCGTCAAATCGTGGTTAAATACCCTCCTGGAAAAGTGATTGAACCAGGTAGGCTTGGCCTGAGGAGGAGCTCTTTGATTGTGCCTTTGTGATCCTTGAACACTTAATCCCAATCTTTTGCTGTTAACTGAACCCAGGCAAGGAAAGCCAAGGGTTGTGTGGAGAGGATGGGTTGCAGCACCACTGTCCATCTGACCTCTCTCTGAATTCCAGGCTGTGTCCGTGTAGTCAGAGGTGAAGGAATGCCCCAGTACCGCAATCCTTTTGAGAAGGGGGATCTTTACATTAAATTTGACGTTCAGTTTCCTGAAAATAACTGGATTAGCCCCGAAAAGCTTTCAGTAAGTAGTTTTTTCAAGCATGACTGTGGTGTTTTATTTGACAGTGTTGTACCTCGTGTGCTTGGCTTTCAGTGCTTGCATTTAGATGCAAGTACAGTTGTTCTCCTAACCTTTGTAATGGGCAATATGTACTTGGAAATACCCACTGGAATATGAATTTATGGAGCCTGTATGCAAGAGCTGTGCAGATGTTAAGCAGAGGAGGGCAGGAGGAAGAATCTTTCTGGTGCTGTGTGATAAGTTTTCAGAGTGCAACTGTATTTACTGATTGTACTTTTGGTTGATGATATGTCGAGCTGTTGGTTTTCTTTATGTGGTGCCTTCCAGTTGATAGAAATACTTTTAAATGAGTCTGCACTCAGGGCTTTCATCAGCTTAGACTTCTAAACCAAACCTGCTCTGCAAGGTGTCTTGAAGTTGTGGGAAACCGGTCACTTTGTTTAGCAGCTGTAGATGCAATACTGAATGCATTTCTTTCTTTGGGGCAGGAACTTGAAGATCTTCTGCCAGCTAGACCAGAATTTCCTAATGTAATTGGTGATGCAGAAGAGGTAGATCTTCAGGAATTCGATACCACTCGTGGTTCAGGTGGTGGCCAGCGACGTGAAGCGTACAATGATAGTTCTGATGAGGAAAGCAGCCATCACGGACCTGGGGTACAGTGTGCCCATCAGTAAACATTGTCTAAAAAGTTGCACAAGGATTTTCTTTCAAATTTTGCCTGACTTGTTTTCAACAATCCAGCTGGATTGTATAAGTAATCCAGATGAACCAATGGACATCTATTGCTGTATGTGTAACTTTTAAATTGGTCTATAGTATCTACAGAGTGTAATTTAAACTAACCACAGGCTTACATCTTCATTTTGACTGTGTAGCAGAATAAAGCACTTGAAAGGAAGACAAGACTCCTTTTCACATGGGTTTTAAGTTTGTCCTCGTATCTGTGCTTGATTTTTATCAGTTTTGTGTAGATTTTAAGTTTCATATTTTACATTCAAATTCTACATTGTAAAGTTTGTGTACAATTTGTCCTGAGGCTTGGTATTTGGCTGCACCTGCATAAGCTGCTACAAGTAGAATCAAGAATTTCATAGCCTGTATCTATCATCTAGATGCATGGTAATAAATGGGCTTTGCACATAATGGGTTTAGAGCTGACTGGGAACAATGAAAGACTAAATTAGAAGTGGTTGTAAGTTTTTTCTACCATCTTGTGAACGGTTTCTGAAATGAAATAAAAGCAGTTGGTGTATAATATATTTCTTTTGCCTTGTAACTCTTACTTTTCCAGTGGCTTTAACTAGTCTGTGTGTGAGGAGACTGTGTAGGTGATAGACATTTTGTAAACACAGGGAGGCTGAAGCTGCTTTAAGACTGAGCTAAAGTCAGGTAACAATTGTGTGCCACATTCAAAGTCTTTCCTGAAATGAAATAAGACTAAATGGGCACAGGGAAGGCTGCAGCCATGTCCTCTTTGTGTGAAGAAAACACAAGGATATCTGAATTCAGTCTGAAGATAAGTAAACCTTTAAATGGGGATGATTATATTCTGAAATAATGGTGTTTTCCTTTTATCCTTTGAATCCTATTCAAAGCCTGATTCAGCCTCACTTCTTAGAAAAATGTTTCCAGTTTAAAAAAATATTGTTTGACCTGGAAACATGCTAAATGTAGATGGTTTTGTTACTTTTTTAGTAGTTTGCACTTTGTTTTAATTATGAAGATATTAATTTCTCCATCTTCAGTTCTGTTACTTTGAATGGGTAAAAATGCCCCAACAAGGCAAAAATGTGACCTTAATTAAGGAATGTTGTGCATGAACAGTGTTGGGTTGGTAATCTGCCTCTCTATAGCAAGGTTTCTCTCCCTGTTTAAGTGAGAAAGTTGAAGCTCTACTTTTCTTTACAAATCTGAAGTGTGACTTGTTTAGTTATTGCTCTGATAGTTGTTGACATTTTACCAATGAGGTTGGAGGGACAAACTCCAAGGGTTTCCATGTGCTTGGGTAGGCATTGGCATTTGAGTGTTGCTGAACATCCTTGTTATAGACTCGAAAAATGAAGCAAAAATAAATACTGTTTGATCTGTATTTCAGTATTGGCTTATGCTGTGGCATTCTCTAGTGGATCTTTTATTTTCATGTATTAAAACTTGGGGTTGCTTTTTGGGAAGCCATGGTTACATGCTGATCCTTTCTCCTGACTAATTTCTCCAAGAAGTTCATCACTTTAAACTGGAATGCTTAAACTATTACCAATACCTGCTTTCTGCTTTTTAGTAGTAGCTTTAAGATGCATCTTGGAAAATAGAGTAATATTCTAGACTTTCCATCTCCTTCAAATTGCTTTTTTGAGGAGGAAGAGAGTAAAGGGTTCATGGTAGCTTTTCAGATAGGGAGAGAAGAGGAGGCTAAAGGAGAAGAGGAGGCTCTGAGGTGACCTCATCACTGTCTAGAACTACCTGAAGGGAAGTTCCAGCCAGGTGGGGGTTGGTCTCTTCCAGGCGCTCAGCAATAGGACAAGGGGGCACGATGGGCTCAAGCTCTGCCAGGGGAAATTGAAGTTGGAGATCAGAAAAAAATT
>JAWWEV010000022.1:7065980-7114321 GCA_035583235.1 Hafferia zeledoni | reverse complement strand
TGCCATGATCTGGTAAAGGGACTGGAGTTGGACCAAGGGTTGGACTTGATGATCTCGGAGGTCTTTTCCAACTCAATTGATTCTATGATTCTAAAATGAAAGGGTGTAGGAGGAGTTACCACTGTCCATAGGCTGGTTCCCTTCAGCCCTGGGACAGCATTACTTGAGGCTCCTGCCAGCAGCATAGAGCAGGTGAGAGCTCTGCCCAGGTGTGTGGCCCTTATGCAAAGCATGCCCAGCACTGCCTGCTCCAAACACTTGACAGCTGCAGGTTTCAGACGTGCATGGCCATTTTGGTTACCTCAGTGAACGGTTCATGTTGAAATGTCCATTTGCCTGCAGTAATCAAAAGCTGATACCACATCATTAATTCAGGGGAAAATGGATGTTAATTCAGGTTAAACTATTAAGAACTACTTAACTATTCACTAATGTTCTGTACACTTCATGTGTAATCTAAATGAGAGGTTTATTTTCACACTTACGAATAGTTATGTAAAAATAGTCCTATAGAATATCAGAGTTAAACCTGGTTTCCTACATGCAACCTATTACTGTTCATTTTACTGTGAACTGATGTTGGATTGTAACCAAGCTTTTTATAGAGAACTTGAAAAACTAGCGTTTTCTTCTGCTTTGGTATCCTTCACAGAGATAACAGGAACTTAATAAGACACACCACATGATATAAAAGCTTACAAAAACATTTACTGGGCTGTATACAGCTTTATTAAGACATAACAGACATTATCTAAACACTTAAGAGGCAGCACCAGGAGCTGTCACCAATATCCTGTAGTCACAAGACAGTTCCATTAAGTTGGTTTAGCTGTTGCCTTTCCACATAGTAGAGTCAGCTCATTCTGAGGGGAGAAAAGTTCATTTTAGCTCAAGCTACTCAGGAGAACTTGGAGGAAGGAAGAAAAGTTGCTAAAGCCAACAGTGAGCACTCCCTCCCTGCCCCACTGCCTGCAGAGGCAGGGCCATGTTAGAAATACAGAACAGCTTCCACACCTCTGTCTTAACTCAAAGAGCTGCACTGAGGCCTCAATCCCTGCACAGCTGTAAACTGGTTACTATTTCGTGTGTCTGGATGGTTTTCTATTACCTCAGACAACACCCAAGTACCCTCATCTTCAGAAGGGTGGGCACTGTGCTACAGAGTTCTGCTCCACTTCATTTGGCTCCCAAAGCATCTGCTCCCCTGAAGCACAGGTGAGGCAGCTCCTGTTCCACTGCAGCAGTTACTGGGTGTGCAAGGGACACACAGGGATAGATTGGAACAAGAATGAGAACTTCCCTGTTGCTTTGTCAGCCTTTGAATATGAGGTAAGAGAAGGGCAGTTTGCTCACAGGGTGGGAGAGACACCAGGGCAGTGTAGGGGGAAGAGTTCATGCTCCTGTGGCCCCCCAGGCCTTTACCAAACTGCACCTGCTTATTTCAGTGCATTTACTTTGACGTGTGATCCTGTGCAGCAGTTCAGCTCTGCCTCCCTCCAATTTATACCAACCAATTTAGGCTTAAACTCCAAAGAGTTAAAGCACTTAGAATTTGCCTTCATGAGAGTACCTCACATGCAAACCTGGGACTAGGTGTCTGAAGATTAGATAGATAGATAGATAGATAGATAGATAGATAGATAGATAGATAGATAGATAGATAGATAGATTGATTTAAATCTAGTTCCAGCTTACCACCAAGTTATGGATGTGCTGTACTGTGTCTTGATTTAGCAGCTGCACATCAATATTCTGGAGGTCTCCACCAGCTGTACAGACTGTCTAAATGTGAAAACAGTTTTAAAAGTTACTCTGAAAGTTTTACTTGCATGCCCAGCTTCCCTGAACACCACGTGCTTCCCTGCTTTAGCAATCATTTTTCCTTTTGTTTAGCAGCATCTCATTCAGCAACAGCAAGAGCTGTCACTATCACACTACTCACAGATGGAATGTTTAAAAAAGGAAAAAAAGATACCTGTCCATCAGCCAGGGGAATGTTTACAAATGGAACCGGTTTGTTTTGGGGTACTGATTTACTTCTCTTTATCATGCCTTGAACTCTCCCACGGGTAGGTAAAGTTCTTGAGCCAGTCTGTTGTAATCCAGCACTAGAATACAATAAAGATGTTACTCCAAGTTAATTTCCAATGCTCTGGTGGAAAATCTCAGTCAAGCAAGTAGTAGGAAATACACCGAAGGGAAAGGCAGGCAGGTGGGAATTTTTCCAGTTGTATCAGACTCCAGGAACTCCAACCATCAGCAGCATTTACTGGCACTGCTGGGAAGGGTTGTATGCCCCTGCCCCTGCCCCTGCAGTAAGGTTTGAGCCTGTTCCAGGCCAGGAGCAGGCTGACACTGGGGCCACGCAGTAACAGGAATATCCACTCTCCAGTACCAGCAGTGAACATGTACAGTTTGGGAAGGAGGAAACTTCACACCTCAGGGCTCAAGGTAAGACACCTGCTGCATCTGCTGCTGAGAGGGAGAGCTCAATGAACAGCAAAGCTGCTTCTCTCAGAGGTGCAGGGCATCCCTGTGCCACACAGAGCTCCTAAGGTTCCATTGTACAATTGTTCTTACTCTGCTTGGAAAATGGGTATATCCTTCTTGGAAACAAGCCTTGGACATGCATAGCAGGCCAAGGTGAAACTGAGCCACTTGCTGGTTTTAGGGCCCATTGAATTTATTCACCCCCTCACTTCAGCTGATGGCTTGTGCCAAAGCCAAACTCTGTAGGGCATGGAGAATGAAAGTAACTGAAAATCTTAACTGTTCAATATGCAAGAAACTGATTATCAAACATATTTGGGTGGGCATTTTGTGGGGGTTGGTTTATTTTTACCTCAGCAGTATTGGTGACACTTTAATCAAGGTTGGGATCTGAAAAAAAGTTTGAACTGTAACCCTGTAAACACTGAGTGAGAATTTATACTCTAAATACATTTTTTAAAAACTAACTTTAGTTAGGACTTCAAATCCTGTGCCTCCATTAGAGTGCAAGTTAACACCCACACTCCCAGCAGGAGCTGTAACTGGTTCACATCCCCACTGTCAAATTTAGGGGCAGCCAATGAAGATCTATTACATCTAGACTGATGATGATTAATTTCTAGATGATAATTATGTAAATATGTAGCCTTGGCTCAGCTGGTTACAGCATGGTGTTAATAATGCCAAGGCTGTAGGTTCAGTCCCTGTATGGGCCATTCCCTGAAGAGTTGGACCCAGTGATCCTTGTGGGTCCTTTCCAGCTCAGAATCTTCTGTGAAATCTGTGTTATTTAACTAAATTATTTATTAAGACCAAGCCAAAACCCCCTTACCTTTGAGATCCCTTTGGAGAGGCTTTGAGATTTGTGGCACTGCAATGAGAAGTAAGAGACTTTACTCTTCTGCAAGTCTGACTTGCAGAAGGATGTTAACAGACTCAGAAAAAAAGTAATTACTGGGTTTGTATTTTGCTTGGGGTTTTATTTGTTTAGTTTGGGTTTGTTATTATTTATTCCTCCTCATCTGCTTTGAATGTGGAGTTTCAGCTGGGATGAAGATAGACAGTGGATCAGAGAACACTGCAGTGCTCCAGGACAGAGATCTTGTGCACACACATGTGAAAAAGCCCTCCTGAGGTAAACATGACATAGTGGGACCTGACAGCACACAGGAATAAAAGAATTAATTGATGCAATAGGTAAGAGAGGGCTGCAATAACCAAACTGAGTGTTTATTGCAGAACACTCCATTAGTTCTAAAAGACCCAAGAGGCTTTCCTTGCATGTTCTCTTCCTTTAAGTATTGTCTGGACATCTATACTGACTCCCTGAGATCAGAACCGTGCACCATTCAGTGAGAGATACAAGATACACCTACATGCCCTTCATCAGCCAGAGGTGCTCTTTTGTTCTGGGCTCACATAACCACAGTGCCCCTCACTCAGTTAGGGAAGGCATCAGGTACATTCCTGTGGGGCTCAAATCTCAGCTACTTTATTTGAAAATAATTTTAGTCAGCATGCACAAGGTCAGGTGAACTAAATAAGCCATAAAGGTCAGTCTCACCTAGAAAGAGGGTTCGGTTTGCCATTGAAACCAGAGGCCAATGAAACCAACGACTTGGTTTTGGACATCTGAAAATGTATATATAAGACTGCAGTTAAAAGAAGTGGCATTTGAAAGCAAAATGTTGGCTATTTGCAGGAAATAACATTGTAAGAATTCCCTGTTGAAAAAGAGCAGTTAAGACCCCCAGTGCTGCCTTTTATATAGTTCTGCATATTTATAAAATGGTAAATATGTATTCTAAAAGGAGTTTCATAATGCCAAACATATTCATACTGAAGTTCTGCACAACCCATCTAACAAATACACCTTCCAACTTTTAAACCCCCTTAAAACTAATGCCTGTAACTCTGCATGGAACCTTTTGTGTCTTTGTTGCCACCTTGCAGCAGATTTCAGCATTTGCACAGGCAGACTGAGGGGGTAAAGTTCATACACCTTGTTTGGTTAGAGATCAAGGTGGACAAGAATGCACAAGTCATTCAAATATAGAAAATAATTAAAATATGAAGATTTTTTTAAAAACTTCAACAAAAAATGGTTCCTCAAATCATCAAGATTTATTGGCAAGTCAAGAGAGAATGACTATGCCTGTATTTGCAAGTCTGTGTGAATTAGTCATTAGAAGTACAGATACTATATTTAATTATGAAAATTATTTACTATACTGTTTAGCCTTGCTGAACTTCAAATACAATAAATTTAAAAACAACTGATTTTTCCAACTAACAGTGGCTGTAGCAGCATTCATGGCAGGTCAAAACTGATTTAAGCCCTTATGTTTTTTGAATTAAAAAAAATGGACTTACTTTTTTAGTTATTTTCTTTGCAGAAATATGCTTGGCATCTCCATATTCGACAATTGTAGTTACCTTAACTAGAGATGTATTAGCAAGACAAGGAAAAGAAAAATCACATGAAGAGCACAAAACACCAGTTCAGAGTCGTGTTTGGAGCCCATTTCCCCCCTGCCAGGTTCCCATCACACCTCTCCAGTGCTCATTCACCTGGGCCACACTTCAAAGCAAACTGTGGGTGTTCCTCACACCAGATAATCCCTAAAGCCCCAGACAAAACAGAATTACATCCCAGTGGCAGTACCTTCCTTATTGCATATATTATAAATGGTATTTTTCTTACAAAGGGCGATGGGCAGAAGGTCAAAGAGGAACCTGAGAAGAGAGGGATGACATCTCTAGCTCTTCTGCCATACTGTAAAGCACTGACAAGTCACTTAAATCTGCCTTTTCTCACTAATTCCAGGGATAAAGCCAAAGGGCATCCTTTAAGTGTCTCACCAGTAGCATAACTCATGATCCTCCACACTGAATGCTGGGGAGAACTGTTACACACTTTTCCTTCTTGTATTCTTCAGGCTCAACATTCATTTTACAAGTTCTCAGTTCAAACCAATAAAAAAAAGGAAAATATCAGAAGCACAAGATATATATTATTGGATTGGCTTGCCTTTTTTGCTGTTGGTCCTCACCAGTTTTGGATTTGGTATGTCTTCTAGAGAGCAGTCAGTCTAAAAGAAAGTGTTCATCCAACAAGAGGAAATCAACAGATTTTGCCCAGTAAATGACTATTATATTACAAAAGCACATAAAGGTAAATGACAGACATGGGATTGGCTGAACACCAGTTTATTTTTTCCAAAACATCTGGATTTCTGCCAGCAGATGACCCTAAAAGTTTAAGTAATGCTCCTAACTGCACTGTGGCTGGCTGCCTAGTCCTTTCATATCATCTTCTATTTAAACACACAGCCAAACAAAATATTTTGTCTGAAAGACTCACAGCAGGGAGAGAAGAATTCTTTTCTGTAAACTGTGATAAAGTTTGAAAACACACACTTACCATTGCAGCAGCAAGAGCCATTTCCTCCCCTCCTTGCAAATCTGTAACTCAAGAAAGTGTTAACTTGGTTAGCTACTATTACTTAATTTTTATCTTCCAGTTCTTATGGCCTGTGAATCTGAACAAGTAATTCAGGATTACAGTGGCTTAAATTGTTAACCTTAGTAAGCATATATGTTGCATGTGAACAAGATTGAAGTCCTGTGGGATAGTCATCCTACAAAACAATGAAAATTTCAGTATGTTTAATCTTTGAAAGGATACTGAGTGTAGTCACAGAGGACATAACTTGAATTCAAAGGAGAACACGTTGTATTGCAGAAAGCTGATGCTTTTAGGAAGAAGCTTCTCAATAAAAAACACTGAAATACATACTCAGGCTTACAATAAATTTAAGTTTTTCCAGAGTCTTAGGTCTGATATTTGTGTGGCCCCTGCAATTTCCAGCTGCACAGTAGATTCCAAACCCACCAGTTCTCATTGAATATGTCTGATGCTGCATGTACACCACATCTTAAACTGCTGCATAAAGGGGAGTTAAAATTAAACTTGTTTGCTCATGGTTGCAGGTAAAAGACTAGTTGAGAAAGGCTCAGTATAAAAGACTTCAAAGTGACAAAGCCAAAAAATCTCTGTGGCTGGAGTGAACAGATCCAGATGGACAGGAGTGCTTGTGTTTTCACACACAGAAAGCACTAGGTTTGTAATTATTCCTTGTCTCTTCAGACTTTAAATCAGACGACTTTAGAGCATACATTAAAAAAGCTGCAGACTCTACACTGTTACCTACTAATTCTACACCCTGCCAGGTACCTTACACAGGTTGAACAAGAGTGCTCAGTGAGCACCTGCAGGGGAACAGCTCTGCTGATCGGCTTAAAATGCTCAGCAGACAAAGCAAACCGGTTCTTAGAAGTCCCCAAGTTTCCAGGTTCCCCCTCGGCAGCCACAGGCACATCCTGCCCTGCCAAGGAGGGCCGCGCACACTTACTGAGCAAGTCCTTCCTCTTCATTTTCCTGATGGCAGCGGGCACGGTCAGCAGCTCCACTGCAAACGCCTTCTCTGCCGTTTGCAAAAGCGAATCGAGCTCTTTCTTCATCTCCTGGATGTGCTCCTTGGCTTTAAAACAAAACAGGCTTTTACTGCCGTGCGTGTTACACGTTTCCAAGTACAAACACTGGACGACCGCGTTATAAAAGAAAGCTGGAACAACGTTTTATCCAGAGACACCGACTCTGGAGTCGGAGCTCCGGGAGCCGCGTCCTTCGGGGGACGGGACCGCGGTGCGGGCGGCGCTGCCCGAGGGGAGGGCGCCTTCCCCGCTGTCCCTGCACCCACCGCGGGCAGGGCAGCCCCGCATGGCCCCGGCCATACCCTGCTGGTCGAAGTCGCTGAGGAAGAGCGAGATGCGCTGGTCCTTCTTCTCCTGGGCCGGCCCGGGGCGCTGGTCCGTGTGCTGGGGCAGCGTCCCGCGGTCCGGCTCCACGCCCGAGTCCGAGCTGCGCTGCTTCCCCGAGGGCTTCCTCAGGGGCATGGCGACCATCCCGCCGGGAAGCGAGCCCGGGACCACGGGGACAGCGGCGGGTCCGCCCCGCTGCCCTCCCTCCGCCCGCGGGCAGGGCGGACACTCCCTCGGGGAGGGGATGGAACGGACACGACCCCGGGGAGAGGACGGGGCGGCCCTGGAGGTGCCGGGGCGGGAGACGAGGGTAGTCTGAGTGTCCCCGGGCTCCTGTGGGAAGGGAGGGCAGGGGAGGGTGGGGACTGAGGGTGCCCCCTCTCAGTGGTGCCCCAGCGATGACCAGAGAGGCACAAAGCCTATCCTATCCTGTCCTGTCCTGTCCTATACTATCCTACCCAATCCCACCCCATCCCATCCCATCCCATCCCATCCCATCCCATCCCAGCTGGTAGTGATAAGACAAGAGACACTGGGTACAAGTGGAAAGAGGTGAAATTTAGGTTAGATACCACAAAGAAATTTTCCTGTGAGAGTGGTGGGTGAGGCGCTGGCACAGGCTGGCCTGGGAGGCTGTGGATGCCCCAAACCTGACACTGCTCAAGGCCAAGCTGGATGGTCCAGTGGAAGGGCACTGGGACTAGATGGTCTGGGCACACGAGGAGTGAGCACTTCCAGAGCTTGGACAGGCATGGAGAAACCTTTCTGCTTGATAGGGAAACCTTTCTGTCCTATTTTACAGCTGAGGTTTGGGTTTAGCTGCTTTACTGCTGTTCAGTGTGCAGAATACTCAGGGCTTCAAAGGCAGCAGAGTGAATAACCTGTTCTGCCTCATGGAAATGGTTACAGGCTGTGTAAGTTCTAATAAACATGTAATAAAATGGAACATTAGAAAGGCTTGACTACACCTAATACTGAATATGCAAATCCATGTCCTTAAAAGTAGAATTCCTTGAAGAAATTTACTGTCTTAATTTACTGCATCCAAATAAAAAATTATACCAAAGGTATGAGTATCTTGGGTTTTGTACAAATTTGACCAAAGAACTGTATAAAAAGGAATTCAGACAATATTTAAAACACTGGTGGTTTTCACACAGTGTGTATCTGCTGCAAGCTCTCTGTAGGAGCTTTTTCTGTACCACATGCAGCTGGCACAGTATCCTCATCTCCTGAGCCAGATGGAACAGCCTGTGTCACAGAAAAAAAGCTGTAAAAAATCTGACTGACAATTCCTAATATAAGCATTTTATTTCAGATTGTGTTCTTGTTTGTAAAACAAACAACATACCTTCCCCCTGTGCTCCTCACACCCCCATCAAAAAAAAAGGAGGTAAATGTTTCTGGTCCAGAAAACACTCAAATACCTGATACCAAGAAGAGAACAACCTGCTTAGGGGGCATTTTTAGTGGTGCTGGCATGTGCATGTATGTTTAGGGAAGCAGGACTAACTTCCCTTTCCCTAACCTTAATTTTCTTTGGAATCACCACTAAAGTAATTCTGAGGTATCACTGCAAAAAGACAAGATTTTGTTGCTCTGCAAATTTAATCTCATATAAACCATGTAAGAATCTTTTTAAAAGGGAACAACCAACACCACCAAACAAACCCCTCACCAAAGCCCTCACGACACAGCTCATCAGCCTCAACTGACTGGTTCATCCTCTCTATGAAGAAAGAAGTCTGGCTTGCCTAACTTCTGGTTATAACTCCTTACATTATGTGATTAACTAGGAACATAAACTTGCCCAAGACCATCTCTGTTTACAGTTCTGCAATGAGAGGAAACTGTCCTGTTGTAACAAGTTGGACAAATTTCAAGTCCATAAACTGAAGTGATGCAGAAATTAATTATCTGGTTCATGGATACTAAATAGTAGTAACTACTGGTTTGAACAGGAGGTTAATGTGTCATAGTGCAATCCCGCTGGTGTTGCTCCAGTGACACAGGAAATGGAGAACCACGACAGCTTTTTTAACATGTGCTTTATTATTTGGAAGTCTCATACATCTGAAGTACTGTTATAAGGAGCACCTGGAGGAAGATCAAACCTAAAAGCATGCATTTGAAAGTAAGGATTGTCTGTTATTAATGAAAGATTTCAAAGACATGGAAAATAAGCCTCTTTTCTTAGCTTGACAGGTTGTTCCACAAAAATGCACATTAACCTTATCACAATACATACAAATATTGTGGATGGACAATAGAAATCACCACCCTTCCACATGAGATGCAACAAGAACAAATTGTTATCCTTTATAATGTCACAAACATAAAAGGCACCATAATAGAATGTTTAGAAAAAACTCAGTTTATGCCATTATATTTTGATTTAAAAGTGTAAGAACTGTTGTCCCAACGAAACAAAAAGCCTTTCACACCTGTAAATTATCATTAGAAACTTGTAAACCTTTACATTTTTTTCCAGAAGTATCAGGTGCAAATGCAAGGCAAATATAAAATCTATTGACTTATTAGATTACAAATACTACCCCATGAAAAAGCTGTAGTTACAAAAATATAAAAAAATATTCTAACTCCCATTGTTAGATCTCAGCTTCAATCTACACAGCGCTACGAGTCCAGAGCCAGATCTCATTTGGACACGTTCCCACAAGAGCTGTTTGTCTCATTTTTACATCAATATTCTGATTTCCTACTACAGTTTTGCTTTCTGGATTGGTTTCATTAGTGCATATTAAGGACGCCAACAGATGAAGGGTTATATTTATCAATGGATAGTAGCAGCATAAGTATTCTCAGTCTGCTGTCCTCCCACAAGTGCATTTCTCCAAGGATAAAAGAAGGATTTTTCTCTCCCAGCCTCCACAGTAACTGTGGAGCAGTGAACCATTTTCATTTGTGAACCTGGGGCCACTGGCAGGTGATTGGGAAGGACTCAATTCTTCTCCCAAACTTCAGGAAGGAAGTATGAGAAGTCCAGCTAATGCTGTGCCACAGACTGGTGGCTGCTCTTGCAAGGACAGTTATTGGCAACATCTCTCACCTTCCACACCTCAGAGATTGGCACAGGTTTATCCACACTGATTCTCTAGCCCTTGGCTTTAGTAACCTGGATCAGCACAGGATGTTGAACCAGCTACAAAGGCAGCCTAACAAAGTGCTAGTAGACATGAAAAAGAGTTTACTTCTAAATAACAACTTAATGACTAGATTAAATGTGACATTCTTAATGAATAAACTCTGTAAATGCTGAGCTGAAGCCTGACAAATGCTAATGCTTTCACATCTGAATACTGAGAGCTCTGTTCCTTTAGCCCTTTATCAGAGCTAGCAGGAGGTGTTCAGCTTCCAGCTCTAGAGAAACAGAAGCTGTCCTTTGTTTTGCAGGGAAGCTGGCACAGATTAGTGGAGTCGTACAGCTGCACTCCCAGATAGCAACCTTGTTGAGCTGGGCTTGAATAAGCACTCAGCAGCATTCAGCCAGTGCAAGGACTGTGGAAGATTGAAGTGTCAGCTGTACTATCATTCTCTTTATGCTTGGTGCAAGACATTTTCCTTTAAATATCTTTTCCTTCCCTAGAAATCTCCCCAGCATTTCCCCTGGTAACATGTGTTAGTCTTTGCCAGTTCACGCTGGATTTTGGCCAGACTGTGGGTCTCTGTCACGTGGTTCAAACAAATGTTCTCCACAAACAGAGTGGTCTGAAAGTGTGTTGTGTTTCAGTCTGCTTGGAAGGGCTGACAGTGCTCACATTGCTCTGAAACAGCACCTTGCTACGTTCCATGTGTACAAAACGTGAGTTAACAGGAGACTCGTGGGGTTGTTAGAGAGGAAATGCTCAGTGCTCCTGTGCTGGGGTTGTGTGCTGAGTAACACATGAAGAAGAAGAAGAAGAAGCAAATATTCCTCATTATGTTTCTGTTTCATAAAAACAGAGTTGGAGCAGCCACCATGTTCACTCCTCAGATCAAACCTGTGTATTCCCTTCTGGTCCTGCTGAATGGCAGGATTTCCTTACAGCAGAATTTCAAAGGTATCTGCACACAACGGCCAAAGATTTTCCTAAATAAGCACGAGGTACCTACATGCTTAATCAGATTTGGAGAACATTTTATACTTAACAATAACAACAACAATAAAAATTAAACCAAACAATACCTATAATGTGGGGGGTTGATTTTTTGTTTAGCAGAATTTTAGGATGGGAAACATGTTCCTACCTAAATAATTGATCTTGGCATTTCTGTTTTGTAAAAATCCCCACATAGCAGTAATGATTTTAATTCCCTTTCCCAACCTATTGAGTCAAAAGTTCACAATGTAACTTCCAATCAAGGCACAAAAAACATTTACTGACTTTTTCTTCTCACCACTTTCTTCACATTCTTCCCTTTCCCCTTAAAAAAAAGAGTTGGTGTAACGTCTCCTATACCAGGCATTAACTTTAATAGTCCAACAAGTTGTAGCAGTATCTGAGACTGGTTCTATGTCTTTTGAATTTAGTTAAATCAGATGAACAGCACGTTCTCAGCACATCTTTGTTCATTGTCCTCATTTGCCTTGAAGGGGAGGGGATGAGGGGGAAAGCCACAGCAGTTTCATGCATATTTTTCAAGAAACTTTATGTGGAAGTCTTTCACTTTCTCCAGTAGGATCTTCAGCTTCTCTACTGGAGGAAGAATGGTCATTCTGAAAAATAATATTTAAAGAAAGAAAAAAAGCAGCCCACATTATCTTCAGGACAAGCTAAACTGTGATCTTTGCACAGATCTCGATTAATCTCAGGGCACAGCGAGTAATGTCTTAAATTTAATACCTGTTTTGATGTGATTCTCTTATTTCATGAATTTATATTTTAATTGAACTATACTATTAAACTAGAGCCATTTGTCTCCATTGGTTAATTCAGAGGAACGCAAGAAATATTATTTGTTAAGTGGTAAAGAAGGTTATCAGTAAGAAATAACAGCAACTTGGTTTCCCTTGTTGGGCAGTTATGCCAAATTAGGCCCAGTTGTTTGAGCTTTGGGAGTGGGCAGTTATGAGCAAATGTACATTCCTCTTCTAACTGAAAACTGAATTCAGAAGCATTAAAACAGTGCACCATGTCACTCTGCAGTTTTTAGTCCCTTTTTTCCCTTTTTCTGCATGATATGAAGATCCCATGGAGGATTTATGGCAGTCTGTGTGCCAGACCTACAGAGCAAAGTGTTTTCCCCACCCTGGAGCAGGAATGTGCTCCCTGGCTCTTTCCTGGACTGTGTGTACCCAGATATCTCCCCCAGCTGTGCTGCACAACTACCAAGGCTAAAGATACCCTCTGTTATGTTGTTTCAGACTGAAGAAGACTAAATTCCATGATAAATTCCAGCTATCTGGTTCTGCTGGAACAAAGTGCTGTTTACTGGAAGCAAAAGCAACAGAGTTTATGTCCACAGTTTTGGCATCAGATTCTGTAGCTCAGCATCTCATTTTGGTAAAGTGAAGAGCTATTCAGTGTGTTTAAGGAGCAGATTTATAGGCAAGATACTGCATTTCTCATGCAGCTTTTCCATATGGAAACACTGTTTAATCCCCTTCCTCTCCGAGGAATGCAGGGCAATTTTTGTGATTCTGTAGCCAACTGTAAGATTAAAGTCTAAGGTTATTATTTTTTTGTATTCCTGGCAAAGGCATTTCAAATGCCAGTGTACAAGAATAGAAATTATGTCAGCAAGCTGTGAAAACACCACAAAAACCTGAATAGCTCATGGAGCAGCCCAGGTCTTTGGCCTTGCTGTCAGTCCACAGAAACTGCCCAGTGAGAGAGACAACATAAACTGAAATAAAAATCCTTGTACTTAATGAGAAGTGAAAGTACTGGGATAGTGCTCTGCTTCTTAGTGTTAATTTGATTTTAAACAAACAGAAACTGTACCTGAAATGGTAGGTGCCTTCCCTTTGGCCAAATCCACTTCCAGGTACAACACATATTCCAGTCTCTTCCAGAAGTTTCATGCAATAGAACATATCAGGTGCCATTTTATGAGCCTAAGGGAATGGAGGCTTTGGAATTACTGAAGTCAAAATATTCCAAATATATAGAATTTCATGATTGCTTTTTTTTCCCCTGAAACTTTATCTTACATTATTAGTTTTTTATTTTATTTAATAAAGAAGGTGAGGAACAATTGCTAATGGGACAGTTCACAAGTTCACACTGTGAATTAAACAACTACTTCAAGAAGGAACAGGACTGAAAAACTTACACAAAACACTCACTTCAAAAGAAAGATTTTAGATAATTTTGTTATTTTCCTTGGCTTGCTTGTAACTTTTTGCCAAAGTCTCAAAATTGTACTTAGAAAAATCTAAGGCACTGACATTTGATAAGATTAAATTAATTTGAGAACTGTGTGTTCCAGTTCTGTTGGCAGTTACTATTTTTTCCCCCCCTGGAAGTATCTGCTGATTAGGAAGTCCCCTGGAAAGTTCTTAAATACATGCAAGTTATATACCTAATCAAATAAGCAGCTTAAAAACAGCCCTATTTTTGTTCTCAGCTGTGCTGATAAAAATCCCTTTAAAAACTGAATATTACACATCAGGTAGCAGAGCTCCAGGTAAGAACAGAAAGACTTGTCTTTTAGTAATAGAAGTTACTGACCCAAATGTACAAAGGTAACATTTGTGAGGAACCCAAGCTCCCTCTTTCCCAGACTTGCTGAATGGGGCTGCTTTTGCAGGGTCAGTAGCACACTGCCATTCCCAACCCACTGTCCCCCTGACCCAGGCAATAACCTTGGGAACACTCCACCTGAAAGCCTCACCACTGGGATGAAATGCTCTGCTTTGTTTCTGCTCTTAAAATAAAGGTCATCTTATATTTAAGATCATATGTAGTCTATGAAGTACTGCTTTGTAACTGTGTGAGCTCACTCTGTCTCTGGAATAGAAATTGCTCCTTAGAAGTGGCAGGCACAGGCAAGTGAAGGTTAAAATTAATTGGGGTAGCAGTGACTGACTGACCTTTGCTTCCTCGATGGCTTTAGAAGGAATGAAGATCCGTGGGAAAGCATACATAGCCCCTTGGAGAGGGTTGCAGTGAACTCCTGGTATCGTGTTAAACATGTCTTCTGTTAGTTTGGCTTTTTTGGCAAGATTGTTCAAAACAGACTCTTTCTCCTGTTCAAAAGAAGGTGTTCAGTTGGATATATATGAAGTGGCAATAAAAACTCCAGAAGATATTATGATGCTTCAAGAGGTCTTCCCTGACTTAAACACTTGTAGGGCTTTGCTGAGCTATGAGAGCAGACAATGTTCCCAATTCTACTTGTGCTCTTAAAGGCAGCAATGCACAAAGGCATTAGCAGGATACAGCTACACAGTGTTGTAGACAGACAACAACCTGCAGAAGTCTCTATCTGTGTGCTGCCTTCTTAGATTCTTCCTTCTGAGCATCCACTCGTGGCTGGTTTTGGAGACCACATTAGCTGAACCCCTGATCATACTCGACAATGTAATTTCTTAAGCTAGACTCAGTTTCACTTTTACAAGTGAGAAACTGTGTGTTGTACTTTAATAGAGATGACCACGCTGCTCAGTGTGCAGAGCCACTGGATGCCTAAGAACAAGGCTGATTTATAACTACATTTGAACTTACACTCCTGTGTAGCTTTTAGTAAGAGGATATCTTGCTTAGTAATCCTTTCGTCATATTAAACACAGGAGGAAAGTTGAATTTACCAGCAAAAAAGCAGGTTTGACAATGCCTCCTTAGTAGTTTTAACTGTAGTCATACCGAGTTAATTTTAAATACACTGCATAGTTCTGTAAATGGGTGTTACTACAGGATTGTCTGAGTTCCCAATACTTAGGACAGGTTCAGGAAATGCAAAAAAGGACAAGCATGTTGTTGCTGACCTTGATGAACTGTGCATAAGACTCTTCTCCAGGGACTGGAGGATTCACCACAATGTCCATTGCTGCTTGTCCGGAGACCGGGGGGCAGAGGCGAACAGAGAGCAGCTTCACCAGCTGGCCTTTAATCTCTGGGTGCAAGTTAATGACCTCCATGTAACCTCCTCTGTAGCCACATCTGTGACAAAGTGAACAGAAAAAATGGGTCAGCCTCAGGTGTATAAATCCTGGGAAAGCAATGATAGTGACTGCAGAAGGGGAAAGACAATTAATGAGAATCCTACAATATGTAACATACAGGTTGTTGAAACAGCTGCTGTGCTGATAATGGTTTGAGATGGAACTACATGGGATGTCATTAAGTCCTAATATACCATACAGAGATAAAAGCACATGCAGCTTCCCTGGCAGGTGAGTTAATGATTAACAAGGATCATTTAATCTTCAGAACAGGAGCATATGGCTGTAGCAGCACACATTTCATCAGAAAATTCTTTCTCTTCCACCTCTCCCTCCCCAAAACAACTAAACCCAAACATTTACAATATCAGTGATTATTGAGCTGTTCCCTTCAATGTTGGAGACCAATTTTCCATTATCACAGGTCCAGATTGGGACTGTAGGATTTCACCTCTGTGGAACTGAGGCATGAGGTGTCTGAAATAAATGCCCTTATTATTTGGTACTTTGAAAACCACGGAGCTAATCCATTACCCTGTGCTTTAAATTCTTTTTTCCTTTTCTTGATAGTTTTCAGTTAAAATTAATAGAAGACAGTGGATTACCTTCAGGTCAGTAACATGAAAGGGCTGTCCAACCAGATTAATGAGGGAGATGAAATAAAAAAAAAAACAAACTAAATCAGACTTACTCGCCCATGTATCCCTTAGAGGTGGAGTGAAAAGAGGCCAGCTCAACATTGTTATAGTACTCGGGTCCCATCTCATACAGAATCTTTTTGAAAGAATGGAACTGGCATCCTTCAGAGTACACATTGTCCTGGTAAACCTGAACAGTCAGAAGACATTAATGTGCTCTGTTCCCCCAACTAAGGATAAAACATGGCCTTTTAGAGAGCCAGATCTGAACTGAAGAAACAGAGGCAACACTCGAAACTTAAAAGCTGTTAGAAGACACAAGGTTCTTTGTTAAGTAATAGTTACTGTCATGATACATTTTATACCATGTGACCATACTTAAGGTTTACAGTGAGCTTCTTTGTATTCAATTTAACCTTTACTTGCATGTTTAAATTGATTCTCCTATGTTTTTTCATCTGAAGTGGTCTCAGATTCACACAGGTTTTTAGGTCAGCTCCAGCCAAGTTTTTGTCTCTTACACTTCTAGTTCAAATCCAGATCAAGCCTCCTGTCATATTGATCCTTTTATACTAAGAATCTTGTATGCTTGTTCATGTCTCAATATAACAGAGAATCTGTTCCCTGTACTTAAAAAATACCATGCATGGAACAAAATTATACCTCATCTGAGTACTCTCAGCTGTGCTTTTGGGAGAACAGAATATTCCATTACCTCATCAGCCAGAAGAAAAAGTTTCTCTTCCCAGGCAAAGTGTATCACATCTTCAATGCACTTTCTGTTTTGCACCTGTCCTATAATTTGATTTTTAAAGCAAGAAGAAAGTTAGTGGAGTGTATATGTGTATATATATAATCTTTTCACTCAGACCCACTAAGGCTTCTAGCTTTTCAACAAGATATCCCTCTTTCTCAGAAAACTGCTATTGAACTTAAGAATTCAGTTCATCAAGTCTGAAATTAAAGAGTATTTTTGGAGGAATTATGGTTCAAGGTATCTTTGTCCATCTCAAGCAAAGGAAGTGTGAGATGCAGTAATTAATCAATGACTTATTAAGAGTACTCTATGTATAACTTATAATTTTAAATTCTCACATGCATGATGCTTAAGTGGGATTTAGTTTCTCAACCTCAGCTACTCAAAAACTACATTCTGAGGGAGGCAGTGGCTGCCACTGAGTTCAGAGAGTATCTGTAGTCATTGCCCCTCAGAAGCAAAAGGCTACAGACCATGCCAGGGGCAAGATCTTTCATAAACACCAAAAGTGACTGAAAGCTGTTCCACAAGCCTGCAAAAGTTCAGAGGCAGCCATGGCTTCACATGGGATCCAGTGAAGGGAACCTGCTCCCCGCTCTCCACTCCCATGGAAATACAAAAAAATACATTTCTACAAGTGTGCCACACTGTCCTGCTCAGAGCACTGATCTCCAGAACTCAACTTGACTCACAGGATGTGTGTTCAGGATTTGCTTGCAATGTCAAATGAATGGAAAAGAAAAAACTGGTCTTAAAGCCCATGCATAAGCAAAGTTCCCAGACCTGTGGGGTTTCCAGGGTTGATGATGCAGAGCACTTTGGGGTTGCAGTATGCCTTGGCTTCATTCAGGGCACGGCGAAGCTCAGGCACATCGAGAGCCCAGCAATTTTCTTCATCCAAGTAGTAGTTCACCTGGATGGCATCTAGTTCAGATATGGCTGCTGAATATAAGGGGTACTGTGGTATAGGAATCATCACTCCTGTTCGGGATTTTCCACCTCCTGAGATCAGGATCTTTAGAATTGCCTGGGGAAAAAGTAGGAGTCAAAAAAAAAAAGGCCACACACCCGAATTAATAGTATACTCTGGAAAAAGTCACTGATCTTCCTTCTTGGAAAAAGTCTACAGTTAAGGCAGATTTCTGTTCTAGAAGCATACAGTCATCTTCTCATATTAAAGAGCACTTATTACTTCAAGTTGATACTGGCTGAGTGAGGACAGCCCAGCTCAGCTTAATGGAATTCCTCTGCATGTCATGGCTTCCAAAGATCATGCCTGATCATCTGCAAAACCAAGGGAAAACATTCTGAGCACAGCGCTGGAGGGAAAGTTGGAAACAGGAATATCAAGATCCTGATTTTTCTGCTGTGCCCAGCTATAAGTAAAGAAGCCTCAGCTAGTTCTTCCTGGTTGCCTCCCTTTATTTTATCTCAGTAACCACTAGAGACCAATAAATAAAACCAGAAATTAGAACTGGGGACTCCTTTGGAACAGAGACCTGTTTTAGATTAGGAGCAATTGTGGCTTGCTGGGAACAAAACTACAGTCTCATTATGTCTTCATTTTCAAGTAACAGAAGAGACCAAAAGTCTGCAAGTCTTGGGATGGAAATACAGTTATATGTAGCCTATGCCCAGAAGATACAGACAGAAATATAACATTTGTGTTCAGGTCAGTCCAGAGGACTTAACTGTGCCCAACAGTGTGTGTGTGTCTATGTGTTGGCTTTTTACATGTGATTTAAATAAAGGAGTGTATTTGGTGCAGGAAGTAGCAAGACTTCTTGCTTTTATAACTAAGGGAGAACTTTGAAGTACAGGTGCAATCACAGCAAGCATCCTTCTCAGCAGGCAGTTGACAGTGTAAACCCCAAAACAGCTCCTCAGACACAGCAGCAGCATCTTTGAGTTTCTCAGTGGTTCTAGCACGAAATCTGCTGCTCTGTGCTTCTCAACACATATAACTTGGCTGCTATGCTAATGATTTATAATCAACATAAGTTTGTACCCACCACTAGTTTAAAAATACCAAGCATTCAAAATATATAATCAGGACCAAATGCATATTTTAAAACTCCTTAACACCCTCTGTCCTCCGAGTCATGAAACAACAGTTGTTATCTCTGGAAGGGCCAAATAATGAGCCTCATAGTGCTGAGTTCTCGTCACTGGTGAAATCAAATCAATATGGTACAGATTTGATGAGCTCTGCTGCCATTCCTGACAAGCTGCCAGTATCACAAACAAAGTCCCTACCAACACCTGGAGAGCTGCTCCTGTCAGAACACTGTCATTCTGAGCTCTGCCACTAGATGTCATTTAAAAAAACACTTCTACCAACAAGCTAGGAGATGCTGCCTTAATAAAAGCAAAGAACTGCTGGTGGTTCTGCTGGTGGTACTGCTGGTACCAGTAAATGTGTCTGTGAAAAGGAAGAATCTAATAAATTCTTCCTGTCTTAACCGAGGACCATCTTTGAGCCAAGACCTGAATTTTTTTCCAAACAAGCTTTACAGAAATAGATGTTTGGGATTTTCATTGGCATTGACCTGAACTAGCAGAGAGTTTATTGGGAAGAAAAGCTGCTCCCTCTTCTCTCTGCCACTGATTGATACACTCTAATCTTCAGTGCTTATGTATCTTTATCACTGAAGACAACTTTTATTTAGTCTGAATGGTCTCAATCTTCTAAATTTATACCTGTGTAGTTCACAGTGCCTTTACAAAAAGAAAGTTAATGCATATTAAGAGACTTTGCACCTGCTTCTGAGCTGGCATCTGACATCCACAGAGTGGGTATCCACTGGAAATGGTTTCAGTATCTGTCAGGTCAAACTCACAGGAGTTTGTGAGACCAGATGTTCAACAGAGATCTGTATTTCCAGGGGTAACTGTTAAATTAGAGTTTATACCAAGAAGGGACAGGCTTAATTTTAACACTCACAGAAATTCCATCACTTGCCCCAGTGGTGAGATAAATGTTATCTGGATCTGCAGGAACTCCTCCATCTCTTCTCTCAATGTATGAAGCAACATCTTCACGGATGCAATTTATGCCTTGACTGGCAGTGTAGGAGCCTGTGAAAAACAGAGAATGAGTTGGGAATTGAGTACAATGTATATCAGGTTTTCTGTTTGCTGCCAAAACTCCTGAGCTAGTACTGTAAGGAGCAGTTTGTATATATGAGCACTGTGGATCCCCAAGATGGGTCTGATTTTTTTTTTTCAAAGGAGTAGGAAAAGGAGTTGGTTTGCTCATAAAGAATAAATTTGGAATTAGACAAATACACTATCACTAAAATACAAAAATGACATACTGGATTGATGAAAAGTATGAGTTAAAGGCTACTTTGCAAACCGAGACAGCAATCCCATGTTTACTATCTTTCAATTGCTTTCTTTATATAAAAATCACTTCTGAATTTAACCAACACCTGTTTAAGTTATGGAAACAAGGAATGGAGGTAGTATGTGTAATAGAAAAGAAAGTAATTTCTTCAAACCCATGACAAATATAAGAAGTTTATTTGCAATATGAAAATAACATTATACTGTTTTCTCCCACAGTCTGAAACCCCAAAAAATCTTACACTGCTTTTCTCTTTCCCCCACAGCATCTCCCACAACCACTTCTCAGCTACCTGAAACAGAAATGTCTTGGATCACCCCAGTCTCATGTGCAGTTTACAGAGCACAACTAATAATTTTAAATCAAAGGAGATGTTGAATACCTGTGTGTATCACTGCTGAGTATGTGCAAGAAATAAGGAGTAAAAATAAGCCTAGGCCAAGGTGAGGAATGGATTTGAGCTGTGAGGCCTAAAACTGATGGACAATGAAGTGACAAGTGTACATCTATTTTAGAACACTGTCATGAAGCCACAGAATCCTCTTTGCTTGTTGGGTGGAGTGGAATAATTGTGCCTGACTTAACTCCCCTCACTCAGTTATGTGCTAGTACTCTGCCTGGTAATGCCTCTGTGAAACCATGATTTATAAAGACAAAGAAGCTTTGCAAGTACTGCACAATTGCATGGGACAAAGTGGTGATTCAGGGCATAAAGTTCCCTGATGTCCTAAATGTTTACTTTTACAGGACCAGAAGGTATATTGGGTCTGTACATGTGGCTTGGACCACAGCTGGGAAGCTGCTGTTGAAGCAGGAGGACAAAGCCAAGCTGTCATTCTGTCCTGTGCTCCACTGAGTGCTGAGCCCTATGGCTCTGAGGATAGAAAATAGACAGAACACTTAATTGTCCTTTACTTCTCCACTTAATTGTATTCAACTAATAGCCTTGACTAGAACCTGTGTGTTTGCACTGTGGGATGCAAATGAACAAACCCAGCCCAAAAAGCTGCATGTGCATATATCAGGTATTTTTGCATATCCAAGAAGGGTAAATGTCTCAAATGCCTAAAAAGATGTGCCAGTTATCCCACATGCACAGTGAGTGATGCCAACAGAATGCCAGAGGGTTTGGACACCACACAAGTTGAGGAATGGCTGAGCCTTCATCCACGGCCTGGGATTAGCAAGACTCAGTACTAAGAGGAGGGTTTTGCCAAATGAACATTCACCAGAATGAGGTTGTTCTAGTTCATATCCGAAGTCAAGATATTCATATTAACTTTGCAATTAATGCATTTAGAGAGGTTGGTGTAGATGTGGGTGCAATGCTTCAAATGACCACATGCAGTGAATCCAGTTTTGTGCTGGGTGGACAAATTTGTTGAAAATAAGGTTTTGTTAGAACACGATGCAGCACTTAAAGCTGCACAGGGGGATGGGGTTTTGATCTTTGATTTTTCCCAAGAAAGCCAATTTCTCCTTCTCAGCCAAGAACACAAGAGCAGTAAGTTGTCAGACTAGCAGCAAAGTGCCTTCCATTGAGCTGCAGCCCCACTTGCCTCAGACTGTGCCTGTGAGTGCTGTGCCCAGGCTGGGGAGCCACAGGGGCCAGGAAAGGGGCTGATACACGATACTGCAGAGCAGGGAGGGTGGAGAGGGGCACAGAACAGTGCAGCACATCAGCAAGGTCTACAGTGGTTTTAGTTTTCAGGAGTTCAGAGGTACAGTTCTTCTTGGAACATACTTCAAGAAAAAAAAATTCAGACTCCAGTTACTTACAGAATTTCAATTTATCCACTAAAATTAACAGGGTGTGTTCAGATTTGTCACTTTATTTGAATATTGCAACAGTTTCAAGTCTACTTCCTCAGAATCCACTGAGCTAACACAAATTGCTGGAAATATGCAATCTGCTGAAAAGAGAACTTATTTCTGAAGTATTATGTGAGGATGAATTCCTTTCAGTTTACTCCAGCACGGGGCTGTGGTGTCTCACCCATATGGGGAAGGGAGCACACAAGGGGACAAGACTCAGCACTCTGACAGCTCACACCACATCCCTGAATATGAGAGTCACTACAAGGAAAGATTAAGTCAAATTTCAAATGTATGCCCAGTAACTCTTCCATACCAGCAGTACTATTTGGATTTATTGTGCCAAAGACAGGAAAGGAATTAATTGAGCTAGAGGAACTTCTCTGTTTTGATAAAAGTATTTCTAATGTTCTACATTAAAGGACAAAACTGATACAAAGAAGGTGAAGATAAAATACATTCTGCATTAGACTGTGTTGTTAGGGAGAGTGCAAGGCTGAAACACTGCTAAGGTAAGCACTGGTTTGGTCTTGTTTATTTTATTAAATTTCACAGTACCTAATCTCAAAATATGCCAGTGCAAATAGGCACTGCAATCAGAAAGATTAAGAAATATGCCAATTACTGTAATACCTACTCTGAAATGTCACTGTTTGCCTACTTGAAATAAGGTAATTAAGTGTGCCAGACTCTTTGAGGTACCCAGCAGCTGTAACAGGATCAGCAGAGTGGATATTCTCGTGGTGTTGGCCGGGTACAAAAAGGCAGGACAGCTGCTAGGTGAGAAAGGAATTGTTTCTTCCACTTCATCTCTACTGAACATGCAAGGTTTGTACTTAGCTATGTGTATACTACAGGTGTACTCTTGTAGGAACAGAGCTCTGTAGCTCCTTCAGGAGTTATTTTTCCCTGGAGAAATAGGGCTTTGACCTCTTCAGTTAAAACTCCTTCAGCTAGGTGAAAAACTACCACCTTTCAGGGGTGTAGATTTGCCTTTGCAGAGGATTATCACCTTGGTACCCGAATTTCTGATACCCCAGCTCAGAACCTGACAAAAACACTTGGACTGATGGTTCAAAACTAAGAAACAGGACTGTGGACTGGACATACATTGTGTGTTGGTCCCAGCATTACAGGGGTGCGAGACTCCTTGGCAGAGGAACATCTAGAGAAGATAGAACTGCAAAAAGCTCCCCCTGGTCTCAGCAGGAGACAGAGCTGTGAGAGCCTGGAATTTACAGATGCCACACAACAGTGCAAAGCCTCACCAGGACTCTCTGCCACCTTCCCAGCACAAAACCCTCAGCATTCCGTTTAGTCATGCCTAGAGGGTATCGTGAGAGGGCTCCACAACTGTATAAGCCTCAACTTCTGTGACAAGTCCCATCAAAAATGTGCCCCATTAGTCGCTGATTGCCCACAGGCCACAGTGCAAACCTCCCCCATCAGCCCGTCCCAGGCCTTCCCCATTTGACTTGTAATCATATAAAACAGGATTAAGAAGTGTCAGTGTTGCAGATATTGAAACCACCTTTGCTGTTTCTAATACCATCGGGAGCCACTCAGCCAGAGCCTTACCTAAGCTGTTTCCCCCACAGCCCTGCAGGATCCGCCTGGCTCGCTTCTTGGCATCCTCTGGGAAACTTGGGCTGTCCAGCAGGTTTGGGTATGTGCACAGTGCCACCACCTACAGTGCCAGGAAAATGTCAGTTGGCCACTTTATTCATGGTTTATTTAAGTTGGTAATATGACTGTTAACTTGCCTTGGAAATGAGGATCACAAATACTGGCTAATTCAAAACACAGGTTATTGATGAAGGGTTTGCAGTTGTTTTTTAAGGGTAGTGCTTGCAGAAGGGATGAAATCTTATCAGGTGCCAAGCTGTGCTGATAAACAGGATTCTAGAATTACTAACTATTTGTATTACAGACAGTGAAGACTGGAGTCTAAGTGAGCATAGTGCAAACACATTAAAGCACATTTAAATATTCACATGTTTTCTCTAAACAGCTCTGTCCTCCCCTCTTTGTGCTTTACTAGCCCACTTTATTGACAAGAAACCAAGAGTTTGAATATGGAGCAGAACTGAAAAAGATGATAAAATTTTGAAGTCCTGGTTGCATGTTCTAATAATCCTTCCCAAAAATAACTTGCAGTTCTTACTAATTTGAAGTTGTGGGAAATATTTAATTAAAAAAAGAAGCAGTGATATAGAACATAGTAAAAATGGAAACATGACCTAGCAGAATGAAGTTTATTAAGGAATATAACACACAAAGAATCTAGAGGTCCCAAAGAATCTAGAGGCCTCACTTGACACTGGTTTAATTTCTTCCAGTCTCTGTCATTTTTATGTTTACATGGTGTTATATGGATAGGCTGTTGTCACCTGGTGGGACAATGACTAAAGGATTCATTCACATCTGCACACAGTCGTGGGGAGAAAGGATTTCCATTTACAGTTTTATTTAATATCATTGGACCAGAATAATTTGTAAGAGGCTCAGGTCTCCCTAGTCTGCTGACAGGTTGCTGTACAACTCAGTTTTACAGTCTGATCCCCTGGACCCCCAGTGTGAGATGGCTTTAGTTTGTCCTGGAACTCTCTGAATTTCCATTATTATAGCCTGAGGATTTACATGTGTGTGAAAGGAATGCTCAGTAATAATAGTTTTAACCCTATTTGTGCTTTAGGAATAATATACAAATATGAAGTCTGTTGTGATCTTTCCTAAAAGTTAACCTACCATTTATCTTGCCCAGAGATAAGATGTGCAAAATGAGCAACTGCTGCACCCACCTGTGTGCAGATCCCAAAGTATATTGTCAGATGAAGAAAGGCATTTTCTTTTTTTCTCTGAAGAAAACCACTTCCTTTCTTCACATGCATCATTGATAATGAATTTTCTGACTGATAACATTGGAGAAGTGGCAGGACAAAGTGTGGATGGGGGATGATATGAAAGGTAAGGAAAGCTACTCTGTTACAAGAGGATGACCAGCAAGCAAAGTATGGGCCTTTAGCTCAGAAAGAAAAATTTGTAATTCTTTACAGAAGAACTATTAAAAGTCTAATTGCATCTAAGGGATCATTTATATCAATACACATATCAGACAGCTTTTAAGGCATTCCAATAAAAATTGAATAATACCAATATTTGATAACAGTCTTACCTGCCGGAGGAAGGTGATGGGCCTCTGCCCCATTGCATGTGCATCTCCAATGTTGGCTTTAATTACTTCAGTAAAAGGCTTTTTGATTCCCTAAAAAGGCAGAACGCAGAATGTTTTGTTAGGGCTGAAGCAGATGATTCTTTTTTGGTATCTGTCACATGGCTATAACTAAACTATCTCATAAGAGATACAGTGTTGAATGTAAAGCTTAATGCATTTCTTATCCAACACTGCCAGTAAATTCTGAATGGTTTACAGGAATTGTGTGACTGTGACACGTTTTTAAATGATAGGCTGCCTTTTATTTTCCTGCTAGCTGCAAATAAGAGACTGACTTGCTTGGAAACTACACATTGAAGCAGAAAAGAGGAAAACAAGGCCCTTTGAATTGTCAGTATTAGAGCTACGTTAGAAACAACTAAGGGAGGGATGGATCAGTCAAGAAGCTAAAAAGATTTGAGGACATTTGAGAAACCCCCAACAAAAGAAACCTTAGGACTTTTAGCCATTTTAGAGTCAAGGCTTGCTTATTTATTTTTATTTAGAGGAAGTATTCATTGTATGATGACCACACTTTTCCCTGTAGAGATGTTTCACAAAACACATCATAGTGAGGGTCTGTACGATAAACTGCAGAAGTGCTCAATAACCACCATGAATATTTAAAAGCTTTCTAGTCTCTGAAATCTGAACAGCCAGCCATTTTTCCTGTGAGAAACTGAATACATCATGAGAAGACAGGGAATGCAGTTAATGAATGTTGATTAGCAATCACAGCTCTTTAAAAAGCAAAGTGAAATAATTCAAAAATGGCAAAGAACTGACTGGCAGGAAAAAACACCACTGGTTTCAATAACAAAAAAGATTAACTGAAACTAAAGGCCAGCATTACAAGAAGAATAAATGAGGTAGGCAATAATATTTTTCAGTTGTTCTAATGTATATTTGAGAGAAAGTAGGGAGGTCTTATAACTGACAGAATTGTTATGTGGAATATGAGGCTGGCAAGCCTGAACTAATTGTTGCTTTTCTGCCATGGATTCTGTGTTGATCTTCCATGACAGACCAGAACCCAGGGGTGCAAAGGTAACAATGACAAAGTAGTCACCAGGATACAGATTCCCAGGTATGCCGAGATTTGGAGGTTTAAGGCTGTGTGATGTGTCTGAGGGGTTATCTGATAATAGGACTCAAATCCCCACTACAGATCCAGTCCATCATCCATGACTGAGGGCCTGCAGGGTTTTCTTTTAAAATAAATAGGTAGTTAGAAATGGCATTAAAACCAGACAGTTGGACTTGCATGATCCTGATTGAAAAGGGTCAGTTTTATATGGCCTTAAATTTAGCAGCAATTGAAAAAAAAAAAGTTCACTTTAAATAATTGAAAGTGGAACACTGACTGCATCAACTCATTTGGGTTTATGCTTGTTGATCTGAGTCTCTAAATTAAGAGTTGCATTTCAGCTCTAACTAAAGAATGAGGAATAGGGATGCCAGAGAAAGATAAGAGATCACCTTTTTGGTGTCTGTGTCAGGTTTATGGTAGTTTATTAGCATTGACACCACCCAGATCTCTACTGGTGCCACACTCAGTGTTTATGCCATCACTGCCTGTGGGCATCACTGCAACTATAGAACCATCCCCAACTGCAGAAACCCCATACTACCTTTGTTACTAAAATGACTGATCTGGAAAAAATCGCAAAACACACACAACACTTATCTCACTGTAAAACGTCATCAGAGAAGGAATCATTTGGTTTTCTGAGCTGTATACACAGTTCCCATGAGGCCTTAAAAGCCCATGGTCCTCGTGGCTTACTTGTGTTTCTTGGCCTCAGCTACAAGAGCTGTTGCCTTTTTTGTCTCTCAAAAGAGAGATGATTTTAAATAACTTGGGCCCTTTCCTTCCCTGACAATGAGTTAATATCAGCAATTGTTTAGAACTGTATTAATGAGATTCCCTATATCCCTCCTAGTGAAATCTATACAAAAATTGCTATGACTATTTAGTATTTTTCTATTGATTTCCAATCTCTCTAGGGAAAGAAGGAATACCAGAAATTGTTCAGAATTAGTTTAGAAACAGTTGTTCTAAACAAGTTCTTAAAGAAGGTCTAAAAAAGTTCTTTAAAACAAAAAGTCCCACTTAGCATTTCAGAAAGGAGGAACTGGAAACAGTAACAGGCAAGAACAAGTGTCAAATGCTAATGGGTGAAAGTTTCAAAGCAAGGATATCAGAAACTGGCATCAAGGGAAGTCTAGACAGTGCCTATGACTCTGCAGTGCAAGGTGGAATTCTGCTCAGAGCCCCAAGACACAGTGGGTTTAGTCACTGGTTACTCATGTCAAGGTTTCTCCCGTGGTGAAGGCACTGGTGTGCCTGGGCATCCCAGGGAACAGCAATGACAAAGACTTTTTGGAAGGTCTATGAAAAGATCTGTATGAAAGGAGGAAATGGGGCTGTAATGTTGATAACCTCAACAGCAGGAAAAGGGCTGCAACAGGACCTGGGGATTTGGACTTCTGTGCCTGCAGGAGGCTAAGCAGTCTCTGACCATCTCAGTGACACACCTGGGCTGAGACTATCGGGGTCCCTGCAAGCCAAGGAACACAAAGGGCAGCAGAAACTGGGTGACTGAGTTGTTTTGGTTTCCCTTAGGGCAGAGCACAGCCCCAGCACAGCTCTCCTGCCCCTGGCACAGACAGGCTCTCCAGGTGTGCTCCAGGCACAGCCTGCCTGCATTGGAACTGGCCTCTGCCAGCAGGCAGAGCTCTGGAGAGGGGCAGCTGAATAACAGGAGCCGTAACAAACTCGGGAGCAGTAAGCACCAGATTGATACTCCTGTCTGCTGAAGAGGGCATGAACCACGTGAATCAAGCAGAAAACCCAATCCCCAGCCCTACAAGCCAGCACTGCTGTTCCAGCCTCCTGAGCCTCCTGCCTCTGGCGGCACCTCCCGCTGTGCTCCCAGCAAGGCAGTCCCTGCCGTGCCCCTGGCACCGCTGCCAACACACCCACTGCAGTGGCCACTGGCACAGCTGCAGGAGCCACCTCTCACTCTCAGGTGCACAGCAGAAAATACAAAAATGGGCTCATTCTTTTTACAGTTCTCTTCTTGATAATGAAAGGATTTTAATAGAAGAAAGGAATCTTCCAGGATTGGAATACACTCTTTGGAAATTAGCTCCTTCAACGGTTACTCCTGTCACTCTTAACTTTTCAGAGGAAATTCTGTCTTTTAAGAGACCAGATGAAAAGCAGCTGAAACCTGAAGCAGGTCACACAGGATTATTCTAACAACTGTGTCAGTGTTCTAAATATTACACAAAGTTGGGATAAGGGATTTTTATACGTGAGCCAGAAGTCACTGGTGCAGAGAATACAAATCTTTATGTAGTTAACCACATTTGGGGAAGCTTCCTCTTCCCCCTGATGTTCCCACAGCCTTGACACCCAGCCAGTAAGGAGTGCAGTGGAAACGATGAGCTGTCTCTCGAGGAGAGAGTCACAATGCAAGAAGTGTTGGGAGAATGACTCGATCATAGAAACAATCTGATGCCAGAACATACACTATCCCACAGAACCAGCACGAAGGCAATGCCCTGCCACGAGGTGGGTTGTCCCGCAGGAGGTTTAGCATGCCTGGAGGTTCCCTTTACAATGGTACCCTCAAAGAATGCTGGCAAATTGCTGTGCCCAGAAGAGTAAAGAAGGGTGTGAGCTGACCTAATGCTGCCTTTGCTGAAGTCTTCAGCAAATTTCAAAGGAAATCACGTGTGGATTTGGAAATGGCAATAGGAGAGGACTGAACAGTTCCCTTGGGGAGGCCATGAAAATGTGAGCAGCTTTTAACCTCAGAAGGGTAACACGGTATTTTGATTATTTCTGAATTTCAGGATCTGTCCACTCCTGGCTGTGCCCAATTGTTTCATTTTCCTTGCATTGCTTTGTGCCTCCTCTCGATGATTATCAGGCAATAACACTATGAAACACTGTGCTATTTCCTTGAGTCTGGTTTTGCTGTGACTTGCACAAACAAGCTGTACAATAGGAGAGCTGGCAAACCCAAACATTTCAGCAGAGTTGAGATCTGTGCTGTAGTAGCCAAGTTGCTTGCTTTTTTTTCCTCTTCCACTCAAAGGGCCAAGAAAGCACTGCCCAGAGGCCCTTAACTAATAGGGACCAAAGACCTGAATTAGCATTCCAATCTTTTTATTAAAACAGCTCACAGCAGAAAAATAAACCTGACCTGCTTATGACAGAGAAAGGCTTTGAGTTTGTATTATGCATGTGTAATTCAAGCTGACATGAGCTGTTTTGGGAAGAAGGAGAAGTTGAATTCTGGATTTTGCCTTGAAATGGCAGTGATGACTTACATGCCCCCTCACACCACATGAGCAAATCGCTGGGGCTGACCATCAACTGGCAGATCTGAAACAGAGATTACAGGACAGGACTCATCCTCAAGTTACTTTTGCCTTACACATTGTTCAAATTGCATTTGCATTCAGAAATTTTGCCTATATGAATAAAGCCCTAGATTTTAACATGTCTGCAAATGACAGTAATAAAATAATGCTCATTAGAAAGTGATTAGATCATTAGGACTCTCTTAACTTGAAGACCTATTGGAAAAGTGCTATTTTTTAATGTATTTTGCTACTCTATTCAACAAGAAGAGATCAAATGACTGGATCTTGTGTGCTGTGTGCTTCTGAATATATGATTTTGGTAACTGTACTCTTAGAAACTGGGGTTTTTTCATCCTCACCTGCAGGTTTTTGCCCTGTTAAAAAAAGATGGGGTTTACTACAGATTCACTTATGTATGCAACATGTACAGACAACTGAGGAACAACCACTCTGTCTTAATGAGGTCAAATGCTCCTGCCTGGAAGATACTTTCTTAGTGTGCACACAGTCACGTATTCAAAGCAGAAAATTATAGGATGGTAATTTAAGCTTAACATCTTTCATTACTGGGTGTACCAGTCAATCTTGTATCTTTTTCTTAGCTTGTCAAATTATATTTCTGCATGTCATTGTCTAAACTGTGTTTTATCTTTCCACAACTCCCAGAGACACAGCCAGCTCACATTGACAATTAAGGCTGGGTTCAAAGTCAGATTTTGCTATTCAATTTAAAAGCCTGGTGAATTAGTTAAAAAAAAAAAAAAAAAAAAAAAAGAGAAAAAGAAAGAAAAGCTCTACAGTCTTTTAACCAAAATACTTCAGCAGAAGCTGCCTGAGATTACACCTACATAAGTACAAGGATCTTGGTAGTTTTAATATCTAAATAGAAATGCAGGGAGTGAACCAGTGACTTGAATAAACATGCAACAGGAACCTATTTGCAATAGTTATGCAAATGAAAAGCGTGGGCACAGAAGTTGAACATACAATACAACCCTTTTACTGTCAAAGTAATCAGACTCCTGTGGCTGTTCATAAAAATAAGAGTTTCAGTGTGCAGAGACTGTATTGCCACTGAGGGCACACAGTCCCAGGCCCAGGGCTGGGACACCATGCCCACCTGTGCTGGCCTGAAGGAACTTTCTGCATGCTGCCAACACATCCCTGTGCACCATCCCTCTATCCCTTCTACCCCACAATTCTGTTTCAGTAACTTGAAAGCTCTGAAGAAGAGCCTCATGTGTGTGACTTATATATGAAGCCAGATGCTGCTTCCAATGTTTCATGAGCTGACTTGTGGATCCTGAAATGCTGTTTCATAGGCACATGCTTTGCAAGCAGAGTAAGGCAACTTAACCTGACACAGAACTTGACATTATGTAAAACCCAATCAGGAACTGGAGAAAAGGAGAGTATAAGTGAAATGTCAGTGACAGGAGGGGACTTTCCATTACAAGGTCACTTAAAATTAGCATGAATGCAAAGTAACAAATCAGGTATGTGTGCTGCCTGTGTAAAGATAAAGCTAGCTTGTTATTACTGATTAAGCAAAGAGAAGGGCACTGTCCAGAGATTACATTGTTCTTGCATTGAATTGATGTTCAGGATCAATTTTCTAGTCTGAAATGTAATTAAAGTGAGTACTTGATATGGTGGCCATCTGTTAGCAAGTCTGCACAAAGGGAACAGAAAAAAGGAGCCTTATTTGTTTGTGTTCTATTGAGAATGTAATCATTTATTAAAACATGTCTGTGCCTTAGCTGGCTTTAAAAAGTTCCCAGAAACATCAAGGAAATTGGTTGAAGTCAGTTTTTTCTGTGTAATCTTAGTAAGCTACAATTGGCTGAGTATTACCATCAGCAAAGGGGAAGAGAAACAAGGTTTTCACTTTCGAAGCATGACACAATTTTACAATGGTAAAAAAAATAATACAGGGAATTAATTCAAGTCAGTGATTTTGCATAAAGATTTCCATCTTGAAAGACTTAATGTAGATGAGAACTTTGATTTTCCACCTAGGTGAATACAGGTCACAAGCTAACAAAACTTGTGAAGTCCAGGTACAACATGCCCCACCTGTACTCCTGAGCAATCAATCTTACTCTGCTTTAATAGAGTATTCTACTTGCCACTTACACTGGCTTAGTCCCAAGCACACGAACTAAAACTAATGGCTTGCTTCTATTTACTTTTTCAAGAACTAGCCCTTCAGTTGCCCAGTCAGAGACTTCTCAAGTAACATTTTAGTCCTTATTTTAACCATTTGCAGTTAATATACAAAAGCAGTAAGTGCCAGATAGAATAACAAAGGAACTACTCTCCAGGATCTGAGACAGCAGGACAAAACTCAAAGATGATGAAAGCTTACACTGTGCAAACAGCTTCAAGTGGCTATTTTACAGTCTACATAAGCAGTAAAAGTTATGCAAGTAAAAACTGTAACTGAATTGAAGCAAGTTTAAACAGGCAGAGCCTCTATCGCATCTGATCAGACAACGGCTGCATTTAAGGTGCTTTTAGTTCCGACTAAAGGCATCTCAGCAGAGCAGGATAAATGCAATTTACTATCATTGCTTCCCCTCTGCCTGCTCCTGGTACCCCCAGCCAGTGCAGCACTTGTACATCCCACTGGGCAAAGCTCCTTCCCCATCACACGTGGGGCAGTTGCTATGGGGCAGCTCTTCTGCTGTCAGTGAAGAGCAGTGTTGGATCTAGAGATGCTGTGGGGCATCGCCTTCCTCTGACAACCTCTTCAGCCTCTTTATCCAGCAGTGTTAATCCTGCTGGCAGGGGCTGGCCTAACTCTGTGAGCTAAGACTGAGAAGGAGGAAAAAAGTAGCTGTCGAGTTTTACACAAAAGTAAACAAAGAAGTGCCATCGACCTGTGATCACGCAGAATTGAATTTTAGACACACACATTAAACAGGCAAATAGATAACCTATAATATTTCAATTATAAGGAACCTAGGTATTACTCAACACTGTACACTTTAGCAGAGAGCTCAGTTAAACAATAGAAGGAATAACAGGATTTTTATCAGAAAGGGAAAGAGGAATAAATAACTTGAGAAGTTTGGAAGGAAGTAAAACCTTTCAGCTGCTTCCTTAAGTTGATTAATGTTTTCTGCAGAGATGCTGTCTCAACTTTTGCAGTCCTCTGTCCCTGCCAGCTGTGAGGTTTGTTTGCTTCAGTCATCTTAGAGCATGGTCACCTCTAGGAATGTTGATAACCATTATTAATGGCTAACATTATTCCATGAGACTGGCTCCAGAAAAACAGTTTTAAATTGAAAATACCATGCAAGTAGGCACAAAACTGACGTAACAATCTTTTAATAAAGCAGTTGGCAATAACTTGCTCTTATACTTTTTCAAAAGTGCAATGAATATTATTCTCTCTGACAGTGACTCAGCTGGTAACTGGAGTAAGCAGGGGAGTTGGGCAGAGTTAGTGAAGATCATTTTATATTTGTTTTCTCAAGTAAGATCTCCTGCCCTGTGATGTTAACTTGAAAACAAACATACTCGGTGAGAACACTGGAAGATTTTATACTCTGGAAAACGCACCTACTAGGGAACCTCCTTGCATAAACACAATGACACCTTTACAAACAAGTTCTAAGGCAAAAATCAAAACAGATGTTCTGAAATTAATTCTCCATCACCACTATGAAGTTTTCAAGTAAAATAATAATTTTTAAAAAGTTGGTTTTAATAATTATTGAGTAGACATAAATAATTGAAGTATATACAACACTGAGCTGAAAATATGATTTGCCTTCTAAAACAGTGGGAACCAAGTAACAAAGACCAGAGCATTAAATAATCTCTTACAGTAAGAATTCCTGTGGCACCTTTTTGTGCAAAGCACTTTACACAAGCTGATCAAAATAGCCTTGCAGTACCTGTAATAATATATTAGCAAGACTTTCTAAAGTAGTGAAGGCAGGGAATAATATTTGAAATTAAAGAAAAGTGACTCTGCCAGATGCTTTATTCAAAACAAAACAAAAAAAAAGTGAGTCCTTGTGGTGAGAGGGTTTGAACAGTAGAAGCAAAAAGTCGCGTCTCTATTACTAAGGGTTTTTTTTGTTTCCTTTCCAATACTAAGTATTAGGAGAAGAATTAAGTAAAAAATATGAAGAACCAAGTGACTGATCTGAATGCCTTATTTAGCACATTTTGGCCCAGACCCTTTGGAGTATCTGGTATCTTGCTTTATTTTGCGATCCTCCTAACACAACCAACCACCCAAACTTCGGGCAGTGTTCCTGAGTGTTTGTGCTCTGAAGGCTTGTCCTCAATCACCTCAACTTCAGCAATTAAGAAAAGAGGAGCACAGTGTCGGTGGTCTCAGAGAGCACCCCCCTCCCCTGCGTTGGGCAGTCCAGGGCAGTGCTGGATGGGGCAGTGCCTGGGACAGCCGGGGCCAGCTCACCTGTTCAAAGGTGTTTCCCTGCCCCGGCCAAGGCAGTATCTCTAAAACCCGCACGAACGGCTCAAACGCTCTATCAGGATGATGAAAGCTGGTCAGTCACCCCCTTGTATAACACAAAGAACGCGCGATTGCAGCAAAGGGTCAAAGTGGCCGGAGAAATGTAAACACTGTTTTATTTGCCTTACGCAGGCAGTGACACCAGACCAACAGTAGCCGGACAGCGGGTTCCTTTGTTTTGTGCCTCTCCCGCCCCCCGTGGGAAGGGGCTCGAGTGCGGGGGGTACCCGCAGCGGAGCGAGGCCGGGGCGGGAGGCGGAGAGCGCGTCCCGCCAGGGCTTGTGGCAAATAGGGATGGGGAGAAAGGCTGCCCGCGGTCCGAGTCTTTAACTTGGTGGGAGGAGGCACCGCAGCGGCACTCGCGGTGCCTCCCGCTTTCCCGAGGCTTCCACAGGGTCGCGCATCCACCCCACGGGGTATGCGGGTCTCCGCCGGCCCCACCGTGCCCCGCGCCGTGCCCCGGGGCAGGGCAGTGCGGGCGGCGCGAACTGTGTCCGTCTGTCCGTCCTGCCCTGCCCTACCCTGCCCTGCCTCACCTTCCGCAGCTCCTTCTCGATCTCCCCGGCTTTCAGAACGATGGGGCCGCGCACCGCGTATTCCACCGCCTTCACTTGCGGGTTCATGGACTCCAGCGTCAGGATCTTCTCCCTGCTCGCCTTCTCGTTGATGTTCACGGCGGAGGCCTTGGCAGCGCTGCTCCAGCGCACCGGGCCGGCCCGGCGGGGTCCCCGCGGGGCGCCGCGCAGGGCCGTATCCGCCCCTCCGGCCCCGCAGCCCCCCGGCCCGCGCAGGCTGGCCCCGGTGTGCCTGGCAACCACGGCAAACCGGTGCATGGTCCTCCTCGGGGCAGCTCCCGGAGCGAGAGTCGGGATGCGGGCGCTGGGGGTCGGTGCGTTCTGCGGTCGGAAGGGACGCGCGAGCGGGAGGTGCGGTCAGAAGAAACACCGAGGAGCTGGCGCGGTTACACGTTCATGCTCGATCCTCTCATGTCCAGATCCCGCAAACTTAATTGCAATGGGTACAACTGATGTTGCAGTGCTGCGATGCCACCGCGGGAGCGGTCGGTCCCACCATTGCATCCGAACAGCGCCGCACAGCACCGTCCCCGACACAAGTGCCCGAGCTAATGCTCTGGAAGAGTCCCGGGTAAAACCATCCTTCTCCCAGCCGGCGCCTGCCCCTGCCCCGGCCCCGGGGCGTGCTAAGGTGTGATTGCACCAGCCGAGCTGCGGGGCGCGCTGCCTGGCGGGGTTTGTAGTCCCGGCGGCCTCGGCTGCGCCTGCCCAAGCATCAGGTGATGGGCAGGGAACTACCGCACCCAGCGGCCTCCCCGCCCGCCCCGCATTGTCCGCGCCACCCGCGGGCGGGGCGCGCTCCCGCCGCTGGAGATGCCGCGGCAGCCGGGACGGGGGGAGTCCAGGGGCTTTCCCTAAGGGAATGGCAGAGCCAAGTCTTGCCGCAGCCCCGGTGTGCGGAGCTGCCGCTGCGCCCCCGCGGTGCCGCCGCCCGCCCCTGCGGGGAGCGCTGCCTTTGTCTGGGTGCGCCTTTTGGCTCTGCGGGGGGGAGAAGTCTGACCCTGCCCGCGCTGATGCTCATTTGTCCATGGGGGAAAAGGTCCCCTGCACCCATTTCCCAGCCTCGCCCAGCGTTAGACACGCGGCGCGGTGTGCGCGGCGGGGTCTGCGGGCGGTCACCTGTTGCGGGGCTGCTGGAGAGCGAGTGAGGAGAGGGGAGCGGGCGGGCAGCAGCCTCATCCCTCTCCCTGTCACCCTGCCAGGGCAGCGTTTGCTCCTGATCCTTCCCTCCCGCAGAAACAAGTCGGTCCTTGCTCACAGTTTCCTCATTGTTTCCAGATGATGAAAATGTTTTTTTATCTCCCGGGTTCAGTTCAGCTTTCATAGCAAATGACTGGAGGTCTGCCATGTAATACAACAGCGGCAGAATTCAGGGGAGAAGGGTAAATGCCCACTCCTTGCTGCCTGTGGGGAGGAGAAGGCTCTTTTTACTCGTCCTGGGTGCCCAGAAGAGGCTCCTTGTTTGTGCTCAGAGGGTGGAATAAGGGATCTTTCAGTCAGGAATATTCCTATGACCTAATGTTACCTCCCTGAGTAAGAGCCTGGGCTATAAATCAGTCTTATTTGTGAATTGTTTTTGTAGAACCTTTTTTTTACTTTCTCCACTGACTGAGAAAGAATATGGGAAACCAGCTTCCTAATTTTAGGTGCCTAAATTAGATGTTTTGAGACCTGGGTTCTCTTCTGTTGTTTTGGTATCTCTCCTCAGCTGATGAGGAGCAAGGAAGCTGCTTTTGCTGTGTTTGGTTTAATTTCATCCCATACAGTTATGTCTTAAGTCTTTTCCCTCTCTTTACTGTTTCTTCTTTCTAACAAGCTTCTGCTTGCCATAGTGTTTAGTTTTGTAAGTAATTTCCTCCAATCCATGTTCCATTTCAAGTGCACTATTTTAGCACTTGCTCTGTTAAAAATAGTTGCTGCTTGAGAATGTTAGTCAATACATGGTTAACACAGTAACAGAGATGGGATGTTTTTTTGTGCTGAAGGAACACTCTTGAGGTGGTGTGGAGAACTCATTTGTTTTGTGTTTCCAGTCATTGTACTTATTGTACTAAGGGCTTTTTCTTGTTTACTGTTCAGCTTGTGAAGGCCATGTGGAGCATTTCTGGCCCTGCTTGTCCTCCCTCCAAAATTCTGCCCTCAAAATGAGCCAATAGAGCACTCTGTGTTAGAAATTCAAGTTCCAAGAAGTCCACTTTTGTTTATTTGCAGCTGCAGTCGTTTTTTCGGGTCATTGCACTCTGCATCTCCCTCAGACTGGATTTCCCCCCCCCATATTTTAAAGCTTTTCAACTTTTGAAATGTAAAGTTTTGGAGCCTGTATGTTTTGACACTTTACTTTTAAAGTTGTCATCAGTTGCTTATCTGGAAAGCTGAGTGTTCCCTGAATCTGGCATTTTGATTGATAATTAACAAACAGTGTCAAGGTGCCTTTTCTCCAGATTTGATAAAAAGCACTTCAGAAGAAAATATTTCAAGCTGTGGTAAGACATGTCAAGGTTGGATTGATCACAAAACCAAAATCAGATCTGATTTTATTGTAAGTTTTAATCAGATTATCTGAAATATTCAAATTGTTTTAAATTCTAATATTTATATTCATTGTATACAAACTGACTTCACAGATATCTTAATTCAAGTGTGTTTCATGGTTCATTAGAAACCGTGGTTGAAATGCTACCCAGACTATTAAAAATCAAAGTACAGCGGATTTGGCACCACTAATTTTGCTGGGGGAAGAACACGCATTAACCTTTGCTCTTGGTCCACACGCTGCTGTCCCACCCCTGATCCACCCCCCAGAAACAGCTGGCGTAGCACAAAGTGTGCAGCCAGCACTGCCATCCTGTCTCTGGTTGATCCCCCACCAGCAAAGGTACAGACTGTGGGACATCTCCGGTTCTGCCTCCAGTGACAATCCAAGCAAGACCTCAGCCCTCGCTGGCAAACTCTGTAACGCTGCTGGTTAGTGTGTAACAGGGTTGGACTGAGGCTGGACACCTCCAAGTGGGTGTTGCACAACTCAAAACAAGAGTTTTTAGTGAAACAGTGGAATGAGTATCTGCAAACCTGAAACTCAGTAGTCTGATTAGTTTCCTAAGTTTAGAAATGCACACAGGAAATACATAGGATGAAACAATGTCAATGCCTTTCCATGTCAAATGCAATATGAAGTGGTATTTATGTTATAGAAAAGTATCTCTCTCTACTCATGGTAAATGTATCTTCACATGTAAATTTAATATAGCTATTTTCCTGAAAAGAAATAGTTTATGATGAACTTGCAATATTAAGACAAAGTTGTTCTTAAATCATTGCTGTGTGAAGTTATCAGCAAAGCTTCTGGTGAGTTCAGGAGAGCTGGGATTCTGCTTCAATGTCAGTGTCACTGGTTTTAGGAATGCCACTTTCTTGGCATGTCTATGTATCATATGAGGAAAAGAAAACTTCCATTGTGAGCTGGGAAATCAGTCAGTGAACTTTTGCAAAAATCTTGTGCAATGACCTGTTAAGGATGAAGTATCTTTTGTATTTCCTTACGGAAATCTTCCTTTCTCTCTCCCCCTGCCCCTGGCTTGAACTGCTGATAACACACACAAATACAGGCTCACATGAGCCCTTCAGAGAGGATGTTTGCTGCGACAAGCTGGCCTGTGGGGGTCGGTTTGGCTGATCAGCAGTTCATGTGTTCCATGCAAATCATATGAGAAGAAGTTTCAGACAAGCCAGACAGAGAAGGTGGAGAGTGTTGCTTCTCAAGGGCAGTTCCTTGGTTTCCGTGTTACAGTCCATCTTTACTCATAAAGACATGGGATGCTTTCCTTGCAGTTATAAGAAGTTAAAATAATGAATTTCATGTTGATGGTGACAAGTTAAAGATACATACCAGCAGCAAATGCATAATTACATAGAAAGATAGATAGAATCTTGGAGAAAAATGTGACAAACAGACTAACAGCTGCTGTCACATCTTTCTGTTTTGACAAACCTTCAACAAGCTGCTTTCCATCAATAACTGCCTGGTTGAAACGCCATGATTACAATAATGTCAACTAAGCATTCATTTTTGTTCTGCTGTTTCGTTTAAATGAAGACACTGGATAGAAAATTCCTCTTAATAGCTTAAATGCCAAAGTGTTGTTAATGATATTCAGGACTATATGAGGACACCAAGCAAATGGAAACCACATTACGAAAAGTAGGCTTGGGTGGAGAAAAAGAGCAAAGCTCTCTATATTCTGTGGGGTACAAGTGTGGAGGATGGTTGTTTCCTGTGGAATACTGTCCGTGGTAGCAGTTTAGAACATAAGGTACATCTTCAGAGGAATTACTGTTGCTACTGTTCTTCCAAAAGAGCATGAATATTTAAGATCTAGTCCAAAGCTCAGTGCAGTCTGTGAAAAAAAGTGCCAATTCAGTGACTTTGTATCTTAATGTTTAACAGCTCTCATTATCTCATGATAAGCCAAGAAAAGAAAAAAGCCCAACCTCTAACCAAAAAAAAAAACCAAAAACCAAACTCAAATGAAATGTTTAAAATAGTCTATTGAATTATTTTCATAAGAATTAATTGAAAAGGTGCTCTATGAAAGTAATGTCAGTCTTTTGGTGAAAATGATTTTTCTTGTTGAAACTGAGCTATTCTGTATATCACGTGGATTTTAATATATTTTTCCATGAAAAAGGCCTGAAATGTGAGAATAAAATGTTCTATGCCTTTTTTTTTTCCTTAATGGAATGTTAACTGCTACTGGTATTAAAGAATTTATGTTATAGATATTTTAATAAAAGCTTCTAAAATTCTCATCTGAAGCTGATTTGCTTCACAAAGTAAATAAATCTTTTTTAAAAAACAGTGTTGACCTGGGTCATAAGACTAATTTTGTAGGTTGTGCTTCAGCTTTAGTAGGGGGGGATCTTCCCAGCAAGTGTTCACCCCTAGAGGATTTCAGTGATGTGTAACTCATTATTACAAAGTATATGGAAAAGTTCACATTGCTTTAAGAATCAAGGAAAATCAAGTGATTGAATGGTAAAGTTCAAGGAATTTCCCTCCCCATTCCTAACACAGCAACTTACTAAAATTCAGGAGATAGAAATTAAAATGTTCCTTTCTGATTACAAAAGCAGGCACAGTAAAGGTGTAGAAAAAAATGTAACTTCTCAAAAAAATTGTAAAATGATGCTTACTGAGGCAGGCTTGACTTTGGCTCCACTCTGTCTGATGGATGGTGGGGGCCAAGTGGTGCTGACTTCCAGTTGCAGAGGTGGAAGTGCTGCAGTGACCCACACACGAGTGGGCCCTGGTTCCCCAGAAGCTGGGGATGTGGTGACACCCTGAGCTGACTCATGTGGTAGCTGTGTGAGATATCCAGCACTCTCACTGTGCTGGGGGAAGCTGGAGGACTTCCCTACACGGCGACCATGGCCCTTTTTCTCAGGCCAGCTCTGAGGGCCAGGCTGAGCTGGGACAGGAAGGCAGCCTGGACGTGACTTCCTGAAACCAAAAGGCATTGATGTGCAACAACACTGTAAATTAAAAAACGCTTTGTAATCGGGAAACACTCAATATTTAGCTGTACTTGGAGAACAAAGCCAACAATTGTACCACTTAAATGTTGTTCTTACCCAAGTTTAGAGTAATGGGATCTCAAAGGACTTATTAGGCACCACTTTTATTCCCTATGAAAGGACTCAGAGGGTACTCAGATTACAGCTACCCTGAAATCTGCTGATGAGAAGCACACTAACATTACTGTTACAAACTGTTGTGATTATCAAAATTGCCAAAACCAAAATCATAGAAAATATGATAAAAACTTGTCTGTATAGTGCATTTATTTTTATATGGTACTTTCTTCTTATCAGTTGAATACTGTCACATTACAACTTCAGTTCCTTCATGGTAACATTGCAAATATCACCTAGCTCTTCCTGTTGTTTTCAATTTTTCTTTCATACATTCTACTCTTGTATCTTAGATATAACTTAAGAATTCTCTAGACAGTGCTTTGTCTGTGGAAAGAATAACCCTCCACTGAATAGAGCTGCCTAATTAGGAGGTTGGTACTTAACTGGGAAGTGTTTTATAACCTCTCTGACACAAAGTTGCACAGCATGTTAGGAATTTAATTTCTCAATTTGCTGCGAGTTGTCAGCACTTTGGCAAGGAGACTGCCAGCCCTCTCAGGGGACACTGCTACAGGAGATGCTTCCAAATGGCCTGGGGGGGGTGACCAGGAATGTAACAGCAAGGGCTTCCCTCTCACACTCCGATGTGGATTAGATATGTGAATTTTACTTATTTGATTTCTTTTTTTTCTTGCAAAATTATAGTTTCACACCAAAATACTGCAGTGTGCAGGAAGTTGGTGTGTCAGGCATGTGCCCTGCACTCCAGTGACCCAGGGAAGAGCCCTAAGACCTCAGACCATTCAGCTCAGCCGGACTCTGTGACGACAACAACAAAGAACAGAAGCCATCAGGCACTTGCAAAGTCATGTGTAGCTGTTCATAAAAGAGTAAAATGGCATAACTTTCTTATTGTCTATTTTAAATTGATGTAAAACACATTTTAAATGAGGTTTGGTCTTGCAAAGTGCCACACATTGACCCTCTTAAGAGAGAAGGTACCCATACCCTTAAAAATGTATTTATTGTTTTTATCTCAGTAGTGGATGAAACCTCTGGAGTTATGTAAATGAAAATAGCCTTGGACTTTCCGAACTCAGAACTAGTTGTTAATGAATTAGAATAACAAGAAAAATATATGCCTATGTGGAAAATCTTAGTAATCGGTTGTCTAGCTAGGAATACTACCTTGTTTGCATTTAAAAAGGGAAATATTTTTGTTTGTATTGGAATAGCTGATCAGCTATCCCTGACTATTTTATCTGCTATACAAAGAAAAGCAGGATATTGCAATAGACCTCTGTGAGCTCCCTTGTATATTCGTTAATTGATTTACTGGATACTGTGACTATACCCAGCAGAGCCCCCTACTGTTATAATTTCCCTGAAATACCTTTCTATGTTTTGGCCCTTCTCATTTAAGAAAAAAAAAAATCAAAAATAGGCTGAGGCTCCTGGTTACATGGATTTGTTCTGGATTCAGAAATGAAATCTGGATGTCCTGCCTACATGGAACACATTTGTCCTTTTGGCAGCAGTTACAGTTTATATGGAAAATAAACTTGTCTTTGTGTATCTCTGGAGAAAGACCTGTGCGATGGATTGGTACTGGCAGAGAGAACAGGGAAACAAATACACCCTGAGTCATAACTTTAAATACTGAGGAGAAAAGGAAAAGGGCAAATCGGTCAGTTTAGTTACTCTGTACACAGACAGAAACCACCACACACACGGGGAGCCCGAGATGCTCTCAGGTACAGAGCAGTATATTCTCATCCCCTCTGTGGGAACCAGGCAGAGACTGAGAGAGGAGGAAGGATAGAAAAAATCAACAGCTTGCACTGGCACAGGAGTGGATACTTCAAGTGATGTTGGATTCTTTATTCATCATACAATACTAGTAGCAGGGATGGAGAGGGCTGGCATGACAAAGTGGGAACCTGTAAGATTGCATAAATGCAATTCATCTCTCAGAAATGCAGACCCTGCCAAGACAGCAGAGGCCTCGTGCCGTTCCTGTTGCTCTGGTCCTGAGACCACTGTGCTCTAAAAGCGCTGCATTTGCAGGGGTAACCACGCTGAGATGCACGACCGAACACCCCGGGCCCTAAGCCAGCGGCTGCCAAGGGCAAGGGAGCAGCGGGGATAAATAACTATCCCCTCCACGCCAGCCTTTCTTTTGCTGAACTGAGATGAAGACCAGAAAAATTGTGTTGGATGTTTCCTGACGGCTTGTCCATTTCAGTCAGGCTCCCCTCATCCTCCCTCATCCCCAGGCGCTCTCATCCTCCTGGTCTCCATCCACAGGTTCCCTCATTCCCGGTCTCCCCCATCCCCCTGGGCTCCCTCATCCCCCATGTCTCTCTCATCCCCAGGCCCCCTCATCCCCCTGGTCTCTTTCATCCCCCTGGTCTTCCTCATTCTCCCGGGCTCACCTATTCTGCTGATCTCTCTCATCCCCCTGCTCTTCCCTCATTCCCCTGCTCTCCCTCATCGCCCTGCTCTATCCTCATCCCCGGTCTCCCTCATCCCCAGTCTCCCCTCATCCCCTGGTCTCTCCTCATGCCCCCGGGCAAGAGCGGATCCCTTGTCGGCGGCCACGCGGGGGCGCGCAGGGCTCCACCCGCTTCTCCCTCCCTCCCTCCCTCCCTCTCCTCCCTCTCCTCCCTCCTTCCCTCTCTCCCTTCCCTTCCCTCCCCTCCCGCGCCTCCCTTTCGCCCCTCCCTCCCCTCCCGCTCCTCCCCTCCCTCCGGCTTTTCCCCTCCCTCTCTTCCCTCCCGCTCCTCCCTCCCCTCCCGCCCCTCCCGCGGCTGCCGCGGCCCCTCCCGGTCGGGCGGCGCTGGGGCAGTGTCAGTCACCGCCACGGCAGCAGCGAGCATGTCCTCCAGCCGGGCCAAGAAAGTGAAGATGGCCACCAAGTCGTGCCCGGAGTGCGACCAGCAGGTGAGCGGCCGGGCCGGGGCCGCGGGCAGGGGACAGAACGCGTGGAACGAGTCGCTGTTGTGTGTGCGGATTGTGCTTGGAATGTGCCGGGCGGGGCAGCGCTGCGGGGAGGGCGCGGTGCGGGGTGTCCGTGCTGGGTATTGCTGGGGTCGTGCAGGGACTGTGTGTGGGTTTGTTACTAATACAAAAGGAGCCTGGTGATGTGTGTAACGCAGTTTGCCCTGGCAGGATTGGCGTGCCCGGGGCTGGGCGGGCAGTGGGGCTGTTTTCCCGTGGGGTGGGTGGTTTGGAAGCACCAGAATGAGCCCTTTGCGGCGATTTCTGCCCCCCGGAGCTCCACGTGAGCCGCGTGTGTCCCACTGAGGTCTCCCTGTGTGCACAAAATGGAGCTGCTCACACTTGCAGCATCCACGGCAGCTTCCCCGCAGTGGTGCCGTGCCAGGAGCGTGTCCCCCCTGCTGGGATGGGGGGACCATCGGGCACAGGCTGGGGGGCTCCAGCAGAGCCCCGAACAATGGCCCAGCGCTGCAGAAGCGCCTGTCACAGGCAGTCATGGGAACGCTGCTCCCACTTCACCCTGCCTGGTGACTGCCAGGCACTGCTTTAGCTACACTTGGGAAAATAACACAGCCTCGTGCCGTTTTTCTCTACTTGTGGGGATTTTCCAAAATGCACCCTGTTCGTCCCGCCTTGCAGTTTCCCCAGTGCCCCCATTCCTGGCTGAGCGATGTGCGGGGGTTCCTTCGTGTCCCAGCCAGCGGTGGGCACGGCACTGGAGCGCTGTCTCTGAGAAAGGATCCTCTGCCAGATTTGCCATTCACAGAATCACAGACTATTCTGAGCTGGAAGGGACCCACAAGGATCATCGAGTCCAACTCTTAAGTCAATGGCCCACAGAGGGGATTGAACCCATGACCTTGGCATTATTACAACCAGGTTTTAACCAACTGAGTGAGAAGTTTTATGTGCGGGTGTGTTTTGTTTGGTTTTGGTTTTATTTTTAATATTTTTAAAATAAATGTAGTGAATGTCAAACCAGCAATAGGAAGGGCAAGTAAGCAAACACTGTAGGCTTAATAAGCCGATGTGAAAATTTTCACTTTGTTCTGCACTATAAAACAAACACATGATATGCATGTGTCGATGTAGATTCTCTGTTAGAAGCTCTGCAGTGAGGCTGACATGGAATTAATGTGGATATGTGTCCTCCCCTGGCACACATTGCTCACAGGACTTGTTTTCCAGTGCTACATATTTGAGAGGAACAAGAAACTAAAACCTACAGTGCATGCAGAGTGTGGGGAAGCTCTTGTGTGACTCTTCAGTGATTGTGTCCTGTACTAGTGTTTCTTAAATTTTTCCATAAACAAGGGATTTCTCTTTGTTTCTGTTTTCTTCACTGTGGTGTACATGGAAATACTGAGACAGCCACAGTTCTTGGAGCGTAATATTGAGTAACACTTTAAAACTTTTTATTGTAATTTAGATAATACACTATTTCAATGATATTTTCACAACCAAAGCACAGCCCCATTAAATTAGGAAGCCTGAAGTTCTTGCAGGCAATCAGAGGAAGTAATTATCACATCTTAAATTAGTTTCAGGTGAAATTTCTTGTGCAAGACACTGAATTTCTTTTTGGTTGGGAAAATGTTAAACAAGGTAAAATAGTGTTTGTAGGGCTAATGTGCCTTAGTTATATTGCAGGATGTTATCAGTGTAGGTCTTCAAAGGATAACTGTTATGTTTCAGTGAAAAAGCCCCTTGCCCCCTAATCCCCACGCCCCAAATGGTGCACACACCTACGTGCCAAACCTGTAACCTGAGAATAATATTGTTCTGTTAAACACAGTTAAGTTCGTTGGAAAACACTGGGTCTGTTCCAATCCCCTTGGGTGGTTTTGCCAAACATTTTTTTTAGGCTGAGCCTGGAAACGTAATTATTGGAAAGACCCAAGTGTTCAAAAATGGATTTAAATGAAACTCCTTTATCACCTTAATAATACACACATTATCTGCTGGATAATGGGCTTTAGTGTTTTTATACTGAGATATGAACAAGGAGACAAGTGTGCACACAAGTCTGCTAAATTCTGAGCTTTAAGGTTCAATAAACCTTTATTGGAATTGGTTTTATTATGTCAGTGTCTCCATAAAGGGAATTAAAGTCTCTAGTTCTATAAAACCTGTATCAAAAGTCTATCTGTAAGCTGTTTGTAGGGTGAAGTACCAGAGCTAAGTTGTGTTACAGAAAGAAAAATAATTTGTTTATTCTGAGTAGCACTTAAGTTCCCCCTTTACAAATTCATGGACTGATTTGGCAGGGGTTTTCCAAGCCAGTAGAACACTGAACCTTGGTTCTTCTCCATGTCTGGTTGAACTGAGAACTGAGCAGGCAGGTGTGGTTCTGTGCTCCTGTTTGTTTCAGTGGCCATTGGCAAACTCGCAGTGACCTGTCTTAAAGAATTGCATTTGGGAAAGCACCTCCTGCTTCTTTCCCTCACTGTCATGCTTCAACATGACTCGACTTTAATGTGTGTTATGTTAATCTCTTCCAGATCTCTGTTTAAACTTGCTTTGATTTGTGTTTTCAGTCTTAAACCTAATCAAAGCAACATGGTGTATTCCTTACTACTTTCAAAGATCTCGAAAGATCTTGGCATTAAGGTAATGAGGTTTGTAATTTATCAGTGTGGCTTTTTGTAAAAATTGCTCCGAGTAAGAATTTGGTCATTTTCCATATTAAATGTGTGATTTCTTGTTTTACATTGTCATTTTCTGGAGGAGCACACTGCTCCTGTGTGCTGAGCTGACCAAAAAGCAGTGTATTCTCTGCAGCTCTTAGGCCTGCAGTCAGTTTTTAACCACTGGCTGTTGGGTTATTTGCATTTTGAATTAACAAGGTCCTTCTGTAGCCACCCGGCCTTGTCTCCAGCTCTGGAGCAGAGAGTGTGGTACAAATGCATCTGTTTTGCTTCGGGCTCTATTGTGCCTCCTGTTTAAAGCTGCTCCTGCTCTCTGAAGGAGCTGCTTTCAAATGCTTCTGAAAGTGAATGTATTCAGAATGCACTGATGGTTTTAACTCATAATTATTTTTTTTTAATGTAAATAGAGGAAGCAAAACTGGAAATGTCTGACTGATTTGGCTGGTGATATTTGAGAGCTCTGAAGAGAAATTGTATTTCTATTTTAATTCAGCCTTGCTTTAATGCTCTGCATTTCCCCCACCCCCTTCCTGCCAGTCTGGGGAAAAGCAGTGCAGAGCCATCACAACAGCTGTGCATTTCCAGCTTGGTTTGGAACAACTGCATAAAGAGCAGGCTTGCTGGGGGATTCACAGCAGAATCTGGTTTTATTATGTTTAAATACAATTGTGTACTAGTACAGGCCATAGTTACAGCACAGACTGAATTCAAAGAGTTGCTCTGAGGTCAAAATGCGAGTCACTGGTGTGTTTGTTTCTTTGTTGGGCAGGAATTTTGTCGTAGTTTGAAATTATCTGCAATATTTGTCTTTTGTTTTCCCAGGTTCCTGTTGCATGTAAATCATGTCCCTGTGGCTACATATTTATTAGTCGGAAACTCTTGCATGCCAAACGTTCGGAGAGGTCCCCACCCATCACAGGTAATACTTAACAGAGGGGGGAAGAAGGGAGGAAACTCTTCTTTCCCCTTATTTCTCAGAGGCCAAGGACTGAGTATTTTACTTCTCTGTGTAAACTGACTGTTTTCAGTTGATCTCCCCTTGAATTTGTGCTCTGTGCATGTCTTAATTTTGCTTGAATTTTGAGGAGGGGCAAAGCTGGTGCTTTCAGTCTTACTTCCTTTGTACTTGTGATGTTGGCATTTATTCTGTGTATGTTCTTGCTGTGCACGTTGGTCTTTATGCAAAAAAAACTCATTATAGAAAGCTTTGTGTTAATCCTGTTTTGAAGCTAAATGACTGGAGGTGTCAAAAGGATCTGATTTCAGAGTATGTGCTGATTGAAGCTGGGTTTTCTGAAAGTAAAAAATTGGTCATAGTGTTTAATCTAAATCCAGGTTGGTCTTGCTTCTCTCTCTATGGGTTAAATTAAAAAATAGTATATTTTTTGTGTCTAATTTGTATGTCTTTTGTTGACGGAGACAGGCAGTTGAATGTGCATTCTGGCATGAATGACATTCTTCCTGTGTTCATTTTTATCTCTTCCTCCAGTCCCAGCAGGAATTAGTGAGAACAAGAACCTGTCAGGGAAGGTGTATATTAAACAAACAAACAAAACCCCAACAACATATCTGATCTAGAATGTCTACTTTTAAAAATTATCTGCCAGACACACAAACTCAAGCATTTGATGTGTTGTATCACTCTTTTGAAGGATACTCATAGTTTACCAGCTGGTAGGAATTACATGATGATGTGCTGAAAACTGAACTTTCAAGGTGGGGGAGGTTGAGAAATGTCTGTGGTAGGTTTGAAGTGTTGGTCAATTTTCTTTCCTCTTCCCCAATTAATGAAGCAATTAACAAGTGAAGCTGAAGGCCATAATCTGGTTGTATAATTCGGTGTTGTACATAGGAAGTGCACCAGGGGAGACAAAATTAATATAGGCTGGGGGCCTTTCTGTTGGAAAGCAGCTCTGGAAAACACTTTTACTGTGAGGGTGACCAAGCACTGACACAAGTTGCCCAAAGAAGTTATGGAGTCTCCATCTTTGGAGATACTCAAAAGTCTTCTGGGCATCGTCTTGGGCAATTGGTTCTTGATGGCCCTGCTTGAGCAGAGAGGTTGGACAGGTTGGTCTCCAGAGGGTCCCTTTCCACCTCAGCCTGCCTGTGAAATACAGGTTTTGTGTTAACATTAGTGACAAGTTACCCTGCTGTCCAGTTTGTACCCTGCTCCCCAAGAAGATGTAGTAGGAGACTGTGTATGTCTGTATTGTGTAACTGCCACTTCTGTTAGAAAATGCTGTTTCAGTATTTTCAGCAATGCAGCTGCTGCAGGAAGGGGCTGCAGCCTTGCAGATGTGCAGCTGGTCTGTGGTGAATAGAATCACAGAATCATAGGATCGATTGGGTTGGAAAAGACCTCCGAGATCATCAAGTCCAACCCTTGGTCCAACTCCAGTCCCTTTACCAGATCAT
>JAWWEV010000022.1:7021278-7065880 GCA_035583235.1 Hafferia zeledoni | reverse complement strand
TTTCTGATCTCCAACTTCAATTTCCCCTGGCAGAGCTTGAGCCCGTGCCCCCTTGTCCTATTGCTGAGTGCCTGGGATAGTGTGGAATAGTGTGCTGTGGTGACTGTACTGTTTTTGGTACCCAAGCTCATTAATTCATAATTAACTTCCCGGTGAGACTCATGTAAATCCACTTTTTTCCCCCCACTTTGGTGTGTAGGACAGCAATGCCCCTGTTCAGCACTGAGGGTGATGAGGCCTTGCCATGGGCTGCCTTTGGTGGGACATGTACACTGTGTTTTGTGGCATTTACTGACAGCATCACTGACCCAGCTTTTGATTTGTCTGAGCAGCAGGAATGATTTCATTGCTAGTCTGAAAAGAAGCTCAGGTGTTGTGGTGTGTGCCTATATGATAAACTTTTTTCTTTTGCTAGAAGAAACAAATGCAATGGGCTGTCTTTGTCTTGAAGGCTGTGCTGTGTACAGTTTGTATTCCCACCTTGTTTGGGAAACGGAGCTTTTTGTGTGCTAGAAATGTCTCATGTTACAAAATGCATTTGAAGCAATTAAAGGCTTGGTTCTTGTAATCCAGAGGTGAAGTGTCATTCTGGATCTGACCCCTTAATTTGTGCATGGATATCATGCAGATGTCATTGTCCTGCAAAGGCACAGACATCCAACCACTTGAAGGACAGAAGGTGGTCGGGTGGGGTAAGCACTAAGAGTAAATTAAGAACAAAGATGAGAGGAACCCTCATCATCCCATTGCTGTTTGTTTGCACAGAAAACAAGAGTGAGGCCAAAAGGAGACGGACAGAGAGAGTGAAGCGAGAGAAGATAAATTCTGCAGTAAATAAAGACTTAGAAAACCGAAAGAGATCCAGATCTAACAGCCATTCAGATCACAGCAGAAGAGGAAGAGGAAGACCTAAGAGTGCCTCAGCAAAAAAGCATGAGGAAGAAAGAGGTATGAGAATGAGAAATATGTTCATTGGGTTTTCTATTTGTATGAAGACTTTTTTTACTCAATAAACCTTTATGCCTTTCAAACCATTTAACTGGACTAGTTCAGCCACTACCTGATATCTTAATGTGGGGTAGGGACTGTTTCACATCTGTAGAGACCTCTGGTTTTATGTTTCAGTGTCTGATGAAACTAACTACAAAGATCTAAATCTGTATTTTTAGCCACTGTATCAAGTTTCAACATGTAGGTTGAAAGCCATTGGCCTGAACTGTTAAATAGGTTTTTTGTGTTTTGCTGGTGCCACTGCTCTGTCTCACAGGGAGGCAAATAACAAGATTTCATACAAATATTCAGAAGATACTGTTCTCAAAATTCCTGAAGCCTTCAAACATACCTTGTGGCATAACTCAGAAATGGAATTATTTTTTCCCTTCCAACTTATTTGTTAACAAAAAGTGAGTGTTAGTTCATGTTGCAAATTCCTTCAATTCCTGACTTTTCAAAACCAGTTTTAACGTCTCTGCTGTTTAATTTAAGTCTGTTCTTTCTTAATGTTTCGTTCATGTAAAAAACAAGTGTAAATTGGTATTTGGTGGGGGTTTTTTAGCACTTTGGGTGTGGAAAGAGGAGGTGGCATTTAATTTCTGCATATTTTCTGAATGGCAATTGTTTAATGGGAACACACTTGTAATATCTAATCTCTTCACTGTTGCATATGGTTGTCGATGTGTGGAGCTTCCCTGCTTGTTACTGACCCAGGCTAGACTTTGCCTGGCAGCTTTAGGATCCTCTCTGGGCATTTAACTGCTATCTAGTTCACAACAGCTTTGGTTTTAAAATTCCAGCAAGGTGGTTGGGTTGCCCTATAAGAGTAAATGTTCTCTTCTGTCCCCTGAAAAAGAGGAAAGCAATCCAAGCAATCAAAGGAACTGATCTCTGCTCTTGAGGCATGTTTTGTAGTCTCCAAAAGGCAAGACTCTGACAGCGTGAGGGATATTTAGAGAACATGTTTTCCTATTCAGAACCAGGCTGAGTGTTTCTGACCTCCTGCTCCACACTCCAAAGTACAATATGCCAGTGCTTTGAGGTAGAAAACTAGAGAGAGAGTTGCAGTGAGATCTTTGCATCAGTGTGTGTGCTGTGCCTTTTTCTTGGTGGTTTTGTTTTAAATTGAACCTCAGTTGGTAAGATTGCCTTCATCTTGTCCTGTTCTTACCATACCCTTTGCTTGCTCTTGCTACAATTTCTTTCTCAACCTCTTCTGCAGAGCTGGTACAAAGTTTGGGCCCACACCCATTTGTTGTTATCTTTGCTCCAGTACAGCAAATCTTACTGTTCAGGAGTAAGGAGGCTTGGAATATTTTCTTACTTCTGCCTTATTTCTGACAGTTGTGTCAGACTGTAATGTGTGTAGACCACTGTGGTGATTTTGGGGCCAATTAAAACAAATTATATATATGGCTGTCATGGCTGTAAAAATAAATTCAGCAGTGAACTCGTCATTTTATAAGTAATTGCTATAAAACAAGTTAACACTGACCTCTCTCTGTTCAAGTCACTTAGAAAATTAACCTAACTACTATCTGTGGAGTAATTAGTGGGAATCTTAGAAATATTATCCCTTTACCAAATCTACTGCTTGTTTGTGTCTATTAAGCAACTGTAATTCTACTACAGTTAAGGTGATTTTTGTGTGACTGATTGCTAGTCCTGGTACCAGTCTGTGTAGTGGTGAAAGTCAGCCCTGGAGTGCACAATGTCACCTTAGTTTTAGACTTTAAGTATCTTATTTCCTTGCCTATTTTATCTTTCTGTGGTATTTTGGGTACACATTACTTACCAGTAGAGATTGTGCTGTTGTTCTTTCACCCCAAATAATTGAAAATACTCCTTGCATAGGTGTTAAATATTTGGTGTCCTTGGGCTTCTGCAGTGCCTATTGCATTTGTAGATGGAAAACCAGGAGGACAGAAAACACCTCAACTATAGTAGCATGGAAGAGCAGCTCATCTGTCCATTTGAAGACCACCCAGCTGTGAAAATTTAGTTCCTAAAGACCCCTGTGGCATCTGTAGCTTTGCCCCCTTACTTGCCATGCTCTTTCCATGCACAGTGTGCTTGTTCCCAGTTATGTTTGTGCCTCTGACTGGGTTTTTGTGTGCTTTGTGACTGGCTCACATCAGAGCACAGAGCTGCAGGATTCAGCAGCAGTTGAGAACAGAAGCAGCAAAAAGGCTTTTTAAAACAAACTATTTTCCCTGCAGGTTTAGTAAGAAGGAATGGAGGGGGAGGAAGGAGGAAGCTGATGTAGACTGAGGGGATATGGCAGAGGGCTGAGACCCAGAAAATAGTCCCATCACGTGTTTCAGAGCCATGTGATGACCCTGGAAAACAGAGCTCCTCCCTGCAGGCTTGGCTTGTCAGAATTGTCACTTAATTTCTTTGTCAGAAATGCTGCAATATATTTTGAAAATAGAAACGCTTCCTAACAATTTGACTCTGATTTTGTTGTTGTGGTCGTGTGTTCTTTGTTCCACTGTGTGGGACTGACACAGAGCCAGCCCCGTCCCCAGCTGTCCTGTTATCTGTGTACCAACCCTGACTGTATAAAACAAACACAAACCCTTGTAGCTGGAGGAAGTGGTACTGATTATTCTGAAAGAGGTTACCAGCAAATAAGAGTGGTCTGTGGAATTGCTAAAGCCTGCCTGTTACTTGACAAGGGATGAATCTTCAGAAAGGTATATACATTTTCTGATTAAACTTAAGCTGAATTAAAATTTTTAGTTCAAATTTTCTTTTTCCCGTATTTTCCAGCTGTTCTACTCACACGTTTGCCCAGTGTGCACATTTGAAGTAACTTACTATCTTGAGGAGTGAATCCATGCAAAATTTGTGAGGGGGAGGGTCCACCTTTGATTTATATGTAATGACAATTTTAAGGGCTGTGGGTTTGCAGGAGATCTGGGAATGCAAGGAATGTGCTCTAGAAAGAATGACTATTTTCACCAAATAACCTCTTAGTTGTACAGCAATAGACTTGGTATTTAATGTCTTACTGTCTGTCACAAACACAATACCGTTTTTGTCTTTTGCTCATAATAGAGAAATGAGTCAAAACTATTCTGAGATAAGACAGAAGTGGAAGGTTTTCCCAGTGTCTGCAGAAGCCACGGCATCCCCTGAGCAGCCTGTGGTAAAGTGTCATGCAGGTGCAAGCTCTTCACTTGCTCCTGGTGAGCACTGGAGTTGTCCTGAGCATGTGTGAAGCTGCAAACCTGTGTTAGTCCCTGATACTCGTTGATATCAAGATTTCAGTAAGCTGAAGTCTCTCAGAACAAGCCTGTCCTGTGAGGACAGGGGGAAGGGAAATTAAAATTTAAAAAGTGTAAAATCTAAAATCTGTTAACAGCAGCCTGGGGGGTGGTGGGGGAGGGTTTTTAATTTTGCTGGTTGCTGATATATTCAAGTGGTGGCTGGATTTGTTTGGATCAGGAAGCATGAAAAAAGGGTTGGGGTTTAGATATGAAATTACAAAAGGTTAATATAGAATAAGCAGTGTGTAGTGTCTGTGTTCAGAACAACTCCCAGCATTGTTAATTTTTAAATGGTGAGAGGGAGGAAGTGGAGCAGCCCAGACAGAGTGTACATACAGGAACTGATTTGTCTTAAACTACAGGGCAGGACTTGCAGTGAAACTCAGTTTCTGACTCATTTCAAACTGAATACACTAGAGAATATTGTCTTGCTTAGCCAGGGAAGCAACTGAAAGCTGGTTTCAGCTGTTCTGTATTAGTACTAAAGCAGAAGAAAGATGTAAAGGATTTTTCAGCTTCTCCTACTTTGTTAGTGCAAGCAGTTGATTGCACATGGAAGGCAGTCTGCTGGAACTCTGCAGCTGTAACATAAATGTGAAACCAAATCTAAAAATACCAGTATGAATGTGAACCCATTGAGCCATAACCGGGTGAGTAGGTGCAAATAGGAGATGCTGGGATCTTTTTTCCACATGGTGCTTCCCATTATTTTCCAGTGCTGCACCTTCCCATGCTAGTTCAGGTGTCCTGGTGGAGCAGCTGCCAGAGTGTGCTCATGTGGGACTGTGTTAGTGAGACACAGGGCTCTGCCAGGTGAGCTTTGGGTCGTGGTTGTGGCCCAGGCCACTGTGGCTCCTGGGTTAGAGGTGGAGTTCACAGCTGGGCACCAGCCTTAAACCTCTGAATTCATTGCTCTCTTCTTTGTGTCTACAAGCCTGGTCTTCTGCTGAAAAAGTGCTTCTTTGTTGGCTTTATTTTCTTAGTGATCTGTGTCAGCTACCTGTGGCTGGCTCAGCTGGGATATAAACAGTCAGGATCTGGAGTAGGTGGTGTTTATGAACATGGTATTTCAGAAATGGGACTATTTTGTGACTTTGTGGTGTAACTTAAGTTTACTTGAGCACTGCAGTGTGGAAACTTTTTGATGGCTTCCTGTTGTGTGTCTGCAGCATTGAAACAACCCAACAGCAGCAGAGAACTCACAGGATCTCACTTGCTCTGTGAGGTGTTAGCCTTGTTCTGCAGCTACAATAAGAGGGAGAGGCTGCAGTGTAGAAAGTCCAGAAATGTTTGTGATGATGAACTGGGAGCCTGCTGTCTGCCAACTATCTGCTCTTTGGCCTTTGATACTGTAATTAAACTCTTGAGTTTCTTTCACTTGGATGCAAAGTAGGGGGATGAATGTCACGTTTAATGAGGACATTGTAAAATAACTTGTTTTCTAGGATGTGAGGTGTTTCTGTAAAATTAAAATACAAACCAAAACCACTGAGGGAACACTTGAAGGCTTGTTTATCGTTATATTAACGACTCATTCTTTCGTCATGGTTTAACAACAGAAATCCAGTCATGCTTTTGGATGACTAATTCTGTGGCTCTTCCAGCACCTTTGTGTGCCTCCATTACTTCCTCCTCTTTCTCAGTCCCTCGTGCATAGGAACTGATTGTCTAACTTCAGTTCCACTACTACACATAATTTATTAACTCCTGTGTGTCTTGCATTAACTTTGAATAGTGGAAAAAGCTTCTAATAGTGACTTTTTTTTCTTCTACAGAGAAACAAGAAAAAGAAGTTGACATGTATGCTAACCTTTCAGATGAAAAGGCCTTCGTATTTTCAGTGGCCTTGGCGGAAATAAACAGAAAAATTATCAATCAAAGACTTATTCTGTGACTTGTCAGCACAGTGTGATGCAGTTTATGCAGACTGGCATGCAGATTGCCAAGGTGCCGTGGACTCTTGGGAACTGTGTTTTCTGCACCAACAAGGACTGTAATATTTCCTGTTCAAATTCTGCTGCTGGTCTTGGAAATCGAATTCTGTCTCTACAAGTCAGAAAGAAAGTGTTCCCAAGATTGTGCTGTGAAAAATCAGGAAGCAGATAATGTTTTACACCTTGAAGACAATAGCTAGACAAATGCACAGAGAGACTGCACCTATTCCAGAGCACTTCTTTTAAATTTGCTGCCAGAAATGCAATATTTTAAATATTTTCAGAAATAAATGATTTTCCTTTAAAATTATATATTTCAGATTTTTCAGCTATATTGCAGTTTATGTATGTACAGTTCACATAACTTTTTAATAAATTGATATTCCAATATTTTATTGAACTGGGAATTAAGTACATTTGTGATACTTAGGGTGTGTTGGTTTTAGTCCTCTTAGAAGCCTGGTATTCATCCTAGGTATGACTTGAGACTTACATTTTTAATAGGTGTGATACAATTCTGACAGGAAGAAAACTGAAGAGGTTTAATTTGGGTGGGGATCATTTTCTTAGACAACTTCATATTGCTTATGAATTACCTCTGAAAAACCACACCCTGTTACATAGAGTTGATTTTAAAAGTCATATATACCTTTTGGGGTCAGACTCCTGAAGTCTGAGAACTAAGCACTTGTTTTGAAACAATTATTTGCTGGTCTCTGCCTTGTCCAGCTGGTAAGTTCTTGCCCCATGCTCTTTCTTGGCCCTTGTTTCCTGGAGATGCAGAGCAGCAGGAGCAGAGATGTGGATCTGCAGTTACCACCTCTCTACTGGTACTGCCAAAACAGGAGGATGTGGTGGTTCCTTTCACCCTCAGTAGCCTTTTTTGTCTGTAAGCGTAATTCTTGTTATTGTGTTTGAATTGTTGACTGTAAACACCAAAGCAAAAGTCTACCTGAGTGTGCAAAAATGAGCTGTTCTGGTAGAAATAGGTTGGGGGAAGACATTCAACTAAGTGGTCTTTGCTGAAGTGGTACAGTGCAATTGGAGCCAAAACTCTTCCTTTAGTAACTGTGTGGGGGTTTTGTTTTACCAGGAAAAATCCCCCAAACCTCAAGCCATGTCAAATCCTGAGGGAGGAGGTGTAGGAGGTAATTACATTCATAAAATCTGGCACACTGGGTTTTTGTCACCTTTCATTCGCTCTTTTCTAAGAAAGGGAATGCAGCTAAATGTGTTTTAATTAAGTATTAGTCATGCTCTTCAGCATCACATTACTTCAATAGTGAGAATTGGCTAATGAGGTTCTGCTGCAGAACTGATCTCTGGGTGCAAGCCAGGATTTTTATTAATAAAGTTAGACTATCAAATGCTGTCTGTTAGTTACTGGTTAAAAGAAGGAGCTGTGATAATTTCAAGTTAAGCCACAAGGGACTGATCAGATGGAAACGTTGTGAGCAAGAGAAGGAAACATGGAAAGTGATTTTTCAATTCTTAACTCCTAAGAAACAAGTGCAAGAGGTGGGTGTGGAAATGCTCTTTAACCACTAATACACATTTGTCTTTTCCAGTAAATGGGAAATTGTGAACACAAGACCTACTTCCCTTCACTACGTAGACTTCTGCTTTCCAGAGCTGTGCCTGTCACAGACACCTGTAGTAAGGACAGATGAGTAACTCTTAAGGATAGAGGATATGTTTGCATGGTAAGTTGTTAGTCAGAATGACAAAAGGGATGCTCTGACTTTGCAAACTGAAGGATACACTCAGGGTGGTGTTGCTTCTGTTGCGAGACTGAGGTTGGATGTGTTAGGAAGGGACAAAGGGAGCTGCCAAGGCAGTTTGTTGGGTGCTCTGACCTGCTTTCCTGCCTATTATATTTCTTTCTGCTCCTACAAATGGAGTTAAATTTACCACCAGAGGACTGAAGTTCATGTTAGATGAGACAAACTTTAACTTTTTACTTCTAGGTTGGTGCTTTCTCTAATAAGGACTGAAAAATATGTTCATACCTCTCAAAAGTGCAAGGCTATTTTTCATCCTTCATTGGTCGTGGCCCTCTTGAAACAATGTTTGAGTTCTATTTCTGTATTTCTTCCCTTTGTCTTCCCCAGGTCTGCCCTCAGCTCTTTCCCATGTGTTGTGATACTACATTTCTTCCTGTGCTGGCTCCCAGTTTCCTTGAGAAAGCTGGGATGGAAGCAGGTGGCCTTGGAAATATCCTAGGAGAGAGTGGTTCTTTGCCAGTGGGTCTGGCAAAGCAGGAGACACTCAGACTTTCTCTTCCCACTAACCAGAAGCAAGCCATGTTTCCTATAGAGACAGGACACTGCAGCATCTTCCAAAAGCCCTGGTAACTGTGGGATGCCAAGACAGATTTCTTGGAAAATACTCAGGGACTGAACTGGAAAGTGTCTGCATTGTAGAAAACAGGCACCATCAACATGATGGCATCTCCAGAGCTCTTTCTTTGTGTGCTAGAGAGGATCCATGAACGAAGCACTGCAGCAAATCTAGATTATAATTGTAAATTGTATTTGCTCTCAGTCTGTGAGACTAAAATAAAGCCAGTGACAGCTAAATGATGAAAGAAAAAATTCTGTGTACTGCAGCTCTGACTTGGAAACTGCACAGTTTCTGAGAAGCAAGAATAAATATGGTAACACTTCAGGAAGTTGCTTACACAAAACTTTTTCTGTGAATCTGGTTTCAGATTTTAGGCCCTGCCTGTGTCTGTCTTTGTGGTTCAGGCTGACTGCATTTGTTTCACTGCATTTTTTGTAGCATGCAGCCTCACACAGAAGGATACTCTTTCAGAAAGTGAATCAGGCTGCAGTTTTTAATGAACCAAAGAAGATCAAGTAAAATACCACTCTAGCTCTGTACACTTTGACTTGCCTGACTGAATAAACTTCCTGTTGTGAAGTGAGTAGTTCAGGATTGTACTGCAGAACTGCCTGTTTGTAAACCACCATTCAGCAAGAAACCTTTTCCCTTTTTTTTCCCTGCAGAGCTGTGCTTGCAGTGTTTATAGCTGTGTGTAACAGCATGTCTGACCTTCAAGTGGGTTCACAGTTCAAAGTTTGGCTTGAGATTTCCCTGCATTTCCTCTGCTCTGCTACTAGATGGCAGCCTCATTCTAAAGAGTTCGCTGTTTATTCAGGCTGGGAAGAGCACAGTGTTCAGTTTTCAGTGAAAGTACTCTGAAAGGTCATTTTTCTTTAAAACATCACTCATACCTAACATGAGAATCCTGCTGTTGGGTGTTGCTGCCTCTCTGCACTGAAACATTGCTCCATCAGTGTGGGGTGTCAGCTCCTGAACTGTGAGAACTGGTAAAGGTGAATAATTTGGCAGCATTAAAGAATTCTGAACTTTCAGTTGGCAGTTCAATCAAAAATGATTTAAGGGAACCCTTCACCTCCCCTGGAAGTCCCATGTACGTAAGTTTCCTTGGTCAAATTTTAGAAACAGCTCTGATTTTTCTGTTATTTTTGTTCTAGTACTCTTATGGTTGATAAAATGTTGAAAATGGGACAAAGTATCAGGGAATACTTCACAGATTATCATCACTCTGTGGCTGGGTAGGATTTATGGAGAGAGAAACTAAAAATGAGGTAGTGACTTTGAGTATCAGTTCCCAAACATGGTCTGTGGGTTGATTTTTGCCTAGTGATTTGTCTTATTTTTAAATTTTAAAAATTTTTCTAGGGTTTTTTAGAGTGAAACAGTGATCATGTAGGCTGCTCACAGCACCATGTCTATACCTTGTATCTCGGACTGTACTCCCAAGGATGCTTATTGCCCAACACAGGTGGTGCTTCACTTGGTTCTGATAACCTTTGAGGCACTGACAGCCTGTGACAAGCAGTGGAACAGAGAGCTGTGTTAAAGCCCTTCCTGAGCTGCTGTTCCCTCTTCACACGTGCAGGTGTGTTGTAATCTCTGGGTGCATCTGTGCAAAGGTTTTTGTTTGCATTAGCAGTCTGTGTCTCAAGCAAATCCCATGGTAGTCTGTGCTTCCAGTGCTTTTGTTTGCATCGTGGAATGGTCATGGGAAGCAGGATTTAGATTCATTTGACAAGAAGCTGACCTGGAAGATGTGGCTGCCTGTCCTGCAGGACCAGGACTACCTGTAGCAGGTGTTGGGCTCTTGGTGCCAACTGTTGCACTCCACAGATTTCCTCTTGTGCCTCACTTCTTGCTTATTACAGAACTACAGCAGAGCCAGTGGTAACAAGTTTAACAGAACTTTGAGATTAGCTCAGTTGGATATAACTTGGTTGTAATAATGCCAAGGTCATGGGTTCAATACCCCGTGTGGGCCATTGGCTTGAGTTGGACTCGATGATCCTTGTGGTTCCCTTCCAACTCAGAATAGTCTGTGAACTATGAGAATCTGTGAACCAGCACTTTCAGTTGAGTCTAAAAGCAATTTATGCTTCAAAGTATTGACAGTGTTATCAGAATTTTGTAGTAGGCTTTGTACTTCTTTTTTTCACTGTGGATTCTGGCAAATACCCTCTAGCAAGTGTAGCATTTCAAGGGGTTTTCGCCAGTTCCTTACCTATCATTTTTGGAGGTTGCTGCTTAGGTAGCAGTGGTGGTAGGGCAGCTCTAATAAGTCATACAAGAAATTTTTTTTCCTTATTTTTTTAGGCTGTCACTTTCGAAACTCACAGAATTCTAAGTCTGGCTGCCCTAAAGTTATATCTGATTTTTCTGTTGAGATGAAGATGATCAATTTTGCTGCATTGTGGCAGATACAATACTGCAAAAATACACTGTGATTTCAGTAGATACTGTGAGTTTGCAATGAACTGAAAATATCTGTGAATCAGTGTACTGAAGTGTATGATTGAAGTTTTTTCCTGCTCTTACTTCCAAAGGGGTTACTCATGGCTGCCAGCTCATGACTGGGATTTACAATCTGAGTGAAAAGCAAGGAATTGCTTAGGCAGGAGGCACTGGAAATGGATAAATCTGTGTATTTCCTTTTTTTCTGCAGAAAAACACTTAAACCTGCTTTCATCAAAATTGTTTAATTACAAGCTGAGAACATGGTTCTCATGAATTACTTGGTGACATCATGCAGCATATCCTCAGGAAAAGTTCAGGTACCCCTTCCTCATCTTCCCCTCACCCCCAGAAGGTGCTTTTCTTGGTGCTTCTTAGCTTTGTACATCAAACCTGAACACTGTCTTATAAAAATTAGTTCACTGCCTTTGGTCTCCCACTGTGTGTTATTTCTCTCTATCTCAACTCAGTCTTTAATTTTGTTATGAGTTAAGATATTAATACTATTTTTAATCCTGGACAGCGCTGAAGACCATAAAATGCTGTTAAGAACAGTGAATGTTCCAGATATCTGGAGTACAAATGTGAATAGTCTGGCTGTTTTCCCAAGTTTCAGTGGGTTTTGTTTTGTCTTGGAATAAACAGCTTTTGAATACTTTATGAAAAATACCTTGCTAATAAAGACAAATCTTCAGTCTGAGGTGAGAGTTGCTTTATATGGAGAAGCTGTGGAGCCAGAGGGGAGTGTGTGTGGGGGTGGGTGTGGGTGCCCCTGTGAGCATGGGCAGTGCTGAGGGGCATGGCTGGGGTGTCTGTAGGTGGTTTGGGTCCCAGGTCCTGGCTCTCAGCAACAGCAAAAGTGTTTCCTGCAGGGCCAGTGAACCCACTGGAGCAAGAGCTGAACCAGGAGCTCTGGTTTTCAGCAAAGTGAACAACTGATACTGATTTAATTGGCACTGCACAGCAGTCTGGAAAGTATTTGAAAGTAATGTTTATTTGATGGGGTTGACTTACAGATTAAAAATTGTGATGTGTTAAAGGACATTTTTCAGTAATGGCATACAGGTTATTAACAGCAGCATTCATGAATCTTTAGAGTTGTCATAACATGCGTAACAGTGCACCAGGTATTAAATCTGTCTTGTGAAACCACACAGAGTGTCCTGGAGGAAATGCAGGTTTTGTCTTGAGCACAAGACAGTCAGAGGAAAGGCATGAGTGTAAGGAACTCCTGAAAAGAACAGCTGTTCGTTTTGCATGAGCCTCTCAGCTGGGGACTGCACCGAGGCTGGGAGAGGTTGGTGTGTAACCTCAGATGAGTGAGGTTAGAAAGGTAAGGCTCAGTTTAACTTCACCAGGGAACTGCTGTTACTGCAGGCTGAGCCTTAAGATATAGTTGCCTATTGCTGGAGTTTTCTGAAACAGTGGAGGATAAAGATTGCTTCTTCTCATCTTGGAAAGCTAACCAAGCTCTCTGTTCCCTAAGACAGAGCAATTCCAAAGAATGAAAAATGATACAGCAAGTGATGAAATGCTTAAGGCAGAGATATCTCAAGTCTGGGCCAAGTAGTGATTCAGAGCCTGATCCTGCCTCCTAATTTTGTTGAAAAAAAGCAACTGAGTTAAAGACTTGAAAAAAAATTAAGAACTGTAAAAGTAGAATTCCCTACCAAACTGAATGGACAAATCTATCTTAAGATTAGAAGATGAACATTAGAATTTACTCTCAGGATTTTTATATCATGGCAGATATTGCCATCCTGTGAAAGTTTTTTCAAAAAGATACTTTAGAAACAAACTTTACTTAACAGAATGATTAAGGTTATGTAATGTCTTTCTAACAGTTAGAGGAGTGTTTTGAAAATAGTACCTCAGAGCAGTGGATGATTGGCTGAATGCAAATTGAGCAAGAAGCCTAATTTAGATAAATACTGATAGTATTCTGCAACACAGCCTGAGTGCTCTGCCAGGGAAAAAGCATCCCCCAGTGTGCAGGATTACTCACGAGTCCAGTCATTTCCAGATCTATTTTTCTTCCATTGTTGCTCCCACCCATTTGAAAAAGATTGAGAGCCCCATCCAAAATATTTGGCTTACATTTCTTGGCGCTGCCCAAAGCCGAAGCTGCAGCTCTGTGGCAGTGCTGGCTGCTGGCACCCAGCTCCTTAGCAACAGGGAACTCACGTTTGCTTACAGCCCATGAGTCTGCAGCTAAATGTAGGGCTGGAAAAAAGGAAAGGTTAGAGGAGTTTGGAAGGGGAAACTGATACTTGAACAATTTGTACTGCTCAGTGATTGAGACTGAGGGTAGTAGAACATAGGAAAATAGGTCTTAAAATATTTTCTTTTAAAGTATTAGACTGTTAAGGTGTTGCAAGAGCTTGAAATCAAAACTAGCAGAACCCTACTCCTACCAATGATAGATCAAAAATAACAATACAGCGAATGGGAAAAAGCAGTGGACATGTTCTGTTTGGAGTGCCTGTGTTACAAATGCCTTGGAAACGAGAAAATTCATAATTTGAATGTGGGGAATCTGAGAAAGTCATAAAAATGATTTTTTTGAGACTAACAGATGGGTTGAGATTAAATTACATTAATTATTTCTGAGATCGTTGATTGTTGCTTGTCAATTTACTTGTGCCTTTTTTGCTGATCAAGCTGTGATGTCTTAATGGGTTTTTGACAGCTTGTGCTCTTTATGACTGCAGCAATACTCAAAAGCACAACAACTTGAAGGCCACTGTCAGACTGTGTTTGTGTTGTGATTGCAGGAATTGCAGTTTCTGGGAGTTCAGGCCCACAGGTTTCCTTATGAGCAGTGTTAGAGCTGCAGGGGAGTGTCCTTGGGTAGCCAAGGCAGGGAGGGGATTGGGGCTCTCAGACATAAGGGGGAGGCAGGGAACAGGCAGGGAGCAAGGCAGGAGTAGTGAGGAAAGCTGGACTGGCCAGGGAACGGAGAAAGGGATGATGATGAGAATTAATGATGATTTCATGATGAATAATAATGATTAATATGTTAAGGCTGTTTGTGAGAGTGAGGTGGAGAAAGCAATGCATGGGTTTGGGCTTTCTGGAGCTGTGAGAATGAACAGGGATATGGGATAACAAGGGAGAGTGACTGGAGAGGTGCTGCATTTGTAGGAGTAAGGATACTGCTGCTCAGGTGTTCTCAGAGTTGAGCAGCTCCACTAAAAATTAGGTGTTTGAGAAAGGAATTCTCCACTGGCTGTGTTCTTTTGTTCCTGTTTGGCCTTCCCCATCTGTTTTCTTAGTTGTGGATTTACTGGGCATTTCTCAGGGCAATGGATTCAGAAGTGATACGGAAGGTGAACCAGATCCCACCACCACTGGGAGTGGGATTAAGAGTGTTAATCCTTGTTTTTCAGAGCTGATTCAAAATGGGGAAACATCTTGTGAAGAAGGTTTTTGACTGCTAGAATGAACCTAGTTAGTGGACAGATTGAAGGTAAAAACAGTCCACCTGCCAAAGTTAAAATACATCTAAAATATTTACCTCTGAATTTCAAACTCAAATATAGAGGATTTTGTATTTCTGATTTCCACACGTGTGTTCATTAGACACACAAATTTTGTGCAGCATGTGTACTTTATGAGACTTACTCACAGAAATGATGTCTCTCTTAGTTAATGGACCATTAAATGAGAGGTTGTAATTACCAACTGTTCGTGGCTACCCCAGAGTGGGCAAGAGGGTCTGGGTTAATTCTTTATGAAAAGCACAGAATTGTGCATGTGCAGAGTAGGAGCTTGGTAAAATTCTATCATCCCATGTGAGTGCCAGCCTGCTTGTCCCACTCTGGGACATATGCCTGGTCTGCTCTGCTCCCTGCTGAAGGCTTTTTGGAGGGCAAGTGGGGAAATGATGTCAAATGCTTTTGGTTCCAGTTGCCTCTCCATGTTTACATGAACACAGAATTTGTGTTACAGCAAACGCTTTGCAAAGGTAAAATGAGAAAAATCTGTCTTTCTTTTTGCCTTTGCTGTTGATTCCTTTATTAGTGGCAGGTGGAGGGGTGCAGGCACTGTCTGCCTGTAGGGTTGGCCTGTGTTACAGGGCTCTGTGCTGCACAGGAGGAGAAGACCTTCTATCCCAAACCTGGCCCCCATCCTTGCAGAGAAGGCTTCAATCTGTTCTCCCTTGGACCTTTTTTATGACCATCAAAGCCAGGTTTGCTGTGTAATGTGATAGCTCTGAATGCTAAATCATCTCCCCATGTTTGCCCAGAGACAAAGTAGATACTGAGTCACTTTGTCTCTTGATTTGGTTGTTTTATGGTGGTTGTGGCTATTTCAGATTTCCACTAGGTAAGTTGCCTTCTGTGAGTTGATTCAGCAGCAGATGTTCTACCACCGCTCTGGCAGCTGGAACTAAAGCAGAGTCATGAAAGAAGGAAAATGTGCTGACAGTTGTGTTGTGCTGTGCAGGCAGGAATTGTTGCAGTGCAAATCTTTGTGGGCTAATGGAGTTAAAGCAGGGCTTTAGATAGTATTTTTAAACAAAAGCAGCCTGCCTAAGGCTGTCTCCACTGGTGTTTTCCTTTTGAAACTATGGGAGTGAATACTGCAGGTTTAAAAATGGAATATAATTTGAGACTTCTAGCCTTGGGGATGAGTCCTTGTGTAAATGGCATTTAAAATATAAAATTAATATTAATGAGGTGGGGAGGCTTTCAGACCTGTCCTTTAATACTAATCCATTGTGAGTGGAGCAGCTCTAGAAATGAGCTGATACTGGCACAGAGACAACCAGGAATTGACTGCTCTTAGAACACGCCTCATCAGTCAAAGCCTTCAGAAGCTCCTGAATACTTGCCCTGATCAGATAGAGAAGAGGACCTGGGCATTTCTGGTATCACTCCCTGCCTGCTGGTTCTGTGTGCCTGTCCCTGGAGCACCCCTGAATGCTGCCATTCAGCTCCAGCTTGTTGCATGGATGGAAGCAGAATGAAAGGGTAAGTTGTTGGTGCAGTTTGGAAGTGCCTTTTGGAAGAGAACTGTGGACTTCAGTTAGATCTTTAGAGCATGGACATGATGAGATAAACTGGGTGACATCAGCATTAGTAGCTCCCTGCCCCTGGTTATTAATGTTAAAAAGGTTCTAAAATGCTTACCTGTTTTCATAACTCAGAAGTGTGTGCAGAAGGAATGTGCCACATGACTAAAGCTTCTTGTTTTCAGGAAGGAAGATACTTTCTATTAACCAGTTTATCTCAGGAATGTTGGTTAGATTATAAATTCCCTGAAAATGGGATGTGGTTGTTCACCTCCTCCTAATTCACAGAGGCTGATGCTGGGAGGTGAGGGAGGTCACCTCAAAATGCTGAGCCCCATCATTTCACTCTGTGGGTAGTGCAGGAGTTGGCACACCTGGCAGCAGCTGGCTGGGGAAGCCAGTTACAATGAGCTCTTTACCTCTCCCCTTTCCTTGGTCTGTGCTCCAGCTGAACTGCAATGCTGTCCAACACTGCTCCTGGTCTGAGAGGAGTTTTGGAGTCTGAGTATAGCAGATTTGAAGACTTGCTCTAAAAGCTAAAGTACTAACCTTGATCTTGAGTTCATTTGTTGGGTGTTACTTGCACGATTTTTGGAAAAGTTTTGCGTTAATTCAATGAGTGAATGGTGTCTTGTGACATCTACAAAGTCTGTGCCCAAAGTGAGCACTTTGCTCGTCTCTAGATCTTTCTATTCTAGGGCAAGGCAGTAACTCTGCATTTCCTTATAAAGTACTTAGACTTTTCCCAGGTGCTAAAGAAAACATAGTCCTCTTTCCATACATTTAACTTTGTGGAAAGTGAGCTATTTCCTTGTTGTGGATTGAATGTTAGTTGCTACTAATTTATTGCTTTTGATACTGGCAGAATTACACAGTCCAGGATTGGCATCATGAGATTTGAAATTAAAATGGGGCAAAGAGAAGCTCCAAATTATTGGGGTTTTTTTTGCAGAGCCCAAATGGATAAAAACCAAAGTCAGTGAAACTCATCATAATAATGATATTCTTAATATTAATTAATGAAAATACTGCAGGAAGGTGTTGTTTTATACTACAGAGCTGTATTTAGATCTGCTAATGGAAGGTTGCAGTCTGAGCATTGCAAATTCTGGAGTGCTTGCCAAATTTTCTGAAGGATTGTCTTTGTCATGCAAGCTTTCCCCTGTGGCATGGTGCTTGCATGGTGTGCATGCCTCTGCTGCCACATTAAGTAATAGTGCCTCTTCACTAAATCTAGAGTAACTGCATGGTTATTTGTGCTGTTGGAGTAAGTCACAAAATCATAGAAATACTTATTTTCCCTCTCCTGGGTCTAGGGATCTCCTGATTCATCTGTTAGCACTGCACCTCCTGAACAGCTGGGATGTTTGTGGTTTCTTGGGTATTGGAATAGGAGTCTTCAACTCATACAATCAGTTGTAAAAAGCTGAAGGCCACATTCAGGATCTCAGTGCCCATGTGGACAGTGTCCTGTTCCACTGAGCGTGGCTGGGCAGTGTTCCTTGTGCCAGGAATCCAGGCAGGATGGTCAGAGCAGTCCCAGTGCTCCCTGCCCAGGAGGCACCAGTGTCCCTGTGCCACTGCATGGGCAGGGCTGCTGTGGCTTACAATTTTTGGGGCAGTTTTGACCTAGAACTTATGGTTTGGTTTTGCCTTTTGAAAGGGTAGAATAGTAATAGTAGATTCTAAAGCTCTGAAAATACTCTGGCTAGGGAGTGTTAACTCTGCTTTACAGGTGGAAAAGCCAAAGCACAGAGATTGAGTTGGGAATTGTGCAGGGATCTGGGAGTCAAGACCGGTCTCACATTTCTGGAGGCTGAAGTCCAGCATCTCAGGCAGCCTCAGACTGTCTCTGTGCCTTTACCAGGGTGTTATACCGGTCCCCTTACCAGGGTGTTACACTACTCACTGCTCTAACTGCCTCACTGTATCTGTGCTCAGACCCTGCTGTACCCCAAGCACCCCCAGCCTGCTCCCTTGTGTGTGAACAGCCTGAGAACCCTTCCCTGCCAGGCAGTGGAACATCCCTGCAGCACAGCAAACATGGCCATCTCCTCCCTGGCTTTGGCCCAGCAAGAGTTCCTGGCTCACCCAAATTTTCTAGTTTGGTGTGTACTTACGTTCATTTTATTTTGGTTTTTTTTTTTAACAGCATATTTGTTATTTTGCTGTACAAACCCAAGTGGAACCAAAGCACTTGTTTTTGCTGTGAGAGGGGTAGCCAGCTCTGTACCCACACCTCTGGACCTGACATCTCTTAGACCATAATGCTAAAGGTACAGTATCCCATCTCCAGTGCTCACCTGATTGTTTCAGGGATGTGCACTCAGCCTGTGGTAAAACACAGTTCTGGTTTGGTTTAAGAGTGAAGTCCTGGCCCATGCTAAGCCCTGGTACTGCTGTCTGAGGTGCTTGTCCACCTGCTGAAAGGCAGGTCCATAATGAGTGGCTGTCCTTTTGTATTCCCATTCCTGATGTGGTTCAGCTCAATCAAAGATCACTTGAAGTCTGCAATCAGAGATAATTCTATTCCAGCTTCCTGGCTGAGTGGGAAAGGAAGGCACAGCACAGATTAAAACTGAAAATAGATTTTCTTCTCCAGAACTTACTTTTCTTCTTAGGTCATCCAGAATCTTGGTATCTGTTGTCTTTGTATATTTGTCCCCCATGGACACAATCTTACAGGTAAGATAAAAATAAGGTGTATCTCAAACATGGCAAAATAAAAAGGAATTAATTAGTTAAGGACCAAATGCATGAGGAACATCACTTGGGTGCATTATGACTACATATTAATCTAACTGTGTAAGTAAAAAAATAATCAAAATATTCAGAATTTGAGGTTCACAAATACATCTGCATGGACTTCATAGCAACACACACCTGTGCAAGTACTTTTGTTTGGCTGTAAGGGGTTTTACAGACTGAAGTGAATGGCTCTGTGTGCAGAGCATCAGGCTCGGAGGAGTGCTTAAGGCTTAAATAGGTCTGAGACTTCTGATGGAGTATGAATCCTCCTGAATGGTCCTTTTGTGTCCATTCCTTGTTCCCTGTGTTCCCGTGCTTAAGAAATTGGAAATACAAGAAACACCCACACATGTAATAATCGTGTTCTGTTGAAGTAAATACCCTGCAGCAGTTCCCAGTGTCACTGAAAAGAAGAGCAGCAGTGGGGTAAGTGACAGTCCTGTCACTACTTGGCTGCAGCCAACGTGCTGTCCTTAACTTGGAGCCAAAGCAAAGTAAAATTGGACAAAAAGAAGCCAAGGAGCAGAGACATGCCAAGAAGGGACTGCTCAGTGACTGCAGGGATGTGGCTGTCATCTCCTGTTGTTTCCGTGCCCGGAGTGTCTGTTATCAGGGATTCAGGAAGTGAGCTGCTGGGATACAGATAGAACTCAGGGCTGCTGATAAGGCAGTGAAATGACTGAAATGCCTGGTGTAGTGTTAGATAAGATGAAATGCCTGCTTTATCGCACAAGCAGAATTCTAGCAAGATCCAGGGAGGCTGTGCATCTTTCCTCAGTCAAAGGCTGCACTACCTGCGTGACACCAGGCAAGCAAAACAGGATGGGAACTTTATATCAGGAATCTTCCCTGCACAGATCCCTTCGTTTGAGCATGGGAGGATTTTGTGTTTCTGATTACATAAAGAGATTCACGGTAAGGAGCTCCTCAGGGCTTTGTTGGGAGCTGAGTTGGAAAGGGGAAACTTTCTGGATGGCACAGTTTTGCTTTCTGTGCCTTTTGTAAAGTGTGTCTGACATTCTTGGCCAGGTTGTGCAGCCTGTTGGCTTGCAGAACACCTGCCAGTGTCAAGGAGGTGTTTCTGAAATGATGAGGGCAGGCTTTGCCTTTGTAAATAGATTTACTTTCCATGAGAACCTTGACACATTAAAACTTTCATTCTGAGTGGGATTTTTGTCATAAAGGAATATTTGTGGTATAGGGTGCCAGGCTGACACTCAGACGATGTGGAGGTTGGTTGTTACAGCTTTTTGCTTTAATTGTCATGTGACTGTGAGTTTTGAGGCAGGGAATCTGTCAGGCAAGCTCACCCTGGGGTGGTTTAATGAGGAGCCAAATGCTGCATGAGCCCATTTGGCTTGTGGTAAAAGCAGTGCAATCACCTTGAGCAGTGGACAAGCAATACCTCAAAGGGTGCTCTGGGATCTGCTGGAAGCTGTGAGAGCAGAACCCCCTGAGCAAAGGTCTGAGCACACAAAGCCAAAGGCACTGTGTGTCCCAAAGCTTAACACAGTCAACCCTGGGAGAGCAGAGAGACAGAGACACCACTGGTGGAGGAGAGAATGGGAATCTGCTTTTCTACTTTTGTAAGGTGTTCCTCAAAGCCCACTGGGATTTCAGGCTGTCTGCAAAGTTAAATTTCAGTTGCCAGTTGTAGGAAGGCTAGAAAAAGTATTTGTTTTCTGTGGTTTGTTTGTCTTTACCTGCTTTTTGGGCTGCTGAAAAGACAAGTAGCAGAAAATGGGCTTAAGGGACTTTAAAAAGAATGCTATGTACATATAATAATGCTCAAGCAATTAAAAAAATAGCAATTGTAGGAGTTGTGCTTTAAATTAGAACAGATCAGGTTGTTGTGGGGATTTTAAGACTGTTCTCTTTCAACATTTTGAAGAAAGGATTTTTTCATGTATTTTGTTCAATAATAGCTGTAATGGATTTTCTTAAGGAATTTGTATTTGTAATCATCATTGTTTTTTCAAAAGCCAGTGGAGTAAATGAATTAAATCAACAGTAATGAGCCAAATTCTGGCCCAGTTGAAGAAAGGGACAAAATTTCTACTAATTTCAACAAGTAGGATGTTGTTCCAAAGTCTTGAATTCATCCAATGTAATGGCATGTAGTGGATGTAATACAGCTATTCAATACATTTAATAAAGCCCATGTGGTTTTTTTGTTGTTATCGTACATTACATAGAAAACAGAATGGCTCAGAAGACCAAACATTTCATATTCCTGTGGCCACATGATTTTTTGTCTGTTTATGGCTACGTAGCAGAATAATGTTTTGGTCTGTTAATTTGAATATCCTACTCAGCTATTCTTCATGTTGAAGAGATAATGATGTGTTTAAATTGCTCATGTTCAGCTTTATGTTAAACATATTAAACATCCTGAAATACGTGACATTTTCTCTTGCTTTATTTTTGCAAGAAATTTCTCTTGCTCCTTTCTGAAGGAGTGCAAATGAAAGGTGTTACCAGAAGGACTACAGAGGGTGGCCTTAGAACCATCCAAGCAAACAAGTCAAGGTGTTTTGGACTAGTCATGTCTTGGGGGGAAGAGTCAGTACTGCAAGTATCTGTCTACATGGCATTCTGTGGTTTGGCTTTGTGCAGATCAGAGTTAGTGTTCTGCAGTAGAATGAAGACTATAATGAGATTCAGAATATCTTGTTGCTCTGTAATTGATCTGCTGGCTGACTGAGTAATTCTTTCATATTCATTACTTTAATTTCCTTTTCTGTAAAACTAGAGATAATGGTGCTTCTCTTCTGAGAATAACATTAAGGTCCACAGGTAAATGTTATGTCAGATTTAGTTTGATTTATTGGTTTTCCTTGCCCTCAGTGAGCTAAGAATTAAAACCTGCTTTGTTTGGGATGTCTTGCAGTGGATTACATCACTCTGGCCAGTTTACCAAACTCATTATGTTTATCTCTTGGAAAATCATTCTCTATTTTGTTCACAAAGCTGGGACTCAAATTCATGGGACATTATAAAGGGGAGAATGCTTTTGGAGGATATGGCCATCAGAGAGCATGTAAGGACGAGCAGTGTCTTGGACCATGTGTGCAATTCTTAGCAAAGCTGGTGAGAACTGCTATAACCTGGAAGTTTGATATTAACCTTGGGGAGAGCTCTCTTCTCCTGTGCAGAATGTCACCTACAAGCTGGGTTTGAGCCTGTCCCAGCAGGATCTGCTGACTGTGTGTGTGGTTCTCTTTGCAGTGGGTGCAGTGTGGAACCTGCTGTTTGCATGTTTGTGGACTGCAGTTCCCTCCTGGCGTGGTACTTGGTGAGCTGCCTGGTGGTACTCAGGTGACTGGGCTGTTGTGGGGGCACTCACAGCCCCAGGCAGTTCTGCAAACAGTGGCCTGGTGTGTTTACAGATTGCCTGGCAATCTCAGTCATTGCTCAGAGGTACAGTGGAGTTCATGCTCAAGCCATAAGATGAGGTAGTTTGTGTTTCTGAAATTAATTGGACTCTTAGGAGGGGCACTGATAGGAGTGGCCTAACATGTGCCTGAAAACCAAGTTGCCTGTACTTCCTTTAGGCTTTTCCTTTCCTTGGGGCATCAATTCTTTGAACCTTGGTGGTGCTGCTGCCTTCCCTCTGCTGACCCATTGGACCTGACTCTTATTTCAGGGCACAGCCACTTAAGGAGATATCTGAAGTCATGTAGTCCTTCACAAAAGCTAATCCTGATGCTCCTCTCCTACCCCATGTTTGTGGTTGGGGGTATGCATTCCACTCTGTGGGTTGAGTTTGAGTTTTCTTTTGGGTAACATCTTGCTGCTTTTGGTACTCAGACATTTTTATTGGGAATCCTGTGCAGTGTTAACTGTTACTCCTCCAGTGCTGTTGGTGCTCATCTCGGCCTTTGGGTGATGGCTTTTGAATGTCTTGCACTGCACAACAACTATCTTTGTTTTAATCTCTTTCAACATTTGTCTCCCATTTTGTGTAGTTGATGCTTGGGGTGGAGACCAGGCCTTGGCACCTGCAGTTTGGGCTCCTGTTCACCTGGGGAGTGATTCCTATCCTCAGCAGAGCAGGTGTGGGACCCCAGGCTCCGGGGCAGTCTGAACTGCAGAGCCCTGAATTCTCATGAAGGAGTCCAGAGTCTTGGCAGGCTCTGTGCACACTGCTGGGGAGAGCTGGCAGAAAGGCAGGCAGACTGGGAAAAATGAATGGAAGTGAAAAGCCATTGCAAAGGATTGGCATTTTTAGAAAAATACTTGTTGGGAAAATTTCTGAGCATCTCAGTTGTTAGCACTGCCTTCTCAGTCTTTGTGGGAACTCAAGAGAAAGATGTCATGTGCTCTGATTTAAATTTTGCACCAGAGTACAGTGGTCTGCAGTCTAAATATATTCTATTGAGTATCCTTTCAGACAGTTCATATCCCAGAAACTAGAGTAGTAAACTATATATAGTCTCTGACATTACAAAGAAGGTTTGTTTTCACCTTCTCCATGGCTGAATTGAGATAGCAGGAGCTAGAAGGTCCTCCTGCTGTTGTCTTCTATATTTGTGGCTCACCTTTCACTCTCATTTGTGTCCTTGTTTTGTTGTTCAGGCTCGAGCAGCACATGTGCTTTCTGACTCATCCAGCTTGGGCATGTTTCTCACTTCAGGTCCTGAATGCTTCCCTTCAGAGACCTGATTCCTTCCAGCACTGTCCTTGCATGTTCACTGGTATCATGTGGGGCTTGGTAGAGTTAGAAAGAAATGCCCTTTTCTATGAATGTGACTGTTCTGGATATTTTCTTGGAGGATTCCTGTTCCCAGTTTCAGCTGAAGTCCCCAGAAGCCCGATGTGGGAAGCTTCAGGGTCCTGGCTTCTTCTCAGCACCTCTTTAGAAATCTGCACAGCTTGAATTGCATCTTTCTTGACTTGTCCTGCTACAGATTTGATGCTTGACTGACCTTCTTGTTCCTGAGTTTGCTTTATACAGAATTATCAGTTCTAGGGCTAGAAATGATCAGTGTTAGTGCCATGGTCCAGTTAATGTGGTGGTGTTTGGTCATAGGTTGGACTTGATGATCTCAGAGGTCTTTTCCAACTTACTTGATTCTGTGAAAACACTGGCACAAGTTCCCAGCTGGCTGCTGGGTCATCCCTCTCTGTCAGGCAGTTGTTGCCATGGCCATCAGGGGTGGCTTGTCTTGGTAGGGCAGGTAGAAAGCTGCCAGTCACTGCTGTAGGTCAGTTTGGGGACCTTTTATCTGGGTTTTAATAAATGAAGAATTTCACAAGAATGAAGTTCAGATGAACTTTTGCAGAATTTCCCTGTCCCTGCTATTGTGGCTGAACAAGAGTGAGGGCCCTCTGTATTTCCCCATTTTCAGGGCTGTGTGTACAGCCTCTTGCCAGCTGCAGCTCCCTTCCCTCTGCAGAGTGTTGCTGCAGCCTCTGCCACCATCCAGCCCAGAGTTACTGCTCTCCTAACTTCTCACACAGAAGATCTTGATGTACTGTTACTATATTTGTGACTGGAACTGCCCTATTACCCTTTAGTGACAAATACCCCTGATATCAACTAATATGAAATGCAAACCATTTATATCCTGGATCTTTTATCAGCAGTGTGATTTGATTGCTTTCCTCTTGAGTGATTTTGGCTTTCTGGTGCCAGGACCTGGGGCTGTTTTTGTAGTTTAGCCCTGACAATCAGTGAGTCTGAGTTTACACTACAGCTGTCTCTGCAATGTTTATGGAGATTAATTTGTCACTGATCTAACAACAGAATTCCCAAATCAATGGTTTATTAGTTTTAATTCAGGAGCCTCTTATGAGTGCAGAGAAATGTTTATGTAGTTGCTTAAAATTAATGCTTTGGAGTCTGTTGATGGTTGATTTAAGACAGCAAGGTGGTTCAGAAGCAAAACCTCCTGAGTTCTGACAGAATTCTTTCAGAGAAGCACTAGGGGGTACTGAGAGGCCTATCCCATCACTTCAGTGACGAGGATTTGCTTTTCCTGATGTTATTCCCGTTGGCATTGCTGCCCAGCCAAGGCTCCTCTGTTAGGGCAGATCCCTACAGACTTACTATTCCATGTACCTGAGCAAAGTGCCACGGACACAAGGGCTTTGGGCAGGGGTGAAATGGCCTCGGGGTTCTCTGCTGAACCCCTTGTAGGAGTGAGAAAGCACCTTCTAAATGAGAGGCTTCTTGAATTCAAGGGGAGCTTTTGTGGCTGACCCTTAAAATCAGCAGGCTTTGTGAGGGACTGACTGCATGAGATACAAAATCATTGAAATTCAGGGAAAGCAGAGTGACCAACATGACTTTTCTCTTCAGTTTCCAGAGGAGAGCTCTTTGTTGGAGGGTCTGGAGGAGTGGGAGGGTGAATCCTTATGACCCTACCAGGGAAACATTACCAGTTACCTCTTTTCTGGTCCAAGTTAGTTAAATCGTTTAGTGGCTGCTTGGGTTAATTAAAAAAAAATAAGTTTAAAGAATGACAAGTAAAAGTAATGAGCTTCTTAATGTAGTTTCTGTGGGTGACAAACTTGGTGGCCAGAATAATCTCTGGGGTCAAGTGAGTGACTGAGGCTGGGCAGCAGGTGCTCTGGTGTCCTCCTGGGAGGCTGAGTAACCTGGCAGGAGGGCTTTGGGGTTCTTGGGAAGCCATGTGGGCAAATGGCAAACAGTGTTATCTGGAAATCTCATCACTTTGATGTCAATGCAATGTCATAATGGATCTGGTCAGCTCCCTGCTGGCAGCTGCTGGGCAGAGATGCATTACAATGGTGCACATGCCCTGGGGTTCTGTGGCCTGTCCTTGGCTGTGCCCCTGCCTGGGAGCGCTGGCCCTGGGGTCTGTTGTCCAGAAAAGAATAAAATGGAAGCAGGGGAGGGAGTCAGGCCTTGAAAGAGGATTTCCTGGCCTACTGTGTTAACAGTTTTCTCTAATTAAATATATAGATAAACTTAAAAAGGGTTCCTATAGTGACTGTTAGGGTTGAGTTGGTGTTATGGTGCTGTGAGTGAGGCACTGTTGAGTTGTGTCCCACCAGGGTCACCTGGGGGTGCCAACAGTGCTCCAGAGACCCTTTTACTGTGCAGGTGGATTCCAACAGCAGCCAACATGACTGACACATGAAGTGTCACTTTCTTGGCCTCCACAGCAGGTATAGTCCAGTTCCTGCTATGATCTGGTCTCAGCAGGAAACCCAACCACTGAACCAGATGGACTTAACCAGACTGTGTGGCACACCCTGCCTTGGGAGTTACTCGTCTGAACTAGAGCTGGTGCCAGGTTCGTGCTTGCCATTGTTGTGAGAATTGCTCTGCTGCTGCACCATTATTCTGTGGCCATAATTGATTACCTTTCATGCTGTTTATGAAAAATTTAGCTTAATTTTTCATAAGTTTAGGTACCCTGAAAAGGTTCAGTTAGCATTTTATTTGCTGGGGGAAAAACTAGGAGGTGTAAGTTAATGAGCTGCATCAATTAGATGTAGATTAAGTAGATTTCCAGTGTAACTTGAAAAAAATTGACATCTGGTTTCTAATTATGTAAAAGATACTTCTTAGTGTTTTTCTGTGTTTCCTACTAGGACTAGCAGTGTTTAGCAGATGTAGCCAAGTTGTTTTGAGCTTATCTACTTTAGGTTTTCCTTTGGTAAACTCATGAGGTTTTGCCACATTGAGTTCTCCATCTCCTTAGAACTCTGCTGCATTGCAACCACTGCCAACTTTTTCCAAAGCCTTCAAGTTGTCTATTAAGCTCTGACTTTTTATAGGCCATATAAAAAGTTATTTTTTCATTTGCTTACATATCTTCAGCCAGCTCCAGTTTTACAGTGCTGTTGGAAGCAATGCAACAATCTAATGAGATGATCTGTTTGAGCAGCTGGTTTTAACCTCTGTGACATTTCTTGTTTGGAGCATAAGCCTCTGCTGTCAGTTTAGTACATGCTGTAGATTTTTTTTTTTTTTTACTTTTTATTTTCTATTCACTTCCATCTTTGTGGTTTTTTCCTTCCTTGGATCAGAGTAGCAAGGAGGAATCATAACTGAACTGCCATATGATAGATTTTTTTGTTTTGTTTTGAATGTGAATTTGTCTCTTGTTTCCTGACATCTCCCTTTCACAACTGGGAGAGTGTGTGTGGGCTGTGAGCCAAAGAGGAACAGAGTCTCAGTTCCCTCTTGAGAATAGCAGTGTCTTCAGCATCATCAGTTCAAGGTCACTTGTGGTTCTGGTTCTCCAGCGTTTGTGCTCCTTTTCTCTGCATTCCTGAGATATTTGATACCTTGGAGGTATTTTGTAGGTGTCTGAGAAGTTCATTTCAGTTCAGCAGATAATGGAACTGAGGCAGTTGCCTCCACAGTCCAGAACACAGCACTTATTTTTTGTTACCTGGGAGAAATGAGCAGGAATCCACAGGAGACCAGTTGTCATCAGAAACAGTAGTTGAGTTGCAAGGCTTTTATTGCCAGTGTCCCAAACTTTCAAGTTAAAGCTGTATATTTTACTGAGTTTTATGGCATATCAAAAAAATTATGCCATTCAATCCCAGACCAGTGTGAAAATACCAGTGGCTTTAAAATACTTTTTTTTGTCAGAAGTGACATGGCATGAAATGCCAACTCCCAAGCCAAATTTTCTTCTAAAGGCATTGCTTGGCATCCAAACTCTCCTATGAAAGTGATGAAGAGCCGAAGTCTTAAAGCTTTTGGTATGTTTTGTAGAGACAGTTATTGGGCTCTAAATGTCACAGAGTCACCAGGTTGGCTATAACTACATGATGGTCTTGGTGGATGTAACAAAATGGGGTTTTTTTTATTGTAAAGGTAAAAATCCTCATCTTACAGGCATGACAAGGACTCAACATTGTCTGGAGAGGGTAATTTTAATGCTGCTACTACTCTGCAGGAAGGATTTTAATACCTGGCATGTTCCATCTCATATAAGAAATTCACTTTAAAAATGACATTTTTTTCCATATGCCCCTTCCAAACAATGAGGAGGGAATCAGAGATGAAGGGATGCTCAGTATTGCAAAGCCCACAGCATGGATGTGGTTCCATTGTCCTGTCTCACCTCTCTCCTGCAGTGTCAGAGTTTCCCCACTGGTTTCTCCTCCCTGCCCTACAAACAGCAGTGAAAAGGGACCCAGGAGAGCTGGACACAGTCGTGTGACACAATGTCACATCTGGCATGGACAAACTGCTGTCTCTCTTGATGCCACAGTTCATCCTCTGTGGAGGAGAACTGACTCCCCTTCTGTGCTGCATTGTGGGGACACATTCATTAGTGTTTCTGAGGCATTCAGAACTGTGGCTGTGGGGGCTGAGCAGCATGAAGTGGCTCTTTCTGTTCTGTGGTGACTGCAATTGTTGTAGGAGTTATGCTGTGATTCAAAAGTGAAAAGCCAGCAACAAATCCTTTAAGATTTATGATTTAATAGTTTTTTTTTTTTTCAAATAGTTCTGCTGTGCCTTCATGATGATATTTTTTTAAGTTGGTTCATTTTTATAACCCTGGAGAAAGATTTAATTTTAGAAGTTTCAGTTGACAGAGACATGCTGGTGCTAGATACGTATTTCAGATCATTGTCATTGTACTCTATTTTTAAATTCAAGTGCCAGCCAACCTAAAGAGTGTCCCCTGTGTCTGTGATGGGTGCTCTGCAGCTACAAAGCTGAATTCTTCCAAGCTTTAGCACAAGGCCAGCAAATTTACTTATATAGTTTTCCTGTTTAATGAAGGGAAATGTTCTAGCACCTTTTCATTATCACAGAACTAAAACTGGTCATAAAAACAATCCTCCTCCCTCCGAGGGCCTGCGCAGGCATTGGCAATTGTTGGGATGTTTGCCTATCAACAGCCACTTGAGAAAGAATTTTAAATGGGTTTGTGACGTCAAGGAAGCCCAAGAAAACATAGTCTGGTGCCAAATTGCCTCCATCCCTGAGAGCCCACAGTAAGAAACAGATAACACAGAAATAAATCTCCTGAGCAGTCTCTATCTCATGATACGCTCCAGCGACTCCAGTAAGTGAGGTTGTCTGGTATAGGAATAGCTGAAGAAGATGAAGTTTCAGAGCCTCATTTTCTAATTTATGATTAATGAAAAGCCAGCCTAACCTGTCTGACATCCTGCTGTCTGCACACAATGTCTGCAGGGAGCTTGGACCTCGCAGAGGGAAATGCCCTGGCAAAGTTACAGCCTGCAAAAGTCACCAATTTAAGTATGGTGGACAAAAAACTGTATCTCTTGAATGAAAAGGTGGACAAACTGTTGCATTTCCAGGAAGATCTGACAGGCAAACTGCAGCGAGTTGACAGAGGCATTGATGGTGTAGAAAAAGGCCTTAGCGAGGTCCCAGCAGCCCGAGCAGCTCCTGCTGAGCCAGATGCAGGGCAGGAAAGGCAAAAGGCATCGGACAGTGCTGCCCAGGCTGACGTGCAGAGCATGTGCTCAGAAGTGCTGAAGCTGATGAAAGCTGCCCAGCTAGATGCCTCAAAGCATAAGGAGAGGCTGGCAAAGATAGAGAAAAGGGTGGATACCCTGGATAAAGTTATTACGTTCGTGGGAGAAGTATTTAAAAATTCTAAAGTAGTGGATTTTATTCTCAAAGGCATTGTGCCCTGGAAGAAGGGGAGTCTGCTGGAAATCCCTGTTGAGGTTGGTTTAGTTTTACTATTCTTATTTTACTTTATGATGTAGCAGGGCTTTAGGCTCTCCTGTTGATTTCTTGCATAATGCACAGTTCAGGTTTTCCTTCCAGTGTTCCAGGTTCCTGCCGTGACCTTTGAATTGCAAGGCTCTGAGGGCAGGCACCAAACGTGCCTTGCAGGCCAATGTTTGAGGTTCCCCAAGCCCTGGCACAAGTGTGAGGAGTGGATTGCTACTGTAAAGGAAAGTTCAGCTGGTCCCAGTGCTCAAAGCTCAGCAACGTCACTCCCATTAGTGACTGAATTGAGGCCCCAGCGAAAGGGAAGCATTTTTGGGGGGAGAAGCTTCTGTTTCCATGTTTGCTCATGAATGCTGATCAAAGCACCAGTTACTAAAACCTGTACTGACTTAGGGTCATGTTTCTGAGTAGATTTATATATCCTTGGACATCTACATTGTCTTTAGCTACATCTGGAATTAGTTTTAGTTAATGGGAGTTTTCATTCTTCACTACGGCTTGTAATCCACCATGGGGATGAAAGGGAGGGAAACGGCAAGAGTTGGAATATGTTTACTCATTCCAAGAATTTCCTTGTGGGGGGGGGTGTGATTACACTAAGGAGAATTGAGCTCAAATGAAAATGTCCTTTTGTATCTTAAGCCAAATAATATTCACCAAAACTAAAGTCTGGGTGGCAAAGTACATCTAAACTTTTAGGAAACCAGGGCAGTGCTCAGTGCCAGTGTGCCTTTTCAGGCTGTCTGGGTGCTGTCCTGGCCTCCCTTTTCTAAGTGCTGGCATCTGACAAGTGAACTGAACTGTAAGGAGACAGAAGAATTTATAAAGTGTTTTCCGTTAGTACTGAATAACAATAAATAATGCCTTAATAAATAACAATAAATTATGCCTTAATAAATCTGGATAGAGATAAAGCTTGTACTTGCAGTTCCAATCTCAGTTTTACAGATTTTTGGAGAAATGGGAAAGTGGTAATTTTGGTTAAAGCTGTGCTGTTCCATGTCACTGCCTGCAGTCACTGCAGAATGGCTGGAGACAGGTCCTGTCCTTGGCCTCATTCACACCTTGGACTGAACTGGCACACTTTGTGTCAGTGGCAGGTGAAGAGGAACAGAAAGAAGATAAACTAATTTTGTTTCCAAATTGGCCATTTCCAAGGGAGAAGAGCAGTGAAGAGGGATGTAAATGAGGTGAGGTGTTGTGAGGAGGGATCCTGGAGGAAGGATTCCCATGGGCTCCCAGCACACTGCTGGCTTTGGTTCTTGAGTAACCACCATGCACAGACATCTGTGTTTGCAGAAGAGGAGAGGGAAGGGGCTCAGAGCTCCATCCAAGTCTTGTGGACAGGCAGATAGAGACAGAGAGGTGCAATGGCCTGCTGGGATGGGGGAGGTCAGTGTCCCAGGCTCTGCAGAACAGGCTGGGGGTGCTGGGCAAGCAGCTTTGTGGCAAACTCCAATTGTGCAATATGACCATCGTTGTTCTCCTTTTTTGTTTCTCGTCATGAACAGTTTTTGAAATTGGTGCACAAGGTCAGTTATAAGACCTTAAGATATATCTGTGCTTTGATCCCAGACTGACCTGGGCTTGAATTAGTGAGGGCCTGTGTGTACTGACCTGGCTGGGCAATATGAAGCAAAGCACAGGAGAACTTAGAAACAAGTTAACCTGCTGAGCCAGGTGCTGACTTTGGTCTGGTTTTTGCAGCCTGTTGTGTGATGGCAGCACAGACATGTCCAAATTGCTCCACAGTTGCACACAAAAGAACTTGCTGGCTGCTTGTTTCTGTTCTCCAGCCCTTGCTGTTGGTGCCAGTGTCCTGCTTATCACGGGGCTGGTTTGGGTGGGGGAGTGGGGAGGCCCCGTTTGCATTTCTGGGTGAAGCTGTTTGTTGGTGCTGTGACAGCGTTCCAGGGATGCCACGGGAATGCTTATGGAAGAAACTCTTGGGGTTGGAGACAAATTAATAAAAGACTATGAATTGAGCTTCACAGGACCCAAACCTCTAACTTTTTACTTAAAAACAGGCAGAAAAACCCACTGGCATTAAACTGTCACTTACCCAAGGCTTTCTTTGCATGTAGGATTTTGCAAGAATAATGTTCACCCTGGTCATTGTTGCAGGTTTGCTTAGAGCTGTAATAAAAATGGTAATGATTTTTTTACTACTTTTACTCTTTGGGTGTTTTGTTTTTGGGCAGGGGGAGGTGGGAGGCTCTGTGCAATCTGCAGGGTTGTTGCATGAACCTTAACTCTTCTACTAACAGGTGAACAGCTATCTATGCTGTAATCATTTACCTGCAGAAATGTTTTACATGGTACTTATTTGCTTGTACAAATAGGATAAGAGGCTGCTCAGCACTAGATTTTTAACTATGTGCCAACCACAAGATAAGTTATGCCTTCTCCTATTTTTGTGCAATGCTTTTTGCTAAATATTACTTAGTTTTAATTTGATTTCAAATGTATTTCTGTGGCAAGTCTTTAGTGGTGCTATTGCAAAATATTTCTCCCCCCAATTAATCTGGGGGGAGAACTTTGCTTAAAAATAAAAATCTGCTTCTGAAAGACACTAAGTCTGTTTTTCATCATTGCAAAGGTGGCATGTGAAATATCAAGTACATCCAGACGAGTTGCCACAAAGCTGGAGGCTCTTTTTTGGTGTCACCGTCACCTCTATCAGGTCAAATAATGAGTCTTTACATACCGTGAGACAAATATGTTTTGACAAATATATTCAGAGACATTGCTTTTCATTCTGTCACCAGTGAAAAAGTGACAGAAATAGTGTCATTTCTTTTTCTACTCTCTCATGTTTCACATGTCATGAGTAAAGATGGCAGGAGGCAAAAACTGTGACAGTGAAAATTTTGGAAAGCAATGAGCTAATGTATTAATCTTGTTTTAGAAGTATGCCTGCCTGCAAAAGCAGGGAGAGATTGGAAGAAGGCAGTAAACACAGCAGTAACTAAAAATTCAGAAGTTCAGAGGTGTTAGTGTCCAGTTTACAGAGTGAATGCCTACATAAGGGAATTAGACCCTCTTGGCTGTAATGATTATTTTTGTGTTCCCCTGTCGTTTTTAGGCCAAAGACAAGCCCGAGGAGAGCGGTGCAAAACCTAAGCATGTGCTTAGTAACAGAGGAACCCAAACTGAAAGCAAGAAGCCTCTGGAAGGTATGTATCACTCCAGGCATGCTGCAGGCTTGGACTCCAGAATGTGCAGCAGACAAACTGGAAATTAATAGGCTGCTATTTCCCACTACCTGAATTACTCAAATGTAACTGAGTAACTTTGCCCCCTGCACTGGGAAAATAGAATTGTTCTCACCTCTTCCAAAGATGATTTGTCCCCAGGATCAAACCCCATGAAAGGCTAGAAGATAGAGAAACTAAAACAGCACCTTTGTTTAGCTGCACAGGGATTTTTAATTGCTTTTTTAATTTGGATTTTGGTGAATTGAATTCAGAGAGCAGTGCTTGTTTGGAGGTACTGCAAAGATAGTGGCAATATCACATAGCAAACCTGATAAATTCTTTTCCCTTAATACATCTGAGGCAGCCCTCCCTCCTCCCCTCTCTGAAAAGGGGACATGACGCTGGGAATATCTTTTTTTGCTCAGCCAGTTTGATCGGCCTGTCAGGGCTGGATTCCTATTTAGGATGCATCTGTCAGGGCATTGCCCTGTTGCACCCACTGTTGGTGCCTGTGCAGTTCAGCAGGGCTGGATGTGATGCTGAGCAGGTCCTGTCATGTCATGTCTTCACAAATTGTCAGTGAATCCTCTGCATTATGGGCAATCCCCTTTTTAGCTCCCTCGTTTTGGAAGTGACAAAAATAAGGCAGACAGTCCCAATTCTTACTCAAAAGCTACTCAGGGATGTGAGCAAACCTGGACTGCCAATGATCTGTGCATGTGGAGTGCTGAAAGAGGTTACCCTAGAAATTTCCACTGCTGATAATCACAGGCACTATCATGAGAAGGTGACAGAACATCTTTGTTGTTCTGTGGGAAATGCAGGCAGTGCTGTCTCAGCCCTCGACGTCCCTTGGGGTCTCTGCCCCTCTCATCTGGCAGAGGGTGTGTTGAGTTCAGGAGGGTCCTGGGTGGGTCTGCAGTCCCTGAACTGCCCATATTTGCCTGCAGAGCTACTTCAGATTTTAGATACAGCGAAGTTGAGCCTTGCAGGATTTTTGTTTGCTTCTCCAAGTGCAAAGTGTCACAGTGCTGGGAAGGCATCAGACAGAGCAGTTAAACCTCTGGTTAAGCCATGAGCATTAGCAGTGGCTGTGTCAAGCCTGGTGGTGTAAGGATTGTAAAGCTTTCAGGGAGTTTCTTTTTATCTTTTCAGCTGTACTTAACTGTGTGGGTTATTGTGAGTGGTGGGTTGCTTTATCCCTTCTCTGTTTTGCCATCACTGTTGCCAAGGATAGTTCATTAATGGATTATTTTATTCAGAGACAAAAACTGGGAAAAAGCTGGATGAAAACAAGGGAGCATGTGAAAAGGTGAACACTTCTGATGCTGTGACCCACAAATCTGACTCCAAACTCCAAGTTAAAGAGAGGACATCACAGCAGCAAGTGGTAGAAGGTGCTGGCAAAACACACAGCAATAAAAGCTGCCAACAGCAAAAGGACGTTGGTGTCAAGGCTTTGAATCAGCACAATGGTCTTGCCTTTGTACATCAAGATCATGTAGGCAACCAAAATGCTGCTGCTAAAGCACAGAATATGGACAGAGCCCCTCTCCCAGATGGGTGCCATGGGCAGCCTGTTCACCAGAAACTCGGGAAGAATGAAAACAAAGCTGCAGCCTCGAGTGTGGCATCGCGGGAAGCTGCGCCCTGCACATCCCAGGCTGTGTCTGACACGGGCTGTGAAGGGACACGGACCAGGTAATGGCCTTGCTGGTAGCTTTTGGTGTGACCTGAAACCATTTCATGTGTTGGAAGCTAAAACAGGAAAGCCAGGACATTAAAGGAGGCAGCTCCTGCATGCTGGGATAGGAGTGGGGACACCTTGCCAGTGGTGAAGGCTAAAACCTCAAAGGGCAATGAGTCAGGTTGTGTGAAGCCAAGGAGCCAGAGGGCTTGGGTGGCAGGGAGGAGTGTCAGATGATCACCTTCAGTGTATTAAACACAGAAAGGTGACCACCATGGCAGAGCTTCCCAACTCTTTTGTTTCTCTAACCATGGGGATGAAACAAATATGAGATATTTACTAGTATATGACAAAACCAAAGAACATGTGTTTGTTGTCCTCAGTGTTTTCATGTTCTGTTTTTTAATGTTTTGGTTACCTGAAAATCGTTCATTTATTTATCTCTATCAGGCTAATCTTTTCCTTGTATAGGTGTTCTGTAATATGTCTTTCATATTCCATTTTCCTTTAATTTATTTATTTACAAAGCCCTGACAGAACATGACACTATTTTTGTGTACGGGTGCTGTAATTTGAAAACTCTGGAATGATGTTGCAAATACAGGGTGGACACTTAAATCCTGTGCCATAGGTAACTACTGGGATTATAGGACTCTTAAAAAAACCCACAAACGCCAAAATAACAAATAAAGTGAATGAAGAAGAAATTACCAAAATGAAAGAAAGTTGTCCTGGTGTGAGCACACAGACTTCCTGAAGGAAAGGGCTCATTGTGAGAACTGGCACACTGACATATTTTTCTCCTTAGAGGGAGGGTAAATGTGAGGATGCGGCAGGAGAAGGTGGAAGCTTTCGGTACTGTGGCCTCTTTTCAAACATTTGTGTGCAGTTATACACGTGGTTCCCTCCCAGCTGGTTGCTGCAGTAACACTGAAAGCAGAGACACCTCCCTGTGCTTTCCTGGTGTGTCTGGGGCTCTGGCTGGTGAGCTGTAGGCACAGGGCTCCAGCAGCTGCAGTGGGTCCATCCCAGCTCCCTGACACAGTGGGCCCATCCCAGCTCCCTGCCACAGTGGGTCCATCCCAGCAGCTGCAGTGGGTCCATCCCAGCTCCCTGCCCGGTGCTGCCTTGGAGGCTCTGCCTGTGCTTTGGGGGTGGCTCAGGCTGCTGGTGAAGCTGGGGAGGAACTGCTGCTGTAACCCCTTGGAGGCCAGTGCTGGCTGATGATGATGTTCCAGGGGGTGTATCTGGATGGGCAGCAGCTGCAGCAGCTGGTTGGTTTGGACAGGAGGATTCCTGAGCCCCAAATACTTTGGTGTGGGGAGGAAGGAGGCCAACAGGTGACTGGAAGGCAGAAGCTGGAGCCAACCCCAGGGGAAGCTGCAGCCTCCCTTCCCGGGGCACCCATTATGCTTTTGAGTGTGAAGTCACACGGGAGTGGTAAACACCTCTCTAAAATGGATACAACTTTTAATGAAGTTTGTAAGCCCACACAGAAGTGTCAGGAGAACATTGTGTTCCCCAGCTTGGAGAAATGCCCACGAGCCCTGCTGGGTTCAGGCATGTCTAGATAGCAGAGGAAGTGTTTGCTCAGAGCTGTGTTCAGCTGCACTGATAGCTCACACTGGCCCAGTTGAGATTCATAGCACAGCAAAAGGGTGTTAAAGGTACTAAAACTGAGAAACTTCTCAGACTCCTGAATACAAAAGCAGAAACATGTTCCTCCGTAACATCTTTTATAATAAGGTTGCTCCACCAAAGAGGCAATAACCTTTGTGAACATGAGGTGTGTTCTCTCCATGATAACAGGAGTTTTCTTTACTTGCCGTTGTATAAAATCTACTTTCCATGTTTCAGTTCAGCCTCACTAAAATCAGGCAGCTCGTGACAGCTGGGGCAGTGACAGCTGACTCGAACATCACCACACCAATGTCTCTGATTGCTTTTAGGAGCATAGAGAATTGGTTCTAACCAGCATTCTTTTTAGGCAACACAAGAGGGGAAAAAAATATTTAAACTTTTCCAGTAGCTAGAATGCCAAGGAAAATAGTGTTGATGGAGTGAGAGAGTTTATGAAAGTTGGATTTTTCAGAGGAAGCTGTGGAAAGAATGCTGTCCCCTCAGAAGACACAGATGTCTGAGTGTGCAAGTCAGCCAGCTGGAGCAGGACTGGGGGTGGATGCAAACCATTGCACTTGCAGAGCCATATGAGCAGCCAGCCAGTTAAATAATCAGCCTGTAATTTGTGAAGGCAATTACTACCCTCTCTGCCCAGATGAGTGGCATTTTATTAGACCAACTGTAATAATTGCGAAAAGTGGGTAATTTTGGAATGTGGGATTAACACTTTGTAGAGTGAGACATTTTGTCCAGCAGAAGGCAGAAATGTACATGGATGAAGACACAGGAAAAGGACCAGAGTGCTTTTTGGTGCTCTTTCCTTAGAGTTTGTGAGTATTTCCTAAGAGGATTAGTACAGGTAGGTGTTATCAATACTGTAGAAATCTGTGGGTTTGGAAATTTATAGATCTTTCTTCCCCCACAAAGCTGCAAAAGCAAGGTTAGCCATCTGAATGAAATGTTGACTGTTTGCTCTGCAGGATATCCATCCGTGAACACAGGACTGATAAGAAAGAAAAGGTTGAGATGGCCAAGGAAGGAAATGTAAGTGATCACAGAGGTAAAGGTTCCAAAGTAAAACCTGCATCCTGCACACCAGCAGACTTGAAAGGAGTCAAACAGCTGCCTGACAAATCCAAACTTCAACAGAGTCCTCCTAAAAACACCAACACTGAGCCAAATCCTGAAGTTAAAGGGGACAATAAGCAAAATGAACTTGCACCTCAAACAGGAAAGCAGCAGCCATTCCTGAGCAAGCCCAAGCCAGGAAAAAAGGCTGAAGAGAAATCAGAATTAAAGTGCAGGCCCATCACCTCACAGAACACCTCTGCAAAGGAGCCTGCAAAAGACGTGGGGGGAGAAGTGAAAATCCATCAGGAAGCAGCAAAAGCAGAAGAATCCCCAACGGGTACCAACTCTGAGAGGAGAGACTCTGAGGCTGCACCTTCAGGGAGAAGTGGGAGTGACGGTGGGCAGTGCCTGGGAGTGGCACCAGAGAAGATGAAGGTGCTGGAGGGGACAGAGATCATCGGTGAGCTGCTCATGGTTACTCTGGGAACTTGTTCAGTGAGGGGTTTGTGCTATTCCTCTCTGTTTTCTATACAATAATACCTGGAGCAGTGCTCAGTGGAACACCTGTGTCTTACACTTAACAGTGTTTTTCCCTGGGTATCTTTGGCTGCAAATAGCAATTAACATTTGCACAAATTCTTTTAATAGTAAATTTCCTTTTATGATAAAATAGGGTGAAGTGTTTGTGTGATCAGAAGTATGACTAATTTTGAAAAAATCTATTTTCTTTGGATAAAGGGTTTATTCCTTAAGATACAGTACGCAAACCAGGCACGCTTTAGCAGCTATGGGCTGGAGACTCAGAGCACAGCAAAACACTGCAGGAGGAGTATCTTGGCATGGGCTGTGTTTGTTACTGGCCACAGGTCTCCTCTGGGTCACTGTGTGAACACTTGGCTTGTTTCAGGGAGGGCTCGCTCCTGGCAGCACAGATATGTGTGTGCTCCAGAAGGTACATACATGGGTAGATGTCCTGATCTGGATCTGGCATTCTCAGCAGTGGCTGGAGATGAATTGAATACATATCAAATTACAGCCCAAGATACCTGGAGATTAATTGTAAAAATGCTTTCTATGTGGATTACCAAAAATGGTTTTAATGAAGATTTACCCTAGAAAAACTTGGACAGTGATGATGGTTAACTGTTTTAGCTTACCACAAACTGACTAAACTTAATAGTTTTAATGTTAATATTTCATTAGGACATTATCTGCAAAAATCTTGCTGCTGGGAGCAATTTCATGATTTTACCAATCACTGCCATTGTTCACCAGAGCTGTGTATTTGTGCTGGCCTTTCCAGCTACCCTGTAACAACTGAAAGATGATCAAGTATAATTTTTTTCAAACTTTCAGATAGTTTTTTCAGGTGGCCTTTTCTGTTAATGCATAAACTAAGACACTGGTCTCCTAAAGGTGTCCAGTGGGTTTACTATGTTAAAAAAACAGCGTTGAGATTTGGGAGGTGGGATCCTGTTCTCAGTTCTGGAACTTCATTCCTCATCTGTAGAAGCAGTGAAAGTCCCTCTCTTGAAGTAACAGAGTGATTCTGGACACGTTCAGCACCTCCCTGCTCAAGGCCAGCTGCAAATGCAGGGGTTATTTCACTTGTGTGCCACTCTAAAAAGAGTGAAGGAATCGCATGCTTAATGTCAGTCAGACACTGCAGTGCTTGTCTGAATTCCAGTAGATGAAAAAATGATGGCATGGTAGAGTCTATGAAGAAAGAGAAGAGGTGGGAGAGAGGGCAGTGCACCTCACTGTGAAGGTTTGGGTTCAGTGTGTGCACTGGTAGCTGTGGGCAGCAGTCAGACATGGGCTGGGCTGGGGGTCTGTGGCCCCCACAGCAGCACTGGGGGCAGTACCAGCAATGCCTGCTGGAGATACTGGGACCATCCCTTCAGGACAGCAGTGCTGGAGCTGGGGAGAGCACCAGGGTCTGGATTTGTGGAGCTGTGGATATTGGGAGCATGGGATGCAGCTGAGACTTGTCATTGCACTTCACAGGCACAGCAAGGTGATGGGCATGTCGGGTGGGTGGGAGTCCCTGGTGTGAGGGAGGTGAAGCAGTGCAGGGTGTGTGCAGAAACACCTCAGTGACCAGCTTGTCTCCTCTTTAGATGACAGCCCTTCTCCTCCAGCTCCCTTCGAGCATCGCATGGTGAGTGTCAAGCAAACAGAGGTGACAACGTGCTACTCGGTGTGTCGTCACGAGGTACTGGGGGGGTGAGTATCCCTGTCCCTACTGCTGTACTGCTCTTGGAGGAGTGCAGGGAGCTGGAGGGCCAGAGCTGGCTTCTTCAGATGGCCCCAGGGTGGGGGTGTGTGTGTGAGGCACATACAAGCTCACAGCTGGCAGAAGGAGAGGAGGGAAGCAGGTTCATCGTGGAGACCACTGGGCTCCCATAGCTGCTGTTAAATCAAGGGGTGTCCCTTGGGTGACTGGTTTCTTCCCCAGCTCCATTTTCAGATGCCTGACTGGTTTTTTTCACTTGTAATAGTCCTGGCCTCAGCTGGTGTCATGAGAAAAACCTGTACCCTTAAGGCAGACAAATTCAGAGGATTTGAAATCAATAAAACCCATTTGGTCAGGCAGCTTCCAAAAAAATTCTTTTTTTCTGTGCCATTTGCACATTAAAGAAAATGAAGGGAGAAGTTATGATTTTGACCTTATGTTTAGTTTTCACTCATAGGAAGCCTGCAGCTACTTCAGCTTTTGTATTCTTGTATCCTTACTTATGTGACAAGAAGGCTTGATTTACACATTGATCCACTTACAAATATGGCTTATAATGGCTTACACTTATAATAAGTATAAGCAGTATGATGCAATAGGAGGGGGGTGGTGTTTGTAATCATCCCGAGGGGCATTAGGGTATGTGCGTGACATGGGGGAGAATTCACAGTGCGCCAGCAATGCAGGCAGTGCAGTGGCTACAGTTACTGGGCTTATGGGCATTGACGAAGTTGGGAGCCCAGGACAGAAATATCCCTGTTAATATCCCCCTCCCACAGCCCTGAAGGGCAGCGGGCGGGTCTGGTTACGGGGCTGAGCGGGAACACGGGCAGGTCACGGAGCCACAGCGAGATGCGGCGACACGAGGGGGCTTAATATTTTAATGTAAGCGCTGAACAACTGGCTGGAAAGATAAAACTAATCCTTCATAAGCTGAGAGAAAGAGGATCTCCGTGCTGCTGGCCACCCGATGCCGTTCGCTTTGTCCTCGGCTATTTTTGCTCGGCACAAGAATAGTCGTAGGAGAGGTTTCTGTGCGGGGCTGCTCTGAGCCGGTTCCCTCTTTTCCTTGGCATCCACAGGGGGCGTTTTGGGCAAGTTCACAAGTGCACGGAAATATCGACGGGGCTGCAGCTGGCGGCCAAAATCATCAAAGTGAAAGGAGCCAAGGAGAAGGTAAGCACGGGCTGGGAGCCCGACCTGGCCCTGCCCCTGAGCTGCCCTGCCCTCCATCAGCCTGTGGGGCTGTCACACCAACACCTGCCCTACCAGGGACTCCAGAGAACTGCTCACCATCCCCTGTGCTTGTGATTAAACTCCTGTCCACCTGAGACCTGAGCTGTAGCTGTTACTGGGGTTTACAAGTAATTCTACTTCAATACATTGGAATTTAAGGAGGGTATTTTGCTCATTTTTTGTTACTTTGTTATTTCTTTCAGGAGGAAGTAAAAAATGAAATTAACATCATGAACCAGTTAAATCACGTGAATCTGATCCAGCTTTATGATGCTTTTGAGGCCAAAAATAGCATCACTTTGATCATGGAATAGTAAGTTTGAATGATCTCAGGAACTGGGTTTTCTCAGGTCACTAAAGGAAATAGGGAATGATAATTCTGAGGTGTGAAGAGGCCTTGAGTAGTTTCCCAGCCTAAGAGTGTCTTGATCTCACTTTCAGAAGGAAAAAAAAAATGTTTTAAAGGTAATTTCTTCAGGTTAAAAATCATATATTTACTAAGATTACAGTTTAAACAAATGGTAAGAAAGGCATTTATCTTCAGGAGTATGAACCAAATTACAAGATGGGTAATGAACAGAATTTCCCTATGGTTCAGTTTTTCATTTATGTTTCACTTACAGGCCCCAACATTGTCCCCAGATACCAAATTACATAGAAGTGTCATAAATAAATAAAATCTCATATTAGGGGGAGAGTGAAGGTGAGACAGAGACATGAGGAGTGAGATGTTTAAAGCAGAATTACAAAAGATATGGAGAAGGTAGAAAGGTGATTAATTATACACATGGTCTGCCTCTGAATAATTTTAGGGTTAGTAAAAGTGTCTCCTCATTTGAAGATAAATAAGAATTTTCATCTATATCAAATATAGGCTTAACAAAAGAAAGATTTCGTGATGTGTTCCTATTGCCTTTTCTATGTAGTGGTATATTGCTTTACAATGAATGTCAGTTATTTAACCTAAAAACTGAGTTTCTGTTACAGAAGGAATTGGTAATGACAGTGAAGGAATGAAAAATGAAATAGCAAATATAAATATAAGACGACATTTAAAATGTGCATATGGAAATAGATACCTGAAGTTTTGACCTTGCAGTAGCTTGTCAAACCTCCAATTTTCTCTTAACTTTTGTGCAGAATTAAATTCATATAAAATACCTTTCAGCCTGAGAAGTTTCATTTAGTCAATTTTATAGGTTGAACACTTACTTTCTCTAGACTAATAAGATGAGTGAATAATAGATCCTTTGGTGCTCCCTGTAGGTTCTTCAGGCCCCCATGGGATCCCCGGGCCATGTGGGTTTGGGTTTGACATGTATCCCCAAATGTCAGTGGCAACTTTTCCATATTTCAGTTTAGATTGACTCTTAATTTCACACGGAGAAATAAGTCTCTTGAAGTCATTGAGGTTGCTGATAAACATTGTATCGGATGTGCTTTTAGGACCCTTCTTCAATTACACAGCCTAATTCCCAGCTTGGAAATAAATTGAGCTGATGCAGAATTTTAGGGGTTTTAACACTTTTTGATGTCAAAATTGTAGTCTCGATGGTGGCGAATTATTCGACCGGATCACGGATGAGAACTACCACCTGAGTGAGCTGGATGCAATCCTGTTCACCAAGCAGATCTGTGAAGGGGTCCACTACCTGCACCAGCATTATATTCTCCACTTAGATCTGAAGGTCAGTCCTTTGTGCTCTCTGTGCTTTAGTGCTGCTGGTTTGGGTTTGGCCACCACAGAGTCTCTAATTACAAAAGTCATTCCTCATTTCATGGCCTTACGTCATGAAGGAATAGACTCAGTGCAGCACCAACAGTGAGTGGAGCTCTGGAGATTCATTACTTTTTTCCAGTGTCTGTTCAGTAGCTGGCTTGGAATAGTGAAATGATCAGGATTCTGTGCTTTTGCCTCTTAAATGAGCAGCTTTTCATTCTGTTTGGTATTTAAACAATGCCCTTTTGTCATCAATGCAAAACCCCACCCACACCCTCTTTGGCTGGAAATGCCCACAGTATTCCCCCCATTTCCCCCACCCCTGTGTTCAAATACCTATTCAATCATCTTCCTATAGTTTGTGTTTTTTGCTGCCTGGAACCAACCTGCAGGAAAATGACAATATTTTCCTAATGGTCCCTTAATAACTGATATTTTTAAACAGAAATACCAACTGTTTTTTCTTCTGCTTGTTTATACAGCCCTTTACATGAGTGGTGCTGGACCTGGCTGGCCTGTAGGCAGTTCTGCAGTTATAACAGTTTTGGACCCCATCCCATCCCCACCTGGAAAAATATTCTCATTGGAAAAAAAAATTTCATAGGCAAACCAAAGGATGAATTTAACCTGCTTATTGTGGTTCTTATGGATGTAGTTTTATACTTAAGGAGTAAACCCAGTGGGTGAGCCTCAAGTATGAGACTGCCTGTACTGTTTTACACAGGGGCCCTTTCTACTCCAAAATCATTTGTGGCAAAATACAGGAGTGTTGTTTTACAGGAACAGAAATTAAACTTCTTGGTCCAAGCCCAAACCTTTCACTAACTCACTATGCCTGTCAGCTCCCTCTCTCATGATAGGAATAGAAGGCAAAATATTATTCTTTATCATTACCTTTAAGATCTCTGAGACTTTTACATGCTGTTTTACTGGATCTCTCTGTCAAACTTGTAACTTAAAATTCCTTCTTCTTTTTGTAGCCTGAAAACATACTATGTGTAAATCACACAGGAAACCAGATTAAAATAATTGACTTCGGATTAGCAAGGAGGTAAGAGAGTTCAGTTGTGAATTTATTTTAAAAACCAAACCCAAATCAAATTCACAAACATCTGATCTGGTTTTGGTAGTTCTTTTGAGGTGGGGGTTGTGTTTTGATGGCTCTAAAATAATTCTGCCATGTGAATGAGCTAAGCATTTTTCTTCTGCAGGCATCAGTTTTCTGCTGTGTGCATTAATTATCTAATTACTTTTCCAAATTACATTTCTGTTGGATAAAGCTATACTGCTGTTCTAATTATCTCAAAATCATTCCCCATGTAGAGCTTTTACTCTGGGGACTCCATGGAGGCTCTCAGAGACTTCTTGACTGCTGGGTTTCATTGTGTACGTTCCAGTTGTAGAAATTATCTGCTAAACTCTTTACACAGCTACACTGATTAAAGGAAAAAAGAAGGCAAAAATAAAATAAAATCATGTTTGAGCTATCCCATGTGAAACAGAAAACCCTCAGAGAAATAGGGACCTTTCCCCGTTCTTTTACTTTGCTTGCATGAGTTTGTTGAAGAAAAGCTGTGAGAGCATGAGTCAGTTGCTCTAGAATACAAAGGAATTATTTCCATTACTGTACTGGTAAGAAGAATAACACTTCTCTATTGATTTTCAAACCCCCTTGAGGCTTTTCTTAAGCCAAAAGCTGGTCCCTTCATGCATATATGCACTTATGTGTGTGAGTGTAATATCTGTTCAAGGACTTTGTTTCCATAAAACACTTCTGGAAGAAAAGAAGTGTATGCATTGGGTTTGATTTTTTTTTTTAATTGGAAGGGTAAAGAGACAAACTGCTACTAAAGCAGTTTTGAAAACAAGATCCTTCAGGAAACAGATTTAAAAGCAGTGCTTTAGTGGTTTGTTCTGTCTATGCACAGGTGTAACTCCAGCTGCCATCAGTGACAATTGTTACTGGTTCAGTAACAGTTCTGGTTTAAAAAGTTACTGCTTCAGTAGTGGTTAAAAAAGGTTAATGGTTCAGTAACCTTCCCTTTTAAGCAATAGAACATAATAATTTCCCCCTATATTGGATCACTATTTAACTTGTTACAAGCCCTAATAAGCCTCTTCAGAGTCCCACCTTATGTGTTCATATCTGTGATACAGACCTTTACCCTGAGCTGTAACTGGGTACATCCCACTAAGCAAACACTCTCCAAACCTTCTCTAATCAAAGCTGCTTTCTTTGTTTTTTGTTGGAAAGCATCCTGTGCTGCCTGGCAGAGAGTAAAGCTGCTACCACTCTGCAGGCTTTAGTGTCCTGGGTCTTCCTCCTGGTTTTGCTCTGGCACTGGCATAGGTGATGCTCTGGCATTGGCATAGGTGATGCTCTGGCACTGGGATAGGTGATGGTCTGACAGTGGGATAGGTGA
>JAWWEV010000022.1:7009943-7021178 GCA_035583235.1 Hafferia zeledoni | reverse complement strand
ATAGGTGATGCTCTGGCATTGGCATAGGTGATGCTCTGGCACTGGGATAGGTGATGGTCTGACAGTGGGATAGGTGATGCTCTGACAGTGGGATAGGTGATGCTCTGGCACTGGGATAGGTGATGGTCTGGCACTGGGCTAGGTGATGGTCTGGCAGTGGGATAGGTGGTGGTCTGGCAGTGGGATAGATGATGCTCTGGCACTGGGCTAGGTGATGCTCTGGCACTGGGCTAGGTGATGCTCTGGCACTGGGATAGGTGATGCTCTGGCATTGGGATAGGTGATGTCTGTCTACCTGAGGTCCCCTCAGTGCTGCCCTGATAGGAGTCAGCTCTGCCCACTCTGCTGTGCTCCCACAAAAAGCTCTGCCTCGATTTTACCTCTGTGAATGTGTCCCCAGCTTGTGCTCAGCACTGCTGTCTCTTTTCCTGCTAAAGGTACAAACCTTGTGAGAAACTGAAGGTTAATTTTGGGACTCCAGAGTTCTTGGCTCCTGAAGTGGTGAACTACGACTTTGTTTCCTTCCCAACGGACATGTGGAGTGTGGGGGTCATCACATACATGTTGTGAGTACCCTGCAAGGGGCGACCCTGCGAGGGGTGGTGGTGATGGCATCGAAGAGGAGGGGTCTGGAGAGCAGGAATGCAGGAAAGCAGCAGCCACTGAGCCCATCTGGCTGTGACTCCTCCTCATTAATTCTGTTTAAACCCCCCAAGGCACCTTGCTGTGTGTACAAAGTCTCTAAAAAACAAATGATCCTTTTGACCAATGTGTAAATGTTTTTCTCCCTTACCATCTTAAAGTGGGTCAGACCTTTTTTCACTCAGAAAAGTTGCCCTAAACATGTGAGAATTTCTATTTTGATTGTGTTCTTGAGGACTTGAATTAATTTTCAAATTTGCAATCTGATCATTTTATTAGCTTAGACTTGGTGTACATCTGCACAGGATTATTATGGGTGTTTGGCCATGGCTCTGAAAAATGTCTTGTCATGAAGAGAGCTACAACTTTTCTCTGATACCTGCATGGCAGCCATGGATGGCCTGTCTGTCCAAAGCCTCTGCCTTCTGACAAGCTGCCTTTGCATCCCAGAATGTTTCACAAGTGTTTCCTGTGAGGTGGATGCATTCCTGGTTTAAATTTGTATGTCAGCCAAACCCCAGCTGGATGAAGTAATAAATGATGGAAGCAATAAGTCTGGGCTTAGACACTAATTGAAAAAAGTAATCCATTGTTCAGAATTCTGTTTAATTCAAGCCACACAAGGGTATGGGCCTTGATTTGGGAAAGCTCTTGAGTCCCCCTAGCTTTCCTAGCTGGGAAAGCACTGAAGGATTGCCTGGATCCACACGGAATCCATTTCCTTGGGCATCTCTTAACAGTGCTCCCTGACGAGCCCTGCAAACTGCTGGACAGTAATGCTAAAATTACAACACATTATTGTCCCAAAATACTGGCTTATCTTGGCAAGAACTGAGAATTGGAACCCTCCATAGATGAGAGTTTTTCCTCTCCATAAGCCAACAACGGTTACGAAGCAGAGGATTCGTAGAAGGAAAAACACACCTTGCATATGATAACTCCTCTTTTCCCCTCCCCTTCTTTGTTGTTTTTTTTTTAAGGCTTAGTGGCCTGTCCCCATTCCTGGGAGAAACTGATGCAGAGACAATGAATTATGTACTCAATTGCAGCTGGGATTTTGATGCAGAAGCATTTGAACAGCTCTCGGAGGAAGCGAAAGACTTTATTTCCAGACTACTCGTGAAGGAGAAAAGGTACCTCTGTGTCTGATCTCAGGACAGCAGCACCTACTGACATTAAGGTCCTACAGCCAATTGTTTGCATTGCAGCCAACAATGAGAAATTATTATGTGACATTTTTGTATCTGGGCTTACTGGGCAGTTCCTCAGTGATTCAGAAGCCTCTATTTAAAAGGAAAGTGTCTGTGTGTCCTGACTGAAGAAAGCTGTTTTTCAGAGTAGAGAAACACAGCACAGGAAATTGGGAAGGATTTGCAGTGTAGGAATCTGTCTCTAAAGCTTTTGCTTCTCTGAGCAAAAACTATTTCTATTGTTATTGTGGATTCTCACAAACCCTGAAACAAATTGCAAAAATGCCTCTTGAATGCCATGAAGGATAAATGGAAGCTGCAGCTGTGAAAATGTGCATTGTTCTCTTCTAAAGTGGTCTACAGGCATTTGGGAGACATTAAGGAGCATTTGAGACTTAACTTTGCGTGTGACTTCTTAGTCTTGGCTCCACTGAGATAAGAAGTGATTGCACATATGGAACAGCAGGAGAGAATGAGCATGATATTGATGTCAGACCTTGGCTGTGGGGTTGGTTGAGTAGAGAAATTTTTCTCTTGCTGAGTAGTGATACAAAACTAATCAAACCAGGAAATGATTCATACAGTAAAACAGATTGTGTGGTTGAGGGGAATTCAAAGGAGTGCTTAGAATATTAACAACTTCCAGATCATTACCTAAATCAGACAGATCAGTTCTAGTACTAATTACATTTTGAATAATAAGTCCTAGGAAAAGCAAAGAAGAAACTGAAATTTAGCATCTTGCCAGCAGGAGAGAACAAATGGGTTTTACTCAGGCTGTGATGATGATTTGCTGTGAGACTGTAAACTTTGCTTTGGAGTCTTCAATTTTTCTGTGCAATGGGAACTGGGGCTCCAGAGGGACACTCTGCAAAGCCTGGTTACAAGCTGTGAATGAAATGACTCTGAGTGCTGTCAGGGAGTTGCAAAGAGCAAGGATTAGTCGGCCCAGTTGTTCCCAGGGTGTGTGGCAGCCCAGCTCTCCTGCAAACCAGGCACCTCTGCCCTGCTGGCACGGTGGGTCTGGCCTTGTGCTGCATTTTTACCTCCCTCCCCTGACTGCTGCAATCAGGGCTGAGCAGGCAGGAGTCACCTCATTTCATCTTCTTGGCGGGACTCAGACAAAGCTCAGCAGTTATGGCAAAGGGTTTTGTTTTGAAAAAAGGCAAATTAAACTTTTTTCTCGACACCTCTACCTCAAGATTTCCTCTATTCCCATGTATTTCCAAAAGCTTTTAGGATAGGCCCTGACATTTGGGCCCATTGTTGGATATCAGGGTATAACAAATGCCCAGCTTGATCTAAGTGTGAAGAGACTTGTGCTTTTTATATATGAGGCACAGAATAAGCCTGGGCTATCAGGACAGACAGGTAACACCACAAATGTTATTTTTCTGTTAGCAAAGTTCGGCAATTGCATAATAAAATGATACATAAACTGATGAACTTAAGCACAGCTCAACCCACACACTGCAGAGCCACCAGCAGCTCCTCACCCCGCTCACCCCTTGGACTGGAGGGGGCAGGTGCCAGCAGGATCCCGGGCACCGGGATCCCCAGCACCTCAGCAGCGTTTCATTGTGTTCACTCATTCGAGGCTGTCTCTCTGTGAGAAATGCCCCCCGGGGGGCTGTGCTGACGTGCAGGTTTCCTCCCCCAGCTGCAGGATGAGCGCGACGCAGTGTCTGAGGCACGAGTGGCTCAACAACCTCCCTGCCAAGGCCGAGAAGTCACGGCTGCGCCTCAAGTCGCAGCTGCTGCTGCAGAGTTACCTGGCCCAAAGGAAATGGAAGGTGAGCACACAGTGTGGGCAAAGCAGCTCAGCACGGGCACAGCCAGCCCCTCCTCCTGGGGGTTGGCTCACTTGTGCCCACGGGCTTCTTTACTCTAAATAGGAGTTGGGAAGTCTATTTTCATTTGTAAATTCAGTTTATTGTCCTGCAGAAAGGTATTGCTTCTATCTTCAGCATGTTTGGTTTCAATGTTCACTATGTTTGCACTCAGCAATAGGACAAGGGGGCACGGGCTCAAGCTCTGCCAGGGGAAGTTTAAGTTGGATATCAGAAAAAAATTCTTTACAGAGAGAGTGCTCAGGCATTGGAATGGCCTGCCCAGAGAGGTGGTGGATTCACCATCCCTGGAGATTTTTAAACGCAGATTGGACGTGGCACTGAGTGCCATGATCTGGTAAATGGACTAGAGATGGACCAAGGGTTGGACTCGATCTCAGAGGTCTTTTCCAACCCAATCGATTCTATGATTCTCTTTCTGATCGGTGTTTAGGAGTTTTACATTTTTTTTCCTACAGGTTCAGCAGCCTCAGGTGCTACTTAGCTAATATTGAATGTTCTTTCTCTTTATACTTTTCCCATGGGTAACAGTTGCAATGATCTGTTGTCACTGTCGAGTAGGGATACATTACAGCAGTTTGTGTTTCCCAGAGTAGAAGTGTGGGAAAGAGTTAAAAAATAGGCTTAAACCTTTCCAGAGAACTCTCAGGATCTTTCTGATAACTCCAGACTCCTTCTGAACTACATTTTTATGAAATGATAGGTAATAATTTGTGTTAGAGTCTCTATTAGATTGTAGATAATTGATCCTGAAAGGTGAACAGTGATCTTGTTAAAAAGAAGCCTCTGGAAATGGGAGGCAAACGCAGTGAGGACTTTCCTTCTGTCACTGGGGAGTTGCAGCTCCTTACCAAGGAGTTAAACCAGAGACCAATGCAATTTCCAGTCCTGCACGTCTGTGGTTTGATGGCAAAATTCTGCACTCACATTTAAAAAAAATATATAATCTGAAGATCTCCCACTGTACAATTCATAATAACACTGCAGAACTTCACAGTACCAGCAGAACCAGTGGTTCTGCAATGCAAAACACACAAGGTGTGGGTCACTAGAGGGAAAAGGATTTACCAGGAAGAAAAATCTGTGTCAGCTGCAGAAAGTCCTTTACCTTGGCTGCATTCACACTTGGACTGTTCTGTTCTGTTTGTTCACAGAAACATTTTTACGTGGTGGCTGCTGCTAACAGGCTGAAGAGGTTTCAGAGTATGTCTGTCAAACCTGCATAAGGTTGTGTGAATCATCCACCACTCCTGGAGATGGACACGAAGCCATGAAAGGAGGACTCAGTATCTTCAATGATTTCTACCCATTTTATAGCATAAGGTTTTGGGACTGTCCTCCTCAATTACTGTGTGTGTTAGTGCTAAGGTTCCAGAAGTGCCTCGAGGAAGAGGCACTGAAATAATGATTTCTAAAAGCAGAAGCTGCTTTGTTTGTTTTTTTTCAAGTTTTGAGTTGTTGTAAGTAGTGGTGGGAAAATGTGGCTGTTACTGGGGCTGACTTCTTGCTGAAGGCTTTGATTCTGTGGGGTGATGTTGGTGTGTTTACACCACAAAACCCTTCTCAGTTTTCTGGTCTCTCATACCAAGCATGGGATCTCTGAAAACTTTCTTACAGAGTGATTGATGTGTGTTATTTTTACAGAATTGCTACAACAGTGGCATAGCTGCTCTGTCAGGTGTTCCTTAGAACAAAAGAGAACTGATTCCTTTTTCTACTCCATTTCTTTCAAAATGATTAATTTTTCCCCCCAGCATGATAGGTTTGAATGGTTTGGGTTTGTTGTTCTTTTTGTTTTTTCTACTCTCCTTTAGAAAAATAATCACTGCATAGTTAGGAGCTATGGGGAATCCTGGTTTGAAGCAGCTTCATTTGGTCCATTGCTGCTTCTTATGGCAGGTTGAATTGAGCTGAACTGACTGAACTTCTGGAAGATCTGTGAAAATGCCACACAGACTGTGCAATCACCACTGGGTCTGGGCAAAAAGATCTCGTGCTGTCCAGAAGAGACTTCCAGATACAGTTTTTTATATTTAAAACTGTTAAGTGCTTCTCATTGGCTGTGACCGCAGCCCTTAAGTTTAGAAGTTTTAGTTTAAGGATTTTTTTCTCCTCTGAAAACTTTAATGAAGTCTGAGAAGCTGGTATGATGTGACATGTGAAATAGGTTTTATTTCTAATAGGTTCAGTGACAGGAATGTGTTGCCAGACTCTGCCTTTAGTCCAGTTAGGAGGTTGAAGCCCTTTTTTCCCCCCCACTTTCCTCTTGAACATTAAAAGTTTTCTTCACAGTATTAACTTATTTTGGATTTTAAACTTTTTTTCTGATGTATAGAGTGGGAGCCACTTGCAATCTCTCAGAAAAAAGTATAACATTATTTATTAAATCTGTGGTTTCCTGTTGTAGATTCTGCAAAACTCAGTGTGAGCTGGATGGGCTCTTGGGGAAAAATGGAAACTAATACTACTAAAACTGTATTTCCCTTGAACTTTATGGACTTTCACATCCCTTGGATTAGCAAAAGTAGTGTTGGTTGCTAATGAAGAGCTTTTGTAAGACTGGCTTATCCCAGTCTAGTTCTTTTGCACTCAACTGCTTCTCACTTTGCATAGTCCCAACTTCTGCAACATTTCCAGAACTGGGACAGAGAAGAATTATGAAAACCAAGTGAAATAATCTTGAGAATTTATCACCTTCTATGAAGGCCCACTTTTGTTCATGTTTTCCTTCCACAGCAGTTCTGCATGCTAAATGTGACTATATTCATTGGTCTGTATATTTCTGAATTAATACTAATAAATTTCATGGAAGTGAAACAAGTTTTTCATTAATTTTGGTTTAAAGCCCTCTGCCAAACAAACCTGAAAGCACCTCTTTGTAGGTCTTAAAAACAGAATGCTAATGGTACTAGGTGGGATTCTCTCCTCATGTCAGACGTTTTGCCACAGCTCTCACTCCATGGGGGTGACTATCCAGAATCAAGAATTTGTTTGGAGTCTATTCCCGAGTAGTTATTGGTACATTTCAGAACTCTCACCTGTAATGAAGTCAGTTCTTGCTAATTAAACTTGGCTCCAAGCAATTTCCTTTTTTAATGCATTGGGAGAAGTGAAAGGAGCATGGCCAGAAGTTCTCAGTTTTCACTTAGTGTGTGCTGCTTCTGAGTGTAACACACAGATGATCTTTGCTGTCCTGTATGTATTTCCTCTCTATTTTCTAACAAAGAGAAGGTGCCTTGCCTGAAGGATGACTATTTTGTTTTTAATATAAAGGAATCCCTTCAGATTGGGCAGCCATCCCATGGTTCTGTATTAAAATACTGTTAAGAAGCTCAAGTGGGTGCAGTGTTTCACACCAAAATGCTCAGATATTTATCAATTTATCTTGCTTCATGTAGACACTTGGGGCTTTCTGCTTTCTTTTGAAATGAGGGTTTATGAAAGTTAATTTGTCTTTGTACAGCCCAGGCAGAAAACACGCAAGAGAAATGGAACAAAGACTTGGTTTGATTCTGTTACAGTTACACCAGCCCTGCAGTGCTAAAAGTCATGATTTTCCTCCAAAAAGTAGTTAAAGCAAATTACAGTTTGAGCAGCTGGGATGACAGTGCAGCATCACAGAAATTGCCTCCACAAATTACAGGGCAGGGCCCTCTCTCCTCTTTTCTAAGCTTATGAGAGACAAAAACCCCTCCTACCCAGGCAAGATCCTTGTCCCCTGGATCTCTTCCTTCTAAAAGCACAGGCATCTCCTGTATGTCTTTTTTGTGTTCTAGGAACATGTGCCAAGAACATGATATCATAATGAAAAGCTTTTCCTACTAGTACTTTTTATTGTTTCTTGAAATATTTGGGAGCCCTTACAAAAGCACATGACTTCATTCTCATACACATGAAATAAGTAAAATTCAGTTACTAAACAACATTTCAACAATTAAAAAAAATAAATTCTAAAAAGGCTTAATTTCTCTGCTGCTTTGCAGTACAACAAGGCACTGTTATTCCTCTCCCTCTTATTTCACTCACTGCTTCCAGCCAGGGGGCCAAGGGCCTGTAACTTATAACTTATTTACACCTTAAGTAGCATTAGAACACTACCTGCTTCTTGCAGCAAGAGAATGAAGCTGCTGTACCCCCTAACTCCATAGCTGCTCAGGCACCAGCCTAGGGAGTAGTGAGAATCACCTCAATCCTGGTGTCATTTATTAAAAATACCATTCTCAAATCCTTGAAAACTAAATAAAATCAGCTGGCTACCAGACAGCCATCACTCATGCTACTGGAACCTCTGCTGGAGCAGAGGGAGAGTTAAAGTTAAGAGCAAGCAGCAGTTACATTACTGGGTGGCGTTACAGGGGCAGCACTACTTGTCTGTTGTGCCTTAGCAGCATTTTCCAGGATTTTCTTTTTCCATTCTTCATAGTCCTGACTCATTTCAGTCTTGGGCTGTTTACATGGCACCTCCTCCTCATCTTCAGATCCTGGGAGGAAATGAGAAAGTCCATGACAGGCTCCCATGGGCAGTGAGCAAATGCACAGACACAAGCAGGGGGCCTGTCCCTGTGTTATCCAAACCCCTGGTTTGCTGCCCCTCTCTCCTGGTGGGACAGGCTCCTCTCCACCTTTGTGTCTGAGCAGAACAGTTGCCCTTAATTCTACTAGGACTACTCAGTATGAACTCCATCATCCTTCTCCTAGGTTCTCTCTGTCCTTCCACAGCCAATGGATGCAGGATGGAGTACGTTGCTGTGAGCCTGAGACTATGGCCTGTCCCACAGCTGACATACTGAGCAGCAATAAAGCTCAGAACTACTGCAGGGAGGTGAATTTCATTCATAGCTAAGCACAACTTACCATCTTCCTGCTCACACTGCTCCAGGTTGATCTGCAAGCATTCAGGTGTCTCTGCAGCCAGGGGAACATCTTCTGAAAAAGTAAGTAAGTTGCTTTACTTCTGAGTGGTGTCTGGGGCCCTGAGGGTGCTGCACATGGAATTCTTTGACAGCAGTGCCACCTTTCAAAACTATTGTCACCAAGGCAGAGCAGTTCCCTGGTCCAGACTGATGCTCAAGCTCTACATGCAGAGGGGACAGCACACTCCAAGGGTTGCACAGACTGACTGTCTGCTTTAATTAGCAGGTTGCTAATTAGCAGCAAACTGCTGCTGCATTTGTAACCACAATGATCCACCATGTTCATTGCCCTAATCTACCCTTCTAGATTACTCAAGCAGGATTATCAGTTATTTCTTCCCCTTCTGTTCCATTTCCACAGTTTGTATTGTAGATACCCCCCAACAAGCACAGGGCTGTCCAGGCACAGATGCATGAACTGGTACAGAACTGCCTTTAGCTGCTTTAGTGGTGGAGTAAGATTTGGGTTTTTCTAGGGCACTGTACTGGGGGAAGGTCCCTGCCCAGGACAGAGGAGCAGATTCAGTTCAGGTTCAGGAAACATGTTCCTGAAAAATTCAAGATATGAAGCATGAAGACAGAATGAAGGAGGGTTATTCTCAGTGGGAAAGTAACAATGAAAGCCTGGGGAAGGACAAAGGAGAGAAGCAGGAAGGAGCAGAGATAAGGACAGGAAGGCACAGATCATATTTCAGTCTTTGTCCTCCAAAAAATAAATGGAAAGAACTGCAGGCTTAACCACAGGTAAGAAAGATTCCTCATGTCTGCCCACTGTATGTGGAGGGATGGTGTCAGGGAATGGCTGGGTTATTACTAGAAGAGCAAGGCTTGTTAATGCTGCAGTGAGGGGAAGCACAGAAGTGAGTCAGTCACAGCATGTTTGTGTTAATTTGTGTGTCATGTTGCCATGTTAACAGGATGCAGAAAGCAAGCAAGAAGGAGGAATCCAAGGCAGGTCAGGTAGTATGGGAGAAGCAGGGAATAAACTGCAGCAGCAGAGACTGTAAAGAGCAGTGGGCATTTGAGAAGAGAGGAAAAAACTTATTTTCAGCCTTGTCACGTGCTAAGCTATTGCAACTTCCCAGAAGCAACGACTGTGACTGGGAACTGGGCTGCAGCAAATGTGTTGGAATGGATGGGCAGATGTAGCTGAAAGTGATGAGAATGAACTCACCAGTGGAAAAGGATGGGGCACTGTGAGGCCATGGGATGGGTGTACTGTCTTAGAGGGATAAAGCCAAAGACTTACTTCTGAGTTGCTGGCTGATCTTCTCCAGCTGGTTGCACAGCCGATGAAATATTGCTTTTTTCACTCCAGATGTAGCCAACATTTTAGTTTTGTCCACTTTTAGCTTCAAACACCTACAAGAGAATGTTGTTATCTCTGTCCAAAGCAACACTCCACCAACTCTCAATTAGGTCGTGTGTAACTACTGTACCAACATTGCCTGTGGGAATGAGGAAGGCAGGCCTGAGTTTTTGTCCTACCTGTCCTTGTCTGACAGGGTCCTACAGCTCTGAGAGCCACCTCCCCAAGGTCAGAGCACCCTCAGGATGTGATGGTGGAGGGCTCAGGGCTTTTCATTCTCCAGAATTACTGTGTCCTGGTGCTCAGAAGTGAGCTGGCAGCCATTCTTGCACCTTGAGCAGTATTTCACCACAATCCATATAACTTTTTGATTTGTGCGGTATAAGTTGGAGATTTCATGCCAAGGAAATGCCTGGTTTGCTACAGCTGTCTCTATTTTCAGAAGCATCAGCATGTGCTAAGCAAGACCCTGCATGAACCAGGTGCTTAGATTGTTTAGTGTCATTAGACATTTCAGCCTGCAGAAGATCCCCAGCCATACTCACCTGCAGGCAGTGAATAGTGAAGCTGTTATAAAAAGTGGTTTTGAGAAATCAAGGTCCATTCTCTGTGCTTCAGAGAGGCTGGATTCATACCTAGAGAACAGCAAGTGGTAACTGGACAGTGCATTTGCCTCCAATGAAGCTGCTGAAATACACCTGCCACATGGTACTTGGCAGTTGATCAGGCCTGTTGGACCACTTGGTCCTTTGCAACCCAGTCAAGCAAAACCAACTGCTACAGGCTGAGAAGAGCAAAAGAGACTAGAGGGAAAAGGGGGGATTGGGATGACCTCCTCCTTTTGAATTAAAGATATTTTAAATTAGGGATCTGGATCACAGCATGTCAGGAAAATCTGTTTCTTGTACTCCCCATTCACACAGTACTTTTAGCTCCACATTAGATCTAAAAATTACAATCAGATGCTTTGCATAAATTACAGTTTCTTGGATTCCTCCAATATGTGTGTGACACACATGAAGGCTTAAATCTGGAAAATAACACAGTGAATGTGCAGCACTGAAGAATTTTTTATTGTTCACCTGTCCCCAGGCTATTTTCCCATTTTGTATTAAGCACCACCAAGCATGCACAGCCTTTGTTCACTGACCTAACAGCTCTGAAGCAGGTGCTATCAGGGTGACAGCACTGCAAAACAGAGCTCCTCAGGGACTGCTCTGGTTAAAGCAGATATTATAGAATGGAAAATTTTAGTTAACTCTGTTGAATCCACTGAAGTGCTCTACCTATTGGTTTATCAGGGAGAGTAATGTGCATTTTAAGAGATCAGT
>JAWWEV010000022.1:6985663-6999112 GCA_035583235.1 Hafferia zeledoni | reverse complement strand
AGATGGACCAAGGGTTGGACTCGATGATCTCGGAGGTCTTTTCCAACCCAATCAATTCTATGATTCTATGATACTATATTGTCTTGTGTGCATATTTTCTGCGTGCTGGAGGTTTCTCACAGAGCTGAGCAAAGCAGCCACCAGCTTTCTTTGCAGGAGGGGAATCTGTTCTGTTTTGCTTACTGGATAGAATGTGAGTGTTGGGTGGGGATTGCTGCATAAGCAAAATGATTTTAGATTTTTGTGCCATTAGTATTACAATTTATTACTGTAGCTCTGTTTCCAGGTATGTGTTCTTACCACCTTGAGGTGTAATGTTCCACTTAATTAGCACAGGCAGTGTAGTACAAGCTAGGTACTAATGGATTTAATTAGAATTGGTGCTTTCCTGATGTTTGCTTCATCTTTGCTTGCTTTTAAAAGAAGATAAAAGGCTAGCTATGTCAAATACTGGAGTTGCCTAGTGGTATTTCTAACAGACTATTCCCTTTCTTCCTCTGCAGGACAAAAACAAGCTGATGGATGCTCTGAAACACGCTTCCAACATGCTGGGGGAGCTGCGCACTTCCATGTTGTCTCCAAAGAGCTATTATGAGCTCTGTATCCTTTGAAGGGAAACTAGCAGCTAAAATGTTGAATTTGGAATGAAATTTTCACCTGCTTTTGTTGATAAAATGGTATCTTGTTAGTCTCAGATATTTACTAGCAGTTTTCTCCTCAGTATTCAATTATCTGTATATATTGTGGAAATACACACTTACGTGTTCACTGTATAAGTTGATTTTTTTCTCTTTGGTATAAAGCAGGTCTTAATGTCTTTCATATCTTCCTCTGGGAGGTTTCAGGAGTCTAGTTCTAAAATGAAAAATCAGCTCTGTAAAGCAACTCTGCTGTAAAATCAGCTAACTTTTTGCCCTTCATTATTATCTTAGTTTCTGTGAGTCAGTGCCCTGGTGTATTTATTTGTGCATACTGTGGTCTCTGAAGAAAGGGAGCCTTTTAAAGAGACTTGAGAATAGAATGTGAATGTATTCAAATACTACTTTCTCCATGTGTGGAGGACAATCTCTTGTGATGCATAGTATGCTGATACTTTAGATATGCTCTGTTCAATTACATTCATTTGCTCAGTTTTGATTTAGTTGCTTGGGGTTTTATTCCCTTTTCTAATATTCTAATAATTATGATTGAAGGTTTAGGGTTAATTTTGCACACTTATCCCAGTAGCAATTACTGGTTCAGAAGTACTGCCTGCCTGGGCAGGGTTGCCTTTGGTGTGAATGAGCAAATTACTACAAAAATCTGTTCAAGATGTTCTAGGTTAAAATCCTTAACTATGAGAAAAAGATATGGCAATTTCTGATGAGCTTCACTACTTGGAAGTCTACCTGACAGATGAATTTGCCAAAGGAAGGAAAGTGGCAGACCTCTATGAGCTAGTACAGTATGCTGGAAATATCATTCCAAGACTGTAAGTGTGTATCTGTTACTGTCTGGGTTTGTTTGCTTTTTCTTTTTTAAGCTGGTGGATGGTGCTCAGGCCCTGGGTTCACTTTGCTCACAGCAGCAATTCAGTTTGCAATGGTCAGTAGTAATTCTGCATATCTTGAGTGAGTTACTGAGAGACTTCAGAGATTGTGCTGAGAGTGCAGCTGCTGCACAAGGTCAGTTCTTCCTGCCCCTGTGTTAATTTTGCACATGACCAAGATGGAAGCACTTTATTCTTAAGATAAAGTTGGCTTTTGGGTAAGAGCTGGTCAGTGAAGATTAACCAAGTACCACACTCTGGTCAATGAGATTGGCTATCCATTTATTAACTGTTTCTGTTACCTGTTAATGAACTTGTTCCTGAGGGTCTGGATTGTAGATTCTCACACACAGTAGATGCCTTATAACCATCTGGAGGAAAAGAAATGTGAGAAGAAAGCTGAGGGTTTTTGTAAGTTAACCTTTAGAATCTGTGTTTCTGAATATATTTTTTTAATGGTAGCATGCCAGAAATGATACTGGGAGGCCTGGAAGGCTCTTCTTCAAGTGTGTCACCATTGGGCTGCAGTACATCTTCAAGACAGTCTGTCTTGAGACTTGGTACTGTTGGTACTGAAGGTTTTCATTCCTGGTCTTCTTGTTCATGCCAGGAAGAGGCTTTGGGCACAGCAGGCTGCCTCTTCATGCAGTTTCTGGAGTTTGGCTAATGCCTACCATGATGGTACCTGGCACCTGTGGTACCACATTCCACATTGCACCCCTGTGTGTAATGAGTACAGTTGTCTTCCTGCCTGCTTGGTGTAGATTCCAGTTCTCCCTGGGGAATGCTCCTGGTGCTTTCCTGGAGGTTCTGTGCACATCCATGCTGAGGCAGAGGAGCATGCATGGGGAGTTGAGGCCTCTGAACTAAATATGTGGAGGTTCTGAGCATTGTGTGTTTTCTCTTTTAAGCTGAAGGGGTGTCCAGTCCTTTGCATCCCCCACGTTCCTTCTGCCTGTTGCCTAATACAGAGGTACTGAAGGAATGGATACATTGCTCTCCTGCCAGGCTGCAGTGTGAAAGAGGCTTAGCTGCATCCCTATCGTTGATTACTTATCTGTCTGTGCCAGAGCTGTTTTCCAGCTTGGTGGGATGCTGGAAGTATGGATAAGCTGGTCTGAGAGCATTCAGAACTTTGTGCATGCTGAGCATTTGCACATTCAAGGTATCAAGTATTGTGATGAGGTCAAGTGGCTGTTCAGACTCGCTGTGCTCTGTGGGAAAGGAGAATAGGAGTTGAAAGCTGACTAGAGATCCAAAATCACAGGGCCTGGATGATACTTTATTGCTCTTTCTGTGCTTTGGTAATCCTGCCAGGGTGGAAGAAAGGAACTGCTGCCTTTAAGCGTGATGTTGTTACTTTATGATTTATTGTTTGACTCTGTGCCTTTTGCAGGTATCTCCTGATAACAGTAGGTGTTGTCTATGTCAAGTCATTTCCACAGTCCAGGAAAGATATTTTGAAAGACCTGGTGGAGATGTGCCGTGGAGTACAGCATCCTCTTAGAGGCCTCTTCCTTAGAAACTATCTCCTGCAGTGTACCAGGAATATCTTACCAGATGAAGGCGAGCAAGCAGAGTAAGAAGGATGGGCTATAACTTGACAGAATTATTGTTTTTAACAGAGCATATTTAAATTTTCTCTATGACTTTCTTCAGATCTGAGAGAAGTAGATGTGTTAGAATCCTATAGACTTGATAAGTGTTTTGTCCATCAAGAATTCCCTTCCAGAACTAAGGTTTCTTACAAGTGAGGATATGAACCTTTCTTAGGAACCCACCACACACTTCCCCACCCTCCAACCTTCTTAAAACCTGTATGTTCACCAGTGCATGGAAGGGTGAATACCTCTGACAAGGTTTTCCTGTTGTTAACCTGTTACCAATTGCAGTGAAGAAACCACTGGAGACATCAGTGACTCGATGGATTTCGTGCTGCTGAACTTTGCCGAGATGAACAAGCTGTGGGTGCGGATGCAGCACCAGGGCCACAGTCGGGACAGGGAGAAAAGGGAGCGCGAAAGGCAGGAGCTGAGAATCCTGGTGGGAACAAACCTGGTTCGCCTCAGTCAGCTGGAGGGTGTCAATGTGGAGCGATACAAGCAGGTGGGATGTCTGTCCATCCTTTCTGACTAACTTTTTTTCTACTGAAACTAGCTTGGACTTTGTAATGAGCAGCTGGAAGTGTTATAACTGTGCTAAAAGTTCAGTAATCCTCGTGCTTCTCAAACTCTTCGCTGAGGCAAAGATCTGAACCCTAATGAGAGTGTACAGTGTGTTCTGAGGTTAAGGACATGATTCATGCATTTTTCTTCAAAGTTTGCCTGTAACACTGCGAAGTAATTTTAAAACTTTCCTTCTTGATTCCCATTTTATTCGAAGACTAGTGAGTTGGTTTAAGGAATGTGTGCTTATACAGCATTCTGTGATAGGCTTTACAAGTTATGAGGCTTTGCTTCCCAAGCGTTCAAGAGAACTGTTAAGGCATGAAATGACAATGAAGCAAATATACTATTTAAAAGTGTGTCCCCTGTAAGTTCTGCCATGTAGCTGCTGAAAAGGATTTTGAGTGGAGCTGCTCAGACCCTGAGAATGTGCCAGCAAAGTTAGTAGAACTGACTTAGTAAATCAAAGCTTTCCATAATGTATGAGAGGGCCAGATGTCTGAGACCAGGAGTTTGTTTTTTTTTCTCTGAAGGATGAAACCAGAAAAGTGGGACTTTTTATCAGAAAGCCTTTATGTACAGAATAAGCTGAGAACTGTTAGAAATTCTACTCTGCTTGGGTTAAGTGCATATGTAAATATAAACTTGGAAAGTAATTGTAACATCACTGTAAGACCTTTTTTTTTTTTTTCCTGTTCCAGATTGTTCTGCCTGGAATACTGGAGCAGGTTGTGAACTGTAGAGATGCTTTAGCTCAGGAGTACCTCATGGAGTGCATCATACAGGTGAGCTGCTTAAATTCCATTGCACTGATGGGATACAGAGACACTTCTACACTCTTAGTCAGATCAGGCAGCTTTCACATCTTCCTCCTCACGGGAAAACTTCATCACTGGGACTTGTACACAGTGGCTTGTCCTGTATTTCTTACCAGATAGGCAGAGTGGAGTTGAATCCATTTTGTGCTCCTGTTGTAGAAGCTTGTAAGCATCTGAGCAGCAGTGCCTGAGTTGTAATAGATAGCTGGGCCCTCAAGTGACCCCTTTGTCTTGCATCTCTTGCTTCATTCATCTACCCAGTCATAGGCCAGAGTGTATTTACTGTGTGGCTATCTGCTTTAGAATTATTCTGTTGCATTTTACTGCTGTGTAACATTGGGCAAATTCAGTTTATAACTTGATGACTATTGATCTAAAACTTCAGGTTTTCCCAGATGAATTTCACCTCCAAACCCTGAACCCATTTCTCAGAGCCTGTGCTGAGCTGCACCAAAATGTGAATGTGAAAAATATAATTATTGCTTTAATTGACAGGTGAGTGACCAAGGGGGTGGAAATTGGCTCAAAATTAAGTTTGTGTTGTGCACAAGCAGATGATAATTCTTTTAATATTTGAATGTGTTTAATCTTTGTTATCACTTAACTTCACTGTTTCCATGTCTTTCTATCAGCTGTAATTAAGCTGTGAAGAATATTTCTAGAGCTTCTTCTCTCTGGACTCTTTTTACAGCTTCCAATGAAACCTGCTTTATGGACTGATTAAAACTTGTAAACAGATTAAGCCAGGAAACAGCCTATTTATTATTGGCCATTTTCATGTTTCTGAAGTGGCAGCAGTGTTCTGCTCTGACAGCCATGTCGGCCACAGGTACCTCTTGAAACCCTAATGGCTAAATTGTCTATCAGGGACACTTCACCTTGTGGTTTTGGTTAGAGAATGTAACATAATGCCTCTTCAGAGAGGAGCTAGTAATAAATGGAACTACTTTCTTCATTCTCAGCTTGCCACTACATCCTGCCTGTTCTCCCAGAAGTGTGGTTTTGCCTGTGGAGGTACTGCTTAAAGCTGCTTGCAGTAAATTCAATTATGGGGGAGAAGTCCTAGAATTGTTTGGGTTGGGAAAGACCTTGAAGATCAAACTGAAGTTTTGATTTGTCTCTTGAAGGAAACAATACAATTTATCAGCGAAAGGAAGTGCACTTGCCTGGCTTGTTGAAGCCTTAGCAAAGCCTTGGTTTGCAATTGCACACCAACACATGTCTTTGTCCATGTACCCATGTATGAATTTCGGGGACCGTGGGGATCTTGGGTCCCACTGGCATTCAGGAATGAGCAGGGTTACTTTAACTTCTCTAATGACTAGAGATGGAGTGTGTATGTTGACTGGTATAACTTAAGGCCTTGAATTTTTTACTTAGCATATCTGTAGTTTTTCTCCAGGTTATGTCAGATTTATTTGTTCAAAACTTTGTTTTTTCTGGAATATCTTCCAGTATTTGTGCATTTGTTAGAGAAGCAGCACTGTTGTGTTCACAGGGATTTATTGGTTTCCTGCACTTCGCTGCTGTGACTGAGATTTGTCATAATTTTGTTAACCTTAAAAACCTCCAGAAACCAAAAAGTAAAAGTTAAGCCCCAAACCCTAACAAATCCCAGGTCCCAGGAAGCATTACCTCTAACAATCTGATTTTTGAGACTGTCTTGAGCCTACCTTCAACAGAGGTCACAGGATCTTTCTCTAGGTTCTTGCACGAGACTGTGGCAATGTCATTGTTGCGAGAAGGATTTTGTTGTGTGGCTTCTGCTGCCGTGTCTGCTTTGAGGACTTAAACTTTGGCATTACCTCCACAGTTATTTTTCTGTTCTTGGTGTTACAAACACCAGGAAGTGACTGCTGAGCAGTGCCCCTGCTGCCCTGCCAGGCTCAGCACTGCTGTGCTGTGTGGCTGCAGGACAAGGCTGCAGAGGTGGCAGTCTGGTGGTTCTCTTTGTAGCATGTCAGCTTGTGATTTGGACTGTAATGGTACTGCAAGTGTGGGAGGACATGAGTGGGTCTGTCCTTGGAACCCCTCCACGCAGGAGGGTCTTGCTCCTGTGTTGGGATTGGAGCTGGTAGGAGTAATTGCTCAGTGTTTCAGTACTGTGCAGTTAAGATGTGAAGCTGCCCCACGCAGTACCTGTTGGCATTTCTCATCTTTGTCTCAGCTGGCATGGGATAATTGAATCTGGACATCAGAGACTGCTGAAGAAGCTTGTGAAAATTTTGTCCTTATTCCTGTGGGGCTTTCCTGCTAAAGGGATCTCTGCAAATAGTCTTACAGCTTTGGGATCTTTCTTGCCTTGCTAAACCATTCATGGCTTTTAATTATGCTGCCATCTGCCTGCAGCTTGTTCATACTCTGTAGCGTGCTGGCCTTACACTTGGAGCCGTTGCCAAGAAAATCTGCCTTGTCCCTTTGAGAAAAGGGGGTGATTGTTCCTGGTGTCAGAAAGTCTGCTCCTTACCACTCTAATGAAATATAAAAAAGTAAAATGTCTGTTTTTCCTGGCAGTGAATTGTTTTGTCACCTCAGCCTTTTCTTAGCTGCCTCTGTTTCAGACCCAAAATTAATTCAGAATCAAAGTTTGGAAACCCTGTAAGAAATAATTTAACAATGCCTTTTCCTAAATAGTTTTATAGTTTTTTCTCTAATTCAGAGTAGAATAATCTCAACAATTAGAAAGTCAAGACAGCAATGCTGAGCTTCTTAAGCAGCAGCTTTGGTAAGGTGATAGTCTTCCTGTAGTGATTCTTTTGACACGACTTTGTTCCCTTAGAGATAGAAATACCTCTCATCCATCAGCTTTTAAATGCTTGCTGGATAGCAATTTCTTTCCTTTTTTTCCCCCCCAAAGAAGGTATTCTTCTTCACTTCAAGTTTACTTTGTATTTTGTTCTTTGCAAACAGTGGAAGTCCCAAACATCAGTCTGTCTTTAGAGACATAGTTAAGTATTTTTGCTGTAGTTTGGTTTTTTTTTTTCCTCTGGAAGCTGTTTTGCACTAAATGCTATTGAGTGTCTGATTTCAGTAATGTCAATGAATGAATGCAAGGTATTTGCTCTTCCATCAGCCTACTTGCTGTAAAGAACAGAACATTTGCTTCTAGCTGAAGAACATCGATTATGAAATGTCCTTGCTCCTTCTTCACCTTGCCTTTTCTGTCAGACTCTTTTCCAGGACTGATAGCTACCAGGCTCAGTTGCTCATAAGGCTTCCATTAATTTCTGTTTTGCTTGTAATAGAGCTTCCAAAAATACCTAAAGGAATTGCTTTTTCTGCCAGTACCTCTTTCTGGTGTGTGTCTGAGGAGTGGGCAAACTGTGCTGACCAGGCTGCTTTCGTTGCTGTGTCACCAGGTTAGCTTTATTTGCACATCGTGAAGATGGACCTGGTATCCCAGCAGATATCAAGCTGTTTGACATCTTTTCACAGCAGGTTGCTACTGTTATACAGGTATGCTGGGTGTTCTTGCATGCAGTTAGGGGTGTTTTTTGCAAAGTTATGTGCTTTTGTATCAACTTAGTGCTGTCTTAAATTTCAGTCTCGGCAGGACATGCCCTCAGAGGATGTGGTGTCTTTGCAAGTTTCTCTCATTAACTTGGCTATGAAATGCTACCCAGACCGTGTTGACTATGTTGACAAGGTGTTGGAGACAACTGTGGAAATATTCAATAAACTTAATCTGGAACAGTAAGTAAATGTCTCTTACATTCTCTTTGGCATGGCAGTTAATACCCTAAAACCTGGACTTGTGCATTGCACCACATTGGGTGAGATAGCAGAGACATCTCATGGATGTGTGAGATGATATCTTTTGGGCTAAGCTACAGACAGCCATGATAAACTACTGCCTAAGCAGGACTTGCTCCTCTGTGCACAAATCCCAGTGTGCAGCTGTACAGCCACACAGGGTGTGTGCTAAGCTACGTGTAGTCATTATCCAGGCAGCCCTTACAGCACTAGAGTTCTCCTGCTGGGTTTGCAGCCACAGTCTCTGCTTCTGCTATCAGCAACTTAAAACATGTATTTTTCCACTATGGCCCAAAGAACATATGAGTTGTTTTGATGCTTTTATCTCCTTCTCCCCAGCAACAAGTTTCTTAGTTGTTGTGGGATACCTCAGAGTTGGTATTTTGAGGCAGGTTTTAAAACTGTCTGTGTGTGTGAACCATTGATTAATTGTGTTTTTTGCATATGTTTTCTTTTAGTATTGCAACAAGCAGTGCTGTTTCAAAGGAGCTGACTAGACTTTTGAAAATCCCTGTTGATACTTACAACAATATCCTGACAGTTCTGAAACTAAAACACTTTCACCCACTCTTTGAATACTTTGATTACGAGTCCAGGAAGAGCATGAGTTGTTACGTGCTTAGCAATGTATTGGATTATAACACAGAAATTGTGTCCCAAGAACAGGTATGACATAAGTTAACTTGAAATTCTAGGTATTTAAAATAGCATTGAAGACCTGAAAACACATACTAAGTGACTTCCTGCAGGGCAGGCTTTGCTTCCCAGCCTTCGTGCCTCTGCCTCCCCATCTGGGCATAGGCTTTATCCCACATGATAATTCTTCCTCACATTTTCTGAAATGTCTTTGCACATCTTACCTAACCTCATCCTAGAGACTATTTCTGATCTTACCACACCTCAACCTAGACACTAGAGCTGTTACGTTTGAGCAGAGACCCTGGAACTCTTTAAACTAGGCTTACTACCTAAGGAAGGTTGCATAGTACTTTTGGAATCTGAATTTTCTCTGTTCTGCTGTGCTGTCCCATCCCACTTGTGCTAAGAGAGGACCCTTCTTCAGGGAGTAAGGTATATATGCCTAAAGCATCAGCACTATGAATGGCTGTAAAGATGTTCCCAGTTGCTGTCAACTTATGCTTATAGACTACTTTAAACAGAGCTTATGTTGCCTTTACAGGTGGATGCTATCATGAATTTGGTGTCCACGCTGATCCAGGACCAGCCAGACCAGCCTGCTGAAGATCCTGACCCTGAGGACTTTGCTGATGAGCAGAGTCTTGTGGGAAGGTTTATTCACCTTCTGCGTTCCGATGACCCTGACCAGCAGTACCTGGTACGGTGCCTGGTGCCCCCGAGCGTGCTCTGAGCTGTCCCTGCTCTCATTGCTGACTGTGCAGGGCTGTGGCAGTTTGGTTTGAGTTGATCCATGGCAGCTTTATGTAGCTCTCTTCTTAATCTGCTATACCTGGCTTTGGTTTATTTCAAGTTTAAATGACTTCCCTATATTGGGAAGTGTTAGGGCAGAGGGCCAGGGATATTCTGTCTGTGCAAAATCCACCGGAGAAGCTGACAGAAGAAGGTGCTGCTACAGATGGCAGCAGTTAGTTAGTTCTAGTCCAGAGTCCAGCCTGAGCAGGGACTGCTGTGAAGTTACACTTTGTGTCCCTGAAATACGATTAGCTGACTCTATTCTGAAGTTGCAGCAATGTCACACTGTATAAACAGTGACACTAGGCCAACAGAATAAAGTAGAAGCTGTGCATAACACTTACTGGCAGCCACTTAGCTTGCCTTGAAAATCTAGTATAAAAAAATCTTGCCTGAAATGTAGAGATTTGCTGAAACTTGTGTAATGGGGAAAAGCACAACTTTAGGGTGTGGAGACAGTTGTTTCAGGACCTGCTGGCCATGGGTTGCATTATTTCTGAATATTGCTGCAGTAAGGCAGGAAGGTCAACTGGGTCCTCATTAGTTTCAAGAGCTATATGGGTTGATTACACCATATTTGTGTAGGGAGTGCCAGGATAACTGTGTGGAGTTTTTTGGGGAATGCTGGCACTAAGGGAGTTGATGTATTTTCAATACCATCATGGGACTTACCAGATTATCTTTTGGATAGAATTCTATAAGCTACTTAACACCTTAATAACTCCTTGATGAGCATCATGAATACCTGTATCAAATTTTTCTATATTACAGGAGCAGCAGGAAAAAGTTCAAGACTCTGAGATTTTTACAGCTCTTTCACAATATCTCACATTAAATTATGCATTCTGTATGGAAGAGATATGAAATGCAAATTCAAGCACCTTAGTCAAAGTGTATTATCCAAAGTGGTTAATACAGTGTCTAATGGGAGATTACAGATTACTATTTATTCATATTATTTACATGAGTTCTGTATCTTACCTAAAAATACATGTAGGGTTGGACCTTCACTTGTAGTGCTTGTTTCAGTGGTAATGGCACTGCTGTGGCCAGAAAGCAAGGTCATACCTGGCTGTGGTAACCAGACATCTTTGCTCTGACACTTAAACAACAAAAAAAGAAAATCACCCTGTAACTGATCTCTAGTAGAAGTGTTCTTTAATTTGCTTTCAGAATTTTTTATTGTAAAATATAGCATGTCTGAGTTTTGTCCCCTTTGAAAGGCAATCAGGTTATTTTAAACTACTGCTGTAATGTTGAGCTTGTGTGGAACAGGTTGATTGATCTGATACCTGGAGTTCTTGCTGTTCTGCAGAGTTCTGGTTATGAGAATACATGACTATTACAGCAATAGAGGGAAATAACCCCAAAATAAGGGAAAGGGGAGAAGCTAACAGTACAAACAAGAGAGTTCCTTTGCCCCTCTCCACTGGCTTGGAACACGGGCAAGAAGGCAGAGCACATTGATGTGTGTGCAGCTTGTGCCCAAAACTGAGAATGGCAATGAAAAGGCTGTCATTAATGAGCATAATGGAAAACTAAACACAGGGGAAAGTGGCAAAAGTTGCAAGTGTGTCTACCAGAATGTGGCACTATAATTTAGTTTCATGCAGCTTGGTTTCTTTCCCTTACTTTTCTCACAGGTGCTGTAAGAAGGATCAGACCTTTTTGTAGCTTCCGTTGAGGACAGAATATATTGATGTTGTTATTAAATGCAAGCTCAGGCAACCTCCACCTCACTGCACAATCCAAAGTGGATCTGCAGTTAATATAGTGCAGCAAGTGCTGCTTAACACTTATTAAGCAGCTCTGGGAAAAATTCAGGCTGATACCACATAAAAAGTTGCTGAGACTGCACAAATTTAATTCAAGTAAAGCAACTTCAACTTAAATTCAAGTCCCCCCAAATACTGTAATTTATCTGATGATAAGACCATGTCTTTCCATACAGTGCAGATGGATAGATGCAAATGCCACACCTCTCTTAAGAATTCCCTCAGCTTCCAGTGCTTCTGTTTCAGATCCTGAACACTGCCCGGAAGCACTTTGGTGCTGGCGGGAACCAGCGCATTCGTTTCACGCTGCCCCCGTTGGTGTTCGCCGCCTACCAGCTCGCCTTCCGCTACAAAGACAACTCCAAAGTCGTAAGTTGAGCTCTTGGCTGCTCTTGTGTGCTTCTTCTTTTGGATTTTGTTAGAAGTGTATTGTGTCTGGCTACGATATGCTAAGACTTGATACACAATCTCTGGGGATTTTTTTTTTCCTTTTTGCTCAAGGCAGATTTTTACTTGAGGTTTGAATGCTTTCTAACTTAGTGAAGATTTTTATCAACTCATATTAAACTAGTTTGGCACCTAAGAAGTGGTGAAGCAGAAATTGGCTGGTTTTGATTGGCTAGTTTTGTTTATTCCTGAAGGCGACTGGTATTGTACTTTTACAGGAGACCAGAAAACTGATGGCATGAAACTGATTTCAATCTGGATATTGAAATTCAGCACTTTCTAAATCATAGCTATATTATTTCAATGTTTCTGAGAACCAGTGCTTTTTGTAGGTTAACTTACACAGTAGTTGCAAAAGTGCACACTAAAACAATGACTGATCTGTTTTGGCCCTCTAATGATTTGATTGAGATACATATTTAAGCTATTTCCCTTAGTGTGGGGAAATAAGTTTAATTGCTCTATGTTGAAAACCTTCATTTTGAAGAATATTTTATATTCTCTTGGACTTCTGATTGCTCCAGACTGAACAGAATTTTTCTCTGCTTAGCTAATTAATCTTTTGCTCATTTATGCTCTAAGCATAGATGTTGTAACTGCAATTCAGTGTGGGCTTCTGAGGAAGGTTTCTATGAGCTGGTAGGAAAAATGGGTGTGAAATTTTTGTCAATTAAAGAAATACATCATGAAAACCCACTGAGGTCAACACAGGGCACTCATTGTTGCTTCAGTAAATACATGATTGGAGTGGCATCAGAGGGCAGCAGACTGGAGCCCTTAACAGATCTCAGCACAGTTTAGATTTCTTCTTTCCTGTAGCAATACTCTTGTTCAATCTTTTACTTGTTTTTCTTCTCTAGGATGACAAATGGGAAAAGAAGTGCCAGAAGATCTTCTCATTTGCTCATCAGACCATCAGTGCTCTGATCAAAGCAGAACTGGCAGAGCTGCCCCTCCGTCTCTTCCTCCAGGGAGCACTGGCTGCAGGAGAGATTGGCTTTGAGAACCACGAAACTGTGGCCTATGAGTTCATGTCCCAGGTGAGTGTCCAACTGTTACAGCTGGTGCTATGTACTAACTTTAATCTGACTGAACAGTGAGCCATCCAGTGTGATCAAAACACCTGAAATGATGGACAACTACTGCTACTAGATAGAAACTCCTCATCTTCATTGTTGCTTCCCAGGGTGCTGTGGAATTAAGCTCCATTGCTCCTGGTTTGAGTACTCAGGCTGACAACATGTGGTATGTTGCAATGCAGCCTCCTGCTCACATAGCTGGTTTGCTGGAGTGCAGCTGTCTCAGCATAAAATAATCCTTCACTGCTGCAGTCTCACAGCTCCTGTTATCCAGCTGGTATTGCACTGACCATGCTCTGGAAGTTCTCTAAAATTTGCAGTGTTTGCAAGTGCCATGCTGAACTTTGCTAATTAAAATACTGATATTGAAACCTATTATAAAATATTCTGAAAATCCACTTGAACTTGTTACTTGGTCTTAAGCCTTCCTCATTGCAAAAGCCTTCCCCTCCT
>JAWWEV010000022.1:6956606-6985563 GCA_035583235.1 Hafferia zeledoni | reverse complement strand
TATAAAATATTCTGAAAATCCACTTGAACTTGTTACTTGGTCTTAAGCCTTCCTCATTGCAAAAGCCTTCCCCTCCTCCCCATGGATACAGAACCAATGGAGTTCATGTTACCCACATTGTAAGCTGTGTCCTAATCTTTCCTCCAGTACTGCTACTAATGCATGTTTTTAAACAGAGTTGCTGATAAACTCAACCTTTACTGATTGTCTCGTATCAGTTGCCATTATAGCTCTATTTTGAAGATGAGAGCAGCATGACAATCATGTACTTTGTATTAGAGATATGATTCAATATTTTAGTCTTGTCTATACTCTGAGGATCCTTCAGCCATGTAGCAGCAGTGCAAGTGCTTTCCTTACCTACTCTGTCATCACTGACCTACCACTCAGCTCCTGCTTTGCTGTTCTGTGTGCTTCAAAGAACCAAATCCTCTTCAAGGATTATTTCTTCTGTTGAAGTTCTGTATTTGAATGGGTGCTCGAAATGAGGAAAAGCTCCATCTTCAAATTATGTGTGTGATCATATTTGTTTGCTGTGACCACTTGAATAGTATTTCTTGCAAGATTTGTTTCTGGTCTGTGGATTTAACTTGAGTTTGACATTCTAAATGAAAAATCTTTTTTCCTACCTAAAGCTTTTAAAAAATGTAAAACTGGACAGTTTCCTGATGTGTCACTCTCAGGTGTGGGTTTTTATTCTGATGTGTTCTGATCGAGTCTTGCTTTCTTCCTTGACTAGGCCTTCTCTCTATATGAAGATGAAATCAGTGACTCAAAAGCACAGCTGGCTGCAATCACCTTGATAATTGGGACATTTGAGAGGATGAAGTGCTTCAGTGAGGAGAACCACGAGCCCCTGAGGACTCAGTGTGCACTGGCAGCCTCGAAGCTCCTGAAGAAGCCAGACCAGTGCCGGGCTGTGAGCACTTGTGCCCACCTGTTTTGGTCTGGCCGAAATACTGACAAGAATGGAGAGGAGGTAAGAGCAAAGGGACAACAGTGTAGCACATCCTACCTCAGGAACAGTTCTGTCTTTCTTCTGAAGGCACTTCTGAAGTAGATATATCAGTGATGTAGATTTGGTTGGAGTAGATGCTCATATATGAAGCTTCTAAATGTCACTGCAGTGTAAACTACATAATAAAAAAATGGGGAAACTTTAAGGTGAAAGTACCAGGCAAAGTTTTGACTGGAAAGTAGTCTAAGACAGGCTCCATTTTGCATGTATTTATTATAGTATTTGTGTTTGCATGTGAACTACTAAACTTCCAAATTAGAGTTGTTGAAGTTAAAGGTGGAAAAAAAATACTGTGTGTTCTTCAGGGCTTGTCACACAAGCTGTTGTCATTAAAAGCAGTGTTTGAAACATGTTTCTCAAAGTATGCCTTATGGTACATGTTACAAAATTGAGTTAATTGATCTCATAATTGAAGGCCTTCAACTGTTTCAACTTACTGTCTGATTTTAAAAACTAATAGTGGCAGCCACACACGGTAAGCTTTCAATGACAGCTTGTTCTGCACAGTTTGCATAGTTTTGTGTTCCTGTGGCAGACCCCCAGGAAATGCCAAATGTTGCCATGGGAAGAGATACTGGAGCTCCTTAAAGTTCTTTTATTTCTTGTAACTTTTGGGATTTCCCTTCTAGCTTCATGGAGGGAAAAGAGTGATGGAATGCCTAAAGAAGGCTCTGAAGATAGCAAATCAGTGCATGGACCCTTCTCTGCAAGTCCAACTCTTCATAGAAATTCTGAATAGATATATCTATTTTTATGAAAAGGAAAATGAGGCGGTGAGTGGAAATCTGTGCTCTGTTGTATCTTATTTAAACTGTGTTTCTTAAACTCTTTATTCATGCTTATACCCCAAATAATGGCTATTCAGCTTGCCCTGTCATCTCTCAGGAGAGGCACAAGTTCTGGTGATAAAAACAGACTAGTCAATTCTTTGTATGCAAGTAAAACTGGATTAAACCTCATTCTTCTTACATGGGGGAAAACACCAAACATTTGCAGTTTAGTTATGAACTTAAATATTGTATGACTTGGATACCTGAAATATTTATTAGATTAAAACTTGCTGTGACTTAGCTGAGGTGCTTAGATGATATTACTGTACTGACTTGTACAAAAACAATTAAGAGTGAATAGACAATCTGATTATGTACCTCATTTGGTTACAGATTTTAAATTTGTATTGAATACATGGGAGAGAAGTGCTGTGGTGACAGTTAGAAAGCTATCAGGATAATGACATAAGTTCTTCACATTTGCTTGGATAGGGGAACTTCCACAAAACTGAATTAGGAAGGTCCTAGGAGGAGCAAGAGAAGGCAGCCCCCAGCAGTTTGTCTGCAATACAGGCTTATCAATATTTTGAAGAACTGTCCAGATACCAATAGTTTAGAGATAAGTCTCTTAAAACTGCCTGTGCACTTGAACACAGGTGATGCTGATGATTTCTGTTCTGTGTTCTGTAGGTGACAATTCAGGTTTTGAATCAGCTTATACAGAAGATCAGAGAAGATCTCCCAAACCTTGAGTCTACTGAAGAAACAGAACAAATTAACAAACACTTTCACAACACACTGGAGCACTTGCGTCTGAGGAGGGAATCCCCAGAATCTGAGGGGCCAATTTATGAAGGTCTTGTTCTTTAGGTAGACACTCACTGTACCTGTTTTCATTTACATACATCTATGTTTTTCTAAGATAGATTCCTAGGTTGTGCCTTTCAGAAATGTCAAGTTAAGTTAACATTCATGTGTTCAGTCTGGCACTTCAAACACTTGTGTTGAGTACTCTAACAAATTGGAAAGGTTGGACCAGCAACTACAGGTTTCATCAGTTAGCATGGCTGAAACTTCCTTTGAAATCCACGTGACATGGTAGGGCTCTTTGGTTCTGATTTCTCTTCTGTCTGTTCACTGTTGCTTCTGTAGCACTAGAGCTCTAAACTGGCAGTGACTGTCATCTGAAACTGTGTCTCATCCTTACAGAGCATCAGATTTTTGGGATTATTGTATGTCGAATTCTGCCTGTGCTTTTCTTTTAATGCAAGTTAAGACTAAGTGTAATATTTTTCCCTAAAAACTAGAATATATTAATGCATGTTTGGAGAGTTTTAAAGTACCATGTTCAAAAACAGAAGTTATATTTTGCATATTAAGGCTCTGTGACATTCAGTGAGGGCCAGTACTGTGCACAGGGCGTATTTATCAAGATAATTTTGTTCCAAATAGTATAAAAAAATAGAGAAATTGCAATCTATATAGATATGTATAACCTTCATTACTGTAAATTTAGGGGAAAATGCATTACACAAGTTTATTCAGTATCATGATTTTGCACCAGTGGAACAATAAAGTTGCTATTAACACCTGTTGTTTCATGTCTCTTCGGAGCCCACTGTTGAACCCAAACCTTTTGATGAGAGTGAGAGAACTTCTGTTTTGTAGGGACAGAAGAGTCAAGGCTAACCACCCATAGCTAACCTGGCCATGCTGGGAGCTGCTGGCATTTCTAATGGACAAGTTCAACATTCAAACCAGTACTTTTCCAAATGGTGCTGTGATGATGTGTGTTCACATTTCAGAGTGCTTTTATGGCACACCTGGAGTGATACAGAAACCTCCTGGATTCTGTGTTAAAGAGATGGGTGGCAATCAAACAACAATGCTGTAAGGAAACTAAGCATGGGGCAGTTGCCAGTGACAGCTCCTGTGAAACTGGTCCAGTCCATGGATTAATGCTAGTTGGTTGCTCTAAGTTTTGATGTGTCTGCTTTACCTTTACTGAACACAGTGTTCTAAGGATAACTGAGTGAATTGCCTTGCTCCTTGAGTTGACCACTGTTTTCTGAGAACATGTCCTAGTTTGATTGGATAGTAAATGAGACTTTGGTGTGACTGTTCAGTAATTTTGTGCTACCTGTTCTCTGAAGAAGGCAAGTAAGATCCTAGGAGACAAGAACTGCAGACTAGACAACAATTAGGTGATAGATATACTGATGAATAAGTCTGGCTTGGAGGGAAGAAGGAATGGGGAGGGATATATATATATATATATATATATATATATATATATATATGTATATATATCTAAGGGCTTTACTTGCCCAGGGCTATAATTAATGCTAATTCAAAAATCTTAATGTTGCTCTGTATCTGTTGATGCTGTTCCTCTGAAGAGACTTGTTAAGCTATTTTGTTTTGGTACATCCATAGCAGAACGTGATGACCATGTAGATACATTCATAGGGTAGGGATATGCCATCCTAGTTTATGGTATTTGCTAACCATGTTTGTTTAATCCTCAGTGTCTGTCATAACTTAGGAATTGTCTCTGGAGTAACAGTTGTGCAGTTCCAGCTGCAGTTACCCAGATGTTATAGACAAGTTATAGATGTTATAGACAAGTGCTTTTTTTCCCCTTGTTAGGGCTACAAACTTATGGCTCTTCCACAACTCTTAATTACCTTTATTGAAATTTTACAAAGTAAACAATTTCAAAATACTTCCTGTAAACTTTAAGATCAGTTGTACAAACATGCATTTTGACTGTGGCAATGGACAACTACAGCTGTTCAATAGCTACCCCTTGTCAGCAGAGGAAAGCATCTGTTTGGTTATGCAGTAAGTGCCAGTGGTGCTGTACAAACTTGGATCAGTAGTGATGTTCAGATTGGCATCTCTCATGGGACAAACCTAGTCAGGGCTTGGGAACTGGCTGTGTGAGCTTCTCCTGGGGCACATGCAGAATGGCAGAAACAATATGGAATTATTGATGTTCTGGTTTTTCACACAGTCAGTAGCGAGGCTGTAAATTTTAACAGACTTTGAGTCATGCCATTTTGGATACATGACCTGGGAAATGTCTATAAACACTTCAAGTAATACTTTTCTGACCACTGATGACTTGATGGATGGCCACATTCAGTGGGTGGGGTAGGGGAAAACATGGCTCTTTTTGTCTTCCAGCACTAACCAGAACTACTAAAAGTCCAATTGGAAATGTTTTAAAAATTACTCCAAGGGCTCCCTTACCTGCTACAGTTGCTCAGCTCCTCTGGTAACGTCACTGTTCTGGTGCCTCCTGTCCCATGCTTGTTCTGGACACCAGTATTTACTTTTTGCATTACTCATGATCTTATCTGGCTTGTCACTAGGTGGGGGGAAAAGCATCCTACACTTAACAACTGAGCACCTTGGTGTCTTAGAGTGGATTTGGGGTAAGATACAACAGATCCCAGGTTAACACTGCATAAAGTTCTTTACCAGCAATATTTACAGTTATTAAAAGTAACTGGTTTTTGGCCATGAATGTTGCATTCCCTCTTCTGCACCATTACCAGAAAAGACACTGTTGGTGTAATTTCACCAAGAGCTTTGAGAAATGATGTTTCTTTTCATTCCTGTGATTCCTGCAGCTACATGTATGACTGTATTTCTGTATCTTTATAAATATCTACACTTGTACCTACTTACCTGTGTTCCATAAAATACCCAGTGCACTTAATATTTGCAGGTATTGCAATACTTGCTTTTTGGTCCTTCCACCAAAAGCAAGATGTACTAACTGTCAGCCTTCATACTTTTCACATAAAAATATGAGGGTGAATTTTGGCCTTTCCTGGACACAGGAGTTTGAGAAAGGCTTTCCTAAAGCTCATGTGACACAGTGGGTATAGCACAGGGTTAATGGCTGAGTTCAGCCACAGGAGCCAAAATGAGATCTCATAGAGGGAGTGGTGCACACAGTGCCCATGGCAGGCTGCTCTGATGATCATCAGAAGGGTGTATGGAGCCCAGCACAGCCCAAACACACAGACAATAATTGCCAGAGACTTTGCCACTCTTTTGTCCCGAGAAAGTCTACAGCTGTTTGCCACAGTGGTGGCAGTGTCCAGTTTGGTAGTGTGGCATCTGCTTTCCTTCTCTTGGTGGAAACCATTCCCAAGAGGCTTCTCCTTTTCATCCACCTGAAGGGGTGGAAGGTTGGGATTGACATTCAGATTTGATGATTGACTGCCAAGCTCAGCTGAGACTTGAAGCCTTGAAGTCTTTTTTGGTGGAAAAAGGCTGCTTGCTGCCTTCTTGTGTTTGTCTCTGTTTGCTGGTTGTACAAAAAATAGAGTGTGTTCCCTTTTTGCCCCCTGGAAGTTCATTTCACAGTCTTCTTGACCAGGTGAGGGGTTTTCATTTCTGAGGGACGCGCGTTTCCTGATGTTGAGATAAATACTTAAGTTGAAATATGTAACGGTGACAAAAGGGGTGAAAAACTCAAAGGTAGAGGCAATCATCAGGAAATACCAGTTGTAGAAAAATTCTGCATGACATTCTCCTTCAGGGAGGATGCTCTTTTGGGCAATGTGCTCCCAGCTGAGAATGGCTGGACCATAGAGAAGAAAAGCAGCAATCCATACAGTGACCATCTTCAGTACTGCATGTCTGGTCATCCCTTTCTGAGCCCTGTAACTGACCTGAGAGAGAAAGGTTAGTCACATACACTCCAAGTATCTCAGTTACGTGGCTGCCTTGGACTGTGCCCTCACTTGGGATGGTTGAGGACAGACTGGTTTTGGAAGGAGGGTCATACCAATCTTTCCAATACCATAGGAAAGTTACTTCTGAAATACCCATTCCAAGAAACATTATCAAGGTGACTAGATAAATTCTGAGAATGTACATCAGATCTTAAAAGCTAGAAAACCAAATCCTTTTCAAAGCAAATAACCACTGCTATTCCATTGAATTGGTTGTCACCAGTTGCTTCAGATTCAGTTGCATTAGCTCTGATACCTGTAACAGGATGGCTGAAAATGTGCCCCTTCAAAATTCACTTATTTTGAATTTTTAAATCAATTAATTTGAAATACACAAAAGGATTTGAATTCACAGAACTTGTGCAAGTTCTTTTCTTTCTGCTTTGTTAAGAGAGACTTTTTTTTCTTCGTGTGAAAATCATATACACACACAAAAAAAATTAACATATAACCTCTTTTTTTCTGTTTGGTACACTTAAACTCATTCTTCCCTGAAGGACGTGCAGCATTTCTATCTGCAGTGAAGGTGTATAGATGGAGTGTTATGGGCTGCAGAGTGCTTTACAGGAAGAGTAATTTCTGTTACAAGATAGAGATGGTGAAACTAGTGAGTGGGTCAGTAATACTGAGTCAGTGATATCAGCAATAGAATTCATCAGAATCTTGAGATCATCTGCTTCTCAGTATTCTAATTCCCTGGTGTACTGGACAAATAGTCATACAGTGACTTGGAATTCAGGCTTCACATCCCCACAGGTGGCTGCACAGTGTTTGGAATATGAAGTCCTCAAGCTCGAATTCTGTATAGGATTTAGATTTACTGCCCCAATCTGTGAATCTTTATCTCCACAGCCTGTGCTGTTCTGGTAAAGGAGTTGATTGTGTCTGAATTGGGTCTGATTTTGCAATCCTTGACAAAGCTACTAATGCTTTCAGGAGCAGGTTTGGAGGAGGTACCATTTGCATTCAGAGGGAGAATAATTTGGAACTTCAGATGTTCCTGTTGTTCTTACACTGCCCTAACCCAACAGGCATTTTCTGTATTCTTGCTGGAGGAGGAATTTTTATATGAGGGATTCATTTGAAGTATTTTGAAGTGGATGATTTTTTTCATTTATTCTGACCGGTTTCCCTTTGTTTCTGAAACCATCTAGTTTATATATTTATACTATCTGCATAGTCACAAGAGATTAGTTAATGAAAAAAAAAATCATGGCTAATTCAGAACCTAGAAAATAAAGGAATTCTGAGTGTTGTCTGTTTGAGAATTAATCTGTTCATTTCTCCCTTTTCAAAAAGTTGGTATAACATTAAGGTGCATCTGAACTGTTGAATTGATACTGCAGCCTTTTTACAGTTTGTGGTTTAGAATGAGCAATGAAGCAAAATGAACGTTTTAAGGAAATGTGGCTGTAATGGGGTTGAAACAACTAAAAAGTGTATCTAGAAGTGTGAAACTTGTTAGCAGGTAATGTGTTATTTTGGCACCATCCAAAATACTTTGAGGCAGTGTGGTCTAGGTGGAAATGAAGTTGGCTTTTGATTTTGCAAAGTCTAATCTTCCTCTTTTGCTAATTGCTGCAGGCACAGCTCTAGCTATTCCTGTGCCTGGTACATGGAAACAGCACTTGCATCCTTTGAGAGATGTTCTTGTTAATTTACATTCTGCTGGTTTTCAACCATACACCCCCGTGTATGTCTGATTGCCGTGGTACAGTTTGGTACCCCTTGCAAGGAGGTGTCTCTGCCTTGTGTTGCAGCTGGGCTGGCTTGGGCTGGCTCGGACTGGCAGCTGCCAACAGGTGCCCTGCCGTGTTCTGAGGGAGCTGCACTATTTCAGAGTGGAATACTTTTTAAGGTTATCCAAGGCACAGCTGGAGAGGAAATAAGTACACCTTGTTGGCTCTGCATACCCAGCCTGTGCCCGTTTCTAAAGCAGTTACAGGGGAAGAGGTAACAGTGAGAAGAAAATGCGTTTTCTGCCAAAGCCGATCCCTCCCAGAACTATGTCCAGGACCGAGGGGACCTGCCTGTTTTATGTGGTGTTTGAGGGAGGCTCAAGGGGGCTGAGAGCCAGGCGACCTAAGCAAACCCTGCCTGAGCCGGAGCCCCTGCCGCCCCCCTGCCCAGCGCTTACCGCTCTGGTGACACAGATGAACCTGTCGAAGCTGATCAGGACGATGTTGAAGACGGAGGCGGTGCACACCAGGTAGTCCACCACCAGCCACAGCTTGCACAAGCCCCTGCCGAGCCTCCACTCGCCCGTCAGCACGTAGGGGATGTAGAGGGGGATGCAGAAGCCGCCTGCGGGCAGAGCGGGCCGGTGACACGGGCGGAGCGCACCCCCGCCCCCCGCCCCCCGGCACTCACCCACCAGCAGGTCGGCCACGGCCAGGTTGAGGAAGAAGAAGTTGCCGTGCGTGCGGAGGCTCCGGTCCACCACGAACGCCAGGATGACCAGGGCATTGCCCAGCACCGTGGCCAGCACCAGCAGCCCCATGAGCGCGGCCAGCAGCGCGGCCGTGCCGGCGGCGAAGGGCCCGCCCGCCACACAGGCGCTGCCGGAGCGGTTCAGCCCCGGCCCGTCCTGCCCCATGGTGCCCGCGGGGATGCCCGGCCCGGCTCCGGCTGTGTCGGCACTGCCCCGGCCCCGCCACAGCCCCGCCGGGCGGAGCGAGGGGCCGGCCGGGCTCGGAGCTGGCGGGAGGGCGGTGCAGCCCTGCCCAGCCCCGTTCCGCCCAGTCCAGCCCAGCCCAGTTCAGTTCTGTTCTGCCCACCCCTGTTCCGCCCTGCCCAGCCCAGCTCTGCTCCTCCCCAGCGCCGGAGCGGCAGAACTTGCCGCGGTGCGCCCGCGGGGTTGGGGTGAGGGGCAGGGGTTGCACCGCCACAATCCACCCCGCGATCGACTGAAATCAACTTCTCCGGGATTCTACGCGGGGCTGCGGCGGGGAGCGCCGTTCCCGCTGCCCGCGGGCCGGTCCCTCGCAGCCCGTGCAGTGCCGCTCCCCGCGCCTCCCGCAGCCTCCTCCTCGCTGGCAGCCGCTGGCAGAGCAGTCTCGGGCCCCTGCCCTGCTCCTGTGGCTCATGCCCTACACCGTGTCTGCAGCTCTGTCCCATGGCCCTGGGGCCCCTCAGCTGCTCTCTCTTCTCCATGTCTGGGGTCTCTCTGCCCTCTCGCCCTTGTGCTCGGTCCCGCTCAGATGATCCATCTGCAGCCTCTCCTGAGCTCTGCCTGCGGTCGCTCAGCCTTACCCTCTGCAGGAGAACCGACAAGGGCTCACTGCTCTGCCTGGCTGTGCCTTTTCACCACATGCGCAGGAACACAGTATTTCTGAGACCTCTCTTGTCACAACTGGCAATAGACTTGGTTAGTGTTTTAAAGTGCATTGTAACAGTGATGTCAGAGAGCCAGTTTTGTCTCAGAAGGCAGATCTGTTCCAGAAACCAAACACGGGAGCAGCCAGGAAAGGACTCAGACTTCCTTCGGTCTCTGGCAGGAGGGGGATGCAGTGACCCCTGAAGGGGCTGCTGAAATCTGTCGGATCTGAAAGGTAATTCAGAAGAGGAAACGCAGCTTCACCTCTACTTTCCTGATTTGGCCCACTGGATCTTCATCTGCCCTAAAATATGAAGCCATTGTGGGCTTTGCTCCCCTTCCCAAGGGAGTTCCGTAGTGACTGTACCTCTCTGGCACTTGCTGCCTTCGGCATGGCCCCTTTAGCGTTAAGGGACAACAGAACTTGCCCAAAAACAACGCACAATCTTCCCTTAACTCAGCCAGTGTTTCACAAGGGGTGAACTCCTTTATGGCAGATTGGCATAAATCGGCAGTTTGAAATTGGGAATTGGCAATTAGGCAATTAGGGCAATTAGGGCAGCTTTCGAAAGAGAACTATTCCAATGGACATCAGGTAAGACAACAGGAGCAGCTGAATAACTTCTCTAGTATTTGTGTGAGGTGGAACGTGTATTCTCAGGGTAACAGTGCACTGGTCTTTTCCTCAGAGGGAAATACCACGCCTTTGTCAATGCTGGAAGTACAAATTCCAGGTCAGTTAATCCCTATAAATTGGGAGCTCCACTGAGGATATTTTGCAATTTACACTGCTTATGATATGGCCTCTCTGTTTATGTCAGTCCAGAGACAGAAATGGCATCTGCATGTCTGGTGTGTGTGAGCCAAATACCCTTTTTACATGTCCCCGTATCATTATCTCCCTAAAGCAAATAAGCAAAGCCACACAAAACAAAAGTGAAAGAACACTGAAGCCTTAGTTTGTTGCTGCAGTGACTATTATTATTATTATTTCCTAATTTGGGAACTCATTTTCACTTCCCTTTGAGCCCATTTGACAGTTTTCCATTCACTTCACTTTGGGCAGGATCAAGCTTGTTGATAATTACTGCTATCTGACTGTGCTGTGGAATAGAAAAGATAAGAGGCAGACAGTAGACACAGAGGAGAAAAAATACATATCTCATCACCAGGAAAACATGGGAGAATTTATTCTTTCCTGAATAATTGCTATATTCTTTAACTTCTCTAATGTAAAGTAACTTTACAGCAGCTCAGTGAGTTTGCAGCATGTACACTTGTGTACTTTATTTGAAGTGGGTTTTGTAGTGTTTTACCTCCTGACAGATTTTGAGATTCTCAGTAAGTCCCATAATAACTATCTTTACTGCCTCCTGATGCTCCTTTGTTAGTGCTGCTTTGACAAGGGATGATGTGTGCAACTCTTAACAGAGCTGTTCCTAAAAGCATGAACCATCAGTCCATAACAGCTTTTTGGGGACCTATTGTTGAAGACTGTACTAATGCTGTCCAGAGACCCTGCAGGCAGCACATCCAGGTGTGCACTAAGTGGGCAGCACTCTCAGCACAGCAGCTTTTAAAATTCAGTCTTCAAGCATTTCCTTTTTCCCTGAAAAATGATTTTTTCATGTCCTGGGAGTTACTGTCTTTTTGGCTGTGCTACGTTGATTTTCTTTAAACAGCATTAATTCTTGGGAGAAGAGCTTTCATAGAATCATAGAATGGATTGGGTTGGAAAAGACCTCCGAGATCATCGAGTCCAACCCTTGGTCCATCTCTAGGCCATTTACTAGATCATGGCACTCAGTACCACGTCCAATCTGCATTTAAAAATCTCCAGGAATGGGGAATCCACCACCTCTCTGGGCAGGCCATGTTTAACTTCAAAATATATGCTATGGTGGTGTAGATATATGCACATATTGGGGGGGAAAAAAAATCTTAAAATGAGCACAGGAACATGAAACATGAAAAGAACCTCATTGTCCAAGCAGTCTGTCCCAGGGGGAGAACACTGATTAATGGATCCTGGCAGGATGAAGTACTCTTTACAAAATGTCTTTGTGTGAGACTGAATCGTAGCCTTCTGAAAAAATATTTTGTTCCTGATCTTTATCTAAGTCTTGAAGCAAGAGACATGAATTATTAGAGTTGACAAAGAGGAATAACATCCCAAGAAAATGGTGTTTTCCAAGGCATGTCAATACTGATGTGTTCTGAAATTTTAACTTTTGTTTCGCGTGATTTCCTGATAACTGTTTTCATTCCCAGACTTCCTTCAGTGGTTTTTGAGAGCTGCCTGAATCACGCTGTTTCCCATGACTCTGGCACATGTGGGTGAGTGTATCTAGAGAAATGATAGAGAAACAGAATGTTTTTCCCCCACTGCAGATAGATAACACTTTTCCTAGAACAAGCCAAATTCCAAAGCCTGGGGCAGCCACACAGAGGGGGTACAGCCCAGCTGGCTGGAGAGCCTGCAGGGCCAGAGGCTGCAGGAGATCTCAGCTGGTGTCTTTGCAGTAAGATAAGTAAGGTAGTAAATACATTTACATCTGACCTTTGCCTAAATCCAATCTCAACACTAAATTGTTGTGTCTTTTGCCAAATACCATAGTGTACCTAATGTTTCTTCCTCTTGTTCCTTGTAAAGATACTGAGTTTTAGTTCTAAGATTTCACATGCAGGGCAGTTCCCTTGATGTGCCACAATCTGATACCAGATCTGTTCTGCAGCTTTGCTCTGTAGAGAAGGGAATTGTTGCACATTCCAGTGGTGAGCAGGAAAGCATTGCCAGAGCTGGAACCTTCGCTTACTTACAAGAAACTATGCACAAGTAGTTTTGCAAATTTTGTCAAAATATTTTTTGTTAATAGCCCCATTTAAAATTTAGAGGTTATTGTCAACTATCTTCTCACTCTGAGAGGTTGATATTTGACAAAGCTTCCTTGGCCAGGGAAAGAGGAATGATTTTTAGACTCTCTGAGAGAGTGCAGATACCACTTTATCAACTGGGAAATCAAATTCTGTTGTCAAAGCTGATCCTAGTTAAATGAATGGTGAAAACTAAATTCTGCCAGGATCATTTCCTATTAGCCTTGTGCCCTTTACCAGTCAGGGTTTTGCTTGTACACTGATTTCCCTTTTATTTTTTTAAATGTTTTTTTTTAGAAGTCTTTCTGCATATGATGCAATTCACATTTCAGTGTAATTCTTCTTGTTCTCACACATGCAGAGAAAAGACACCTCTTTGATCTGTGCTTCTGCTCCAGAGTACACAGTGTTACCTCCCTTTTGCTGGTGAGGCATTTTGTTTTCTTCAGTAAAGAATGCAGTATCAGGGAGGGGACTGGGGCCAGGCCCTGGTGATTTGGTTCTGCTCTGTGTTGTTCACCTCAGGGGATGTCACCATTGCCATGTCACACTCTGTAGGAATTCATCCCAATACCATAAGCCTGAGATCCTCTTTACACCTGGGTTTACTGCTTTAATAATGACTTGTTGAGAAGTAAGACTTGTGGTTTTGTGAATATAGATGAGAGATTTGAAATATGATTTAACTAATGGACTTGGATTATTAGACTGCAATAAGGTGCCAGAAATAGTTATCCCATAGGCAATTGCCTTAAAGTTACACCAAAATTATATTAGTATTGAGAAGCATCATAACAAAATATGTTATAGGCACTAGAAGTAATTTTATTTCCTTTTGATCCTTCTGGATTCACTCAGCAGTTTCACCTGTTACTGGTGGTACCCTGTACTACCAGTTCAGCACTTTGACTTTTGTATCCTTCCCATCCTGGAGACTTTATGCATCAGTGTTTCACTCAGGCACTTTGATTTCTGTTGCCAGCATCAAAGGATGTCATTACAATTTTGTGTCTTGGCTGCAAGTACGTAAGAGAGGACTAAATGTTCTTTGGTTGCACTTGGTGAGAGCTGGACAAACTTCCAAAAAATACCTCTTAACAATGTATTGGTGACCAGAGCATTGCAATAATCAGAGGTGTAGTGGTAAAGAGGGGTGAGTTAATGACGGTCAGAAGAGGATCAGGCACAGCAACATCAGAAGGCTTGAACAAAGAGCTTAGAAATTTATTTTTATTTACAGCTTCACCTTTTATCTCCTCTTGTATCCAACATGTCATCACACTATTGGCTGGTCAGTTCACCGGGCATACATGGAAACATTCTACTGGCTCCAAGGTCTCCCACATTCTACAGGTGGCTCTCTGGTCCTTAAGGGTGCTCTCCAAACTGCTTTTCTCTCAAAGATACACTCTGAACTGCTCCATATCAATCTCTTCATCAGTTACCTCAGACATCAGGAGATTCACAAACACACTCTCACCCCTACACAGAGGTACCCAGACTGTGGCTTATTTCACATTCTTAGTTTCTTTTTCCTTAATCCTTGGAAAAGTTCCTTTTACCCCTGGTCTGTCTCCTCTTTCCCTTGCCCTGCTAATGTCCAGATATCATTCATTCGTTCATTCATTCACGCCTGGGCTTCGGGAACAAAGATTTGGGAAAAGCTCTACCCACGCTTGCTGGAAGTGTGCTGGTGGCTGATGTCCACATATATCATCTTGCTAATATGTAACAACAGCCAGAGTGATACTGAGGCCCCAGGAAAACAAAGTTTCTGGCACACGGATGCACTTGGGCAATACTTTTTTTACATTTGAGTGTGATTGTGTCTTAATAAGCTCAGAGGGGAAGCTACAAGCTGGGCTTCAGATTTCTGGGGTGGTGCTTGCAAACAGTAGTGATTGCTGTGAATATCTAAGGAACTCTGTTCAGGGCTTGCATCTTGCAAGGAACTGATTTGCAGGTACTGATGCACTTCCTTACAGTAAAATAAATGTCATCTTGTCAGTGTGAACTCACTGAATTTTTTACCTATTAGAGAAGATAACGTAGTATTTGAAATGAAAGTTCTGGGGAATTCATTTGCCTGATAAAAAAACACAGCAGAGATCCAGACTATTTTTCTGCCTTTGTTATAGGGGCTATTTGTAGTCCTCCTATCATCAAGTCGAGTAAATGCAGTTGTCTGCAAAAGTGTAATTACCTGGCACTCGAGCACGCTGACCTGACACTCGAGCACTCCGTTGGTCCCTGTGCACACTCCAAAGGGACATTCAGTCGGGGGCAACGAGCTGTCAAAATCCACCCCTACCAACTGCAGGGCAACATTAATGGATCAGGCACTCAGCTCATACTTTCAGCTTCGGAATAAAATGTCACCCTTAATCACTTAAATGACAAGCAGCTCTGCTTGCCAGAGTGGCTGATGGCTCTGTAGAAGAGAGCAGTGAGCAGGTTTGGGTCAGTGCTGCCAGCAGAGAGGGCACACAGAGGCACAGCCTGCAGGTGTTTCCTGCTCACCTGCAGCACAGCTGCCTGACTAAAGCAAACCAAGCCCAGAGAGATCAGCTGGTTCTCAGCACAGGCTTTGCCCTCTCCTGATCAGCAGCAGGGCAAAGAGCTTGAATAAGCTGGAGAAGGATCTCCCGGAGATGCTTCCAGCTCCATGGGACAGCTCAGCCTTGCAAGCCAACGCCTGAGCAGCACAAACCCCTTTGAACGCTGTGGGGCGCACTGAGGTGAGCTTTGGGTATCGTGAACTCTGGGAAAAGCAGTTTTGTAGGACTCCTTCTCTATGCATGTCTGTATGGCCAGACTTGGCGAACGAAGCTTTGGGAAGGTCTCTCCCCATGTGGGTGCCCTTCCAGCCTGCACAGTGGATTGTTTAGGTGAGGCTCAGCGTGTGCAGAACTGGCCCCACCGTTTAAGTCCTGAGGTCCATCTGCCACGGCCGAGTGAGCTTGGACAGTGACAGCGAAGTCCTTGGGACTGTCACAGCACCCCGTACTAACCGGGGCTGACCCTGCTGAGCATCCGAGGTCTGACGGGATCGGATGGCAGGGAGGCTTTAACGGCCAGGGGACGGTCCCCACTGAGACTCGAACTCAGGACCTTGGGATTTGGAGTCCAAAGTGCTCTCCTTTACACCACGGGACCATCAGAACTGCTTCTACATAAAGAGCTAAAGCCTTCTGTCTCTGAGCATCTAGCAGAACAATGCGAGTTTAAATACTAAATTATTCAGTTTCTCCAATTATGAAAACACATCTTCATAAGGTAGTAAACAGATACCCGGGATGTTGGAGGAAAGGATATCAGAAGAATTTTGTGCAATTCAAAAGAGGACATCAGAACTGGCCATTTGTGCTGAAAGGCAGAGCACAGACCTGGCCTGATGTCAGACCATTCAAAGCTGAAGAGGCAAAATGTTTGAGGAAGAGGGAAACGTGCATTGCAACCTGATTATTTGGACAGGTGCTTTGGTTTTTCATGGATAACCCATGGCCCTTTCCCCCCAAGAGAATGCTGTAATTGTTGAATTACAGCACATACATGACTCCTTGTAAAGATTTTGCCATCTAAAACTGAGAAGTAATTATGTTCCTCTGAGTGTTTCCTTTTGGCTCACTTTTGTGCCTTTCCTCTCAGTGTGCTGAATGTTTGTGGACCTTTTCTTAAAATGCCCCACACACACAATACAGCACCTGGAGGGGTGGGAATATCACCCAGGGAGCCCAGCACCGAAGAGGTGTTAACAACACATTAATGGACAGGTTTCTAGGTATAAGCAGCTTCTTCTTGAGGGAATAAATAAAATATAATTTTCTGTAAGAGAGAAAGAATAACAGAGCTATGGAGCTGGTATCTATAGAAACTTAAAAACTACTCTTGAGAGAGAGCTGAAGAATGGCAGGGTAATTAGCATTAAAGATCTTAATGACAAATGTTGGAGCTGACATGTCTCTCACAGGAGGTTTGCCAACTTCAGGATTATATAGAAAAGAAATTCTTGATCAAAAGGATGCTCTTCCATTGCCAAAAGAGCACGGACTATATAATTTATGAGCCCACAAAGCATTCTCTGAACCCTGTGCTGGCTTGTAGGAGAATGTCATTTAGAGAGATACAGGTCCTGTCAAAGGTGAAAGCTTGGTAAGCACAGTACATGAGCAGTGTGGCTGTGAACTAGAGACTAGCACAGGCTGCTAATTAAAGAGTGAGCTGGCATATCATGAGGCCTTCGTTAACAGATGGTAACTGGCAGCAGAATAACAGGGGATGTTAATGGATATCTGCTCCATACATCTGTAATAACAAAAATGCCCTTTTCTGGCTAATACAGGACCTGGTAATCACTGACCTGGGGGATTGTCTTGTGCACTGTATTTTGTAGTCATTGAACCAGCCTTCAGTGCCAATTCAGAAATGGGGATCCCATCACCTTTTATCTTCCTTCAGCTGTTAGTATTAACATTTTTTTTTAAACTCTTGATTTCATTTATACTTCTTTCCGTGTCCCAAGTGACCTCACCCTGTTGATAAAAAATATTTTTTTTCCTAAGCCTTTCATTAGTTTTGACCTTTCAACCAAGAAATTCAAGGACTGACCTTTCAATGTGCATGCATTTATTGTGTCTGACTCATCAAAACCAGCTTGTGACATTGCTCTGCATTTTCATAGCCTTCCAATCATCACCACAACAACCAGTGTAGGCAGCCTGTGAGAGCCAAAATCCAGATTTCATGGAATATTTGTCTGTCCCTGCTCATTAAATATTTAAGAAATGCTCAGAAGAAGTGATTAGGATTTATAGGAATATTCTGTTTTCTTCACACAGCTTCACATCCCAGTCTAAATTTTAAATGAATTATGTATGTCTTTCCATTTGTTGCTCTGCAGGGTCATTGCTGTAAATAACCAAATTCTGCTGGCCAGGTTTGTGAATTAGGTGTCTCCCAGCATTTGGGGTGTGTGTTTCCCAAAGAACTACACAGGGCTTTGGTGCCCAAAGTTGCTGTGAATACTCATTTACTCATGTGTGTCTGATGGGACTGTTGACATGGTGTAGATTAATCAAATATAATTTTTCATCTTCCTTGTAAAAAAGATTGTAAGAAGTCTGCTGTATTAAAATTTGGAGCCTTACTCTTTTAGAACAGAATGCAAATAATCCTTAATAACTCTTAGTGGAAAAAGCACCTCCCTGGCAAGGCAGTAAAATCTTTACCTACTAAATTGTAGTAAGTTAATAACATAATTACAGTGTAATAAATGAAAAAGAATGGGAAACAGAGTAAATTCTTGTGAATGAACACATGTATTAGTTACCTGTTTGTACACTTAGTAAGTTTTTGTCTGTTAAAAATATGACTTTTAAAAATATTTATATATTGTGTGCATTTAAACTTCTCTAGAATGAGCTCTTGAGTATTAATAGAATGAAGGGAATTTTAATATATTTCTGTTTCCTTGGCAATGTAGTCCTGTATTTCCTGTTTCCTGGACAATTTACATGCTTATGCCAACTCAGGGGACATCTGTTTTCATATCCCCAGGCAAAATGACATGGTGGAAACAGCACAGCTTCCATTGTGCCTGTTGAGATAAGAATTGAAGTTGAAAGGCTACCTTGGAGTGTTCAGGTCATATCCCAGATGGGTCAGGATGTGGCATACAGGGAGGAGAGGGAATGGAATTTAGAAATGGATACACTGAGGTGGAGGGAAAAAGAGCTTGGATTTTAGATCTCCTCTCTGGTTCTACATTCAAGTGTTTAGAAACCACAGTCTGACTTTCAGATGGATTGAGATGCCTGAGGATTAGAGAGTCACACTGTGGTTTTGTTGCCTGTATTGTGTTGTCATCTGCTGTAATTCATTAAGAACTTGAAGTGACTGGTTCCTGGCCATGGTGGTAATGAGATGTTTAACAATCTCCTGCCTTAGCTCAGGACAACAGATCAATGTGTGGTTGTCAGCAGTCACCTCTGAGTTCCATAGCTCAGCACAGGGCAGATTTATGGCCTTTAAACATGACAGGCATCTTCTCAGCTATTTGTGGTGTGAGCTGTGCATTCCTGGGAGGTTGGATGGCCTTTGGGGAAGGCAGTATAAGCCCTGACCATTGACTAGTTTGCCAGGGAGAGGGGCACTGCCAGAAGAATGCATTTTGCTGGTAAAAATGTGAATGTGATTCCCAATAGTAATGAAAATGTAGCCAGTCCTTTTTCTTCTTGCTCTCCATTCTCTCCCAGTTTCTTAATTTTTCCCATATTCCACATTCAGTGTGGCCTCTCCTGCAGTTCTTTTCAAAAAACTCTGCATTAATTCTGGCCATTATAGACTTCTTTTATTCACAGCAACATCCCTTCAGTAATAAGGTGACATTTTCTAAACGTTGTTTCTTTACATAATCTTGGTGATCTCATATTGAAATATTTGGGCTGGAGGGCTATATGGACTTCCTGTCATCATAGTCACATTCCAGTTCAATAAATTGGTTGGTCCCTCTTTGACACAAGACTTGATTTACATGGAGATAATGGAGTTACATAACAACCAACCACACACCTGTTTTGTGCTGAATTTATACTGAAATACAGTCTAGGTCTGCAGTGAAAATTTGACACTGAAGATAAGGTGTGCCTTGATTTTTTTTGAGGCATCTCTCTTCTTTTCTTTGCTTCTATAATCTTACTCTTAGAGCAATGTCAGAAAACTAGATTTTATGGTAGACTGAAGAAAGTATTACAACTCTCCTTTGATGATGAGTTCAGTTTTCATTATCTGTAAAAAGAACAAAATTGAATTGGAGAGGAAATATAGGTGCTGCACTTCCAGCTATGTGATGAACTTGTCATCTCTTCATAGTTTCTTGAGTTTTCTTCCACCAGATCTCCCTTCAGAAGCATTTCTTTGACACATAAATAGCCTTATTTATTCCATGGACAGAGTGAGCAATTTTGGGGGAAATTTGAAGGTGAAAAGGGTATAATAATTCTCTCCTTACTTAAAATATTCTCCTTTTCTCTCCCCAGTTGTCCATCAGAACGTGCTATTTTTAAGCATGCCACCACCAGTTTCCAATTGTCTGCTTTATCTTACCAGTGAACCTCTCACTAGTGAATTCAGTGAGGACCTAACCCGAGAAAAAATACTCCAAGGTTTTAGCCTCTACATTGATCATGATTGATCCATGCTGGGGTTTTTTTAGAGGTGACACTACAGTAAATGACGAATGATATTGCACTTGTTAATAAGAGGTATTATTGGCAATTTTTCTTGTTTTAGAATTTCTTCATCATCTGGGTAGGTTTTCAAGGGCTCCTCACAGTGAGAGTCAAGCTCTGGCTCAGCTGTTCTGGTTGTGGACCAGCTTTTTGAATTCAGTCTTAGCAGGAACACTTGAACAGTAAGAGGTTATAAGGTAAGCAGAATCTACTCCATAAGAAAAAACCCCCATTCCCTATGCAATACCTCAGCACCTGTGGAAGCCTCCTTTGTGGCTGTTTGGCACCTTTTGCTTTGTTGGGTTTTACTGCTTTTTTTTCCTCCCATGTTTCTCTTCCTTGGTCACCATGCAGAGATTGTGACTGCACAGGACCTTCCCATAAAAGCAGAGATGCACAGTGGATGAGATTCTTGGCAATCAGCAGGTCAGTGGGAACAAACCAATCAGAAGGTGTCATCTTGAAGTATTTTTCAGCTTAGTCATCTGTGACATGAAACTAAGAAACATTAGGATTGTTTTATTCCCTATGATCATAGTATTTGCTTTAATTAGCATTCATAATTTGATATGCTCATAGCACCTTCATCTTCTTATTCAAAATCTTGTACAATCTTTGCTCCTGAGGTAGTGTCAGTGGAGATCCTCCCTGAGCAGCCTTTTTTCTCAGCTGCAGAGGCAGCAGAATAACACATTCATCACCAGATCCTGAGCAGTGTCCATTCCAGTTCCAGCCTGCTAACAAGACTAGCTAAGAGCAGCAGTGCTGCTGCCTGCTTTAACTGAGCCAGCTGCCTTTCCCAGCTGCTGCTTCAGCAGTCTGCCTGTCTCCATCTGCTTTGTTCCAATAAAACAGTCATGTTTTGAAGGATCTACTTCCATCCCCAGATAACCTAATGGCATCAGGATCCCACTGAAAAAACAAGTATTTCTTCTTGTGCTGCTTGTTGCTAACATGCTTGGAACATCACCCAATAATAAAGGGTCTGATCTGGGGAAAAGAAAAATACATATATGTGGCCACATCTCATTTCTCAGTAAATGGCTGTTTTCTACAGAGCTTATCTCTTGTTTCACTCCAGGACCAGTCACACTGCTGGACACAACTGCATTCACTGCACAGTATATTCTGCACCACTAACCAGCAGTGTTTTGTACAAAGAAAACTGCAGGTCAGAAACTCCAGCCCAAAGCTGCAGTGCCAAAGTCAGAAAGATTGACATTGGCTATCTAGATGGTGCCAAGAACTCCAATTACCTAAAACCTCAATCACAGCCACTTCCAAAAATATTGGACAACAAACCATACAATGTTTTATTCAGGATTTTCTGTATCAAGTGGACTAGTCACGGAACTGAGTAGAAGGAGGCCAGGCAAGAGTAGCATGCAGTGAGTGTGGAGTGCAGTGTTGAGGCAGGCTGTGCTCTGCACAGGCCACAGGCAAGGGGCAGCTCCAGCTGCCACCTTATGCATGTCCACACACATATATAGGAACACACACATTCATATCAGTATTGCAGCATTTGAACACTGTGGGCAAGAGGACATTCAGTTGTCACCAAAGACAAAGCCAAGACCTACCTATTAACTGAAGCTTCCTCCTGCTGTGACTGATAAGACAAGTAATGAAGTTTGAGATAAAGAACTTTTATTGTATTAGGAGCATAACCTCTTAGTGTTCTTCTGTACTGCATTCACTGTGCTTTCCATTAAATTCTGTCTCTGTGTCCTTGTGATTAATCATCTCTCATCATAATTTAATGCTGAAGAAGTTGTTGAATTGTTCACTGTATGGTTCATGGAGCTGTTGGCTACTTTATCTCATTGGGTAGAAATTGGACTAGTTATGTGGGCAACGTGAAGTCAGTTTTAGGCAGTAATAACATCTCAGACATGAACTGATGCAGTGCATTTGCACTTGACATTAACTAGTAAATATGATTCCAAATGTAGTGACACATCACTGCAGAAGAGGATGGTGAGTAACCATACAGGATGTGTTAGACTGATTTCAAAAATTTTAATCGTGTTGATTGAAACTAAATGAGATGACCAAACTATGCAAAGCAATAATTAGGGGATGGTTTCCTGTTTCTGAGCAGGTATTTGTACTTTTAAGTTCTCAGTTAAATGCAAAGCTCATGGCTCTGAAGTAACTGTTCAGCTTGTTGTTATGCTTGCAACAAGGGCCATGCTAACCAGCTGGTTTGGAGGGAGACACTTTCGAAGGGCAGTGGTGCCAGGCTGAGCCTTTTGACTTTGTAAGTTATTTGTAGAGAAGTCCAAGGCTTCAGAAGGATTAGATGAATAGCATTATGAGTAGAATATAAGAACATACCATATCTGCTTTATTTAGGCTAACCTGACGTCCCTAGGAGTCAGTCCCTCTTCTAGTCATAGGGAAAATATTTGCTGTGCTTTTCTTTCTAGTACCTAAGAAAGGGGTTTGTATCACTTGTGCTTTTTTTTGTGTGTGTGTGCAGCTATAGTCTGTTCTACTACTGATTTCATGTTATCTTTTCCTGGATACTCTGAGTAAGGTTTCTCTGTGCATGTTGATGTGCACATATACACACACAGGCAAAATACTTTTTCTGTCCTCTTAAAACTCACTGCTTTTGCTTGGATTTGTGTCACTGTTTAGGTCTTTCAGCCCCACTTACATGCTTTATCCTTGAGTTTTGTCCTGGCTGTGCAAGTTTCTGCAGGACTTCTTGGTTCCCATGCAGCACAACAGCTCACTGTAAGTGGCATTGCAGTGTGATTAACATTGAAAATAACCAACTTCAGTCCAGGACTTTTGATAAGATCTACTGGGTTTTAACCTTCCCCAGTATGTATCAGTTTTGGCAGGGAGTTGTGACAGGTTGTTTTTACCAAGCTAATTGGCAAGTGATGAGTACAGTAACTTAATACAATCTCCCCAGTGGAACATTTGAGACATTTCATTCTGACCTAGTATGTACTTTGAAAAGCCAGGCTGTATGTTGGTGTTATGCAGTTATATACAGAATAATGTTTGATAGACTCAAGGAAGTAGCTAAATATCAGGATGGATGAGACATAAAGAAAGCAAATGTATGTAAATATAGGATATTCCATTTTGGACCAGATTTGTTTGATACAGCCAGAGAAAGCCTCTTCTTGTGGTCAGTAACAGAGGTGTGAACAAAAGCATTGTCTCTCCCTGCCTCCCTCAGCCTTGCTTTGTCAGAGGTGAAAGATGTGTCTAGGTACCAGTGTTCACTCCTGGACAGCAGCACAGATGAGGAATTAAGAGTGTGCCATTTTTGGGAGCCTTTGAGAGGAGTCTGTCTGTCATCTTGTCAAAAGTGTGATCTCTCCTCGGGCACATTTATTAGAAGTATATTGACAATATTCCTGCAAAGACTTTTCAGGTCATCTGCTGTATTTCAGAGCCTGCTGTAAGAGGCTCACTCCTCCAGACCTCAGCAGGAAAACAGGCCTAGTGTGTCATGCAGGATGCTGTGGTACTGATGATTAACAGACTGTTGCCACTGACAACAGAGGAACCTCTGCATTACTTTGAGTGGAGGGAGGTAATATGGGATTAAAAAGGCAGTGACAGGCACAGATTAGTGGGGTAGTTATGAGTGTTTGGTACCAACAGGGGAACAGAGGGCTAGCAAAGAGGCTTTTTATGAACCAAATTGGGAGTGCTGGGAGTGGGAGTTTTATCTGTCTAGCAGGAAGTTGCATATTTAGTATGTTTAAAATGAGATAGGAGATGGTTATGAATAAAGTCAGTCAGCCTTTGTTCATCAGCACCACCATGAACACAAAGGAATTGTTTTGCTCCATGCAGAACCCCACGCTGTCAGCAGCTCCCCCCCAGCTGAGCACATCCACGCTGCCCTGCCATGCCAGGCCCTGGAGCAGGTGCTGAGCACACACCAGCAACACTGCCTGGGAGCTCTGGGAATTAGGCCACCCTCTACTGCACATGTTTTAAAGCAGCTTTAATTGGATTTTTATTGTTTGCTTCTCCAAAACTTTGTTCCAACAACAGATGGGTCCACTGTCCTACCATGTGTGGGGCTGAGCTTTTTATCTCAGGAGCACTCTTTGCTTTTAAGTTGCCCTTTATTTCAAATAGCATCTCCCTGGAGATTTTTAAACGCAGATTGGACATGGTACTGAGTGCCATGATCTGGTAAATGGACTAGAGATGGACCAAGGGTTGGACTCGATGATCTCAGAGGTCTTTTCCAACCCAATCGATTCTATGATTCTATGATATATGTAAGGGAAAGATTTTAAAAGAAGCAGAAGCAACCCTGATATGAAAAATGTTGTTCATGCATCTAAAAGTAGTATGCAAAACCAGTGACAGCATTTGCCATTACTCTGTGCCACTATTCTCTGTTATTAACTGCTCTTTGCTGCTGAACTCTCTAGAAGCTTCCAGGCCTAAGGCACGTCCAGCTCTGTCCTTTTGGACAAACGTTGTCTAGAATGCAAAGGTCCAGTTGTACTGTGTTTTGGGTTGAGCTGGCAAAATGCTAATTGTCTAAGACAGAGTCAGCTTGTGGCTGAGAAAAGGGGGAAAGGGAAAAAAGAACTTCTAAAACTAGGTTTATGCTTAAAACTAACTACATGTATTTATACAGAAAAGAGAAAATTAAGAGAAAACAATATAACACACACTTACACAAGTTATATATAACAAGAAATAACTTCCCACTTCCCAATTAATACAAAGTCTATTACTCTAAATCTATAAGTACTCTAAAAGACATTTAGCAAGAAAGAGAAAGCATAACAACAAAATATTTCTACTTCTTTGAACTCAAACAAAATGCAAGTAGCAGCAGCAGGGGCCTAGCGTTGTAGAAGAGCTGCAGCAAGTCTTTTTTCTACTGCAGCCATGGTGGAACTGACCAAGCCACACCTACAACACTGGATTTTACTCCCTTTGAGATGATGTAGTATGGTATGGAATACAATATTATTGGCTAAAAGAAGTCAGCTGTTAGCTAGCTCAGCTTAGCTCAAGTCACCTGACAATTTTCAGGCCTAGTCTGAAACTTAAAACTTAAATTTAGCCCACCTGGCCAAACCCATGACATATTGTCAGGTCTCCTGCAGGTTGGGGAGGCAGCAGCAGGGATGCTGTCCCTCATGCTGGGTTTTAGTTTTCTGCTGTACCTCCAGAAGCCACAACTCAAAGGCCACAGCAGTGCTGCAGTCCTTGCCCAGCTGGTGGGAGTCATGGTACAGAATGGGGCTGTGCAATGCTGATGTGACCTCGCACTGTGTAAGCTGTGTAAAGGATCAGCACTTATAGCACACAGGTAAGAAAGACCATAAAATGTTTGTTTCTCACCTGCACGGGCGGCCTTATCCTGACCTAAAATACTGGGCAGATACTGAGGGGCTCACCTTGTTTATGTATCATCTCAGGAATGTCAGAAGGGATGTGGTAGCTCACAACAGCTGCATAATGGGGCCTTATTCAGACATGAGAATATTGATTTGGCTACAAAAATGGGACTGAATGGGAGAAAATCCACTTCTCTTGCTTTGCTTTTCATTTTCTGAAATATTGGATGACATTGGGAGTCTCCTTTTGACCATTCTTGCTGTGGAGCTGAGTGTGGACTTTGCTGATTCTGCTCTGTTACCTCGCAGAACCAGCCAGGATGTGCTGCCTCGAGGGCACCTAATCAGTGGGCCTGATTGCCCTCATTAGCAGCCCCCAGGCTGTGTGTTCCACAGACAGAGGGCTGTGCAGGCACAAGCTCTGGGCTGTACCCCCGATACAGGGCACGTGTCACGTTGCCTCAGGACATACTGGCCTAAGGAATAACAAACATTTGAACCAAGTGGATTGTTTTAGTGCTCCCCTTCCATCTGGGCTGCCATTACTTATGAAATGTTCCTTTTGTACAGGTAAGCTGCTGTGCCAGGACACAGCTGCTGCAGCACAGCTGGCACAGCCTGTCAGCTCCACTGAGGACACTGCACAGCTTGTGAAGCAGGTTGGTGTCACCCTGTGTGTCCTTTGTTTCTGTCTTCTCCACGGAGAAATACCAAATACAGTATTTTCTGCAGCAATATGCAAAAGCAGCTGATGTTCTGTGGTTTATGCTAATGAAAAGAGGTGGGAGAACAAGTTCTTCTTAGTGAGCATTCTCTATTTCTAAATGGAAGTGCAATAACAATAGAAAAAGAAATACAAAGAGTTATCTGAATGATAACTCTACCAACTGGAATATTAGTGGGACAATCTGTAGCTCAGGAACTGGCTGGGAAGTCTTTCATAATACAGTTTTCATCACAGTTATCTGTCTTCTCTCAGAGGAGAGGATCAGCTTCTCATAGAAGAATGTGCACTATTATATGTGAATGTGAAAAAATTCAGTTCATTTTAACACTAAGAAACAATTTAATGCTTGAATTAACAGGCTTAATATCAGTCTCTCTTCATACAAAAATGTCTCCAGATTTTGATCCCCTTTGGTCACACGATGAAAAAACTTCTTGTCTCTCCCTTCATTTTTTTAAAAAGTGGTGAGCAAGCCACAAATATTTCAGTGTCCTCTGCTCTGGGTCTGTAGGAACACCCAAACTTGCCCATTGCCTTCTGCCCTGTTCCTTTCATGCCCATCCTTTTTGGTGACATGCTGCTTTCTGAGGCTGATGTGCTGAGTGACCATACTTCACTCAAACAGGGCTGGTGCTCCTGAGTGCTTTAGTTTTCTTTCCATCAACACTCTATTTGCCACCCAAGCATTTAATCTGCCCTTTTGGTGCCCATTCTCCTTGGATATAATCCACAGTAGTCAAGTCACAAATCCCCCGGGTTGTGAGGAAGGCAGAACCTTAAAACCTGTCTCTGTCTTCTTTTTAGTTTCAAATGGCCACATAAAGTACACAGAACTTGAAGAGTAAACTTTGAAGGCTCTATTTTAAATTATTTCTTTTCCTTGTCATGCTGCTCTAAGTTGGGACAGTGGAGAATGAGTGTTTGATGATCTGGGAATTCGGGTCCTCTGTGCAAATAAGATTTTCTAGTGCCCACAGATGGGGTTAAGGCTGGAGCCAGCGTGGTTCTGAGCTGCTCCCACATTCCCTGTGAGCATCATTGCAGTGCTGGTGGCTGCTCAATAATTATTTTATTTATTTGGGTAAAATTTAAAGACAGTATATTGGGGTTGAAATGCACCTCTTAATTTTCATATTTGAATTAAAACATTTCACTAAATAATCAAAACATGTTGTGGTATTTTGGAGGAAAAAAATAGCTCCTTTTATGATACAAGCTGTTGTGTTAATTGAATATATTGCGGTCCTTGGGGATCACTATGTCCCATATTCTACTGTTTTATGAACCACTGACCTTAGAATGTGCCCCAGCACCTGCTGCACCAAGCAGAAAACCTTTATTCTGTCTGAAATTTTTGACCTTCAATATATTTTTAAAATTCCAAAATATCTTAAGAATTCCATTAGAAAAGTACTTGGTTTTATAATCTAAAAGTGTGTGGAGCTTTATGTTGCATCATTATTATACATACACATTTATGGTACATGTGGTAAAATTACTGTGATTATGCACAAATTGCTACACAGATTGCAGAGCTCAGGAAACCAAGCCAAGAACAGAAAAGCAAGAAAACCAAGTGCAGTGTACTCTGCATGGTTTACTCTGGGTTTCAGTGCCCAGATGAACTGGCTGTCTCTGCTCTGACTGGCAGTGGAAGTGGCACATTTCAGAGAGCTCCAACCTTCCAAACCGCCATCTGCTAAGACAATCATAAGCCCACTGACAAGTGCTTGTCAGAAATTGGTCTCTTCAGGCTAATTGGTCTCTTTTCTGACATGCTTTAGTGGCTAATTTTTAAGATCCAAAATCCATCATTATTGCACATTAGTTGTCAAGATAACGACACAGCTGTTCTTTGGAAAAACGAACCTCAAGTACTTGAACTATCACAAAATTATAGAAGAATTGCTTTTAAGTAGCCATGTTCAATTTTTAACTGGAATTAAAGGAAGCATTGATCAAAACAACATGTCCCATCACCAACAGCTGCATTCTTCTGCATCATTGGTAAACCTTATTTGGTTTTGTTTACAGTGAATGAAGAGGTGCAATGATCATGTGAAATCACTAGTGCGGGTGATTTCCATTCTTTCCAAGCATGCCTTCTTCCGGACATAATTATGCCTAACTATTTGTTGTGTTCTGCACCTGCAGTTATCATGATTTCATCCTTGTATTCAATCACAGCATCTTTGCCATCATTTCAGAGATTTGGTCAGCAGCTCTAGAGGGGCAGGCAGTTAAGGGGTCCATGATGCCTATTCTTACTAATGCCAGTGAAAATTTTGACAGTAATAGGGCAATACATCATTCACTCTGTTATACTACCTATAAATCTCACAGTATTAGTCATAGAGCCCCTTTACAATTTCTAGTTTTGCCTAAGTCTCTATTTATTCCCATCAATTCTCAATTTCAATTTTAACATCTGTTGGGACAATCTGCCTGCCTATTTTTGTCCACAGAGAAAGAAATCAGAAAGGAAAGAAGGGTCTATAAACATGAACATCCAAATAAGCAATGCTGTTATTGGGATTTTTAAATCTAAGGTGGCTGTTAGAACAATTCTTAACTCAGTCAGTACCTTCAAGAAGAAGCCAATATTGAGAAGATTCTGAGAACTACTCACAACACACAAGAAAACACACTTAAGAAAACATCCTCTGGGAATAGAGAGGAGCACTGGTACAAGCAGGTGATTTCCAGCTCTAATTTACAATTTCTGAAGACAGATATCTTGGTCTCAGGGGAATGGCTCCATCTTTGAGAAATGTAAATATTTGGACGCAAACTCATATATAAGGGTCCAAAAAACTTCATAAGGAAATAACTGGATTTGACTTTCTGAGAGAATGAAACTGAACAGGTTTTCAAAATGTAATTGCTTTTCTCATTAGATTCAGTTTATTTAGGTTTACAACAGTTCA
>JAWWEV010000022.1:6925015-6954459 GCA_035583235.1 Hafferia zeledoni | reverse complement strand
CCGCACCACCCGCCGCCGTGCCGCCAGCCAATCAGGGCGGGCCGCTGGCTGGCCACAGCCAATCAGAGCGGGCCACTATTTGGCCACAGCCAATCAGGGCGGGCAGAGCGCGGCGCGGGGCCGCCGGTTCCGAGGGCCGTTGGGCGCCCGCGCGATTTGAAGGCGCTGGGGGGGCCATGGCCGAGCGGGACGCGCCGGGGCCGGGCGGGGACGGCTGTGCCCCATTGCCCTACGGCAGAACTGCCGGCCCGCAGCACCGCGCCGAGCAGGCGGAGACAGGTACGGGAGGGAGACAGGGAGGAAGACAGGGAGGGAGGGCGCGGCACAGCCGGGAGGACCGCGGGCACTCCGCGCCCCGCGCTCGGGCGGTGCCGCAGCCGCGGGGGTGCAGTGCAGGCCGAGCGGCCCCGCCCGTCCGAGCTGCCCCGGCCCGTCTCGGGTCCTCTCCCGGGAGCATTCCTGGCCCCTGGTGCTCAGGAGCCTCCCCCGGCTCGGGGCGTGGGGACTGGGCTGGAGCGGGGCCCTGCGGGCTGCGAACGTGCGGGTCGTCCTGCAGATAAACGCAGGAACGTGCTGTGGTTTTTTTCCTTTTAATCCTGATCTCCTGGTGTGTTTCTCAGGTGTCCGTCACGGGCACTTAAACGGGCGTCCAGGAGCGTGTTTGGAACGCTGACAGGTTCAGGAAGAGCTGCTTTCCTGGAGGTGTCCCCCTGCCCTCTGCCTGAGCAGAGCAGTATTGGAATTTGGTGTTCTTAGTGTCTCTTGAGCATCGCCGGTCAGTGCAGGTCATCAGTGGTGTCTGGTTCTAGACTTGCAGATTGTAAACAGAGAACGAGCTGAATTAAGTGGCTCATCCTGGGACATGTGCTGTGCTCTGGAATTCATAGTGTGGCTCGTACAGGGTGTTGCTGTCAGAGTTGCTTGATTTGGTGATGGGTTTGTAGGAAGAAAATTCTTATTTACGGCGTACCTGTAACAGTAAATAAATTACACTTGGTCATCTAAACCACCTTTTCCTTTCTTTACATGTTAACACAGTGGTTGTGCTGCAAAGGCAAGTGAAAGCCTTTAAGCACTTGTAGTTGGCTCATACAGTTGTTTTGGTTTTAATTTTGTTGGTTGAATTTGACTCCAGATATTTAAGAACTTTGACAAATGGGAGGTCAGAAGTTCCATTACACCTCCTATAATGTGAGGGATGTGCTTGAAATAGTATGGGGTTTTCTTTCTTTTTCAGGATTCTAGTAAAGGTCAGACTGCTGACTGATGGAAATGCAGAGGCTTGTGGATTGTTACAGAATCAAATTATGGACAATAAGGGTGTCTTGAGCTGTTACACTGAGAAACAAAAAACCCCAAACAACAAAAAGCCTGAATCGTCATCACATTTGGTTTCCTGCAGACATTTCTCTAATGTTTTCTGAACTGAGGGGTGACCAGACCTGAGAGATGCTGTGAGACCAACAGTGACTCATCTCACTGAGTTTCTAAGGAGAACTCTTGAGGAGAGGGGCTGTTGTTGCATGGAGCCTTTCCAAGTAAAGATTCAGCCAATGTCCACTTAAGTGGACTAAGAATTACAATGCTGTGACCTTTCTGTCTAAATACATTGCTTAGAATTTCCTTTGTGGAAACTTCAGGTGTGGAGACTTAGTTTGTTAAAGTACAAAAAGAATGTTTATACTGTGGAACAGGAAAAGGCAAGAAAAGGACAACTGTGGAAACACAACTCTAGCTGAGAGTAGAACCTGCAGTCATATTGTGCATTTTTCTTACAGCTTCCTCTTTGCCCACAGTAATTCTGTTTGTCATTTGGGATCAGCTGCATGTGAGATCAGCTGGTTTTACACATGCTCCAAAATAATTTGGGTTATTGCTCAATACCATGTCTGGGTGATGTAGGAGGGTTTAACAAGGCACAGTGTGCTCATAAAGGGCAGCCTAATACCTGAAGGGTTTTAGATGTTACCTGGAGAACAGAGTCAATTAGCACAGTAACCATGACACAGGGCAGGTGGGGACAAATGAGACTCTTTTGGGACAGGGTTCATATTCTGGAGAGGAGAACAACTAACCAAGTGGAATAGTCTCGTCACTAAAGAGTAATTTAAGATGTGTTGTAGAAAGCAGGTTCGTGGTAGATCTTAAGCTGACCAGGAATCCTGTGGGAATAGAGGAGCGAGTGATGACTGCATTGAACTGACAGTTTGTGGGGTTTGCTTTTCTCCCTCTCCCCTTCCCAGCTGTGCACCAGGAAGATGCTGAGAGTGGTTGCAGTGCTGACTCCTGGAGTGATTATGGCAGCCGTGGCAAAGTGGGGACTGCTTTGGGAAGGACTGTGCCAGGTGGGAACGTGCTTTTCCCAGATATTTTTCACACGGATCATCTTTTCTATTATGAGCGATTTAGGACTTACCAGGATTACATCTTGGGTAAGTAATTTCATAGTAGAAAAAGGTGTTGTCAGTTTTCTTGTAGTGACTGTTTAAATGATCCAGTTTAAGTGGAGTCAATTGTATATTAAACTGTGAGATGCTTTTAATGCCATAACCTTGACTGCTCTGGCTGGTGAACCAGGAGGCAATGGTTTTAATATAAGTTAATAAAATTTGAATGATGGAAAGGCAGAGATGTTAAAAGTGAATTCTGGGCCTTGTTTTAGCTTGTCTTACTAGAATTTTTGTGTGTGTAGTAAGCCTGACCAAGATAAGGCACAGGTTATGTATTTGATACCAGTGGCACTGAAATCTGCAGTACCAGGAAGGTTGAGTACTGGATCTCTTCTTCCAGAGAAGCACGAAACAGTGACTCTCCAGCTGTCTCAATACTAAGAGAAACAGCAAAACTGCTGACTGTTATGAGCAAAATAGAATCAAGTCCAACTTTGGAGGTGGTAGAGGAACATTTGAACTGTGTTGACCTTCATTTTCCAGTTATCTGAAGGACTTTTCTTTCTTTCCTCATATAAATGTACTGTCTTCAATTTCTTTCTAGCTGACTGCAAAGCTTCTGAGGTGAAGCAGTTCATAGCTGAGTACCTGGAGAAGGTCCTTGAACCATCTGGCTGGCAGGCAGTCTGGCAGACTGATGTGTTTGAGGTCGTTGTTCGGGTAAGTGGAATGTTGCTTGGCCATTTGTCTCCAATTAACATCACTGGACTCTGTAACAGACTGGTTGTGTAACTGTGGAGTTCACCACTGGTAGAAAATAGTAATGTCATATCAAATTGCCAGCGATGGCCAGAGCAAGAGGAATTCTTTAATAAGGGCTTGTTGCTTGGAATGGGAAGGGGGAACAGCAAGTCTGTGAGTGAGCCATGAGGCAGAACTGCAGGGGCACAGAGGGGGTACTCGGGGCAGAGCTCTCACTTGTAATGTAGTTGGCTTTTTTATCAGAAAATTCTTCTTTTTAACCCACCTTGGTACTGACAGTAGCTCTTCTGCTTTGCATGCTCCCATCTTAGACCCAGCTGGGGTTCTCCTTTTCTAGGTCTCTCAGTGTCCGGGTTGTACATCTTTGTTGCAAACCTTGGATGTTCAAACTTGCAGTTCCATTACATGGTTCAAGAGGGAAAATTTTGTACCCCCTCAGTTGTTCTGCCCCATTAGTGACAAAATGGTTTTCACTGGTCCAGACTAACTGTTTGGATTGTTTGTATCCTCTGGGCACTCTGAAAAATGCACCCCAAAGGAGTCCTGAAGAGCTGTAAGGTGTTGATTTGTTTGAGTCGGAGGCTATTGCTTTTGCCATTTTTTATAAAAACAGCAAAACAAAAAGCCAAAATAGGGAAGCAACTTGCTGGCCTTGTTAGCAGCATTATGAGGGATTTGGATGAAGTTTTGAATGGAAAAGGCTGTCTAGATGTGTAGTTCTGAGGAGCTTAATTTTGGGTTATCCCTTCAGCTGAAGAGATGGCCTTCGCTGTACTGTGCCATTTGCACTGGTTTGTGTGGGGCAGCTGGAACCCAGGGTGGCCTCCTGACTTAGGCATATCATGCCCACCTTTCTCAGCTGAATCTGAGGTTTTGGGAGATCTGCACAGCTCTTTGTTCCAACAGGTTGTGGATGTGGATTACTCGTCTCTGAAAGCGGTTGTGGAACTCAGCGAGCCTTTCCTGTGCGAGTCCCGGGACACCAGCTTCACCCTGGAGTGCATGCAGGAGCTCCTGGAGCTGAAGGAGTACCAGATCCTGCTGCAGGAGCTGTGGGTTGTGTATGATGACTCGGGAGAGTTTGACCAGACAGCACTGGCCATAGAGCATGTCAGGTAGGACAGTTACACTTTGCTTAGTACCCAGTGGGTCCTGTCCTGAATTCTTGTGGCCATGCTGGGAGCTCCACAAGCCAAGCTTGGCCAAGTAAATCTGGTAACTGGTACTCTGAGGGGACTTCTCTTTGTTCTCCACTCCAGATTTCCTTGGACTGTATCACCTTGTGGACTCTATTACAGTGTTCCTTTCTCTTCTGTAACACTTTGGTGGATTTTTCCTTTTTTGTCACATTCTGCTTTTTTTTCTGCGTTTTGTCTCCTTCTCTAAATTTGCTCTTTATTTTTTAGGTGTCTGTTCACATTTTCTATTTTCTTTTCCTTTCTTTATCTTCTCTCTGTCTTTTTTCCATCTCCCTTGCTTTCATGCACTACATGCTGTTTGAAGGCTCTCTACAAATAGGCTGTAGGACTGGACAAAAAAGCTAAAACAGGAGGAATTACTTACATTGTCAAAAAGAAAGCTTAGTTGAAATGTGTCTGGCCAAAACCAAACAACAAAAAAGCCTCAGGATCCAGAGAGAATCAGCCTCACTTTTCAAATCCAGCTTTTAGCTGTTTACTCTCTTGATGAAAGTGGGACTCAGGCCATTATGAATTTTGAACTCAGACACACAAAATAAAACTCTTTGTGCAGTTAAACAACAGGCAAGAAAGATGACTTCTGTGTGTAGTGAGCAGCTTCCAGGACAGTGGCATTGATTTGGAGTGGGGTGATGCTTTGGGATGAATTCTCAAATTGGTTACATTCATGTTTCCAAATGCTGCTGCCTCTGCTCTTCTCCCTTGTATGATTAAATAAGGATTTTGCTTCCAAAGGTTCTTCTACCGGTGCATCTGGAGGACGTGGGACGAGGAGGAGGAGGATGACTTTGATTACTTTGTGCGATGTGTGGAGCCTCGACTGAGACTGTGAGTGCAACACTTTGGATGTTATTGGGGCAGAACCACAAGAAAGTGTGATGTGGGAAAAGGGACTCACAACTAGATGTGAAAAAACTAGTAAACCAAAGCAAGTTTGTTCTAACAGCATTCACTGTCTGATGGTCAAAATTTTGTACAGAAGGAGGGCACAACTGAGGTTGCTGCTTGATTTCTGAGCCCTGGTTTTAACTTGACCTCCCATCAGACAGCGCCCCAACCCCACTGATAACCACCATCACACTGGTACAAGTTGTAATCCATAAAAGCTGTGCTTATGCCTGGTTTTTTTTCTGGGGTGAGTTTCTGATAATTGTGTACAGTCTTTCAAGGTGGATGGGCAACTATTTAGACAGTAAAATGTTTGTGTCTGTTCAGATTTTCTGGTTTTGCTGCTTTCAAATAAAATGGAGCAGTGTTGATACAGGCTGCAGAGAATCTTGACTCAAGTACTGATGCAAAACTCCTCAGGTTCTCTCTAATCTTGTATTTGATCTTTGAGAATTGTGAATGTGAAATATGCTGACCCCCTGCTCTGCATTTGCAGGCATTATGACATCCTTGAACACCGTGTGCCTTCTGGGCTTGTAGCTGATTACCAGAACTTGCTGGCTCAATGTGAAGAGCTTTATGAGAAGTTTTTGAATGTGAGGAACACCATATCAACCAGTGACTCAGACTCAGAAGTAGAAAATGTCTCCATGGTGGAAGGACTCAAATTGTATGAGAAAGTAGAGCACTTAAAACAAAAGCTAAAACTCATCGAGAATCCTCTGCTGAGGTACTTGGTGGGTTTGTTGAGGAGGCCCTGAGGGAAATAACATATAGGATGTGTTTACTGAAGAAGGAGCTGATGTCTGTGTTGTTCTTGTTGTAGGTACGTGTTTGGTTACCAAAAGTACGGAAGTCTCCAGGCTAAAGGACAGAGGGCAATGGGTGCCAAGGTCACTCATGTTGTATCCTTGACCATGATGACAAGTCTGCTCCGGTTGTTGATGAGAGACAAATTTTGCCCAGAATCTTGTGAAGATGTACAACTACAGGTGCAGTAACAGGAATTGTCTGCCAATACTTTTTACTCCTCAAGAAACAATGAGGCAGAATAAGTTAATGTATCATGTGCAAGATACTACATTTGCACAGTGCTATTTTTTTGTCACTTCAAAAAAAAAATCACTGGTAAGACTGGATGATACAAATAATTTCTTGTAATTCATTTGTGTCTGCCAAATATTCTATACAAGCCGTTTCCTTCCCATGTGTAGGAAATGAAATGAACTTGTAATAATTCTACAATGAAACAAGGTAATGTGTAATATTTCTGTTTAGTGTTGAAATACCTATGTCTGTTGATGCTGCTGATAATGATCTAGAGTTTGAAGGAAGAAGAGCCATTCTCTTGCTTTAGTTATATGTAGGAGATACATCTACTATAGAACAGTTACATTTGGTTTGAGTGAATTCAGAAAGGTCTTGTTCAGCAGTTAAGAACAGTCTGAAGTCCTTGGACCCATATGGGATTGCTTGCTGTATTCTGATCAAGTTCATGAATTACAGATGGCCAAAATGGAGCCTTGGGGAAGGTCCTGGATTCACTTCTAGGCTATAAATCAGATTTCCTGACTTGGCAACTGAAAAAGGCTCTTATTATGCTTACTCTGGAATTTGCTGGGAAGCAATATATGTGTAGATTTTCTGTGTTATTTGTCATCCTTGGCATGGAATCTCGTGGTAATGTTTGTGAAGGTGCCATTTTTATCAAGGAAAAAGACCACGTGGACATCAAATTTGGCACTGTGCTATCTGAATTATGTTTTGGGGCAACTTGAACCAGGAGGGAAGGTTTGCAACAGCATTCAGAGCAGCCCTGATATAGTTGCTGGTTTCTTTTTGATTTTGTTTGCCTTCTGTCATCTATTTCTTCAGTAATCCATGGCAAGTTGCTGGAGGCACAGTTCAAATGCTGGCCTGGAACCAAGGCCCTGGTGCAGTTTGCTTTCTGGTGCATGTGCTCTTCAATCTGTGTCTCTGCCCCAGTTTTCTCATGGAGGAGTGAGCATGACCCAAACATCAAAGGCATGTGTTAAGGTTGTTTTGGTCCAGAGAGTGCCATGATTCCTGAATTCAAAGTAGAAATTGTGTATTATTGGTGCCATTAAAAAGGGTTTCTTTTACACAAAAGCAGCAGCAACATTTAATTGAAAAGCAAGCTCTAAGGACATAGATGTATCCATTTTTATAGCATTCTGATTGTATTGTTTTTCTTTTACAGTTTCACAGTGATCCACTGACAGCTGTAAATGCCTGTTATGAAGGAGACACAGTCATCATCTGTCCTGGCCATTATGTTGTAGATGGCGTGTTCTGCATTGCTGACTCAATTGAGATAGAAGGTAGAAGGTTTGCTGTCGTAAAGGTCCTTAAAACAAGTAAATGGAATTAATTAAACCAGCACTGCACAAGGATTTCCTTTTTGTGGAGTTGGCTGAGAATATTTGCTTTTTTTCTATTCAAAGTGTACCTTTTTCTGTTGTATAGCCATATCTAGTGCAAGGAGTAAGATCTTTCATTAGCCATAGTGCAAACAAACTGCAGATTTTTCCGATTAATAGCAAATTCAGTATTTCCTCCTATCTGTCTGCATAAATTGTGATTACATAGGTAATAGAGAGGATTCAACAGAAACATAAAGGACTGGGTTGTTGTAATCTAGGAAGCACAGAAGTAATCTTGAGAGGCTTTGTTCTTAGAGCCACTAACTTGAGTACTTGAGATACGTTCTTGTTTGCATGTCTTGATCTGCTTCAGGGCTACACTCTGAGCCCCACAGCCAGTATGGCCCTGGGGAATGCAGAGCAAACCAGCCAGGGGCTGTTAGAACTCAGTTTGTGGCACTTGGAGCATGTCAGTCATGACTCTGCATTATGTGAAGCACGTGGGTACAGGAGGGAGCTTTTGGTTTAACACATTTTTGTACAGAAACAGACACAGCATATGTGGTTCTATTTTTCTTGCGAAATATTTGTGTTTAAAATACTTTTACCTTGTTTAAGATGTGTTGCTCTCTCTCCCTCACCATTCTTGGTATCTCAGTGCAATTCTTCTGCTTTAGGCAGGCACACTCTGTTGCAGTGTAATTGTCTGTTTATCAGTGGGGCTTGTGCAGCTGTTCAGATACTTTCGTTGCATTTTTATCTTGTCAAAGCTTCTTAATGGGAAGAAGGGTGAGAGTTTAATTTCCTGCTGTTCTGGATTTTAATTCTTCTTGCCCTTGTTTTATGAGTGTCATTTTTTTCTTGCCCATCTCTTGTGTGTGTGTGATTTTTAGAGATAAACATGCTGATAGCCAGTGCACCTGCAGAATAAGGGACCTTGATAAAGTGCTTTATTTATCTCAAGAATGACATTGTTCTAAAATTGTGTGTGATGCTATTTATTGCTTTTCTGGCTTTGAGGAAGCAGTAATACAAATGGTGCAGTAGCACACATTAAAGGATGAGGTGCTCTGTTTTAAGGAGCAAGGCATTTAAGTACCTATCTTTAGTACAAACTACAGTCTGAATGAGTACATGTCAGGATATTTAATCTTCTTACATGGACTCCTGTTAGATAAGGTATTAGAGCAATAGTAGAAGCCAAAAATGTTTGAAGTAGAAGCATCAAGACAAACTTTGGTGGCATTAATCTGAGCAGCTGGCTGCTTTGGTGGCTTTCTTGGGATGAAGGGGTGACTCATGAGAGATATAATGTTACGTTGCTTAGTAGAGCTTTAATTTTTTTGTCCAACAACTTTTCAAATCAGTACCAAGGTTGAAAGTATGAAGATTAATAAGTCAGGGATAACTAAAAACTTACAGGAACTAAATAAGTTAGAAGCAGTAGCTGCTGCAGGAAGTCATGGTAAGGATAACTTCCATGCCTGAAAAAATGTGTTGCAGAGCCCCCTAAGAGCTTCCCTTCTGCTTGTGCAATAGTTGTTAAAGCTGGGTGGGGACCTGTAGCATCAGCCCATCTATGATCAGTGGTACTGGATGGCACTTGGCTTGAGGTCTTGTGGACCCCTCTGCCAGGCAGGGGTGCAGCCAGGACTGTGCTGTGGATTGAACAGCACTGGCTGCAGGAGAGTCTTCTCTGTTCCTTGCCTTGGCTTCCTTCTTTCTTCTAGAGCTGCTGGTTCAGAGGTGAAGTGTAAAGCAAGCTGAGGGCATAGTTAGAGAAAGTGCCAGGTAGTCAGATAGACAATTAGTGCTAAAACTCTTGCCTTGGACATTGACCTCTTTCTGCAGTGGTGTGATCACAAACCAGGAGCAGTGGGACAAGATTGCTAGGAAGAATCATAAGTTGAAGTATCAATTACTTAACTTTGCATTACATTGTCTGCCTTTAAAACTTTCTGACAACTCTTGTTCAACAGAGTTTTGGTTTTTTTTAACCTTTTCTACTTGCACATGGCAATATTTATTTATGTACTTGGTTAAAAGCTGGCACTCTACTCAGGCACTTCTTATCTGAGTTGGTGTGTGCTCTCAGAAAGTGCTAGGGCTTGTGCTGCTTTCATAGACAGACATTGCATTATTGCTTTCCTTATCGTGATTCTTGTCAGTGACAGCAATAAAAGCTTTACATGCTCATAAATTTCCCTGGAAGTGTTAGAACGCTGACAGCTGTGGCTGGCTCAGTAAATCAGTGCTGGCATGTGCTTGCGAAAGCTTCTTTTTAATCTGAATTAATCTGGAAGGCTGTGTAACACATGAACAGTGAATTTTCACCCCAGTTTCATGAGGAGTGAAGATTCCTAACAGTATCAAGTACTTTGTGTTTTTTCCTTGTGTTGTGGCATTGGCTGCTTTTTCCTCTCTGTGCTCTTTGGAACCTCTGCCTGCTCTGGAGAACTCCTGTCCTTTGAGAGCAGACTGGAGGTGCCTGGGTGTCTTCAGTTAACGCATCCCCTTGCTCTGTTGTAACTTTTGGGAATGAGAACTTTGGCCTTGGCAAATGTGAGCTCAGTTACCCATTTGTTCAACTGTCTCAGATAACTTTGCATTTTGTTGTGTGTCATTCAAGTAAGGCAACTTTTGAATTTGGTTTTGAGTGCCTGTACCTTGGCACAGAGGGCATGTGAAGTGTAGCCTGGGCACTTGGTAGAAAATCCAATTCAGTGTATTAGTACCTCAAGTTTTAAATCTGTCTTTAATTTAAATGCCTGTTATGTCCTGAGCACTTCATTGTCACCAGTTCTTCAAACTTGCATCTTTCCCCTCTGCTTTAAGGCTATGGTCTGCCAGATGATATTGTGATAGAAAAACGAGGGAAAGGAGACAACTTTTTTGACTGTACAGGAGCCAATGTCAGGATCTCCAGTTTGAAGTTGGTGCAACACGATGCTGTGGAGGGGATTTTAAGTAAGTGTAAAAGCATCTTGACCTTTCTGTGACTCATAATTTAGTGTTAGAATTAAAGCTGGGACCCAGTGTTGGAGTTCACTAGTTTTAACAAAATATTGCAGAGAGGAGCCCCAAAGGTATAAATGTCATGGCTTCCCCCTCTTTTTCTTAACTTGTTTATAATGTGGACATCAAAGTAACTTATACTCTGGACTTTTAAGCTATTGTTGCTCTTATATTTTATTCTTATACTGTGATAAGATAATTTGACTTTGATCGTTGTTCTGCTGCTGAGGCTGCCTGACTCTGACTGCTGCACAGCCTGTCAGGCTACCTGGAAAAGGAAATAATTCCTCCTTTCACAGAAGAGCCCCCATGGCAATACTTGGCTGTGGCTGACCCAGCCAGAGCTCCACTCAGGAATGGCATGTGCTGTAGAAGTGGTGTAATCTTTGTTTCTGACAGCATCTTCAAACTGAGACTCAACTAATCCTAAATTGTATCCATCAGTTTATTGGCTGTGGCCTTCTGTCTTTGCAGAAGGTGCTGATTCATGCTTTGCCTCAACAGCCACTTGGTTTTCACATGTTAAAATGTTTATTAACGCTTGCATGCATTCATTTAATATCTTTTGAATTCAAAAGTCTCTTAGGAATGTAATGAAAAGATGGTTGCTGGCATTTAAAAAAAAGCCCAAACCCCTCCCTGACAAACCTTTGGCTGGTGCTCCCTTGCAGCAGTTCTAGAAAAACACCAGGAGTTCAAACCATGCCTGAGCAAATCAGAAAAAATAACCCAAAGTGGATAAAGTTAAAATGGGGGTTTTATCACAGTGCCAAAATGGTCCAGGGCTGTCTATCTGTAGAAGGGCTTTGTGTTTACATGACTGATTCATGCAGCAGTAATTGTTATCTGTGTGTGTAGATGTCCATCATGGGAAAACCACCCTGGAGAACTGTGTGTTACAGTGTGAGACCACCGGCATTACAGTGCGGACGTCAGCTGAGCTGCTGATGAAGAACTCTGATCTCTATGGGGCCAAGGTACAGACTAATTCTTAACTCTGGCTTATTTTCTGATTTAAAATAGAAGTTTCTGTTGGAAATAGTACAGTCAGTCACAGGGTGACTTCTGTTGCTTTGGAGAGAACCTTTACTAATTAATTTTGTACAGCTCCACGTTACTGAGTTTAGGAGACTGGTCCCAGGGGTCTTGTATCCTGTACCAGTGTCAGTGAAATGTCTCATGCTGATTTGTGTGGGATGACAGGAGAATGATGTAGTAACAGAGGCCATCTGTGAAATAATCATTGCTGGACTGATTCAGATCCTGCAATGCTTTTAAAGTGATTGTTTTCTCTGCCCATAAATAGTTTTCCCATGAAACCTTGCATTTGTTCTGTAAGTGAAATGCCCTTTTTGGACACCTTGTCCATTGATTCTTACAGAAGGATGATAAACACAGAAATGAACTCTGTTCAGGACATTTTGAAGAATGATGGGGTTGGGGCTGTTGAGAAGGATGACTAAAGAACAAGAAAGTAATGCAAAGCTGTGCAGCTTGTCCTCACCAGGCTTCTGTGGCCTGGTGGCAAGAATACAATCCATGGGGCCTCAGCCTTGAGCATTACTGTTTAAATTGGGTAACACAGCTGGAGTGGTAACACAATTTTGCATTGTGCAAAGTGGGAGAAGGACACAAAGATCTGCAACAGAGTCATCAAGTTAAATTGTAAATGTGCCTGATCTATTTTTGCACTGCCACCAATTGTGTCTTGTAGGGTGCTGGGGTGGAAATATACCCGGGGAGTACGTGCACCCTGCTCCACAACGGCATCCACCACTGCAAGGAGGGAATCCTCATCAAGGTCAGTCCCAGCCACACTGGGCTTGTTTTCCTAAAGCTTACAGCTGCTAGAAGTAGTGCCAGTAACTCAGGCTTTGGTTGGGTTAACACCTTGCTGCATTGTGCTGGAACTCTTATATGTCACATTCAATGAGAATGGTACTTGTTTGCCTTGGGTTGGCCACCACAGCAGTCACCTGGTTGGATTTCTTATCTGCCAGAAAGAGAAAATGCCTTTTGCAATGTCACTGTATAGGCAAATAACCCAACTCTAGCCAATACATAGAACTAATTCTACCTAAAACTGGAAGACTTTTGCATCCCTTTAGCTAGACATAACATGTTAGATTTTCATTTTTTTCCTGCAGAACTTCTTAGATGAGCATTATGATGTTCCCAAGATAACCATGGTGAATAATGTCATCCATAATAATGAAGGATATGGTGTGGTCCTGGTTAGACCAATGATGCCCTCCGAGACAAAGGATGCTACAGCACAGACAACAAAAGGTATTTTTCTCTTTGTAGAAGAAACTCCTAAAACTAGTAAATCTAGTATATCCAGGCTTTTGGATTGCATAATTCATAATTTCTACTTGAAATATGTAGCTGTCACAAAGTAGTGAACCAAAGAGGGAGTGACATGAGGTGAAAATGTTAAGACAGAAGAAAATTAATTCCATAAGTTTTTAATGATGGGGCTGTTTTGCATGACTGTGGTGACATTCTTACTGTTTGCTGCTTAGGGAATGCACAACCTGCCCAGTCAGGTGATGAGACAGCCTGTGGCGAGGGCGTCAGGCAACAACAGCAACCTGAGTGTGTGACTGATGAGTTGGAGCTTTATGAGCGAGCTGAGATTTCTGGACAAACTGAAAGCAACTATGAGATTGCAAATGAACTTGGGGCTGCTTCTGCAAAGAAGAGCAAGAGGCACAAGACAAGGCTGAGTGAACTGGGAATTACAGAAGCTGATGACAACTTAATGTCACAGGATATGTTTATCTCTGTTGAAGGCAATAATTTCAAATGGAATGGGAAAGGAAGTTTTGGTACCTTTGTTTTCTGACTGTCCTGACTCCTGGTATTGCAGTAGGCCATTTGTGGTTATTGATCTGATCACATGCTGTGTGTTGTGCTTTGATGTTGTGCATTTATTTCCTGAGTGCAATCCTTATTAAAGGACTGGGGCTAAAAGCTCATTTTGTGGCTCTTTCCTCTCATCTTTTAAAAACTGTAATTTTCCTGAGTGAGGTGCTTTTGTGATTGCATTTCTTTCCCTTGTACTTCATTTTAAGCCTGGCTTATCTTAGACAGCCTCTTACCTCCTGTTTTGGAAATCAGTTTTATGTATCACCAAATCACAGAGTGGGTGATGTTGGAAGGGACCACACCATCAACATCCCCAGCTCCCTCAGCTTGTCCTTGTAAGAGAGATGCTCCAGTGCCTTAATCAGCTTTGTAGCCCTCCATTGGACCTGCTCCAGGAGTTCTGTGTCTCTCCTGTCCTGAGGAGCCCAGAACTGGACACAGCACTCCAGGTGATCCTCACCAGGGCTGAGTGGAGGGGCAGGATCACCTCCCTTGAGCTGCTGGCAATGCTCTTCTAATGCACCCCAGGATCTCATTGGCCTTCTTGTCCACAAGGACACACTGTTCATTCATGGACAGCTTGTTTTCCACCAGGATCCCCAGGTCCTGGTCTGCAGAGCTGCTCTCCAGCAGGTCCCCCCAGCCTCTACTGGTGCCTGGGGTAATTCCTGCCCAGATACAGGACTGTCCAAGTACTTGTGATATTACTACAACTGCCTTAGAAGACAAAGCTGCCACCCTTGAAATGTGTAACAGGCCAGATGGTGATAGATACCAAGGCCACTCAATAATGTGTTTTGATGCCATGTGTGAAGGGTAATTGCTGCTGGACCTGCAGAGTTCAGCTTTGTGAGAAACTCCTCAGCTCAGAGCTCCTCCTTATGCCCACAGGCGGGCAGATTTCTTACCTTACTTGGTGAATTGGTCATCCAGTTCCAGGAGGAATAGTTGCCTTTCCTTTTGCTCATAGAGGAACACTAACAGACTAATTTCAGCTGCTGTATTATGCCTGTTTCTAGCTGACCTTGCCTGACTCCTGTGATTAAGTACTGTCTGTGTAGGCCCACAGACTGGTTGAGTCACACAGTATGATGCACTTGTGTCATTTTTGGTAAGTGATTGGGTGGCCTTTTACTCACTCCAGTGAGACCTTAATCTCTCAGCAGAAAATTAAAACCTGAAAGCAGTAATATAATGAAGTATCACTTGAGAGTCCTCAAAGAGTCTTTCAGATCTCTCCTTCAAAGGCTTCTTTTAAAACGTGCCCTTTTGTGCTTTTCTCCAGGTTTGGTGTGCCTGTTTGATGGTGTGAAGCATGTTTGTCACAGGTATTTATCACATTAGCACATTTAGTCCTCACAGTCACCTGTGCTGCTGTTTTTAAAGGAAGTGCTGCTCCCTGAAGTGCTTCTGCAGTTTGGGAGGGAGATACTGCAGGTTAAAGTCGGGGTGGGTCTGGCAGGGTACCTTTGCTCTGAAATTCAGTGACATGCTCAGTGCCTCCCAGGCTTTCCAGCCCCATTTGGTTCCTCTTAAATGAGATCACAAGTGGAATATTGGTCTTGTATTTAAACTACCAGTAGTGTTTGATGACTCGAGGAAAGTATTTCCAATACCTGACTATTTATTTACCTCCCATCCCCATCTCTCTAGATTTGTGCATAACTGTCAAGCTGTCTGTTGTCTTAAGACACCTTTTGCAGTCTGAAGGTACTTTCCCTTTCTACTCCTGATGCTCCTCCACTGTGTTGGAGTGTTGTTGCCTTATTCACGTGTTCCAAGGTGTCTTTCAGTTTATCCCAGTTTCTACCCTTTGTGACAGGAGCAGACAATAATAATTAGTGTCATGAAGGCCTTGGAGCAGATTATAAAGCATCTCCACTCTTGCTGTGGTTAATGTTCCTCTATCTGAGAGCTTCTGGATTTTTGCCCTTGATTAGCTTAAGACAAGTCCTTCTAGAGATACTTTCTAAAAGGAGACTTGTGTTTGTTTTCTCTTTGTGAAGTCTCAAGCACCTCACTTAAGTCTGAGTCTCATTGAACAATCAGTGTTTGCACATTGTGACGGTTCTGTGTGAGGACACAAAGCATCTTCGTGCCTCACTTAGATTGGTCTGTGTTTATGGAGAGAGGAAAGTAACAGGGAAATGTGGATGATTTACTTGAAGGTACTATGCTGACATGACTTGCTTCTCGTTTTTGTTCCCTGAGGGCCTATGGCAGTGCTTGTGTAAGCTCTTGAGGAGGTTTTAATGCTGTTCACAGGCCCTGGTACTGCTTTGCAAACCGATGTTCTGCATCGCTGGGTTTTGTGACTAACTCACACCTATAGCTCTTGTATTATGCCATTCTTTTGTTTTTTGGCTTCTAAAAGTCTGCCTCGTGCTTATGGGGATGCAAGACACAGAAGGCAGAATAGGACATGCAGAAAAAGAGTAAGGTCTTGCAGGGCTGGATCTGGAATCAGGAGCCTGGGAGAATGTACCATCCTTTCCCTGGTGCTGCGTGTTGGTACTTTGAGGGCAGACAGAACTGATCACTTTTATCTTTTAACTTAAATCTCTTCCTTTTTAGACTTGTTTGAAATACAGGGAGAAAACAGCAAGAACTTACTGACCTTAAAATGGGGTGACAGGAGGTGGGAAAGCCTTTGTCTTGTTTGCATCTCACCCTTTTTTTTTGGTTTTTGAAGTCCTTTGTGCTACCTGATCAAGTGGAAACATCCTGTAAAACATGTGAGTACCTCAAGTATTCACTGTTCAAGTGTATGTCTCGTGTTCCATTTCCATGCTTGGGGGCAGTTTCATAGACTATCATGTCGTTCTCCTTGACATTGTATCCTGTAGCAATAGATGGATTTTCAATTGGGAAGCTTTGCATTTTCTTTTGGATATGAAAATGCAAGCCTCTAATTGCCTCATGGCAGATAGATGCTTGATGAGTTTAATTAGAATAATTAAATTCAGAGAGAGCAGCTGAAGTAGCCAGTTAGATTGTTATTTCAGCATATCCATTTATGCATGGACATTTCATAAGTTTTATTCTGTCTTTTTGGCCATGTGTACCAGGTTTACTCTTGCTGTTTGGTGAATAGTGAAGTGATACAGTAAATTAATCTCTTGGACTTTTTAAATTGCAATTTCTTTCAAATCAATAAAGAATTTGCCAACCCCCACCACAGATGAACATTGATTTTGGCTTTTCCCATTAGGTATATGAAGTACTTGTATTTTTACTCCTAATGAAAAATCAATTTCATCATTTCAATGCAAGGTAACTTTGGTCGTTCCTGCTGTTTGAGAATGTTACTTTCCTGTTTTCAATTTAAACATCATCTGTGTTTATGTTCCTTCCCTGACTGAGAGTAATTGGAACAAGCCAATAATTATTTTGTTAGTGCTGTATAGAATTTCCTTTGACTGTATTGGTGTATTAGTGGGAAAACTTGTCTGAGACTAATGTTATGGGGAAATTATGGTAAAGACATAGAGGAAATTATCTCTCACTCTGATAAATGTGTATTATAGTACATAAAAAGCTGTGATAGGAGCCTTGATGAGACCAATAATATGTATAAGATCCCTTTGTTATGGTGAAATTCACCATTCCTCTTCCCAGCCTAATTCCAGAAACAGCTACTGTGGAAAAAGACTCAGAAACCACCTTGTCTTGTGTTTCATGCGACGTTTGGATACTTCTTAGGGTATAATTCCCTTATGGCTTGGATAGCCAGCCTAATTTAAGCTGTATCTTAAAGAAACATACTCTTAGTTTTGCAACTGTGTAGTAATGCTGTTTCCACAAAACTGTATGAAATTGCTGACTCTGTTTTCCTCTGTATTGCTATTGGTCATAGCAGAAATGGCAATCTGGCCTTACTGACCGTGCTGTTTGTTAAAGATGTGATTTCATTGGACTTAAGTCCCTGAATTATTTAGGGGCACAGGTTTTGGATAACACCAGTAATATATTTCAGAAGTTCTATCTGAAATACAGAATTAATAATTGTTTTATTTCTATAGCAACTCTAAAAATAACAGGGAAAAACTCATCCAGTGACATAAAGAAAACTAAGTCATTAATACTTAGTGAGCTTCTAACCTGGGAACTGTGTCAGTAAGGGAGGGAAAAAAGAATAGTGGAATAAAAGGCTTAGAAACAAGTTCTGACACCAAATATGCAGAGAGTTAAAGTAGCAGGGTGAACTGTCTTGGAAAAAAATGTTTGAAGGGACTTTAGCTGGCTTTGCAGTAAGAGAAAGGGAGTTTGATCTAAATTTATACTAAATCCAATACTGAAATGTCATATTATGTCAAGAGTTAAAAATAAAAAGTTTAAAAATCAGGAGTTTGAAAGTAAAGCTTAGCCTGCTATGAATAATTCTCTATTCTAAATTTTATCCTGAAATGTTTCAATGAAAAGTAGGAAAAAATGAACGTGGAACAAGTGACACATCTTACCAAATCCTGTATATGCTTTTACTTTGTGCTGCTCATGCCTTTCTTTTGTGAGACCTTATTTCCAGATGAGTTAGAAAGGTGCTTAGAATTATCATAGACTAACATCATGACTTCTCTTGCTTCAGTGTTTTCAAATCCACAAGAAAATAATACTTTGGACTGTATTAATCACATCCTGGGGTCAAGTGGTGAGATGCTGTGCCTGTCTGTAACTAAGGCTCCCATTAGATGTCCTGTTTGTAACGTGCACTGCTGTAAATCTCCTTTTAAAAATGCTGAAAAGAGGTTAATGCTGCATTTCAGGTGTAGAGAAATTGCTATGACTTTGCTATTTTGCCTCTTCTTAGACTTAAGCAGGAAGGTCTAGAGCTTTTGAGTATATTCTTTTTACAAGCAATCCAACATTTTTAAAGGAGAAACAAAATATCTGTAGGGGGCTTTGAATTTCAAATTATCTCCTCAAACTCAACAGTCATAACTGATTGAATATTATATATTCTGGGGACATTCCTAAGTTTTCACTCCAGATTTTGATGTCCCTCCAGCAGGGCTTTTATTTTCTCTAAACTGTCTGATTATATAAAAATATTTGTAATTTTGGAAAATATTTACTGTATAAGAGAAACACCATCTAGATGTTTTACAAGTGAATTTCCTGCTGTCTGATACAGCTGACTGAGAGCCCTGAAGACAGGATGCTCCGTTTCCTGTCCCAGAGCAGACACATCACAGTATCAATGTGCCATAACTGTTACAAATTCACAGTGGAAATTCAGCCTCTCGCTGTACTCACACGAGTGCCGTGTATTCCATCTGCTCTGCCAGTGCAGGCAGTAAAGCACACATCTGCCCTGACTTTTTATTCAGGCAGAGATCTGTCTGCTTAAAAAAATACAATTACATAAACAATTCCTACAGCCTGTGTCTAACATTTCTGCAAAGCACTTGCTGCACTGGTTACTATAGAAACAGGCTAAGGAGGCTGCCTTAAATTTGTTAGTTCACTATGAGGGGGCTTTCTATTTTGTTTTATTTTGCCTCTGATGGGAAACATGCTGGTGTAACATCTCTCTCCAAACCTTGTGGAGTGCCCTGGGAAGTCCAGCATGTTTTTCTTGTGCAAGTCACTTCTGTGAGTGCTCTACTGCAAGGCTGCCTGAGTCATCTGCGTTTTCTCAGTCATTTCTGTGTGTAAGTCTGTAATGTCATAAGCACTATATTTGTGCTCCATCTCTCCTGGAAAATATATATATATATATATATAGATAGATAAATAGATAGATATTTGTTTATTCACTAAGTCAAGGCAAAAAACATCAGGTGGGCATAAAAAGTACAGTCACCTGGACAGCTCAACAGTGTCATATATCAAGACACAAGTAGGTCTTCCAAACTAGGGCATGGAAGAGAAAGCCACAGCACTGACCAAAATAGTAATGTGAGTGAAGAAGACAGTGAGTAAAGTGTAGGGCAAGTGCCAAGGGAGGAGAAGAATGAAACTGAGTGCAGGTCTGCACTGAGCCCTCTACCTTGGAAAATATTTAGCTACAGAAAAACACCAGTCCACATCAAGAGAAAGAACTTCAAAAGTGACTTTGCAAAGCTCCTTTCCATCAAAACAGCCGGTTTTTTGAAGAGGTAGATCAGACAGACTTTGTAGCCTGAATAGTCCCTACAAAGTACAGGAGGGCATGGTGAGTGCAGATGTTCTTGAGCGCAGGTTGCTTTGCACAAGCTGACATGGCCCACAGAGCTGTGGCCGAGTCTCCAGATGTCCCTGTTTGGGAAAGGAATTGCTCACAACAGCAGAACTGAACGAGTCATACCTTACAGAGAGAGTAATAAGGCATTGGAATGGCCTGCCCAGAGAGGGGGTGGATTCCCCATCCATGGAGGTTTTTAAACTGAGATTGGGGGTGGCACTGAGTGCCATGATCTGGTAAAGGGACTGGAGTTGGACCAAGGGTTGTACTTGATGATCTCAGAGGTCTTTTCCAACCCAATCGATTCTATGATTCTCCATTCTGCTCCTGCCCCACTAGAATTGAGCATCTCAGAAAAACCCTGATAGACACTGCAGAAATGTAATTCATTTAGGTATCTCACCTGCTTACAGTGCAATGCAAAGCACTTTACTGTTATGGAATGAAAACCTACATTTACTGCATGTCAAATCATCTGATCTTTCTGATACACCCAGATGCCGTGGGAAGTTTCAATTTCATGCCATCTCCAACAATTCCCTCCTGCACATACAACAGGGGGTGGATGCTGCACAAGCCTTGAGGTCTGTATGGTCTTAGCTTCATTTTCTCCTTCATTTAATCATAGTACATTAGATTGATTTAAAATTATAGAAGAAGATTTTATAATGCCAGTACAGGAAGTTAACTCACAGAGGATTATTCTGCAATATTTGTGCTCTGGCAGATGTTTCTCTTTGGTAAGTCTGCAATCAGTACAAATAATAGGGAGTTATATGGCTTTCATGCTGAAATATGCATGGAAATCTTTTTCATTTTAATAAAAGAAAAGTGGCCAGTGAGAATCAAAAAAATCCAACTCAACCCTGTGATTCAGAAGACTGGCAGGTGGAAGCTGCCTCCTTACTCATTCACAAAAAGAACAGGAGGAATTTTCTTCTTCAACAGAAAATCTAACATGTGCCTTAAATTCATCTTGTGATTATGATAAATGAGCAATACTTACATGGACATTTCCTTTTTTCAGGTGGTGGGGAGCATAAATCTCTGAGGGAATTGGTGTGTGTGCAGCTCAGGAACAGACCTGGGCACTTCAGCCATGGCAGTCCCAGGAGCTTGTCAGGGTCTCTGCAGCAGCAGTGGCATCACTCCATGGCACAGCCTGCTGTGCTTGTGAGCACCAGGCACAGTGAGTTTCCTGCAGAGGACACAACCCACCTAAAGAAACCACAGTCCTGTGTCTTTGGGTGTTGCTTACCAACTCCATGCCAGAGCCTTTGGTTTTGGTTTGGTGGCATTTTTTTTAACAAGCTGGTCAAATGTGGTGGATTTTTCATGTTTTCTGTCAAATTGCTTTAGAAAACAGTCCTGTACAGAATCTTGAGGCACTAATGGTACTCTTGAGCTTCAGAGAAAAACAGCATTGTTACAGCTGAAGGGACTCTCCAAAGGTTCCTGACTGAGTGGTGTATGCATGTCCTACATCCACACAGAATGCAATGTTTTAGGTCACTAAGTGGAAAGGATGTAACGTTGCCTGCTTTACCAAAGCAACAGGTGAAATCTCAGCTTTGTGGTTTTGCTCTTTATCTACATCTTTTATTAAATTGCTTCATAAATAGTCTTGCCTCTGAAACGAGCGAGTGCTCATCCTTCTGAAGGCAGGGGATTGATGGAATGAATATCCATGTCTGATTGCTATCAGGCAGACAGCAGTTAGGAGAATGCTTAAGCTTTAAAGAGCAAACCTAAATCTTACTGGAGACAATTGTGCCCTTTGCTAACTGGAGAAAATGGTTGTAGTACTTTAACAGAGGCTCATGGTTATGTTCAGCAGTGAGATAAATAGTAATAGGAAAAAGTAATCACAGGGTAACCCAGACACAAAAATACAGAACACAAATAGAAATTACCTGCTGGGTTATATATATAAAAAAAGAAATGCTCCTCTAGCTCAAACTTGGAAGCAGTGGGTCAGACTGTGTATTTCTGGAAGTAGTAACATTTCAAATGTACACTGTGGTACTTAAGAGCCATAATAATGTCTCAATTTTTGTATTCTTACCCTAGTTGTCATAATCCTTTTTGTAAATAGGAGAATTTCCAATGAACACCAGACCCAGGGCAAAATTAGTCAGTTTTATTTAGAATTAAATTTTATTTCACTTTTCCAGCTGAAAGATGGTCCTTTCCCACAATAGGTCTAAACCATTTATCTGTGGGAGCACAACATGCCACATTTCCCCTAGACCCATTTCACATCCATTACCCTACAATATGGTTTCCTCTTTTTGCCATAACAAGCACAGCTCCAAATTTCCTTATTCAAGGAACTGTGGAATGGTTCCCTAGAGAATTCTGGATGCCTGGTGACAGAGTGACATAGAGGCACCCTGGATCATCAGCAGCAGAGCTGAAGCAATGTAAAACTTCAGCAGACCAAGACTGCAGCTATTTAACATCCCAGATTTCTTTCACACCCAACAACTTGCACAATGCAATTATATTTCGCTTCTCTTTCATGATCTTGATGTAACTGAATTTGTAGAATATGCTGGAAAAATAGGATGAGATTTAACAGATTGCATTAATTCAACCAGGTTAGTAGGTCCAGTTTGCCAGGACTGAGGTGATTTCATAAGAAGCAGATAAGGATGTGTGTGCAAAATTGTTGCACCCCAGACATTCCTGGCACTGACTTGCTCCTTTAGCCAGCAGTCTGGCTAAATCCTCAGCTGGGTTTAGCAGCTGGAGACCTCAGGTAGAAACAGCAGCTACCAAAATGTGTGTAACTGTGAGAGTTGCTGATGATGGGCCAGGAGCTGGAGGTGCAATGGAGCCCAGGAATCAGCACTTTGGCCCAGAGGAACAAATATTTTTCTTTCTTTCTTTCATCCACAAAGTCAAGGGAGCACAGATCCACTTCTCAGCATAAACCAGGATAATAGTGATGCATATGTATTTCTCTGGCAAGGAAAGGGAAAATATCTTCCAAGAGTCCAAGGCAGCAAGAGGCTGAGAAGGAATTTGTGCCTTTACCTCAGTAACAGAGTGTCTTTTGTGTGTAACACTGGTAATGGTAAAAATTCATCCTGTACCATCTTTGGCACATCACAGAGCCAATACAGAGCAGGTGGATTACCGAAACAAAACTACAGCAGCTCCAGAGGTGGGAATGTTTGCTGCTGTCACTGCACTGCAGGAGCAAGATGTGCAAGAGACACTGGGCAGTGCCAGTCCTGCAACAACCCTCTTGGTCAGGCGTTATGCCTGGCTGGATATCAGAGCTTTAACCCAACATTGTTCTTTTCAAATCATGTTTACATTATATCCTTCTGCAGAAAAGGTCATTCCTTTCTGATTTTTCAGTGTTAGCCTGTCTTTCCTTTGTATGTGTGCAGCTCAGATTATGATGGCGCCCTCCCCCCTTGTGGTGCTCTAAGCCTTCCTAAATTGATTACAATTAAAACAGATGGTTCTTTGACAGATCCTCTTTTCTTAAGCACAGCTAATACAGATTAACTGTCCATAGGAAGAGGCCTTAAGTATCCAGTGCAAGAGAAACCTCATATTAAACATTAGCAGTGGCATCACCATGTATCACTATAGTTTAATGCGCTGTGGTGTTTGACAGTATAATAAAAAATTAGCTACTAAAAATACATTTCTGTGCAAAAAGACCAAAGTTTTTACTCTCTTGCTTGTATTTCATATGTGCTGTCTCACTTGAACGGTAGTTCAAGCTACAGCAAGAAGTAATTCTTGGGTGTCCTTCTGTCTAAGAATGACCACAGTTGTATCTACTGCAAAATTAGGCTGTCCACAGAGCCATAAACTTGAAATGTCTTAACTCCTCTCCAATCCTAGTTTTGTTTCGAAACATATCCAAACACGTAAAATGAGAGAGATGTGGAATATGGGAATGAAAACACAACAAACTGTCATATTAGAACATGATGTTTTTCACAACTATATTCCAAGTTTAAAAAAGAAAGGTAAGTGTGAGCATGTATACATTATTAAACCATGGGACTTCCAAAAATACATTTCTTCATTTTTAACAAGGGTTTTATTCTGCTTTGACAGAAAATTCATGGTCAAGACAGTAATTTCCAGCACAAGGAAGTAAATGAATAGAATTTGTACAACTTGCTATATAAAAACCAGTATTTCTAAAGACAAACTGTTCACAGAAGAAGCAGATGGACTGATACTTTACAGAACAGGTTGGTGAGTATCTCACTGTTGGGAGCACAACAACCAATGCCTGTGAAATTTATGCAATGTGCTAATCCCTGCTACTGCAAGTTTTTTTTAATACTCATTTGCTTGTCTCCATTTCTCCTCCAGTGACTCACAGAGCTTAGACTGCAGCTATTTAAACTCTCCAAAGACATTCCTGGATACAAGCATGAAAGGCATGAATGAATCCAATGCTGGGGGAAAAGGAGCCTGTTTTGATTCTTGATGTTCCCTCACATGAATACTCAGGAATTACCAAAACAAAACAGAAGTGCTATTCAAGCACAGCCAAGCAGTGGAATGTTTGTCAGCACTTCCTTAGAAAATGCTCTTGTTTATCTATAACCTAATGTCTACATGAAGATTTGGCCCAGTTTGGGGAAAGATTCTAACTAACAAATAATTTCATTCTCTATATACTTCAGTATACAAAGAATTTAAATATACATTCTCTATATACTTTTAGAAATACACAAAATTCTTTATGTACTTTTAGAACTACACAAAAGTATGTCTTAAATTGTTTTGCAACCACTACTTTCTTAAGAAAAGGATCTTTGATGTCTAATTGTGCAGAAACAGGTGTTTAATTTGACCATAGTTGATAATGCATCAAAATAATGCCATGGTTCAACTTAGCTGGTGTGAGTATCAGTGTGAGAGCACAACCCTGACAGCCATTGTGTCAGTAAGAGAGTACATGCCCATGATGAACTGGAAGGAAACACTTTGTCAAACTGGTTATACATAGAAGATGTAGGTCTGATGATGTTAGATCTCAGCTGGAATTTGGCAAAGTATCCTGTGGTGGTAGCAATTACATTACACCAACGTAGTGACAGGTGAGGCTGCTGTTATTGAAGGCCCGAATAAGGTAGTTGCTTTAACATTCATGAAATAATTTGGAGTATATCCCTAAGACCAAAACACGTTTTCATAGGGGAGGGTGACATGGTGAATGAAATACAAGACAGTTTTATTATTCCACAGCTCATAGGAAAGTACAATAATTAAGACAATGAAAAGCTGACATTGCAACAGCTTACAATGAGAATAACAAACCCCATGGATGTTCCAAATTTGTGATTTTCAATACAAAAGATGATAAAGCAGCAGAAACTATAAGATGACAGGTTCAAGTGCAATATTATCAGAAACAAAATGGGTGAGCTGCTGCTAACACAGTTCCTACCTTGGTGGACAAGGAGTTTGCCTGTGCTGTTTCTACTGTTCGGACAAATATCATAGACCTCACTTGCCTAGTTCCCAATTAAAAAAATGGCTTAATAACAAACCCCAAAATTATAACAACTATTTTCTGACAGACACAAACAGCAGGGGTGAGCTTCCTGCAAGCCACCATCAGGCACATGAACTTTGTCCCAGAGTTAACTACAAAACACCAGCTGGCAGGATATGTTCAGGCTCACAAAAGGCCTGTGACAGAGTCCTTCACAGGGATCTGCTAGAAAACCCAAATAAACAACTGCTTTTGTATCTATGACTAATGTTGTTTACTGTTCCTTGACATAAGAAATATATATTGTAATATCTCTCACAAATATATTGAGCAAAAGATGAGAAACTGAAACATTTGGGAATTATTCTACTACTAAAGTGTTGGCCCAAGCCTTGGTATGGAAAACTCGTCTTGGTATCATTCCCCACCTAGAATGTATCACCACCAGTACACACAGTTCTGTGGGGAAGTAAAAGGTAATTCTCCTCATGAACAGAATGGGTTGGAGAGAAAGGAATTGCAGGTGTGGTCATGTATTGGAAATTTCCCCTGGGTTTGTATATTAAAGTTAACCTGAAATTATTAAGTATTGTCATATTCACAGAACTACATATGTCAGAAAGAGATGCAGGGATCTGTAAGCACTGAAGACCTCTTGCATTTATGAATTTACTAGAAATTGCTAGAGGAGAGAGGACTAGTTGTGGAGAATGAGTGGGTTGATAGAAACAGTTCAGCTCCTGCAAAAAGAGATGCTGTTGAGATCCAGGGCTATCCACAGAATTGTTGCTGAACTAAAAGATGGTAGAAGACCTGACCTGGCTTCTGTTTCCAGTGTTGGTGTGCTGAGCTAACTGCAATTGGGAGAATGTCTTTAAAGAGGAACTGCACTTTGTTTCTCATGCTTCATTTGGGATACTGTGTTGTCATCTTTGTCATCCTGAAAAGCAGACTACAGGCAGGTCTCACAAGGCTTACTTTGCTGTAGGGTTGGCTACCTTATCCATTAGTGATGCCAAGCTGAGAGGAGAGCATTTGTCTTTGTCAATTTGGTTGCCTGACAGCTATTAAGAAACTATGTATGCAGTTAACTGGGTTGTTTGACTGCTTTACTTGAAAGTCTTAATTGAGTTGCAGTGAAATTAATAAAACCCTAAGTATATTGTTTACATAGGATTCCTCTTTCCACAGTGTTTTATTTTGCATGTACGAATGAGCTTCACTGGTGTGAAGTTATTCTGCTGTGCCTCTGCAGGTGACTGAGGCTGCAGCTCCTTACAGAGGCGACCCGTGCCAAGGCTGTGTTGTGCTGCCTGGGGCTGAGCAGCAAAGCACACAGGGCACTGCCCACAGCCCGGCTGGGGTGGCAGCCCCTGCACTGCGGGCACAGGCACAGCCTGGTACCCCCGGGGAGCTGGGGGGGGAGTCCCACAGAGCCCTCGAGTCCGGGCTGCGTCAGCCCCCGAGTCCTGCTGACAGCAGAGATTCCAACAGCACGGCCGCAGGGAGAAAATACAGTAGGTGGAGCTCCTGTATACCAGTTGTGAGGGCACCCCCCGTGCCGTTCCTGTATCCCAATGGTGAGGGCACACCCCCGTGCCGCTCCTCTATCCTATTCCTGAGGGGACACACCTGTACTGCCCCTGTATCCCAATGGTGAGGGCACACCCCTGTGCCACTCCTCTATCCTATTCCTGAGGGCACACACCTGTGCCGCTCCTCTATCCTATTCCTGAGGGCACACACCTGTGCTGCCCCTGTATCCCACCCCTGAGGGCACACAGCTTCCAGAAAGTTCTCGGGGTCACTGCTCTGGGACTTTGCTGGCTGAGGGCTCGTCCCGCAGCCCTGGGATACCCGAGGGGCGCGGCTGGGGCTGCCAGGGTGCTCCCCTGAGAACGCCTCGATGTGTGGCGGCTGTGCAGCCCCTCGGGCTGCTCCCCATGGGAGGTGCTGAGCTGCAACAGGTCCGGAAAAAGAAAAATTGCTTCATCTTCTGTGTGAAGAGGTTTTCTCATAGAGGGCACTCTGGTAGGACTAAGAGTTCAGTTGATGTTTAGAGTTGTCAGTTTCCACCTGCGTGTGCAGTTCCCTAAATTACTAGACGTTTTTGCCGTGCTTTCCAACAAACGTAGATAAATTAAGCATGGTGTTATGCGGGAGAAATAGATTTGCTGGTGTAAAGCTGTCCTTGTTGAGAAGTCTGCGTTGGGGTTATGGGAGCAGCAGCGTTTCCTTTTGGGCTTCAGTCAGGGAATTAGCAGGGATGTGTCTGTGATAACGTGAGGGGAGTCACAGGAGCGATTTGGAAAGTAAGGATTGTTTGTCTCTTGTCTGTAGACATTTGTAATCAGCTTTAGGTACTTTACTAATGAGCCTGAAATTTGAATGAAGCTTTCCCCCTAACATTTTCTGTAGGCATTAAACTTCTCTTCTGAAGTGCACATGAAACAATGAAATAAATTCAGTAGAGTTTGGTGCGTAGCCAGTGCCTTTTGGTGTTCCTTGGAACTGGCGTTGCTCCCCACAGCTTTTGTACACTGGTCTGTTCTACTGCCAGAAAAGGAAAAGGTATTTGAAGTGACTCCAGTGTGGTGTGGAGCTGGTGAAATAGTCCAGAGGCAGCTGGAGGTGCACGGATCTGAACAGGATGATTTCTCATCCTTTCCCTCACCAGTAGATTCCACTTCTTCCTCTACCATTTAGGCTGCAGAGTTGTTCCAAACCTGCTGCCATCAGTAAGAGCACATTGAACACGGCAGGCAGGCAGCTGCACCTGCAGTGCATACGGACCAATGGAGAGCCTGTGAAACGCTGTGCAGATAACCTGGACAGGCTGAGAAAAACAATCCCTGAGCAGTCTGACCATTTCTCTTTCACCTTTTCAGACAGTTTTATATATTAGAGAATTTCCAGTTGAGATTTATTTATTTATTTATTTAGGGTACTGGTCTGATTCTCAGTCTCATTCTGCTGTCTGATCACAGCCTGGGCTTGGTTACAAATTACAACATCAGGTGGTGTCTGGGGATATTCCCTTTCCAGTGATTATCTCCCCTGTAATGGGTTCCTGAATAGGAGCTATAGTATCCTCGCACTATTTTCATACTGTTTTTTCCTCGGAAAGACAGTAAAGAAAGGGTTTAGATGGATATTTAGATATCATGAGTGGAATATTATTATACATGCAACCTATCAGTGAGATTTTATTTTTTGGATCTGAAACAGAAAATTGTGTATTTGGAACCAATGTAGTTTTGGTCTATTAGGTGTTGAGCTGCTGTGGTGTCAGGGGACTGGTTGAAAGCTGTTAAGAAAATCCAAGTATAAACTTCTTTGCTTTTTTTTTTTCCCCTTTATGGTTCAATATTACATAAACTTTTGACATGTGGCTGGTACAGTTCAAAATGATTCTAATAAATACTGCTATTACAATTATTCAATGAAATAAGCTCATGATATTGCTAATTCTTACCACCTGGCATAAAGCTGCAAGCCAGGTTAAGTATATTCTCAAAGCAGAAGACTATATATCTATAAATATATTTTTGCGTATATTTATTTACTGAATAATTATTTGGCAAATGTTAGGATCTGTTTCAAGCTGAGGTTTGTCGCTCTGTAGCCACTAGAAGGCACTCTGGTATAAAACTTCCTCCTTAACTGCTTACAAACGCTGCCTGTGAGTAAGGACAAAACATAAACAAACACGAGTGGCTTTAAGCGATTTCTTTCCAAAGATAGCTGTGTTCACTCTGATGTGAGACGATAACCTTGAGAATTGTTTCTCCAGCCACACCAGAGCTTTGGCTCGCACACACACGCTGCTAGAACGTGTATGCAGAGCAATCTGTGTGTTGTTACTGCTCTCACCTGGTGGCACTGAAACCAGGAGGAAGTTGAGTTGTCTCGTTCTGTAGTTTGTGTATGTAAATATCAAATAAACTGCTGACATGTCCTAGCAGATGGAATTTTTTGCCAACCACACTCTACTTTCAGTAGGGGATCTCTGTTGGTTTCTGTGAATGATGTTACTGCACCACTGTGTGTGTGAAAGGGCACTCAGGCAGTGCTGCCCTGCACAGTCAGACACAAAGGGCACTCAGGCAGTGCTGCCCAGCACAGTCAAACACAAAGGGCACTCGTGCAATGCTGCCCTGCACAGGCAAACACAAAGGGCACTCAGGCAGTGCTGCCCTGCACAGTCAGACGCAAAGGGCACTCAGGCAGTGCTGCCCTGCACAGTCAGACACAAAGGGCACTCAGGCAGTGCTGCCCAGCACAGTCAAA
>JAWWEV010000022.1:6911609-6924915 GCA_035583235.1 Hafferia zeledoni | reverse complement strand
GTCAGACTCACAGGGCACTCCGGCACTGCTGCCCTGCACTGTCAGACACAAAGGGCACTCAGGCAGTGCTGCCCTGCACAGTCAGACACAAAGGGCACTCAGGCAGTGCTGCCCTGCACAGTTAAACACAAAGGGCACTCAGGCAGTGCTGCCCTGCACAGGCAAACACAAAGTGCACTCAGGCAGTGCTGCCCTGCACAGTCAGACACAAAGGGCACTCAGGCAGTGCTGCACTTCACAGAAGTCTAGAAATGTAAATAAGTTGCTACAGTAACACTAAATTATTTTGTGTGGAGTGTGGTGGTACTAGAAATTGCTTCTGTTTAGTAAGGTTATGAGATGTTTCCAGTTCAGTGACTAGTTTGGAAAACAGTAGTTTTCAAGTTGTATATATATATATATATATATAAACTTTTTCTTTTCTGTTTACTTTATCTGTAGTACTACTTTTCTAATATATATTGTAGTGTTGCACACTGGGTTAAAAAACCTGAGACGCCATGAATTCAATATTGGAATAATTTCAGTCTCAATATCTTTGAAAGGTATTGGGTGAAATTATTTACAGTGCCTCTGATATTGCCAGTAGTTCCTGAAAAGACATGCAGGACTATTTATCCTGATCAGAAAAGGCAATTATACTGGAGGAAATCACTCAGCCAGTGAAATTCTGAGTATGTCAACATGAAACTTGATAGTCAGTATAGCTAAATATTGAATGTCAAAATCTGAAACATCAGAAATTATTTTCTTATTTAAATATTTGATGATTTTGGACAAGAATATACTTTTACCTTTTTTTCAGTTAAAAGTTTGCATTTTAAAAATGAAAGTACATAATTAGGAAAATGTAAAGAATTTCTATATTGTAGAAAAGTAGTTAAGGAACTATTTGTGGCTTTCATTAAACATGACTTTCTTCTTTTTCCTTGTATGTGATGTTTTATGAAGATTATTTTTTCTTCCCCCACCCCCCCTTATCCTCCCCTTCCTGAGTGTCACTAAACCAAGATATCTCTTGTATAGTAGCAATCTGAAAGCAATGGCTCAAACTCTGTCTGGGAGGACAAAGGGAAAAATATCTTCCAAGAGATTTATTACTTACATTACTTTTTCTTGCTACTTCTAATAAGTATCTGAATCGTGATTAGTTGTTGGGGCTGGACGATCAGTCCCTCGAGGTCTTCCATTACTAGAACCATGTCAAGAGAGAAACTCAACTGCTGTCAATTTCAATAAAATAATTTTGCATATTAGGAGGCCTTAAAAATGTTAATTCTTTGCTAATTTTTTTTTCTTCATGCAGTCTGGTTTCAGAGACAGATAATATCTCTGCTCTGGAGGAATGTGTCATGTTTCATTGCTCTCTGACATAAATTTTTCCCAGTTGTAGGAAAACAGATTTGCAAAATATGCCATGAGGTGCTCTTTCTATAAGTGAATTTAGAAAGGCAGATCTCTCTGTTTGGACATGAATTAATTATACATAATAGTTTATGTAATCTGGTTCCAAATACACTATCCACTACCAATTCTGGTGCTGTCATTTCCCTTGTATTCCTAGGGAGCACTTACTGAGATGGGGCAAAGTTGACACCAATCCTTATGTGGAAGTGCAGGACTTTTTGGATGTACTAACATTTAAAATTAAAACCTTACTGGATATGCTTTTTTCAAAAATCTGAAGAATGAATTATGGTTGGCATTAAATCCAAAGAATAAAATAGTTTGAATAATTTGACAAGACAGTTACCTTTTTTGACCTTAGGAACAAGTGAATTCTTCTGGGGAGGAGTTAAAAAAAACCCCAACCAACCAACTGAAAAATAGGTGAAAAAGGAAGGTTTCTCATGTCTTTACGCCTCAACAGGGGTAAGAAGCTGATGAGGCCGATTGGAGAGTGGGAGATTCAATGCACCTGCCAACCAGTGAGTGTTTGAAGGCTGGCAGGTGGGAGCCATCTCTGTGTAACACAAATATTTACACCAAGTAGGAGGTTTGTGAGAATCTCAGAGAATTCCCTGCTCCCCTGCTTTTTTTTTTCCCCTCACAGGTGGAAGTTTTTATGCAGAAGGGATGAATTTAATTTCCTTCCAACCTGCAGCATAACTCAAGTCTGTTGACTGCATGTCTGAAAAGAGCTGGGGAGGTACCTTTGAGCCCTGTTTCTTTTTCTTCTGCCATGTCTTCTATTTTTTTACTTAGTGATTATTTTGTTTTTAAGAGCTGTCTATGCAGCAGGATAACCACATTCTCTTCCTTGTCCGTGCTTTTTCTTTCCCTGCTAAGAGGTCAAGACTTGCAGAAATAAAATTACCCCATGAAGCACCTCATTGACCTCTACACCAAACTGAACTCCCTCATACAGTTAATCTGTCATACTGATGGACAGCCATGGGTGCAAGTAGAAGATGCCCATCATTTCTTGTGTTTGCTGGCAGAGAGAATGAATCATATTACTGAGATAACGAACCATTTAATGACTTGTGTGTTGATTTATCGGAGCCTGCTGGAGAGGCCAATTTAAAACCATAAAGCCAGAAGTCCCAGTGTTGCTGCATGTGGCCCGTGGGGGCTGCTTGGCTGCCTTGCCACGAATTGCTGTGCTGATCATGGTGTCCTTAGGGTTTGCAAGCTGGGAAGTGCTTCCTTTTCATCCTGGTGTGGCATTTATTCATTCTTTCCCCCCAGTTTTTGAAAGAATTTAATGTGATAAAAGCAGCATTTTTGTCTTCCATAGTGGGAGAGTTTCATCCTGAGCTGCAGAATTGTATTGATAGCGGGCCCAGGGACAGGCTGTACATGATGATTGATCTCTAAACTGGCACTACATGCAGTTGGCTTCTCAGTGAAAGGCAGGTAATGTTCTGTGCCCTGACTTCTGTACTTAATGAGAAATACATACACTTCAGCTAGTAAAAACAACAGCAGTGCCCACTAGAAGTACAAAATGATTGCAGGCATTTCTTCACTAAGACTTTTCTTTTTACAGAGGTATGCCTTATTTCTTCATTTTAAAAATAGTTTTGGGCTGCCCTCTGGTAAAAGCTGAGAGAAATGTAGCCTGGAGTGATGCTGTTGCTTATTAACATTGTGTTTTAACTGCCTTAACCTGTTTCCATAGAACACAGAGCAGTTGCTTGAATCTTTCCAGTTAGTCCACACGTTTCTTTAAGCCTGGCACCTGAATGTTGTGCTAGAACTTTCCAGGTGAGACCTCATGAGTCAGTGTAGAACAGAAAGGTTCTCCCACCTGCTCTTCACACAAGTTCTGTCCTTGCCTTTCATGCAACAGCTTTAGTGTTGTAACCTTTGTTCAGTTGGTGATAGATGTGGAGCCCAAGTGTAAGCAAGACTTGGCATTCTGGATGCTTAACCACTTTCTTTTCTTTCTGCATTAGTGGCTGTTGGTTATTCCTGGTTTTACACCATTCCTCGAGCTTGGCCATATTTATATCCCACAGAGACTGCTTTTTAACTTTTCATGCTCTCATTCTGAATTCCAGACTTGTTTTACAGCATGACTGTAGTCCTTGACTTTGTATCAGGTGCATCTTGGGTTAAGTGTGATTTACAAAATTACTGACAGACCTCGGTGAAACCTTCCTGGTGTGTTCCTGATAGGTAACAATTAGTAACTGTTCTATGATTGAGATTTTCAGCCACTTTATCTTTTAGCACGCAATAGTTTTATCTTGATCTGATTTCTAAGCTTGGTTAGGACTATCACATGAAATGCTATGAAAAAACTTTCTACAGACAAGTTGCAGGAAACCTGATATTTACCCAATATTTAGATACTCTTGTGTACTGTTACAGAGGAAAATTAAGTTAGTTTAACTTGGTTTGTTTTGGAAAAAAAAAAAATCAATGTTGCCTGCTATATAATCACTTTTTATCTTCAGGAACTTATTGATTGTAGTGGGGTGTTTCAATTGTTTCATTGTTGGTTGTGATTTTTTTTTTCTGTTTTGTGTTTTTCTGACTTTCTGTATAGCTCAAATTAAGCTGTTTAATGACTTTGCCAAGTTCTCTTTTGGAAGATCAGCTCCTCATTTCCCATTTTCAGTGTTCTGGTACTTCCTTTGCCTTCTATGGATTTACAGAGCTTGCAAATAGATTTCTTGGCAACTTAAATATTTTAGGATGAAATCCCTTGGGCCTAACCAATTTAAAACCATGAAACCAGTCAATGTGCTCTAACCTCGTCCATTCTTGCCATCTGACTTTGTTCTCTGAAGGTTTCCATGAAATAAATGCTACAACTGAGTTCCTGAGAACATTGATCAGATTCTGTTTGCACTTCAAAATTTCTGTATCACAGCTGTTTCACTCTGCAAAACATTTTGCTGAAAAAACTTAACTCTTGGCCTTCTTGTGAAACTCTTGAGCACTTCCGAGTAAACTCTTACGCTTGCCAAGGGAAGTAATTCCATGTATTTGCTTTTTAGGTAAAAGAACTTGAGCAGTCATTGCTCTGGTCCGGTTAATTTGCTGTCATATGTTGCTTCTCAGAAGGTATTTCTGTACTACAGATCACAGTGAACTTGGAGAAGACCAGAGTGAGCTCAGAGGGTATAACACAGAACATAATGTTTTCATACTCACTGGGCTCTGCTAAACATTGGCCTTGCTCATTGAGAAGTCTCTTTTAGTGTAGATATAGTGCATACCATCTCCATTTCAGCAAGTCTGCTCATTTGATCTGTGGTCAGAATACACCAGAAAATGATCCATTTCCTGTAACACAAAGAATTCTGAAGGTGAGGATGCTCTTTCTTGAAAGAGAACCTGCTATTGGCTCATCAGTGTTTAAGTTCTTGTCAGCTAAGTCTGCAAATAAAGTTTTCATTGAAACAATATAAAATATAAATGATTTTATGGACATTTTTCACTGGTTTCCTTTTACTTTAATAGAAATTTACATGTTTGCTGATCAAATTCTTGTCAAGTAATCCTTCCAGCATGTCTTGTGAATTGTCATCTATTTTTCCTCTTCATGCAGCAAAATTTGTCCTGGAATGTATAATAAATTTGATTAATATAGAATCATTCAGTAAAAATGTCCATAATCCTCTTAGTTCAGAAACTGATGAAAGAAATTCAGCCTTATATGCAACACACACACACAAAAAGGTACTTTCTGATTTTTCATGAGTACCTTTGTTCTGTAGAGATCAAGTAATGGTAGGGTAGATGCAGGAATTAACTGCAGGATTTATGGTCTGAAGTGTGCACACAGTTGGATTCAATGAGCAGGAATCAGACTTGGGAATCTTTAATTTTGTGCCACACAGTTTGCAATTATTTACATGCATATTAGATTATGACTTTGCTTTCCCAAGATGTACTTTTCTCTGTAGTGCTGGTTTTTAAGTCCTTATTTTTTCCTTGTATCATACTAAAATAGCTGCTAGTGTCAGATAAAACAGCAAGAAGAGCCCCATAAAGGCCTGTTGTTAAATAAATGGAAATGACAGAGTGAAAGAGCAATTCTTTTCCCATCCTGATTTGGTGGCCTCCAGAGATCACTGGGAGTGAACACTTCAGATGTAGCTGAACACAGAGCTGTGCCTGAGCAGTGGAACAGAATCAATAGGCAGCAGATGAAAATTATTCTGTTTGTTTCCATGAAAATAACTGCTAGATGTTTCAGAGTGTCAGTAACGACAGTTATTATCTGACAGGTAAAACTTCTTCAGAAAAAGGGCTTTCAAAGAGATTTTGCAAGCAGGAGACGTGTTTGCTTGCATTTATCTCAGTGTGATTATGTTCATTATCAATAATTAGTTCCTGTATCCTGCCAGTGTGGTTGACCCATTCCAGTCTGTTTTGAGGGTGATGAAATGTATTTATTTATTCACCAAATGCAGTCAGGGAAATACACAATACTGCCACACCTTTGCAGTAACATTCCTCAGGATAATTTTGATCTTTGTTCCTCACTTTAGTCCTGCACTGTGTAATTTAATGCTTTGTTTAATAATTAAGGGTGTGTTTTCCTTGTGCTACTTCATTGATTTTCTTTCCCTCTCCAGTTCTTGGACTGAGAGTTCTGGTTAGAAGATGGGCACAGCTCCTCTCCTAACTCAGCACCCTTTATTCGTGTAGTTTGCAGCTATAAGTTAAGTATAATGGTCTCTAGCAAGAGTTTCTTCAAGTAGAAGCTGAAAAATAACTTGTCAAAACTAACAAGTGATAGTGATTCAAAGTAAGCCCAAAGTGATAAGGTCAGTTTGCACGAAGTTAGTGCTTTAACATCTGTGGATCTTCAGATGTCTCCCAGTTTTCACTCACCACCAATATTTTCTGGATTTTGAGGAAGTAGCCTGAGTAAAGTCTGTTTCTTCCAAGTGAATCTCAGGTGTCTTTTTGTTACCTTTGTCAACACTGCAGTTCATTGTGCTCTATTATTTTCAGCAGATTGACATTGTTTGGAAAGTCCATGCTATGAATTTTCGTTTAACTTCTACTGCCAAAGCCTGTGGGTTTTGATTATTCTTTTTCTGTGTGCAATTTTGGTCATGCAATATAAGGAAGATATCAGGCCATTAGAGGAGGACACGAGGATGGGGAAGGGCCTTGAGGGGAGGTGTGTGAGGACACTGAGGGCACTTGGTGTGTTCAGCTGGAGCAGAGACTGAGGGGAGACCTCACTGCCTGAGGAGGGGCAGGCACTGATCTCTGCTCTGTGGGGACCAGGGACAGCACCCAGAGAATGGCCTCAAGTTGTGTCAGGGGAGGTTTAGGCTGGATAGCAGGAAAAGGTTCTTCCCCCAGAGGGTGGTTGGGAACTGAACAGGGTCCCCAAGGAAGGGTCACAGCACCAAGGCTGGCTGGGCTCAAGAAGTGTCTGGGGCACATGGTGGGACTCTTGGGGATGGTCCTGTGCAGGGCCAGGGGTTGGACTCTGTGATCTTTGTGGCTCCCTTCCAACTTGGCATATTCTGTAACTTTATTTTTTTATTTTTCTGTGTGGTGTGCTAAATTTGTGCTGTTTACCAGAACCTCAATGATGTGCTGTTTGTGCATAAAGGGAAGGAATTTTCTAGACATTGTGTGCCCAAGTGTCTTGCCTGGAGTATATACATAGAAGATTGCCTTTGGCTGTACATTAAAAACAATAAAAAAAAAAGGAGGAACAATTGCCAGAATGAATTCTGTAAGAGGAAAATTCATGGAGAATTAATGTCTTCTAGTTACATGGATCTCAGAATTATGACTGTAATGGCAGTTTGAATTGCAGGAATTTTAAATGGAAGGGATAAGTAGCAGTGATGAGTGATATTTTCCAGAAGGAGAGTAGAAATTGTTATTCATTTCCCCTAGATTTAGTAAGCCCCTGGACTTCCCATTCAACATGCAAAAGAAAGCGACATGTGTATAAAGCGGCGCTCAGGGTTACTTTTTCCTGAGTGGTACATGCAAGCTGTGCTATGTTTACCTGATAAAATCTGTGACTGTGCCATTCCATTTGAGGGGCAGTGGGTCACTTCCCCCCAACTCTGTTTCTCTCCACCTGCTGCTGCTGCCAAGAGCACAGCGGTGAGCACAGCAATGGGCTCCCCCCGTACCCAGGGACACACAGCAATGAGCACGTGCCTGCTCTGCTGTTCCTGCCTCGCTGTAAACAGTGTACAAAGAGCATAATCCATCAGATATGGGTGCTGATTGCTGTTCAGCCTGTTTGGCAGAACCACGCTGCACTAGATTCCTTGTCTGAGGGCAGATTAAAGGGATTCATAACAGGCAACCTGATTGCAGAGGATTTGTAGCAAGCAGCTTTGAAATCAAATGATACAGAGGGTAGTGCCTCTGACACGCTGTCGATGTGCTGGGAATCCCAACACAGCTCGTGCAGAGCTGCTGGAATTCCGAAGTGGGCAGACTCCCACTCAGACAGGAGCTGGCAGCATCCAATCAGGGGAGAGGTAATGCACAAATAGACTATTCTTCAGGTTGAAAGGCTTCATATATTACTAACTGTAAAGGGTTTCAGATGCAGTTTTACGAGGTTTCAGCAATAAAAGGGCTTATTTTAATCTTAACCAGAGATCTTGCCAGCCTTTATAACAACATGATATTCTTAAAAGTGCCCAACGATCTAATGAGAATGAGCAGTGCTGATGTTACATTCCAAGGAATATTCTTAGTCCTTTGATCTATAAAACTCAAACTTTCAAAGCTACAGGTGATAAATGAGACTCAATTGCCTCTCCATTCTACAAAAGCATCTGAATCTGCAGCAGGTTAAACATTCTGAGGAGTAAGTGGCTATGGAGAATCACTGGTATGGGCTTAAATCTATTTGGAAACATGACAGCTATTTGAAATAGATGTCATACAGAGAGAATGACATCAGGTTTTGATTTGAGGATTCTAATATAAGATGGCTGCTAATTTGAGACGTGTCATTTCAATGGGATGGCTCAGAAATTTAAATATTTTTGGGAGGTTAGGTGAAGTTTATTATTTCAATCTCAGTTCAAAATTTTAGCCCTTTTAGTCTTATTTTCTGCACGTTGCTTTAATAAATTAAACTCAGAGTTCAGAAGTAGTCTTGAATATTCTTGTTGTAACTACTATAAATACAGGGAAAGCAGTGTATTTTTTAACTGAACCTTGTTTTTGTCCAACTAGTGAGTACTCTTCTTTTTCAGGTCCTCAGAATATATTGTTTCTGGCAGCTGGGACACATGCTGTGCATAGTTCCTGTGGGTTTTCTGGCTTTTCTTTCTTTTTTCTCCCTTCCTGTCTCAGTTCCCCCCAGAGTGACAGAGCACACAGTTCCCTAAAGCAGTGGGATTATTTGAAAAGAGCATGTTTAGAAAGGCAGTAGCAGTCCTATCAAACTGAAGAGTGAACAACAATTCCATTCAATAGGATAATGCTGTGGAATGATTTTTGTGTCAAATTTTAGGAATAGCTGCCATCATTCCATTATAGGTTTATTCCTTCTGATCTTTAGTTCTCTATGACACATGTAGAGCCTTCACTAAAGCCAGTGGGACTTGTGCATATGGAGAAAAATTCATTATCTAGGTGACATATCCTGTGTAATTATACATTTGGAAGGGAGGCTTCACAACCTCCTCAAACCAACACATCAGAAAATATCCTTTAAGTGTTGCTTGTTTATGGGTACTATGATGAGGTTGTTGGAAGCTGGGACGTCAGTGGCACAGATTTGTGCCTAGAAATTCTCATGTAAAGGCAGCCCTCGAGTGACATGTGGGTGATGAGAGAATATTGGCTGCTCCATAAGGCCAGTGCTTGGCCCTTGTGAATTAGCTGGGGATCAATTGTCAATGATTGCAGAAAGTACCCTGGTTATGGATCATTGAACTGACTCTAATTAATTTAAGAGACTGACAGGTTCTGGATTCCAGAGCTGCCTCACTTGCTGGCAGCAGAGAGTAAATGCAGTTTGGTGGCTGATGTTTGGAAGTTTAGAAGACAGTTTTAGGCATTTGAGTAACACCTGTTGTTATTTTTGTTTGTCTGCTTTGTCTTTAGCTTGCACAAATTTAAAACTGGTTTCAGTTTCAAACAGGCTGCCCAAGTACAGGTAGGAAGATGAGAAATGGATTATTCTACCCTTAACTTAGTTCCAAGCAGGAGTGCAAATATTTGAGTCAGTTGCCCGTTAGTTATTTAACTATTTGTAGCTGAAAAAATGTACATCAGTAACAGTTATCAGATTCAGCAGAACTCTAAGAAAACTGGAAAGTTAAAAAAAAAAAAAGGCATTGCAAGGTTTAGCATATGCTGCCTGTGACATTTGGAAGAGAAATTTGACTTGCTGGGAAGTTTCAGAAGCAATTCCTTTGATTTGCATCCTCCCTGCCCTGCCTGTGGCTGTGCAGGCTTGGGAAGGAAGGACTCTGTTCAATCAAGTGATAGATTTGTTGGGCCTGAAAACAAATTAAGAAGTGCTGAAGTGGTAGTGAAGAAAATCAAATAAAATCCAATAAAATTAGAGAGGAGATTTTAAAGAAAAGGCATGATTTGTTTATGTACCTCTCAATACTTAATTGATGGGTGTATGTGGAACATAACTTTAATGTCATTCAATTCTTTAATGCCTGTTCCTTTAAAATACCCAACATAATGAAGTGAAGCCAATAAGGGTTTTAACCTTCCCAGATGTCAAAGGATTTTTCAACCTCTTGAAACATTATCATCATCACTGGATAGATGTGCTGGGTGTTTGGTTTTTGTTAAGGAAAAAGAGCATCCCTATAAGGGACAGCCAAATGGTGGAAAACGTGCTTAAATCCCCACTTTGGTATGTTTAACTGCTCTTGTTGCCTTAACACAACCACTGGTACTAAATTAAATCTCATGTTATTAAGAGGTATAGTGTGATGTGGCAATTGAGCTGGTTTTGGTAAATGTGAATTAGTGATGGCTGTATCTGTCATTGTATACCAGTAAGCAAATAACTTCCTTTTTTATAATTGGTCTGCCTCTGCCCTTGAAAATATTTGAGCCTTAAGGACTGAAAACTAATGACAGAAAGAGGTATGAATACCCAGGGAGCTAAGGGTAACACAGCAATCTGATGTAAAAATTTAATGAGCTTTCTTTTGACACTGTGATTTGTTTTAGGAAATTTTTCTAGTGAACAAGGCCAGAAGCCATATGTAAATGAGCTTTTCTTGAGACTTGTGCTTGCCAGACAGCTGCAGGGAGGGTTGGGGTGATAAAATGATATTGCACATAATGGGGTTAATGAAGATTACAAGTTACTTCCTTCAGGGAAGTGTACTCTGTTCATTTTTTTCTTTTGTTTTAAGCAAGCTGAGTGAAAGTCAGAAGTTCAAGCCAGTGTTTAAAATATTGTGATATCTAAGTGGAGTTTGAGGCAACATATCACAAATTGCAGGGGGCTAATTAGCTATTGGGATCTCATGTGATTCTTGTGTTTCTTTGTGTGTGCAGTTTTCACTTCAGAAACTAACACCTTATGAGCACCTTCCTTTATAAATACTTCTTTAAATTCATAACCAATCCAAATGATTGAAGAAGAAACTATCGGGCTTGTCCCTAGGCCTGTGCATATCTTTGCAATACTGAGATAAAATACTTAGAAAAGACAATACCAAAAATCTGTAAGTTGTTATTTAGACCTGCTGAAAAAATTCTGACAATAGTGATTTGAGTCTTTAGATTAATGAGCAGCTGCAGAAAAAACTTATTTACTCAGGAAATGAGTAGAGAGACTTAGGAAAACCTGTTTGTGTCTAAATGCAAGCTGCCAGAAGGTAATGCACTTCAGCAAAGACTTACAAAGCTGAGTTGTTACCTCATGAAAATTAAGTATTCTGGATACTTCTCTGTCATGCAGTGAAGTTAGATTTTTGGGAAGTGCCAAAGGCAGAAATCTTTGGTGCTTTATAGGAATTTGAAAGGAAAACAGAGGCAGTGGTGGATGTGTTTTTGTCATACTGAGAGAACTGTGCCCTGGATTTTTGGTTATCCAAGTGCTTGAGTCCAGATTGTTTTAAGTTTTACTTAATGTATCATGGAAGGGGAAGAATTGCTTGGTTATTTTGTGGAAAAATAATCATAATCTGTTACATCAAGTCCAGTGCTCCACTGACTTCAGAGATCCACTATAAAGAACAGTTCCTCTCTTCCTTTTCCCTTGCATTAAATCACTTTGGTGTTAAACTGTCTTTAGTCCTGCCTGATTCTCCTCTGATAAATAAACAAATTTGAAGATAGTTCTCTAAGTGGTCATGTTAAAGATGGAAGGTTAGAACAACACTTTAGGTTAACAAACTCATCTGTGTGTCTGGTAAACACTTAAACTGGGTGTATCTTTTTAAAGCTAAAATTCCAGCAGATGAGCCAAAGAGGAGGCTTTTCCTACCAACAGCTTTGAGGCTTTTTTCCTTTGGGGCGTTTAATACCTCATGTACTGAGTATTGAAAAGGTGGTGCCCACAAGAGCAAGGTATTTGTGAGGCAAGACCGTACTGAAATGTCCACTTAAAGCAAATCAAATCAGTACATGTGTGTGTGCCAATTGCTGCTTGTTTTTAATGTTTTTAGTTTCCTTAAATTCCTAATCCTTAGTGCTGTGCCCCTGTAGGTGGTGTAGGGAAACAGATGATAGAGGCTGTTGTAGTTCACACCCGAAGCAGAGCCAGAATAGAGACAGAAGGTGTTTGTTTAGTTTTAACCAAAGCACAGCCTATGGGATGATGTAGCACAGTGACAGGGACAGACAAACACAGCTGCTCTGCAGTCAATGGCCCAAGAACTGAGGCAGTTTGCAATGCCCAAATGAAGCAGGAGAATTCCTCAACTCAACACTTGTTCAAGATGAAGAACTCTTCTAACCATTCCTGACAGAGAGGAGCAAAATGGTTTACTTCTAAAACAGAGACACGTTCTGAGGCACTCTCAATGCATAATTTTGCAAACTGTGACACAAGATAGAAGGGAAGCTTCAATGCACACTATGACTTTGAGCTGCTGCCCAAGCTGTGCTTGCTGGAAAGATGCCTTCCTCTCTGGATAAAGTCCTGAGATCAAGCCTCAGATACACTCGAGACAGGAGGAGTGCAAAGGTACTTTTTACCCATTTTAAGTGCCCCTCTGCTGAGGTCCTGCTGGTAGAAGCTGCTTATCAAATCTACTTGGCAGTGGATTTTTGCTGGCCTTTGGTGTGGTCACTCCAGGTAAATGCATTCACAGTGTTACTTCACTGTTGTAACCTGAAAGCTTGTGGAAAAGCACTGTCAGGAACCTCACAAAGTGCACCTGAGGGAAGTGCAAAGTCCTGCATAAGGCAGGGGGAACCCCATTCATTGGTACAGCCTGGTACCCATTGGAGGGCTGAGTAGCTGGAAAGCAGCTCTGCCCAAAACCACCTGTAATTCCTGCTAGTCAAAAAATTGAACAGAAGCCAGCAAAATACCCTTGCAGCACAAAAAAAGGGCCAACAGCATCCCGGGGTGCACTTGGAAGAGTGTGGTCAGCAGGCTGAGGGAGGTGGGAACTTGGATTTTTATTCTTAAGGCTCCTTAATTTCAGTCTTCTATTACAGCATGTTTCATTTGCAATCTGTGCTGTTCTGGTGCCTTGAGTCACACTTTCTCTGTTGTGCCCTCTCAGCCTGTTTTTAATTTCATTCTTCTGTTACTTATTTGCTTTTCTGCTTCATTCCATGTCACCATAGAATCGATTGGGTTGGAAAAGACCTCTGAGATCATCGACTCCAACCCTTGGTCCATCTCTAGTCCATTTACCAGATCATGGCACTCAGTACCACGGCCAATCTGCGTTTAAAAATC
>JAWWEV010000022.1:6800737-6911429 GCA_035583235.1 Hafferia zeledoni | reverse complement strand
AGTTCTAGACAGTGCTGAGGTCACCTCTGAGCCTCCTCTTCTCCAGGCTAAACAACCCCAGCTCCCTCAGCCTCTCCACATAGGGCTTGTGCTCCTTGTTTATCCTTATCCTAACTTATATTTAGCTTTTGGCAGTAAAAGCATTCTGACCCTTTCTTTCAACTGGGCTGTTCAGGAGGTTGTTGTTGTTTCTGTCATAGGAAGAAAGAGAAGTAGTTGAACATTTCTGATACTGTTCAGGTTATTTATATATTAAAAAAAAAATCTCCAAAACCAGGTTCCTTGGAGCACAGCAGGAATCAAACATGATGCTGGTTATAATGCCTTTTTCTTGGATGCCAACAGTGCTTGTTCAAGTTGCCTTGTTTTGTTTGCAACTTCTTTGTTGCCATACTGGACTTTCTTCTGCAGAAAGGCACAATTCTGCAGGTGGTACCTGGTGAAACCCCTCTGTGAGCTGTGTGTGCATCTTTGTGTGGTGGTCTATGCCCGTGTTGCTGGTTTAGTGGTACCGGTCCTTTAAAAATGTCTATTTTAAATTATGATTTCTACAAATTGGAGTAATTTTAGGGAACAGTCTATGATGCTTTCATTAACATCTGGCCATTCTCAAAGCCATGCTGGATATCTTTCCGTGAGTGTGAGGGACACAATTTTCTAGCTGGCACATCACAACTATTTCAGAATGTCAGTTGACTATTATAATACCAGAATAGGCAGAAAAAATAGGGAATACAGTTCACTGGCACTATTACCTCTTAGTAAGTTTGTACAAAGATGATCTATTTTGTATTATGAACTGTAAGACATCTTTTGCTATATCAAATTGAGGTCTGTTGCTGTCTTCTAGTTTGCAGAACGTGTTATGTTTTACTATAGGTATCTGTAATCCTTTGATTGAAATAAACCTTTATTCTGAACTTGTACTTTTTAATGTCATGTGGAGATGATTTTGGTTAGAGGGCATCAGTGTTTCCTGCTGCTGCTTTTCTTTCTGTTGTTCTGCTATTGCACTGAGGATTGTTTTGTGGTAAATACTCTTGATGGCTGCCACGATTTGAGAGGGTGCATTATTCATATGAGTGTATTTGCACCTTTTAACTCCTGTGAGGACAAGCTTTGTGTTTTTTTTGATAAATTTGTTGTGCTTATGAATCTCCTTTCTAACAGTAACACACCCACTCCCACCTTTGCCTCTGCACTTTGCAGAAGTGCCCCAGGTGGTTGTGGGTGAGTCCTGAGGGTCTGGGTGGGTGTTGGAGTCCCCTGTGCCTCGTGGGGCAGTTTCTGCTCTGTCACTGGCAGTAGTTTTATGTTAGATAAATGTTGCCCTATGAGACACTCCCCACCTTTCCTCTGGAATTGAAGTTACACTCCATATTTCTACCAGTTGATTGTAGAAACTGTAAGGATTTAATGTTAATTATTGTGTATTGTATAGAAATTGTCTGTATAGACTGCACACTGTGTAATATTAAGGGAGAAAACCATAGATTTTTCTTTGATATAGAAGATACAAAAATTATAAATATAATTATACATATTTAATTTAAAATGAAATTATAAGCATAATATATATATTTAATTTTGTTTCTAATTTGCCTAACCATTCACTCCATATTTACAAAAATCTACTTCTCATTTAGATTACCATTTAAAAATTATCATATTCTGTGGAGCACATCTAGGAAATGACCTTTCTTCACTTGAAATGCTCTAAAATTAACTTTTCATAGGCTGCAAGTAGCACTCCAGAGACAGGTTCTTTAATGTACTGGTTATTGCTTTCAAAGTACTCTTAATTGCCTAAATTAATAATGACTTTTTTTTTCCTTTGGTTCTTAGAAGGGACAAATGAATTTGAATTGCCCTCTAAAGAATTGTATCTCTGGCCATCTTCTTCTGATTACTTTTTACATTCATTATGAAATTTCAAGGAAAAATAAAACAGTAAAGTCACCTTCAGTGTGTTTTCTGTTTGTGAGAGAAGCAAAGTGATGGGAACTCCACTTAAGCAGTTCTTGGGAAAGAACAGAGACTGCAAAAACAAGGGGAATTCGTCAGCAATGAATGGCACTCGTGTGCAAAGGCAGTGGGAGCACTCCTGACTTGTTTAAGGATAGATATATTCCTATTCATCCTAAAATATTGATGGAATGACACTGTTATATAAAGAAAGGCCAACACAAAAAGATTTCTGACCTGATCTGAAAAGCAGAGGAAAGAACAAGCCTGTTTTGTGAGTCTTTATATATTTTTAAGAATGTTAAAGTAAAGCAAATATAAAATCTTCCCCAGTTTATTTTTTCCCCCTAGCTGTAAGCTTGACTCACTAATGTGAAAATCAGCATTATGGGATGGACGTGGGTTTCCAGCATTCCATCTGACAGCTCAGAAGAGAGACAGAAAATTAGTCAGGAACTTTATTAATCACTTGGGAATCAGCTGAGTGTGTAATTAGCCCAGAACAGCTTTTTAAAATGTTGCATATAAGGTATGGTAAATCAATTCCAGCTCAATAAATCAGGCTTGTTTGCAAACTTGAACTTCCCAAAGCAGCACATTGTGAATGCTGATACCCCAGCAATTGGTAGCAGGCTCGTTGCTGCTGGTTATTGGTGTCTTGGGCCCTTGGTGGCAGCACTCAAATTGAGAAGGGAAAGGTGGGAAAGGAAGAGGTTGAGAACTCGCAGCTCAGGCCCCTCTTGTGTCGGTGCCAGACTGAGGGCACCAAGGTGGGTGCACACTCAGGTGTGTGCCCGTGGCTTGGGATCTCCCTCTGCACACACACCTGGGAATGACAGGAAAAATAGAAATATATCTCATGTCCTGTGCTAATGCTGACTGGGGGAGTAATAACAGTGAAACAAATGGGGTAGGTGGAAGCAAAGTAAATAACTATGGTCATTTCATGTAATGGTTTCTTTAAGAATTTTTTTCCTAACTCCTGTATTATAGCTGCTATTTTAATATTAATGTTAAATATTACTCATAAACAACAAATCAGATGTACCTTTAATTATTAATTCAAGGAAAAATAACTAAGAAGGTAGGAAGACTATGAGTAGAATTTGGTGCTCTGTTTCTGTTCTTAAAATTTCCTGTGTAAAGAAACTAAAATGGCTCTAAGTTTTTTTGATTTTGTTTGTTTCTTTTTAATAGAAATTTATAACACACTGTGAAGGTCACAATTGCAGTCTGAATTTGTTTCAAAGGGAATTCAGCTTCATTTTATGTGGGGTTTTCCCTGGAAAAATGCAAGACTTGACATTGCAATGCTAATGTTCTTCCCATCTTCTTTTTTTTGGAAAGCCTGGCTTGCAGTTTCAGCAGTCCCAGTGCAGTGTATTTTCCCAACACAGGGGTGCAGTTGTTTGTTCTGTAGATGTATAATTTGCTGGTAGGAGCCATTTACCAGCCCTGCTTTCAGCTGACCCACAGCAGGAGCCCCACATGCAATTCTGGCAAGCAGCTGCTGTGGCAGAGCCCAAGGTACTCCATCTTTGCAGCCCATTATGCCATGGCTTTAGTGAGTTTATTAATCAGCAAAAGTAACATTACAATAATGTTAGGTGTAAAGTAGAGAGATACCATTTAATTGTTTAAATTTTAATGGTGGGTTCACTAGAAAACTGGAAATGAAAATTCTCTCCTAGCATGGCAGAGAATGCATCACATACCCCGATTCCCTCTCTTAACTTTTTGGATTTCTACAAGTAGAAGAAAAATCTTATTTGATGATACAAATGTTTAGGTATGGCTGGGTCTTCAGCAGGTTTTCAGATTGTGCTTTTAATCTGCATGTATATATTGGGCTCCTTCCATGCAAGTGATGAGCTGATAAATGGGGGAAAAAAAGGTGTTTTGTACACAGAAGCCCAATTCTAGGGAATAACAACTGAAATTTTTGTGTCACTGTCATATAAGACTGAGGAGATTCCCAGGTATTGCGATACTTGGCATGGCACAGTAGAGAAGAGATAGTTCTAATTCTCTTCTTCCCATAGTCACAGTTCTAGAGGCTGTCTGAGATTGGAAAATGGAGAGCCCAAAGTGCCACTTTATTTCTCTGATCATAACTGAATCACAACAGGTTTTAATAAGAGGAGAGGTTTCCCAGGGAAGGATTTTTGATATGCCTTAGAAGGTTAATCTCACCTTCAATAGCAGTGTGTGCCTTACCTTAAAGTAAGAACATGTTGCCACAGCTGGGACTCTTGGTAATACCCCAGTTTGCTTAATTGCTTGGTGTTGCTTTCATAATTGAGACCCATTAATTCAACACATGTTAAGAGTGGGGATGGACTCTGAAAAGTCTTGTAGTCCCCTGCAGTTCTGAATCTCAGAGTGGTTTGGGTTGGAAGGGACTCTAAAGCTCATTTGATTCCAACCCCCTTGCCTTCCTCCAGACCGGGCTGTTCAAAGCCCCATCCAACCTGACCTCAAACACATTGCACAGATTTTAAAAGGATACTGAAAAGATTACCCTAAGGAGATGGGTTTCATTAACACTATCTGAGAGAACTGATTTCCCACATACACATTTGTCCCTGTTTTGCTGCAATTGCTTGGACCAAGAACTTGTGGCATAGCTGGAAAGGTCGTTACAGCTGAAGGCGCAGAGGCCCTTCTGGCACCTGTGGCACACCCTGCCCTTCACTCACACTTGCAACTTCGAGAAATTTAGCAAACAGCTGATCTGCCCTAAGGTTTCAAATATGAGTCAGTGAGTCAAAAGTGGAAAGATTTTAAGTACTACAAAGATTTTCAGATAAAAGTGTGTGGGCTGTTTATACATACCACCATCTGTTATTTTATTTTTTTTAATGACATTTTCCCTCGATGTGTGTCTGGTCTTGGCCATACTGTTACAAATCTAGTAAAATTAACTGGTTTTGTTCTGTTGGGAGGCACAAAAGCAAAACACATGGGATGAGAAGGAAACATTGGACTTGCTGGAAAAGGACCCTTCTAGTCTGCTGAGCACATTGCAGGCCTTGGCAAGTGGCATCTGTAGAATAGTTGCTGTTTGTGGAAGCTACACAATAATCATAAGCCCTTTGTGTGGTTCATTAGCAGTTAGAGACTACTCTTGAAGTGATGTGTGAAATACACAGTATTTTCTCAGAAGCTTCTAGAATAAAAAAAGGAAATCTGATTAGAGCAGTATCAGAGAAGGCACTGGGATGTGCTGTTAGAGCTTGAAATCTTGTTAGACTACAGCAAGTTGAAGGCAGGGCAAATTTTCTGCTTCAGCAAGTTATAAGGGTCTCCTCGACATTTTCAGCCATAAATAATTAGCTCATGGTGATGATACTTCAGTTTGTTCCTTCTCTTGCAGCACAGTGTTTTGAAGCAGAGCAATCTGCTGGATGCAGATAAGCATTTACTGAAAGTCATTATAAGGTAACAGGAAATTGTTCAGAGACCTCCACTAAAGCTGAAGTTAAATAACCCCAGGAGCAAAAACTACACACTAATGGTCCAGCTACATTCACATCTTACACTTAATCATTATTTAATAATTTATAACTGAGAAAGATTATATGATGGTGTGTTTTCTCACTGCTGGATTACAGATTTGAAGTAACCTGTGTATAAATAGAGGAGGGTGTTCTTTTCCTCAGCTCTCAAACAGGCATGGCAAGTGCCATTATTTCCTGCTCGGCTTGGGAGAGTGTTCACTTGGGTTGTTTAGCGTTATTCAAGTTAGTGACAAATGCAATAAATGTTACAGGTATTTTTATTTCTGCTGGCACAGGACAGGAAGTTGCCCTGCTCCTTTGAAATGTTGAGAAGGTTATTTGTGGAGGTATTGGGCTGTTTGGTGGTTAAACAACAGCATTGCTGGGTTTTGTGTTTTAAAACTAAAGTGGCTGTGGTCGTGGAGCAAACTGGGGCAGAGCTGAACCAGATCTGTTCTGCATGGTTGGAACTGGAGGGCAGAGCTGGTAACTCCAATAAGCTGTTGGCAGCTGGGCTTGCTAACAGGAAATGGGGAGTAGTTTTGCAAGTGGGCTCAAGATAAGCAGTGTGTGTGCGTATATATAGATATATATATATCTTTATATACATACACACACATATATACACACATATACATAGGTTTTGGGAGTTTTTAAAAACAAAAACATTAGCAAACCTTTGAATAATACAAGCATTCATTGAAACCTACACTATATTAAATTTCTTCTTTTACAAGTAATCTAATGCTGAAGAAGGTTCATTAGTTTTAGCACCTCACTAAGTACTGTCTATTCACTCCTCAAAGATAAATTGAGTAGTTGTAACAGAATTTCAGAGTTATTTGCTGGTAAAACTGGTTAAAAATGTTAAGACCTAATGATCTGTTGTGAGCATAACTTGTTATGAGCAACAGGTTTGACACCAACATTTGATTAATGTGGGTTTAGTTCTAAAGTTTTTTTTATGGTTGCATTTGAAAATTATCAGGTAAATTTTTATTATACATTATTTTTAAGATGATATATTTACAGGCATTATTACAAAACATGAAGGCCAGCTGAGATATAATTTATAGGAATCATTTGAAAATACATTATTTATTGTAATTTTTGAATTGGTTAGTCATAATTTTTCTTCCTCCCCATAACTTTTCTAATTAAAAAGCCAAGGTTAAATTTTGGTGACCAGTTTTGTTTGACCCACCAATGTATAAATGCAAAAGACAACATAATAATGCTCAATATTACTCCATTAACTCCAAGAGTTTGTAGTCATTAGGTCCAGGATTACATTAGCAAACAAAGTTCATTACAGGCTAATGCCATTTTGTGTAATACTCCCTCTAACGTGTCTTTAATTTATGGCATTAATCATCAATGACAAAAATTATAACCTTTTAGGACCTCCTTTCAACTAATGCAAATTAAGCTTCACAGGATGTCAAATTGCTATTGATGGCCACTCTGCCAAACAAATGAATGTGACTCTCTGTTCCTTCTCTGAGGAAAGTTCTGTAAGAATTAGGAAAGTAACATATTTCCTACCTTAATCTGGAGTAAATTAATCAAAGGGGATTCTCCATGGGAATGAAATGCCAGAATTGTCATTCACATTTCTGAAGTAAAACCTTGCTCATTGTCTTTTGCTCTCCAAAGAGATGCTGTTAAGTAGTGGGTTCTCAAAATAGAACTACTTCATTTACTTACATTAGTTTATAGGACAAAAGGAAATAGATACAGGACAATCAAGAAATATTTTTCATTTTCATTTATTAGTGGGATTTTTGGATGTGAGTATAATAATCCCACTATGAAGGATGGTAGAATAGACCTTTCTCTCAAACTTGTTAAATAGGCAACCTAAAATTGGCCTAAAATTTTAATTGACCCAATCCCATGGTATCAGAAAGCTTTTTATTATTAATAATCTGTGTTTAATACTTGTTTTTCACCTCATTTTTTACTCAGTACACCTGCAGCTTGCAGTGTTGGCTTTTTGTATTGAGAGAGTTCATCCACTTGTGCTGGTTTTTCCCCCTGAAATTATCTTCTCTTCATGAAGAAATAATGTAGTTGGTTGTTGCAGTAGTCATTTAGGGGTTAAAAATACAGGGTTAAGGTGATTCCAGGTTGGGAATGGGCATTAGGGACTAATATCATCCTTTAAGAAACACAAGTCCTGTAAGTCTAATGAGTCTTTGGCTCACAAAAGAAAAGTAACATCTAAGCTATTTGAACTCCTCCTCTTCCTAAGCAAAGTGCTCCTTCCCCTCTCTGCCTCCTCCCAGCAATTCCTTTGGATATAAACATGCTTCTAATTATCCAGTGAGGATTTTATGGTTGATGTGAAGGCAGAGGGATTGTGCTCAGGCTTGGGCTCCTGCAGCCACGGGCACAACTGGTGTTTGGGCTCAGCACTGTAAAGCAAAGAATGATCAAAAGGCAACAGAAGGTTTGATTATCAATACCATAACATAGACATATTTTGTATGTAACAGGCAAATGCTGATCACTATCAAAATGAGTTTGAAAGCACATTTAAAAAAAAGTAGAATTTTGATGTGTGGGGTTTTTTCTGTTTGTTTGTTTCAGGCTGTTAATGGCTGCTTTGTGGATTAAATATCAATGTTGTAAATGTTTTGTTGCAGTTTCTGAAATGCATGTATGAAATAACCTCACTGGGAAAGTTCACTCCTTTTAAATAGAAGTGGCATATCCTTCACTGAGAGGGGAATTTCAGACACCATTTGACTGTTTATGATAAGAAAAATGGAAAGAAGTCTATTTATGCAGAGGATGGATGAGATGGTCCAGTATATTCCAGAAATAAACTTCAGCTGAAAGTGTGAGTGTTCCTAGAGGGGCAGAGTTATTTAAAAGACAGGTGGGGTGGAAAAACTGTGACACTCTTGAGCAGCAATATATTTGCAACTGCTTAATTTCCAAATTTTCTTTGTTCTGTGATTAAAATACTTTAATTCTGCACTTTCTGGGGAGCAGAGTGAACAATGAATTTGCAACATTCTGGCTGAAGAGTCAGTTCTTTTTACATGTCTCTGCCTTTTATTTACATTTATTTACTTATCTACATGTACTCTTTCAGTGTCCTTGGCCGAACTGGCACACCACAGCCTGACTGCAAAGGGCTGGCTCCCAACTCCTGCCTCACCACTTGTAAAGCAGCACAATATTCCTTCATACTTACCTTAGAAACCAGGGCAGGATAAAGCACAGGGCTATAGATACGATGCTGCCAAGGCCTGAATTGGCATCCAGAGCATGCACTGACACCCCCAGAGGGAAAGGCTCGTTGTTAGCACATGCTGAAGATCATCCCCTGCCTTGCTCCCGGTGCTGGCCAGGTCAGACCAGCACTGCAATGTGCTGTAATCAGATTTAATTGTCCCAGTGTACGTGTACTGAGAGCCAGTGTAGGTGTGCCCAGAAAAGACTGTCAGTTTTATTCCAATTTTAATATTTTGAGAAGAATATTGAGACTGAAGGCTGTGTTGGGTGAAAGCCTAACTGAAAATAATTGGCTTGCAGAGAAGATACTGTTCTACTGATGGTCTGTGATATTTCCTCTGGAGTATGTCACTGTCCCCTAACTTGAAATGAGATGGCACCAGGATTCACAACCCAGTCTGTGTGCACAGGGCAGGATTAGCAGGACTTGGGTCATACCTGAGAGACTTTGATAGAAATTTCACAGAAGATGGATGTGCTTATCTTGAAAATGACTCTGTTGATGCTCCCTGATTGAGTCACTGTGGGGATTTGTCAGTCCTGGCCAGCACAGGGACATAGTCTGTGTCCTGGGAGGTAAAACAGTGATTAGCAGGTCTGCTTTTCTGCAAATACAAATGAAATAGATAAATGTGGGACTCAAAATTGATACAGCCTCACTTTGAAAGGTCTATGAAACTTTAGCTTAGGTTGCCAGCAGGTGTGCAGCTCTAATGAGAGCACTTTTTAGAATGGTATTTTCTAATAAAAGCATGTAATATCTGCCCCTATAGTTGGCTATGCAGGCCTTGCACTAATCATAGTGCCAGCATGTGCCCCTTTTTGGAGCTGCTATTTGAAAACTCCTGGGGGATCCTGAGAAGGAGCAGTGGCAGCAAATCCAGCACCCTGAGCACATCTTGGTGCCTGACTGTAGGATTACCTTGGAACGACTGAGCAATTTTTCCTGGGTCTGCAGCTGCAGCTGAGTCTCTTGGTGTAGTTCACGTCTGTGCTTCAACCACTATTAAGCCTTTATACACTAACATTGTGTGTAGGTTGAGTGGGAAAGGTTTGAAGGAAACTTTAATGCTGAATGTGTATGCTGTGAGCACACACAGGGAAAATAATTTAGCCTGTTGCCACAAGCAGCACTGTTTTACAGTGCAAAGGATTATGGAATGTATCATCTGAAAACTGAGATGCTGTGCTGAGTTGATTCCCCCCATCAAATGCTGATCTGCCGATCTTTGCCCAGCTTAGCTTTGCCATTGAATTTGCACTATTCATCTTGCTTGTAAATGTGATGGGGGGCTGTTTAACTTGTTTGTAGTGCTTCAAAATTACTGCTTTGGGGCTCAAGTCATGGCATCCTTTGCAACAAGGCAGTGCCAGGAAAACAAAGTGTGGAAACTTTTTTTCATAATAAATTTATGGTCAGTGGAACTGCTGTATTTCTTACTGTAGTTGTCAGCCAATTAACTGTATATAAAGGTCATTCCTACCAAATGCTGAATGTACTCAGAACATTCTTTGACAGCAGCAAGGTCACCTGCTTCCTATGTTTACTTTCATTGTTAATAAAGTGCATATTTTTTCTGAATGTTAAGCTGAATTAACATAATTATGTGTGACAGGTAGTTTTCTGAGCGATAGGGAAGTGCTTAGGGAGTGGATTTTTAATAACTTGAAGTATGATATATAAGTTGAAAATTGCAGCCTGGTAAATGGGTTTATACTGATGAGAAGAGCTCACCAAACAAGTCAGCTGAGGGAACAAATTAATAATTAAGGTGTTGAGGTGTGAGAATATATTAAAAAAGAGTTTAGGGCCCTGGAGGAAATGTGGACAGCTATTTCAGGTTTGTCTTGTTTTTCTGAAGAGAATAATTCACAAGTAGAGGTCAGCTGTTATTAGAGAAAATACACAACATACCCAGCTGGCTTCGTACATTTTCAGTGTCAGCCCTTAAGGACAAGGAATGGGATTTTCATGTTTCTGTAACACATCTGTTACTGAAAATATTGGGGTTCTGTCCCTGAAAGTGTGTGAAAAACCATGTTATTCTGGGAAGTGTTAGCAAGCTGTAGAGTCAGATCTGGCTAAAGAATGTTTAGGCATCTCAAGTAACAAAAGTGAAAACTTAAAAAGAAATATGCAGCTTTTTTGAAATTCTTGGAAATTCTTCTTTCTTCAGAATACTTTGCATATTGACCACTTCTTTTCTGAGAGAGAGAGGAGCATTATAGTGATAATTTCTCTTTTGATTTGCAATTCTGCAGTATAACCTGGAGTGGGAGGGAAAGAAATTCTGGTTATCTGCTGGCCCTGATGCAGCTGTGAGGATGAGGAGTTTCAGCATCTGATATGAGTTAGGCTGCCTTCAGTTTTGTTTCCAGTTTCAGTGACTTGAAAGGGATCTGTATTTTGCCAAGGAAAGGACATTTCATAAGTGATACACTCTTAATAAATGTCATTTTTCTTGATGCACTAACGTTGTTACTGTGCTTTCTAAGCGTTTTAATTAAATGATCTTTTTCTAAGGCTTGGAATATCAGTGGTATGACTTGTAGTCATACACTGGTGACAGCACATTCTGTTTCTATAGCCTGAGCAGATATTTTATTTATGTTTTATGCAGAATAATGGAAGCAACATAATTAGACAGTAATTTGTGACTTCCAATGTAAACATTTTAGGAGTTGTGTAGTCAGAAGCAATTGCTAATTAGAGAGCTGTTAGCTAAACATATATAATTGGGCACAGAGTGACAGGCTATTCCAAACAGCAGGCTATTTATAACTCCATGCTGTTCTTAAATTATATTTTGGTTAATGGACTTTGGACAGTGCGTAAAAGGAGAGTTTTGTGATTTGATCTGCACTTTAATTTCTTTAAATAAAATGAAACCTTGCAAATGTGAATGCCACACAGGCTAGCTGTGATAATTAAAAGGTATTATTAACTAGATGACTTTCTGGCTGAGCCATTTTCTAATTTCTTCAGGAGTGTGGACTCCCTGAAGAGAGTTATAAATTCAAGTATTACTTAATTATGCTTTTAACAATAAAGGGCACTTTAATCAGCAACCTCTCAGAAACCCTTCTCCTGTAGTCATTTATTCAAACAATGAAAAAGTCAAGAGATACTTATATTATAAAGTCTTCTAAAAGTACAATGTATCTATTCACAGGCCCTAATTTATGTTTTACCTGTTCTGTCGATGCTTTCCCTTCAGTATCAACAGAAAGGTATGATTTTTAATTCAGCTGTGGGTTTCAGTGTCCACCCTTTGTTTCTTTGATTCTTGTTTTGTTTTATTTTTCTCTATGTGCTGTTCAACCCTTGATACAGTGTCTTTTTTATTTTTTTCTACAAAAATGAATGGATCCAAGGGGAGAGAAACTCTGCCCACACCAATCTCTGACTGAAAAATGTTGAAGGAACTCAATGAAAGAGGAAGTCCTTCCTTGTAAGTGTGGCCAATATATTTAAATTAATCTCCTTGATGTTTCTGCTCAAACCAAAGCTGTATTTTGGCTTGTTAAATGGGCACCAACCCAGCTGAACTGCATAGAGCAAATAAATTCTTTGGATTTATACCCTTGTTACTGAGAGAAACTACTGGAACCAGAAGGTCTAAGAGTCTTTGTAGTGCTGAACTGATCATAATGTTAATTAACATTTATTCCCCTGTGAGATTTAAATGTTTATCTTCAGTGTCCTCATCATATATTTGAGTATGGTTTTGCTCTTAGAACACAAACTTTCTCTTTTGAGGTTTTATAAATAGTGATTTGGGCTCATAGGTATAAAATACCACTTTTCCCAACAATGGCTACTGAGTTGATAATCTAGAATTTTGTCAGCTGGTAACTTATATTCATCCCTTAAAGTGAAGAACAGGCATTACATATTTCTAACTGGCCATCTCTAAACAGATATTAAATTATACTTAAAGAAAGGCTGCTGTATATTTTTGTATTTTTGGGGTTTTTTTCCCTTCTCATTAAAGAGAGTCAGGATTGCTAAATAAATCTCCTGCCAAGCCTTTTAGAGTACCTGGATGTTTATGAAAGCTGAGAATTAAGTATTATTGCCTATACAGTGTTACAAGAGCAGTGAGTCATAAAGAAAGATTTCTATTGATATATTTCAGCTTTGGGGCAATTTGCATTGATCAAAACGTCACATTATGAACAAAGAAAAGCAACAGCAAGTTTACCAGTACTCCTGCTGTAAAGGATTGTGTGTGGCATATCTTATTTTTGAGAACATTAAATGGGGCTACAAGTGTTCCTCTTTGGTTTGGGAGAGTTCCTGGATCATGGCATATGTACAGAAGTAAATCCAAAGTATTATGGACAGAATATTGCAGGTGTATTTTCAGATATACTTTAAACAAAAAGGGATTGCTTTTGAAAAACCTTCTCTGGTTTATTGCCACTTGCAACAGCCTGTGCTGCTGTTTGTGCTGCACTGGATGGCTGTTTGCATGTGCTTCATTTTCAGGCACTGCTTTGTCTTTCAGATTACTCAATCCCTGTTTAAAACGTGCTCTCAATATAGAAAAATTCATAATAAAAATATGTATTTCTTTGAATGGACATGTGACTGAGGGGTAGATTTGGTGAAGTTCTGTGCTTTTTGTAAATAGTGCTATCGAGTAACTTATTGGTAGCTATTTGCAGAATTAAGCAGGTTAAAATGTTAAAGATGGAGTCTGCTTTTATTTGTACTCTTCAGGCACATTGTCTCATCTTTAACTCATTTTAACATTCATCAGGTATGATAAGAACTCTCTGTGGTAGAATGTTCCAAAAAGGAATCATGAGACTGGGAGACAAGAATATTATCTTTAGTTTTCACATTTTTTACTTTATAATGAATAAATGGGCACTGCAAAGATGTTATTAAGACAATGATGAAACAGGGCAGGTTTTACTGCAATTTAAATTGCCTTCTGATTGGGTTAGTTTCTTTCAGAAGTCAAATAATGGTGGAAGTTTTTCCTTATATTCATCATAATTGTCTCTTACATGGCATGTAAAATCCTGCTGTGTTGGTGTGCACAGTAAGAATGAGCTGCCCTGATGCAGAAGCCAAAGGCAGATTTAAACCAACAACACGTTTCAGGCAAAGTGCTGGCAGGTTTCTTGCACTGTTGGGGTGATGTGATCACACCTGGAGAGGATTGTGCAGGTACAATGTGAAGTTCAGACACAGTTCTTGTGGCAATGTCACCTCTGCCAGCAGCTGCCAAGACTATTGCTGTGTGAACTGGAATTGCAGGCAAGGAGCATTCCCTTTGCTGATAAGAGACTCCCAGTAAAACCTGAACCCCAGAGATTTTTTTTTTTTTTTACATTTAAGTGTGCTTTGGCTAAAACTGAAGGCTGAAGCTGCCAAACCTTATGTTTTAAGCATTTTAAAACTAAAAATGAAATTCTCTGGAATACTTGGAGAACGTACATGCAAACAGATGCAAAGCCTTACTCAATTCCTGCTAAAGTATTGGGAAGTTGATTAAACTACAGGATGAGACCTCACAAACCACAGGGGCATTCCAGAAGTGGGGAACATTTTAAGGCTTCTGGGTGTTTGACTCTAAACCTCCAGGTAGCATAGAAATTATTCTATGACCATGACTGTAGCTTTCCTCAATGAAATTACCCATGTTTCTGAAAGCAATATTTGCATAAAAAATGTTCAGTATTGAAAAGTGGCTTCCAATTACAAATCTAGAGAAAATAAAAACAAGAAGGAAAGTTGATTCTCTTTCTTGTCTGTTTTGACTGTTTATTTTCTCTTTGATGGGCTCAATTCTCTCATTAGAGGCCTGTGGATTGTTTGAGTTCTGCTTATTTCTATGACTTATTCAAAGGTTTGGTGATTCAATTTAAAGTGTCCTGGGTTTTTTAATTATTAAACCCCACCTTGGACATGGTAGTTTCTGATTTGCGATTTCTAATTAAGGAGCTTTAAACGTGGTAACAATAAACACTATAGTTAAATCATCAACAGCATTGTTATTAAAAGGCAATTTCCATTTCTTAGACTGTGTTAGTGTTCTGACACTTCTGTGCTACATTGCATTACATTTCTGTAAACCTTATTAACTTTTTCACAAGCAATTAATTATGAAAGCAGTGGGAGCAATAAGACTTGATTTTCAATTCATGGTTGGACTCTAATCTAAAAAGGCAAATCAGCAAATACTGATTAAAGGTTTTCCTGTGGTTGGGATGTTCAAACCACCCCCTCTCTGGTGTATAATGAGAGTTGGGTTCCTACTGCAGCCTTTAGTCAAACTTGTGAGAATGTGAGTGCTCTGATGGAGAGCTGGCAGGGCAGAGGGGACAGATGGCACTGCGAGGGGATGCACATGCCCCCAAAATACCTGAGTTGTGTGGTGCCACTGAAACTCTGCCTGCACACAGACTGAGGGAAGGAATTTCACTGAGCAGTTGTTGAAACACTGAAGTTCATATTCTAAAGGAGGCAACACACAGGTTTTGAATTAGACTTCCCTGCCAAGTTGCTGGAAGAGGGAGCAGTTCTGGGGTCATTGGGAATGGTGCTAACCTGAGAAATTGCCTCAGAACTTCCTGCAAAGCTTCAGTTCCCATAACTTGAGGTGGTGATGGAAAAAAATGTTCTCTGTTGTCCTTAAAAGTGGATCTGAACTGACCCATTTGGACTGGGAAGACACTTGATCTTAATGACAGGTTAAAAAGAGATACATAAAGCACAAATTCAGTTCTGCCTCTGAATAAGCACATGATAAAGGGAAGGGCTGTGATTGCTGCTGGAAGGGCAGCCTGGCCATGTGGGTCCAGAGTCAATTGACAACATTTGGTATTTCTTCAGATGCCTTTATTTATTTTTTTTTTTTAAATCATCTCTCTTCATTCTTGATTTTTTGATACATGGTTTATATTCATCTTTCCGTTACCACTTCTCTCTTCACACATTAAATATGATTTTGTGGATGTGTTCTTGGAACTCTACCTGAGATGGACTATTAAGCATTGTAATGAGTAATGACATCATTAATAACTCTAAACGAGTCAATTAAGATGCATCTATGAACAATGATTAGTTGTAGAAATGGAGCTGTTGGAAACAGAATAAAACATTTTACAGATTCATTCCTTATTTTTGGGAGGGGGTGGGGAAGGGGAAGGAGTGGAGGTGTAAGGAAGGATTGTATTTTAGTATTTGAAATGTGGTTTACTCTGGATTTCATCTTCCTGAGCAGGCTCCGAGAAGATTCTGATATGAATTCCACGAGCAAGTTTTGAGAGAAATACAGAAACTTTAATATAAAGATTCTTCATCTCTTTTAAAGAAAAAAAAAATCTGTAAATGAAATTTGTAATAACTCGTACTAATTAGGATGCAATGCAAACAGGAATCTGTGTTGTTCCTTGACCAAGACTGCAGATTCTTTTTCTCTTCTGTGTACTTATTTCTATTAGTGGAAAAGTTTGTAGCTTATTTTCAGATGCAGCCTCATTATTTTGATCCTGATGGACTCAGGAGAATTTCTCTCAGGTGTCTTTACTTGCTTATTTTGATATATCTGCATGCAAGTAGGAGCACATTGAAGTGACCAGCTGGTACTGAAGTCTTTGCTGATGGCAGCTGTTCATAACACTCAGTTCACTTTTCTTATTCCAAAAACTTTTAAAAAATAGAGCGTACTTATTTCCAGCTAATAGAATTTATTCAATTATTCTCAGTCCTGTTTTGTAGAATTAATTTCAGCTTTTGGGAAAAGTTCAGTGTTTGAAGGTGCTTTTAATTAGATTTAGGCATATATTGCAAACAGATATGTGTAAATATATTATTAACTATATTATTAACTGTTCTGGTAAACAGGAATTTGCTTCAATACTTTTCTAATACCTGTGTGCTATTTCATCAAATTTATTCAAGAATAATTTTTAGTCAAGAAGGCATCTTGTCTACTTGGAATGGCTTAATGTGCATTAAGGTTTTGTGAAGTTGGCTTTAGAACCATCAGAAATAAGCAAAAAAATCTTGGATAAATGTAATTTTACTTTCCTCAAATACCAAGCTATGAAAGGCTCTGCTAAAGAGTTTCTTGAATTATTGAGGGGCCCATGTTTATAGCTGAGGAATCTGTGTGTGGTTCGATGCCAAAGGGCTTGATATTGGGAGACCTTAAATCAGTTCTGTACTTTATAATTCATGAAAGTAAGAGGAGATCCTAGACTGGACAGAGATGTATATTTTTGGGGGGAGGATGATGAGATTTGATCCCTGTACAGGGTAGATAAATGTTTGGAAGTCACAGACCCAGCACAGCTCTTAGAGTACAAAATATCAGTCAATGCCCTGAAAATCTACCCAGCAAACTTTCTCACAGTGGAAATCTCCAAATCTCTGAATGAGCCCAATATTCCAGAGCTGGTTTCTATGTTTTTGCAATCATGCACACTTTCCAATTGCTGTTGAGATTTGACTGTTCATGCTAAATAATGATTCCAGGTTGGTGTATGTGAGACTTCTGCCAGATTTCTGGAGCTGGAATAGAAAGGGGTGTGTGTTGGTGCCTTCTGAAACAAACTCTGAAGACAGTTGAATGAAGAAGGCAATTATGCAAAATAAGGTGATATTGAAAATAATTTTTACATGCAGGACCCAATTGTGTTCATTGGACACTTTTAAAGCATCTTAACAAGATGCTGAGAATTTTTTTGCAAATTTGTATAATGAGGTTCTGTTCAGTCAGGGGTGCAAGAACATTCTGCAACAACAATTCACTTAAATTGTTGTTAGTTTGCCACTGTTTTATTCTGTCTAGTATAAAACATGCTGTAGGGACCTTGCAAAATGGCTATATTTCCTAACAATTGTACTAATTAAAGTTAGAGGCTGGTTAGTTTGTGGTTTTTCTTGGAAAAGTTGATTTTTAATAAAAAAAAAAAAAGGAGGTGAAAATGGGCAATGAAAGGCACTTTAAATCACCCTTTTTAAAAAGTCCTCTCCTCCTCGTAGCCTTTTTGGTATTTGGAAGAAAAGAAACCAAACTAAAAAACCCGGTAATTGTAATAATATTAACACAATTGAAGCATTTTTATTGACCAGAATGGAAGTTTCATAGAGAAGGTAAAGAATTTATGTTGTAAAATTAATTCTTAATACTCAGAATACCCATTGAAAATGAAAAAATATTTTAAAGAATCATGTCTGTCTTCTTTTGTATAGAAAGATTTCTTTCTGTAGCTATTTCTCTTTATTAGGAAAATAAATATTTTTGTATTTTGTTCAGTTTTTAATGGAAGATGGGGACAGAAATCTAATATTACCTGCTGTGAACTGTGGTTTGGTTCAAGCAAGAGATCTGTGGTGAAATTGTTCTCAAAATTACCTGATGATTTCAGCTCAAATAATGGAGGGATTTTCCTGTCTCTTCCAGCCCCTCTTTTACACTGTCAGCTGAATTTGCTTTAGGACTTTGTCTTGCTAAGTGTTTGGAAGTATGACATTAAATAGTGCCTTCAAACTTTCTGGAGCAATCTGCCTTGCCTCTCATTTAACAGGCTTAACTAATTGGAATGTTTATACAAAAGGGCACATTTAGCCCCGACTTAAAATATCTTGACACTAAGCTATGCCTCCTTGCAAGTGAAGTGTGCTTTGCTCTCCTTCACCACCTGCTGCTGTGAGGATTTAGTTGAATAACTGAGCTGTCCAGATTTTGAGTGGGATTTTGAGTCCTAAATTCTGCAATATGCATAAAGAATAATTTCCTAAATCCACAAAAATCTTTTGGACTCCTTCGTGTAACTTGAGCTTTATTTAGAGTTTCAAGTTGCTCTCTTGAATCTGAATCTACTTTGTCTGGTGTTGCAGTGCTGAATATTCTGTGAAACTGGATACTTCCCTTTCAATGAATGAAGGTGCCCTGAGGTACAACTGAGGGGCTTGCCTGGCTGTGTGAGGCCCTGGTGGAGTGTCCCCAAGCTTTTTGAATGTGCACCCCATCAGCAAAGAAGTTCTTGAGCATGACCCAGTATTGCTATTGCCCCAGATTTCACCTTTGGTTTCATCCTGTTAGCCAAGGAGGTGTGTATTCCACTTTTCTCAGTCTTGATGTCAGTCTCTACAGAATTGAAATGGAAAACAGAGTTGGGAAGGGATGTCTGGATGTCATCTGGTCCAATGCCCTGCTCAGAGCAGGGACTCTTTGTTGTATCAAATTGCTCAGGATCTTTAACTAAATTTTGAGTGTTTCCAGAGATGGATATTCCAAAACCTCTCTGGACTTCTGTTCCAGGTCTTATGATGAATTTTTTCTTTCTATCTAATCAGAATTTTGTTTGTTTGAAGATTGTGATTGTTGCCTCTTGTTCCATTGCTTTTGCCTATGACTTCTTCACTTTCAATTACCCAGCCCCCTCAAGTAACTGAAAACTGCAGTGAGATGCCCTGAGCCCTCCCCTTCTCAGCTGGGGCAAACCTGGCTCCTGCAGCCTCCCCCTGTGCCTCAGTCACTGCAGGCTCCAGGTGCTGGTGGCCCTTTGTTACACTGCCCCCAGTGTGCCAACAGGGACCCCCAAAGCAGACCCACTCCTCAGGGTCTGGTTTAGAGGTGCTGAATATGGGGCAATAATCTGGATCCACCTGCCTGCAGCCCTCCTGGGACTGGGAGGCTTCTTGGTGTCTGTTGTATTTGAAGGTGCTGCAAGTAGAGAAGGACCAAGTGTTGGAGCACTTCCCGTTTGTATAAAACTTGTGCTTGACTGAACTTCTAAATAAGCTGCTAACTTGTAAACTTCTGAGCTCTTAAACATTTCCATACCTCTACAAATTAATACCCTGCTTGTTAATGTGAAGCTTGTCAATGCCTTATTCATACAAGCTGCAGGTCTTCCTTTTTCAATGTGACAGCAATTTAATTGAGCAACAGTTTTAGTATTTTAAAATCCTGGGATCTGTTTTGATTTGCATTATGCATTTTAAACTGTCTGACTAAAACCATGAACTAGATAAAGCACTTGGCACTTTGTCTCTTAAGAGACGTCATTTGGCCTCTTGGTAGGAAAGCAAAAATAACACTGATCTGGCATATTCAACACCAGCACCATTGTTTGAAAGAAATCCCTTGTCAGACCAAAAGGATAAAGGCTTTTTGTCTTTGAAGTGAACATGAGGTGGTATAAGATGCTGGGTGGATAAAATGGGAGGACAGAAAGTTATGAAGAACAAATGGGTGGAGAGAGAAAAGGTGATCCCAGGGAAGCTGTTGCATTCTGCTTCAGTATGGGCCATGCAGAAATAAAGTATTAGTAAAGTGTCATTGTTAATTCCTATTTTGGCAAATACATACAAGATGATTCAGAACATGCACATGAAATATATAGTTCATTTGCTGATCTTCTGCCAGCTGTTAATTATACATCTCTCCTTCAAAGAATGCCTCTTTTTACTGTGTTATACTGAGTGGGAATTCAGCTGAAGGAATTAGTGAGGTCTGGCAGAATTCACTGAGAAACCTGACTTGAGTAAACGAAAGGTGTGTGATGAAATGCAGATATCACATGTGAGAAGAAGGAGTGAATAAGTATGTTAGTCCATATTTCTAATTACAGCAAATGTGACTGAGTGACGTGAATTCTGCAATGTGAATATTTCTCCACATTCAGGTAACACAGAACTCTTGGGGAACTTTGCCACTTGCCCTTCCTTTGCTACCCTTTTGTGGTGTGAATTGTGCTCACATTTCTTGTGCTTATTGCTGGCATTTATATGGTGTATTTTTAGTGTGCACTAAAGTTCTTTTAATCTTCATGGTCTGTTCTCACTTCTCTACCTGCTCAGCTCTTCTCTTCCCCTCAGTGCTGCTCCCTGACCCTCCACACTCTGCTGTCCCCACATGCTGCTCTCAAGCCAATCAGATCTAATGTGCAGATCAGAATCTTTCTGAAGCTGCTGCATTTCCCTAAAAAGTGGGAGAATAGGGGAAAAGGCTGAGGCATTTCTAACTAAGCTTCAGTAAATGGCAGGTTTGTACTGTAAGGCTTTGAAGCCGAGAAATTAAAAAACAGAGGAAGGCAACTGATGAAATCCAACTTTATGTGGCAGCAGAAATGGTAGCCAGGAAGAATATTTTAATTATACATTTCTACTTCTGTAACTTTATTTTTAAATATTACATTTTAACTTCCATTTCTTGCATGATTAATCCTATTCCTGATTAATTTGAAACACTCTGTCTGTGCTACTCCCACAGAATACTCCTGGAGGAATAATGTGCTTCAGGGACAAATGTTAACTGAATGTGCTGCATTATCTTTTCTTGGCATAGCAAACAAAAGAGAAAAAATCATTTATTTCCAACTTCAGAAAGTGGCTTTAGGGATCCCACTGGCAGTGCTTTGAATTCAACTGAATGATTGCTGTAGCTTTTCCTTAATTTTACCAGCAGACAGGAGTGATGACACACCCCACTCGTAGACTTGGAAACACAAAACTTCTATGAAATCCATTCAAGTTGTAGCAGCAACCTGTTTATCTGTGTCATCTCCTTCCTCTGCACTGCTCAGTCTAGAAAATGAATATATTGATAGACTAAGTAAACAATTATGGATACTTCTAGACTTTGATGGCCTAAAATAATCTGATATTAGACGTTCAATAATATATTTGAAGGAGACTTTTAGAGAGCTTAGCACTGCTACAGGAATGCCACAGAGATTATGCCTTAAATTATTCTGCTGCTTTATGTTCCCAGGAATGTGTCTGATGAGTCACAGCAGAGGGTGGTATAAAGGTCCTCTGTGAGAGAAAAGAGGAAAAATGTGGAAGACAGTTGGCTTTTAAAAGAGATCAGGAGACAAGTGAAATGCCATTTGGCTCCCATTATTACTGCATGTTAATATGTGCTTTGCTGTGTATAATATTTTATACGTGTATATAAAAATGTGGTGATTGTGAAGTGATAGAGTTGGGTTTTTCAGTAATGTTTTACCTTAGAAAGGTCTACGTGCAGGAGAAGATACAGTAATTGTTTCTAGAAGGGATATTTTGTTGTAAAGATTTTAATTCCTTTTTTTTTAACTGCTAAATGAATGACTGTGGTGTTTTTTTGCTGTCTGGTGGTGCTGTGTTTCCATACAAACCTGTAGATAAAGTGTTTTTCTGAATGTTTAAAGGCAAGAAATGTATCTGTTGTACCACATCCCCTGTATGGTATCTACTGTCTCTAATCAGCTTGGCCTTGGGCTTAAGTACAATTCTGATAAATGCTTTATAACTGCTTTGAGTTGTATCTTGCTGGGCCATCTAATTTAGCTGCTATCTAATTTAGCTGATAGTTATCTTACTTGGAATGGCTCTTAATGGAAAAACAAAATTGTCTTTCCCTCCTATCGTCTTTAAATTTACCATTTAATTCAGAGAAACAATGTTTGGTTCTACTTCAGGGAAAAAGTCTTCTTCATCCGAGAGTATTTCCCCCTGTAAATATGTCCCTGCTTTTTGGCTCTGTGCTTGGCTGACTTGCAGTTGCATGAATGCTGTGGGTCATTTTCTTGAAAAGTATATTGTAAATGAATGAAAACTATCTGGAAGCAGAGTTTGGAAACTTTAGGCAGGTAAAGATTAAATTTGTGCAAACAAATGGAATGGGCAAAGGAACTGGCCGAGGTGCACCTGGAGCTCTGGTCATGTAGCTGTGGATCAGACACTTAAAACACACGATGAAATAATATGTAGGTATGGTATGAAATTTTGATCTGTGGATCTTAAAGCACATTAAAAAGGAAGGTAAAGTAGTTTAAATGAGCAGTAGAATCTCTCTTTTACATAAATTAAGCTGTTGGAGGCAGAAAGATTCCATGGGACCTCCTTTTTTTTTCCCTCCAGTGGTGCCACTTGCAATTTAGATTTGTTAGAAGCAGGCTGGAGACTTCTAAAGTGGATCAGAATACCTGCCTTAGAATTTTCTCCTTGATCTGCCAACAAAGCCTTCCCTTCATTTGCTACTGAACTCTGCATAATGGACAGCAGAAGTAATTTAAAATGATACATGACAGGAACCTGTGCATGAAAATCATACAGGCATTAGAAGAACAGACTCGAGACAGCTAATCATTGCTTATGGGAAAAAAAATCCAGATCAGTGAGCTCTTGTTGTGCCACAAACAGAGAACCAAATCAGAACCTTTTTCAGGAGACATTAGAGATTATGTCCATTGGAATTAAACAGATTAGACCACACTGGTTTAATGGTCATCAGTTCCAAATCGCACCAGTACTGATGATTTTTAGTCTTTTGGTTCCTGTTCCATACAGCCACACAAACTAAGATGGCTTATGAAAGATGCTGGTTTGCTGTATTTAGATACAACCAAGGTGATAATTTCCACAAGCCCATTAGAGAACTCCAAGAAAGAATATGTTGGGAAGATTTTACATTCTATTCCAGCACTTCCATTTTGTATTTTCCCAGGGAGACAAATTTGCCAAACTAACACATTTTCAGTCTCACTCCATCATCCACTGGTCATTCAGTGGTAGAGTGGAAGGTTCATATGATTTTTCACTATAGTTGAAGATTTTAAGCATTGACAGAAGAGAGGTGGTTCTTGCATGTTTAGAGGGATAACTAACACACAGTAAGACAGTTTATTTTGCCTGGGTTTACCCTGGTGGGCTTGCTGCCTTCTGCAGTATTTCAGCTCAGTACAAGATATGTTCTGCCTTGTCCATATTCCTTTTTCCAAGTAGATCAGTTTGCACTCTGGGTGTGTACTCAGTTTTTATTATCAGTGCATGTTGGGTCTTTTCACAGTGCACAGTGAGACTGAGATGTTTGCCCTGCATCAGTAGTGAGCATTAGGGACACAGCAATGCTTTATGGCCATGAGGGCAGTTAAGGGATGTGACTTGTGAATTCATGCAGTCACAAAAGCAGTGGTTCATTATTGGGTGTGGTGAGTGGTTCATATTTCTGTCATTTGCTTTACTATTCTTCTATGCATTTGTCAATTTTTTCCTTCAAATGCTACACTTAACATTCAAATATAAATGCCTTTCAGATTGGGGAGAAGCTTCTGATTGCTGCATCCTTTTTTGTTCAGTTAAATTTACAAGTTTGCACCTTTGCATTATTGACTATTGCAGTGAGAGAGAATTCACCCAGGCTAGGGGTGGGTTTTTCCTTTGTGCCTCAGTTTAGAATGAGATATCTTATTTATTTTTCTGCCAGACAAAGCTACAGCTTCTTCAGGTATATGGTCAAATTGATCACATCCAGTAATTGAAGAGAGCTATTGACTTATGCTGCAGTTCTTGTTCCATTCTAAATGACAGATGACACATATTGTAGGTGAATCCTCATTGAAAAAAAACCTGGAAGATTAAGGGCACTTGTACTCAGGAGCCCTTTTAGTTCCCTTTGACAAGTGGCTCAATTGGCCATTTTCTACAATGGCAGGATGCATGAAAAAGTCAAGTATTTAAGATCACTTATGGTGAGTTATGTAAGTAATGGCTATTGAGCTGTTAATCAGGTTGGAATAGTTAGAAGCCACTGAGCAGTGTCTCCAGGAGGGTCTTCTGTCTCCTAATGATTTTATGTGTGTTGTGAAAGATGGGATTTTTGGAACAAATGATTGATGAACAGGCTCCATTTTGGTTATGAGAACCATGGGGTTTTTTTCCCTCCTCATGTTCAGGTGAGGATCAGTCAGTTCCCCCAGCAGAGGACACTGTGCTGCTGCTGTTGGCTTTGTAGGCTTTTATTTTGCCAAAGACCCGTGGAAATAAATCAAGATATGATTTTGTACTTGGTATTCTGCATGGACACCATGACTGACACTGCAATTACAGGTTTTGCATTGTTTATGTGTCTCCAAAAGTGCATCTGAGTGCTCTGAACCACTGGCTGAAAAGATCTGTGCAAGGTTGTATTGCAGCATATAATTGTATTTACCTGTGAGGCCTCCAAGTGTATTTGTGCTTTTTGTTGCTCTAAAACAATTTGTTTTATTCATAATTAAATAAATGATTAAATGAATAAGCTCCAGATCACTTTTTAAAAGCATATGATTTAGCACAGTTTTTGAACATCTACAGGGAAGAAATATCCCATGCTGTGCTTTATATTTCCTTCCTTAGTGTTCAAGGGGATGGCTTATTGCCCTTCATTCACTATTTGCATAAACACATTTCTTCCAAAGCAATAACTGTACTTATAATGAATAATATGTACCTAGATAATATTACTGACTTCCTTGATCTATAAAACCATATAGGGAAGCATTTATTCCACCAGTACATTTTATTAGAGGACACTTGTGTTACAGAATACTGAGAACTGGAGACTGTTTTGAAACAATGTAGGTTTTATTTTTCCAGTGATGTGAATTAATCTTGCTCACTTGATTTCATGGGAGATGGAATATTTTCCATCAGAGTATCCATATATTAACTTAAAGCTTTCCTAAAGGGAGTGCTAATGGTATTGTTCTAAGAACATCCTAGAAAGGTATAAGAGGGTCTGTTGAAACAACAAAAGGGGTCAGTGAAGAGCAGTAGTGAGAGTGGCTGCTAAGATTTCTTTAATTTATCTCCTCTCTCTGATCCTGAGTGCTGTGGTGACAGGCAAGGGAAGGATGGGTGTTGTCTTATTCACATTCTTTAAGATTTTATGTCCAAGTTATGAAGCATCACACTTGATTGATTACTAGACCTTACTTAGTTTATAAATTTAGAAAAAAAATGTTTCATGCTGCTTGTGATGTCTGAGTTTACCATGTAGCCTGGAAATATCATCCAAGCAAAGGAAATTCTTGTATGTGAGTTACTTGTTTTAAGCTGGGGGTTTGCTGGAACTTATGAGTGGTTATGATTTATGCACATTTCAGTGCCCACCCTAAGTAGCTGTATTATATGGGATCTAAGGAAGTAACAGTTCAAATAGGTAGCCAGGAATAGAGCAAATAGAGACAATACTTCAAGTATTTGACTGGTCAAATTTGGTGTGCAGGATAATGTGCATGTTTTGTGTTCAACCAGTTTCTAAGGATTACTGCACCAGTTTTTAGTAGATATCTGCTTATACTAGGAATTAGATAAATGTATAATTTGACTTCAGACAATATCCACATAAGTAGAAATAGCTTTAATTACTCAATATTGACATTTACTTTTAAAAAAGTATTTATTCTAGCATTATTAGAAATGTGTTAATGGCCTGTAGATTATTGCCTACATAATGTTATTGAAGTTAATAAGTACACTAATCAGTTACATGCTGATACTACTAAGGAAAAGTCTTGATTTTTCCAGGACCTCCTTTTTGTAGTAAAGGTGGTCACTGAGATCTGAGATTTAACTGTGATTTACTTTGAGTTCCATTTGGGAAGTAAATGATTTGTATTCTCTGCGGTTCTTCTCTGTGCTTTGGTTGATTGGTTTTAGATTAGCCATTTAATGGGAATGGAGTGTGTTTGGAGAGCTGTAATGCTGCTGTCAGTTTATGAAGTCTGTGCAGTTGTAGAATGGAACCAGTTTGTGAGTTCTTTTAACATGAATGGTGTTGCTACAAGCACAATTTCTTCAGATCAAAAAAATAAGTAGAACATCAAATAAAAAAAGGCTGTTATACCCACCAAGTTATTGGTGAATTGCTCTTCATCTAAATGTGTTATTTCTTCCAAAAAACCCCAACAACTCCAAAAGACCAAGCCCAGCCAAACAAAAAAAAACTTTAAAGAACCCCAGGCAATGTGAAAAAAGTTGTCTGGTGCTTGTGAGAAAGTTATGGGACTGGTGTAACAAAGCTGTGGGCAAGTCAACGTACTCCTTTTGTTCCTCAAGTCAAGAGCTCCTTTATGGTATGAGAGGATCATGAAAGGAGGTGTGTATGGAGATCTTTTCTGTGCTTATTTTTTTCCTTTAATCATGGGAGAAGGAAAGTTGTGTGCGATTTGAATGGTTTTTTTCACTTCCTTTTAAGTAGTTATATTTATCCAGTGATATGTCCATGCTGATTTTGGATTTTCAAATATAAAAATGCAGGGGCACACTTCCTGTGAGAAGGTCACTGTCAGGTCTGTGTAACTACTTAGTGTTCTTTTTGAGCTGAACACTTAAATAGAATTGTGAATCTTAGAATTAGTTGGATTTCCAGTAAGTTGTTTTTTCTATTTCTTTTAAAGTTTGACATTCTCAGCATGTTTAGAAATCTGAACCAGGCATTTAACTCTTCTTACCTTGAACCTACAGCACATGGAAGAAATGGTTCTTTTGGATGGTGTGAGCCTTCACAGTGGTTCTTGCTCCTGTTGTTTTTACACTAATAAGATTCCTGCAGATGGACTTTGAATCCTCACTGAGTGAGGAACTCAGCTTTAAGTGTCCAGGTTTACATATTTGAATGTGTTGTCCCAAGCAGACAACATAAATAGTTTACCTTTGCTGGGCTGAGCTGAATACAATGGCCAGAGCCCCTCAGCTTTGGGGCAGGGATATCATGGAGCTCTCAAATGCCCAATGCCACCAGTGCTGGGCAGAGCTGTTGTGTGTGTTCAGGTGACCACACAGACAGCAGCAACCAAACACCAAGGGCTGGGCACGGGGCACAGCCCAGAATGTGGCAGTGGGAATGAGCCCTTCAGTGTTGCTGCAGGAATGGCAGACACTGCAGTTTGATGGAAGTGGCTGCTCTGTAGGGTTTTCCTCATCTAAACACATAAGTGCTGTATAGCTGAGCTCCTTCTACCAGAAAATTTACTTTCACTTTTCCTTAAAACTCACTTACAAATTCTGAACAGCTAAATAAAATAGAAGGAAATCTAAATAAATAAATAGAGCTATCCTGATGACAGAAACTAAGTTTAAAAGTATTTTGTGAATTAAATGAATTGCATCAAGTAAATAAAATGTATTCTACCCACTTAGTATAGACGTTCTGTCACCAAGATAAATGGACTTGCTATTACAAGTATCTGTGTGGCTGAAAAGCATAACAACATAATTACTTTGCCAGCAAAATTCTAACCTGCTTTAATCATTCTGTTCACACAATAATGTAAAGTGATTTAGTGGGTAGAATGAATCCACTTACAAATTGTTTTATGGTCATAATGCAGTCCCTTTGTAGAATGTAAATTGATGATGATAATTTTATGGGCAAATGATTTTTCAATTAAAATGTCTTTTCACAGACAAAATGGGAATGTTACAAACTGTTCCAAAGAAGAGTTTGTCAGGGTGAAGGTGTGCAGGGCTATCTCATGTATCAACCAGAGCCTCAGCTGAAAGAACTGCTGGGTTAAAAATGTGATTTATTTTACTCAAGTTTTTAATTTCCTACCATTACATGTGCAAAGTACCCTTATTTGGTCCCATTGGCATAATCACCTGCACAAGAATTTATCATATAAACAGTAGCAACAAACATTCCTCTTGTTTCGTTCAACTCTTTAATATATTAATAGCTTAGGTTTTAATAATTCTTTTCAGCTAACTATACCATTATCTGTATTACAGTAATTACAGTGTCTGTAAGGATCAGAACAAATGGCTGCAGTATAGTCATCTTTAATTTTAAAATTGTGAGGAGGAAACTATGTTGTCCAGCCCAACCAGATGAACTATTCAGCATAGGAAAGCATTCTTTGATTATTGGCATATAGTTATTATGTTCTAATGTTCATATAGCACCTGTGTAATTTCACTAAGTAAAAATTTCTTCAGCCTTTGAGAGCTTCTGCTGCTGCATATAAATGCCTTTTTCCTTCTTAGTGATAGATCAGCCATGGAACTAATTGTATGGTAACTTTTTAAGAGCTATTAACTGGGGGGGATAAAAACACTGAGGGATGTGTGATGTATTGCTCAGTCTAAAATGGCATCCTGAATGAAGGTTGTAAATTTTGAAAGCTGTCATAAAGGAGGTACCAGGAAAAGGAGGTGGGTGAAGTGATGTGTGTGTGATGGACATGATGTCTATAGCAAAATCTGCCCAAGCTTTACCAGTCCCTCCATTGTTTTCTACTTGGACCTTCCTTTTTTCTTGCAGGCTTTTCTCACTCCATTTCTCTGCCTGAGCTCTGAGATAGTTCTGACCACCCTTTCAGCATCTGAGTTCAGTCTTGTTTCCAGCTGCAGATGTAGTGTTTAAGCTCTTCAGACTCTCCCACGTATTGTGATTGTTTCCAGACTCAGCAGTGATCTCCTCTCAGACCATTTTCCCTGTCCTGCTGTTGTCAGTTCCTACAAACGCTGCTGTTACCTCAGCCTCCTGCCCCCTGCCCCGACTGTCACTGCCCTATTGAAACCACACCTCATGTCCTTGCTTTTCATGGTCTCTGGCTGCTCTTTCACTGCTGTGGTCTGTAGTGCAACATTCTGCCTTCCATTTTCATTTGCAGGGAGTTAAGATAGAGTGGTTGATTCCTTAATTCTGTCACGAGTCCTTTCCCACTGGCAGATGTTCCTTCTAAGGTGAGGAGTCCTTCATGTGCAGAGCCAGCGTGTGCTTTCCTGTGTCCCAGTGACAGTGAGGCGAGTTGTGTTCCCACCACTGATGGGCTAAACCTGTCCTACCGCATTAGCTGATCTCTGCCACCTGTTGTTTTGGCAAACTTGGATTATGTGCCTGTTCTATACTCAGACTGAAATATTGCAGTATTTTTGGTGAATGCCTCTGGAGACTTCCATGTTTTTCTTCTGTTTGGATTTCATCATCAGAAGCTCTGAGGGGAGCCAAGGACTCACAATTAACTTGAATGAATTTCACTTAACAGATCTTCTCATGTCTTGCACAAAGTGAAAAATCCCAAACCTCTGTTTGTTACTCATACCAATTATCCACAGTATACCAGAAACCTGAAAATGCTGAGCATGTGCATGTCAGAGGAGATTTTCAAGCTTGTCACACTTTACTGATCTCTTGGGTTTAGCAAACAGCAGCTCCTATTTTTAAAACCAGCATAATTTTTTGTTTAAAAGTGAAAAAAAAGGATTTTTTTTCAGTAAAAACTCATTTAAAAAATTGACAAAGGGAAAAGTTATCTCTTTTTCTGGTTTTGGTGGTGGTTTATTTTTGGTTTTGGTTTTTTTTTTATGAGAACATCTAAATGTTGACTCTATGGCTGTGTCTGTTTTGTGTATCTTTTTAACATATGGAGGTCCATTGGTGCTTCTCACTTATATTGAACACACTATTCTTTAAAAGACAGAGCAAGCTTGGGGTGCTAATTCATTTCAGTTCATAAAGTTTATCTTATGCTTTCATGTGATTTGATTTCTGGAAAAAAAAGCAGAATATTTCTTCCAAGATGACCCCAGATTTATATTTTTAATGAATAAGTAGGGGTTCTTAGCTGCAGTATAAAACTAAGGATTTACAGACCTTCAAAACTTTTTAAGCACTCTTATTGGTTTTTAATTAATTTTCTTCCTTTCTTTGTTTCTGATAAATGACTGGAACTTAGTAAATTCTCTCACTCTGCTACTATTTCTGCCCTTTTTGATTTTAACTAAAAATGATTTGTCTTCATTTCTGCATCAGCAGCCAGGGATCACTTTGATAGCATCTCTCTCATAACGTTTTTCCAATAGGGATTGCAGCTGGAACTCTAACAAGAATAGCAATTTGTTACAGTTCCAGAAAAGTCTATAAGTCCTCAAGGCTTTGTCATATTGGAAGGAATTTCACTGCATGATATGGGCAGGAAAGATGCAGAATCAATAATAAAAAATAAGTCAAAACCAGTGGGTGGTCTGAATTGGTATCGACAGGCCAACAATAGAAGCTATTTGTACCTGATTACATTGCCTATAACTCTGTAAGGACTTTGATGCCAACTAATGGTTTTGTCCTCCTGTGATAGTTTTGAAGTGTATCATCTCAGGCCATCTTGTGTATTAGTTTCTTTTGTGAATTCCAATGGGGCCATTATGTCCCAGAAGCTATAATTTAACTACAGGTATTTTCAAGATAGAGATCCTTTTGTCCAAAAACCAGGAGGAAAGAATGTAGATAAAATCATGCTATAATTTTAATGTACTTAATGTCAATCATAAAGAACCCCAACCCAAATTAAAAAAAAAAATCGTGTGATTTGAAATATGAGGTAGATGTTTTTCTTCTTTTTTTCTTTTTTTTTTTTCTTCTGAGTAGTGTTCACACATTCCTAGGTTAGTAATAGAGTGTTTTTAATTAAAATTAATTACAAACATTCTGAGATGGAGAGCATTTGATGTGTTTCATAATCTAAAGGAAAAAAAGAGGTCTTGTCAATAAATTATGTAATTATCTCTTAAAAACTGCCATTGGCTTTGCAATTGGAAGAACAAGCTGGTGCTGTGCACTCATTAACTATATAACTAAACCTGGGAGTAGGTGGAGGGGAGCTGGGTGGCCTTCCCTGGAATGACACCGGATGCACAGAGAACACATCTGGTTCCACCTGAATGGTGAGTGGCCCTTCCAAGCAGTCTGAGTGTGTTTGTGTAGTTTCCTTCCTTGTGCTGCCTCCGGGACATGGTTGTTACTCCACGTGCAGATCCTTTGAGAAAGTACCAGTGTAGCCCAAAAGTGTGTGGGTTCTGTACACTGAAACAAAGGTGGGATGGTGCTACTGTAGGGATTGTTGTACAGGCACTAGAATGAAAGGCACAGTGTTGCTGCTGGGAGCTCTGGTTGCTGTTTTCACAGATTTACCTTGTGCTAAATAACATCACACATCTTGTAAGTGTCAGGTATCCTAATCCTGTGGTTTTGGTACCCTGAAAGTTACAGATAAAACTGAGCAGCAGCAAGTGGGACAGAAACAGCAGTAGCACAAATAGAGGGAGTGAAGGGATTAGTCAGTGCCTGACTAGTTCGTGCTTGTAGAGGGAGAGTAATCAACCCAAATGCCAACATGTATTAATGCTGTTCACGTCACAGGCTGTCAGATGAGCACTCCATGAGAATCCCTGCCTTCAAAAAGGAAATATCGATTGAAATAAACTGCAGTTGGGGTTTCAACATCCTCACTCAATACATAGAGAGCTTCATACTCTGTAAAAATGTCTCTAAAGGCTGGCAGACTCAGGGAAGTACTTAGAGAAATGTCAAATCATGATCTTCACTTGCTGAATAGTTGTCTGTCTGATTCCTCCCATTTACTGTTAGACTCGAAGGAATGATAACTGCAGATGGAAAAGCTGCTAAAATCCCCAGCTCACACTCACACTCATGTACAAAGTACTTCTCATGCTGCTGTGTCCTTCTGTGTGCCTGCAGCACTTGTATTATCAGGTGTAAGTTTTAGTGACACTCTGTGATGTGGTAAAAGTATCAAACTGCTATAAAAGAGTGTTGTTTAAAAGGCAAATTTATAGACATTGGAAAAATCTTAAATGTGTAGTTTTTAACATAAAAGATGAAAGACATTTCAAACTAAAATAGTGGACTTCAAGTTGATTACATGATTGCATTTTTGACAGTGCTTTAGTGATCAAATTATATGGTCAGCTAAGGGAGATCAGTGCCTTAGGAAACATATTTGTCTGTGAGAGAATGGAAGAGGCTTTTAGACCTCTGGCCAGAACACTTGCATTCTTTTCTTAAGTTTAAGCCAGTTGCCATTTAGAAGTTTGTCTGAAGTTCTGTCACAAATTATGTCTGAACTGAGCAAATGGTAGTGGCAACAGGATTTTTTCACTAATTTTGTAGTTACATTGTCTATAATATTGTTTTAATATTCACAAATCTATAGTCAGATTAAAAAGAAACCTTTTATGTCAATTTAATGTATGATCATGGTGAGTTTTAAAGTTTTTTGTCAGTCTGTCAAAGGTTGTTTTGGGAGGGACAAAGTCATTGGAAACTGGATCTTGTTTCTGTCAAACACATTGTTTGTGGGTACTGACACAGTTGTGTTTTGTAATCCACTACACGGGGCTATATCCCATATATTGCCCATTTTCTCAGTCTATATTTAGTGCTGCTATTGCTTTTCAATGTTTTTTTTCTGAAGCTTTGACTTATATTTTCTTATTTAATTTTAATGCATCAGGAACATGGAATTTGGTGCTGTTTTAATGCATCGATTAGTTGTGATAGATGAGAGAAGATTATGTGTATGTTGTGTTAGGACAGAGTGTGTTGTGTTGCTACAGCAAGTCCCAGGTGTGTCTGGGAAACATCCACTAATGAGCTTTTCCCTGGCTTGGGTGCACATCCAGGGAGCTGCTCCTCCCTGAAGAACACTCCTGTTGAAAGGAAGCCAAGAACCTGCTCGATAACATTGGTGAGTCTCAATGCTTTGTCTGTATGAGTTGTGCATGTTCTGATCGTAAAGGTCTCAAGCCCTTTACCACTCATTTTCTTACATTGTGCCATAAGTTGTTGTTCAAGATCACACACAGATTCTGCCCTTATCACCAGCTCTGACAGTCAGTCACAGATGGTAACTGGTGAAATCACACAAAGGGCTCCCAAGTGCTGTGGAGATTGATCCCCGTGACTCCTCTTTGCTGGGCTGCACTGATACCTTTGTCAGAGGAAACGTCCATGTTCTTTTCAGATCTTGTGGTATGAAAGGTCAGTTTGAAATGTTCAGCTTTAATCCTGTGTCCAGGAGATAGTTTGGTGTCATATCTGTGTGCCCCAGATGTTTCAGGAAGCCAGATAAGTAAATCAATAGGTCATCAAAGCAAGCTAGAAAAGTAGAAAAAGTGTTAATCTTACTGTTTGCTAAAAATCAGCCCAGTGTGGTGGAATGTTTTCGGATCACAACATGATAAAGCCTTGGGTATCACTGATGCAGGATTTCATTGAGGTTCATCTGCTGCCATCTTCTGATGGTTATCTGGCCAGATAGACTTCTCAGTGCTGAACAGTAATTTTTTTTTTGGTGGAGGATTGATGAAGAGAGCTTTCTCTGCATGTTTCTATACAGTTGGATATTAAAGTCATGCTGGGAGCATTCAGTCATTAATTATTTCCTCTTCTGAGCCAGGAGATTTGGGGACTGGGAGCTGTGAATTGATATTCTCAGCTGCCAATTGCTGTTCTCAATTTTATCTATTTCCTCATGTTTACATACTGAGCTTGAGTTAATAAAATGATGTGTCCATTTTTGTTGTAATAAGAGAAACAGGAAGAATCACCAAATAGGAAGCAAAGATTGAGCAGAAAGGCAGGTGGAGTGAGAGACTTTCCTGAGAACTGACTGCACATGCAGGGTTTGGAGCTCTTGCTCGTTATGGTAACACAGGCAGAGGATGAGCTGGAAGGCAGGGGGAGCAGGCATAAATGCTGCTGTCAGCAAAGCCCATGGGGTGTGTTGGTGGCTCATCCAAAAAGTAAAATAAAATCATAGTGACCTAAAAAAGTATGTCTGAATAAAGGCCAAATATAAATACCTCGGATTCAAAAAGTAGGAGGAAATGTTTGCTGGCTTCTGGATAGGAACTGGAAAGGAAGATATTGAGTCTTAAAGGGAAAATCTGGGGCAGGGGCTGAAAATATTATGTTGGCCAAGGTGGTACTTAGCCTGTATCCTAAGGGAGCTAATACATTTCAACCTTCATATCTTCAAAAGAATTATTTTTGGTCAAATAAATGAGTAAGTCTGATTGAAATGTAATTATCAAGTTTTCTTTTCTTTGTGAGAGAATACCACTCTATTGTTAACTATTTTTATACTTCACTTTGTCCATCATAGAAGATTAATAACCAGTTTTTAAAAACTTCAACTAGTAATTCCACTTGTGAGACAGGAGACAGGCAGATTTGAAAAATACCAGTAAGGGAAATAGATTTTGCTACTTTTTCCTCAGGGAAATAGGATATCTCTTCATCTTTTTTTTTCCCCTGGAATGAGTAAAACTGGAGAAGAGAAATGTCAGACTCATTGACAAATCCTCCTCTGTCCCCAGGGAAATTACCGAGCGTGGCTCTGGGCATCAGGTAACTGTTCAGGCCAAAAGACAGCACAGGGATCCAGTAATGAACACCATTAGCTCTTTTCTGCTCTGTTGTCCCATGTCTTGCTATAACTACAAAAATACTTTTGTAATTGGCAACTTATTTGAAGTCCAGAAGCTGCATTATGAGGCTATTTCTGGAAGGCTCTTCAGGCACCCCAGCCCACAGGTAATGCTGCTTCTGTGTGTCACCTGCTGCCAACACACCACGTGGGTGTCACTGTCAGAGCAACATTCCCTTCAGTTTGAGACTCTTCCTGGTTCAAATTAATTGGTACAGAAAAGGACCCCATTAAAAAGAATTTATTATGAATAATAAAGGTAGACAGTCAGAGCCGATTTGATGGCATCTGTTATTACTGAGAGGAAACTCTTTGACCAATTACAGGGATTGTATTTTTTCATATTAGAAGTGATTAGACCAAATCTAAAGAGTTGAGAATAGGGGTGTGTGTGTGTGCATATGATGGACTAATGGAATATTAGTGAATTCAACTCTATTACCATATACAGAAGAGACTAAGAAACTTCTTTGCTCATTTCAAGGAGAAAAATCCTAAAATTTGAACTGAAACTTCGATTCAGTAAAAGTCAGATGAAACATTGTAATGTTCTTTTGAACCACAGAATTCATCTACCCAGGGCAAAGACATTTTCAGCTTTAATACAACAGCTGATGTTGAAGTGACCCCAAATAAAAGGTGGTTTTGTATTTTTGCTTTCTAATGGAAGTCTCAGACTTTATACAGTCCAACTGAAGGATTGCTGACTTTTGTGGTAGGTTAACAGTGTTTCTCTGCATTTCATTTAGTCTTTAACTAAATAACAGAAGAGATTGAATTTATAATCCCTGTTCTTTGTTTTCTTGATGCTATGCAGAAATTGTAAAAAATGAAATTTAGTTGCATATTGGAAATTGGAACAATTTGCTGAAATAAATTGTGTGAATGCGATTGGAGCCTGTTTTATATGTATCACGTGCTATTTCTGACCTTGTCATCGTTTAAAAGTAGCGCCAAAGGGTGACTTTAATCTCCTTGTTCGTCTCTGCTGTTGTCAGTACTAATTAGTCAAAGTTATAAAAAGGATCTTTCCTGTGAAATAAAATATGTTGATGTAGAAGCTTGTTAAGAACATCTTGCTCCTCCTATTCCAGTCTCATCTCTGTTTGTGCAGTCTGACATGCAAATCAATCACAGGGATTCAGTGACAGTTTTTCAAGTGAAATAGAACCATGTCACTAAACTATCACATTTCATCCTTATCTTGGGAACTGCTGAAGGCATGAATAGTAATGTCCCAATTATGATCTGTTCCTTGCTTCTTATCTCATTTTGCTACTTGGTGTCTTTGTGTTTGAAATAGTCCCATCTGGATTTACATGTAGGAATGACAGAGGAGGGAATTTCAGCACCGTGCCCTGCCCTGTCTGACAGAGCATCCCACTCTCACTGAGATGGGATTATTTACACAGGCTTGTCTTCAACGTTCTCTACAACTGTTTGACTCAAAATCAAGATGCTGCTTCAAGACAGGACAGCATCTCTTGATAAATGCAGGAGAAATTTTGGAAGAATTCTAAAAAGATGAAGATTTGTTTTACAATCTTTGTCAAAATGCGGAAGGGTTTTAGGAGTCAATAGTAATTGCTTTTCTCTAAGAGTATTATACATTTCCAAGGCTTCCTCATTTCCCCCAGAGTTGCAAATTGAAAATGGATCTGTTCTAAAAAATTAAATAAAATTTACAGCCTTGAAGTAATTGAAAGTATCCTGATTTTAGAATACTGTTTTCACTGTTTGTCATAGCACTATGGAATGCACTAAATTCAAAGTATTGGAATTTCAGTGCATTCAATCTGTTTGAGTGGGAGCTCATATGTAGTAAAGGATGAGTTATCTCACCTGTCCTGGCAGTGCAGATAAATGTATACAAAAGATCAGCCACTTTGCATTAAATAAGCAGCATAACACTTATGGTTGGGGTGGAGGGAACCCAAAGAGAAGAAATTTATGAAAATAAACTGACATTTATGGATAATAATGAAAGCTTTTAACAGTTAAGTACTGGGTTTGAATCATGGGATGTTTTGTTTTTAAATATTGAACGCAATACCCAGACATCTGTAATGGACAAAAATTGAAACTTAAAAATTGCTCAGGTAATTTGAAAGGGCATGAGCTACTTTTTCAAGTGCTTTCAATTACTAATGACAAAACCCTGCATGTCCACTTTATTATTTTTTTTAATTTCTTTGCACAAAGTGGGCATTGTATGGACATATTATCCAAAAACAAATACATGCCTTTATCTTAGTCCAACATTAAAAAATAGAATGTATGCAACATGTACAACACAAAACAATTGGGAAACAGACAACCTTGATTAACTGCCATAAGGGGTATTTGATTAGTGATTATTACTTTTTAATCATAAATTCAAATCATATTACACTGTATTCTCCTGACCTTGGCAAACAGAAAATCTTTGAATGAGGGGAAAAAAAAGAAGTGTATCTTTGTATTGTTTACATATTCAATAGTGATTTATAGGGGAAAAATGGTTCTTATAATTAAAATTACCTTAGAACTAAGCATTGAAGGCCATGTGCTTGGTGTCCCAAATGGTTCCGGCCAGCCCCTGCTCTGCCGGTGCTCTGTGCTTGGGGATGTCCCTGCTGCACTCTGGGGTCACAAGGCTGTTTGATGGATGGGCCCTTTCAGGTGTCATATGGATTCCTTCAGCTTTCTGTTCTGAGGAAAATGATACTTTATCATCTTTGTAAATCTTTGGTAAACTCATTCTGGGCTGTATGAAAGAAAAATTGTGGACTTGTAGTCAGTGGAATGATATAACATGGGGGAAAAAAAAGTCAATAAAGTGTTTTGTTTGAAAAGTAGTCCAGGCAGTCTTTGTGCCCTGACTTACAGAACTGTTGACTGAAGTAGATAATGTTGGAGAAAATTCACCTCTGTAGCTTCCTTATAGGATTGTGTGCTGTTTTTATTGAATTTTTTTTTTTAAATACAGTTACTTTTATAATTTCTAAATTATTTGAAACTGATGTATTTATTTATCCCTATTTCATCAAACTGAAAAAAAAAATAAAAAGGGCCAGTTGAGGCTTTTGTCCCTGATGGTCTTAATTTTGAGTCTTGATCTTACACATATTACAAATTGTAAAATAAACGACAAGGTTGTCCAAAACTGAGTTATTTTACATTTTATATATTCATTTGCTGTAAGTCTTGTTTGCCCAGATGTTTTTCGGAAATAGATAAATAATACTTAGAAAAATTGTGATCACATGATGAACCATTTCATAGTTTTGTAATTTGATATTCTGTAGTAGTCAATTCTTAATAAGATCTGTTAAAAACAACCTTCTTACCAAAGTGTAACATGTAAGTGAAGAAGTAAATGAAGGCCCAGTTTAATAAAAGATAATATTAAAGTTTGCAGCATTGCCATAAGTGCTAGAACCAGCCAACAGGAACACAGAGTGTTGAATGTGCCCCAGGACTGGGTTGAAGCCAAATCCCAGAGGCTTTGGGGTTTGTTTTGCGGTTTGCCCTGTGCGGTGAGGGCTCCCCTGGTGCCCCTCCAGCTGTGCCTGTGCCAGCCCTGCAGCTTCAAAAGAGTTTCTGTGCCAAATGAGGAATTACTGGTGCTGCCTAAAGTGATCTTGATCTGAATTCTTTATTATTTGGACTATGTGTTGAAGGAATTAAAGATTCTATTTTCCCAGCTCTTCTGTTGATTGACAACAGGCCAGTGTGGAGGGGCAGTAACACTTTGTGTTTGTGCCCCAGGGACTACACAGAGCTGCCAACAGCTGGAAATGATGGTATTGTTTGCACATCAGTGAAGCAACTAAGAGGGCAATATTTGAATATTGCCATTGTAATGAGGATAAAAAATATTGCTGTTTTTTTTTTCTTGTCAATTATTGGAGTGATAAATAATCTTGAAGAAGTTCTTGGGAAAGGTCAAGATCAAAAATAGAACTTGAGGAAATTTTGTTTTCCTTCCACTGCTGAAAGATGAAAACAGTTTTTTAACTTACAGAACAATATCGTTTTCATTTTTAATTTTACTTTTTTATTTTGTTTGTTTGGTCAGGCAATTTTTAATCATTATAGGGCTGAAGAAAGGTAGTTCCTGGAATTTTTTTGAATGTGGAAAATGTCTGGCATGAGTGTGTGGATATCGTGCTTTCAGTTTTGTAGTTATGAAGAAAACAAAATTGTTATTGGTGAAAAGAATGTTTTCATGTATTTAAAAACATATTGTATTCTTCATGAAGTTTGAAAACCAACCAAAAGTGTTAAGTTCTTGGCACTGTTTGGATAAGTAATGCTCTCTTTTACAGAACTTCAGGCAAGTTAATAGACTCACGACAAGGATGATTTTGACCTGTTCATGCTCTTATTGATGCATTAGTGACCATGCTAATGGCAAGTCTGGAAAGGATTCTAGTTCTCCTAAATGAAATGCAGATATTAAATAATTCATGTATTTTATACCTGCTTCAAAAGAAGTGACTTTTTCCTGAAAGCTATTAAAAGTTAAAATTTATTCCTGGCATAAAGCATAGCTGCAGTTTCTTTCCACAGTAAGGAACACCTGCTTGCTTTAAAAGCTTGTGGTTTACCACCTTAACTTTAGGGCACTACTGGTAGTAAAAATCCAAAAATTAAAGTAATGAAGCGTAAACATCAATGCATACAAAGGGTAGTAAAAAAGCTATAACAAGCCTTTTAAATTTTTATTGCAAAAGTAAGTCCGATTTTCCTTTGTCCTGTGACTGCAAAGCAGGGAGCCTTTATTTGAGCAGGGCTGTGTGAGAGCACCCACAGGAGCTGAGGGAATACAGGTGTGCTCAGCTCTGAACCCTTGGGCTCCAGGCTCTTCTCTGAGGACAAGGTCTATTGATGTTGGCAGGTTTTAAATGCTGCTCTGGGATTCTGCTTTTCAAGAGGCATAACTAGAATGGCTTCAATACAATAATTTTTTGTCCTGTTTTTCCTTCTCTTTCTCTAAGTTATTTTTGCTTATGTTTGTCTTTTGCTTCAGAACTCACTCTCATGTCTGTTCTCTGAAGCCAACAGTGTGTAATCAGTTATCTCCTTTCTTAATTTTTTGTGTCTTTGGTTTTAAAATACAACTTTTCTGTGAAGAAACTTGTTTCTTTGTTTTATTGTCTCTCTGGAGATTCAGAGAAGAAATTCTAGCAAAAAAACCTGCTGGTAAACATTTTTTTTCTTAAAACATATCTTAGGTGGTTCTGCTGTATTAAAAATTGAATGATTTTGGAAAAAAATGCTAAAATTAAATCAGATTTAGCTGAAAAAAATAATTTCAACTAGGGCAGGCAGAGCTCCACTCCACCTGCTCTCCCACATCCAGGACAGTTCCTGTCCTTGCCTTCCTGGCCTGTCCTTCCCGAATGGTCTGGATCCCTCCAGCACAGTGTCCAGGCGTGTGAGCTCTATGGGAACTTCTTGTGTTTGTTTCTTTCAAAGCAGATAAATAACAATAAACAGGATACTCTTAGATGATGTAGGGTTCTTGTCTTCAGAGTATATGCCAGGAACTAAAGGCACTCCTAATCTCAGAGGTGAGCAGATCAAAATCCTTGCTAGTCCTTGTTACTCTCATGACAAGGGCAGCCAAAATCTAACCCATTTCTGCAAAACACTAATCCAAGTCTTGTGTGGTGATGCCTGTGGATCTGTGTGACTCTGTAGGACCAGGTCATTAACTTACTGTCTTCTGGGTTCTTCTGCATCATCCACTGCCTGGTCTGTCCAAAACACCTGTCTCCATGGGGTTTGGTTTGCCCCCTTTTCTGATATTTAATACTGCTCTGATGATGAACAATATGTGCTAATGAGGTGCTGCCTCCCATCATTGCTTTGCACTGTTGGAAGTGGAGCAGATGGTTTGGACTGACAGGGTTACTCCTGGGCCTGCAGGAAAGGGGAGAAGCACATTGAAGTTATACCACTACAGAGTTAAAGTAACTTTTTAGACTGTTCACCTTTCACCTTTACATTTTAGAATCTTGATATTTTAGAGGACGAGGATTGGGGGGTGGGGGGGGAAATGGAGTTAAAATGGATATTACAAAGAAATCCTTTACGGAGAGAGTGGTCAGGCATTGGAATGGGCTGCCCAGGGAGGTGGTAGATTCTCCTACCCTGGAGGTTTTTAAGATGAGACTGGATATGGCACTTTGTGCCATGATCTGGTAATCACAGTGGGGTTGGATCAAGGGTTGGACTCAATCTCAGAGGTCTCTTCCAACCCAGCTGATTCTATGATTCTATGGAAATAAAAAGAAAAAGGGGTCATATCTGGACTGTGGTGAGATCTGGCAGAAGTAATGGTTTCTGCTGTGGAGGCTGCCCAGGCATGGCACAAAGCAGAAAGACTGAGGGATTGGGCCAATTTCTACATATCCATGGAGCTATTTAAGGATTAAATAACTAATCTGGCACTTGAGAAAAAACATCTAAACAGAACACACTTGAGGTTGCCAAAGGGAAGGCCTGTTCTTTGGGAATTTATTTTTCCTATATGAGTTTGGATGAGAAGACTTTAAGAACTGTCTGATACTGCAAAGCAGAGCAAATTCTCTTCATTTGGAACTCTAACCTCAAGTAGTAGAAATGTGTAACCATTTCTGTTTCTGTAGTTTAGCTGTGCTATACCATCCCTCTGATTTTTCTCTGTGAACCTCAGTTTTCCCTCCAGAACTGCCCTTGTGACACCTGTGCTCTTCTTTTACCCCATTCTGCTACTCAGTGACCCACAAAGCCTTTAAGGGGGTACAGATGTTTGTTCTTCCCTTTATCCTGTGTTGGGAACCAGTGTGCCGAAGAGAAATAGAGATTTGATTTGGATACCAGTTTTGTTTACATTTATTCTCCAGACTGATATAAAGAGCTGTCTGCTTTTCTTCTGTTGGGCTTAATCTCAGACTGGATTTGCTTCCTACTAAATCAAAACTTTTATTGGCTTTTAGTGTCAAAATCTGCATTAGGTTTATTTAGCAGATTACCAGTATTCCATACACTTATGTTTACAGTTTAGTACACAAATTGAGGCAATATATTACAATATTTTCAAATTAACTTCTTACACACTTTGAATCTCTTCTGTAGTGTTGTGATGGTCCTCCATCAGATGGTGCTATTAGGATTTAAGATGAATACTTAACCCAGTTTGAGCTTATGAAACTGTCAGCTCTTCATCCTGTTTGTCATTTTCTATTCAAATTTAATTATTGGAGCTTTATGGGAAGGTTTTGTACTGTTCATACAGTGAAGAGAGCCATGTGTGAACATATGGTAAATGTCAAATTCACTACTGATTTGAAAATATGCTTGTCAACAACTTTCATTAAGTGTTGTGGGTGATTCAGTAAGTTTTTACCTTAAGTCTCATCAGTTTTATGAAACCACACACTGTTCTCCTGTAAGTCAAGGATTTACACAAGTATTCTTGAAAGCTATTTCTGCTGTTCACAGCTGCACAAAATTCAGGAAATGGCTCAAAGCAGAGGGCATTAGAACCAGCAGGGATGGAATGATACTCTTCACCTTCCCCTTCAACAGAGGTTTCCAGTTTGCTTCCAAATGAGCTGTGAGCATAGGAATGGTTTGATCTCTGACCAGGGCACTCACAAGGAACCTCTTCCCCACTCACTCTTAGGAGATGTGGAACAGTAAGAGTGGTTGGTGCATTTCCCCAGCCAGCCCCTGTATCAGGATGCTGAGCCCAACATGCTTTTAAAACGTCCGAAATTTGGGGGATTTGTGACTTTTACAGTACAGTGCAAGACCTGCTTGTTTGGGTTGGGTGGGTTTGTTTTGTTTTGGACAGTGATGACAGAAGAGCACTAAATAAAACTTGGTTTGCATTGGTAAAGATGTGGTTATATTTCATGCCTATTGTATTTTAACAATTACATAAATCTTATGGATGGGACATTTTTTATAAATTCTGAGCAGAAAGAGTTACCAATATACAAAATAATATCCTGCTTCTAATGAAGTTAGTGTGAAACTTCTCTAATCCTGGTAGGAAAATGATTACACTCCAAGAAAAGCTGAGCCACAGGATCTTCCAACTCAAGAACTTTCTTTTTAAGAATAACTTTTTTCAAATGTTTTCAAGTTGTCTAGTTTATTTTTTAAGCATTAAAGCTGAGCTAATTGTAGTACACCAAAATCAAACTGTATTTGCTATTTATTGCATTCTGACTTGCTTTTATCAGAGTAGCAAATTGATGTTTATAATGATCTATAACTTAAGTGTTTTCCCAGCATTTTCTCCTTGTGAGTATCACACAGTGAGGGTTTGAGTTGAATTATAATGTTCTTCTTGCTGGACCATTTTAGGATATTTCACTTGGCAATATTATTCCTACAAAACAATTTTCTTTCCTTAGTGTAGAAAGTAATTTTGAAGTGATCTTTACCTATTCCACAAAGCCATCATACAGTTTAAGCTGCTAATGCTTTTAAATGCTTTGGAATTCTATGGTAGAACATAAAATGTTATTATTACCTCCTGGTATGTACTAAATGAGGTGCTCACATGAATGTCCATAATTGCTGTGTTTGTTTGGATTATAATGTGTAATGCAAACGTTTTTAAGGATGTAATTAAAACACTGCTGTGCATTAGGACCCTAAAACAATACACATAATCAAAAAGCCCTCCCAATGAATGCTTATTCTGACAGGAATGAGTGGAATGAGGAAGTTAATTTTATTTTGAGGAATACATCTTTAGTAGAATCAAATAGATTCTACTTGTTCTTATGCAAAATAGTAAAATGCACAGAGCTCTAAGAAGAGATTTTTTTTAAAGACTGCTGGAATTGAAGAAGTCTAAAATATCTTATTGTAATTCAGTAGAAAACTTACCTTGAATGCAACAACAGTCTTAGGGTGCACTACTATAAATTTGTGTGTGCTGATATGAATGTTTCAAGTATTTCATTACCTCAGGTAAGAAATAAAAGGTCATTTCTAAGCATAAAATATTATAAATAGAGAAAGTAGTGCTTCCATTACTTGTTTCCATTAAATAACTTCAAAGAACAGGAATAGTTTGCAGTGCAACTGCCAGCAAATGAATCCCCTTTTATCACTGAATTGTTTGGTAATTTGAAAGCCCTGCATAACATGTGGGTTTGCACTCTATAAAGCAAATAGACAATTTTTCCTTCTTCTATAATAGAGAAAAATGAGCGATGTGCCCCACTGTGCAGTCATATGGAATGAACTGAAACACTGTTCTGGAGACGTGCAGATGAAATGCAGAATTTTACTTAACTTAAGGCTTGTGCCTCTGCGACTTTTCACTCCAAAAAGTACCTACCAAAATATAATGTGGCATTCTGCATGAAAACTTTGGTCATGGGCAACATCAGAAAATGGAAACAGAACAGTCTCTCACTGCCAATGTGCTGATCCAAACCCACCCCCGATACAGGTGAGAACATGTGGAGGCAACTGCTGCACTCCTGGCAGATTCCTTGGATCTCCACTGGAGAGATACTGATGGAATAGTCATTCAGAGCTAAAAACAGTAAGGCCATGAAAATCCTAATAGAATGGTTTTATCTTTTTGTTTGTTTTGAGTGTGTTTTTTGGAGAGTTTGGACAGTATTGCAGTTGATAGCAAAAGTGCTAACCTGGGTGGCTGATGCACCCTGTGCAAAGCTTGGCTTAGTTTCTCAGGGATGCATCAAACCCTCAGTTCCTCTTCCACAACATTTTGGATGTTGATGCATCTGTAAAATGTCTTGCATTAAAATATTTCCCTGTGCAGCTAAATATACAGTAAACAAATAGTATTTTTAATATATGGTTCAATTTAATTGCATTCCTGAAAGATGGAGCCCGATTTTCAGAAATCATTATGGAGCTCTAGGAAGGCTGTGTGTTGTTAAATAATGAATTCGTGTGTCTGTGCAGAGGAGCTGTGGCAGTGGAACATCCTTCCCTAAGTCATGCCTACAGACAGACCAGTTCTGTGTGTTTCCCCATCCTGTTGGGGGTGTTTGTCTTCACTTCCTTGCAGAGGATGTTCAAATGAGTTATTTCAAGAACAATAGTACAGTAAAAAGGGAAAACAGGCTGAAATCTGACTATTTATTGCATCAAATGATCAAGTGAAGTGATCATTAAAAGAATGTTGATGACAATAAGCAGCTTTCAGGCCTCTGTGTCAAACACAGTTGTGTGAAGGTGATTTTTGGGAGCATCCACTTATTGAGGGATGAGATCTTCAGTCCTGGCACACTGCATGGCTGCACTAACGTGCTGTAAACAGGAGGATTTAAACAGGACATTAAAAGGCATTTTGTTGTATTGCACCACTATCAAAACAAGATATTTTGATGGTGTTCAGTGCAATCTTTGCTGGGCAAATTAAACTTCTTGTGTAGAGATCAAGAGGTGCAGCTTAGATTAATATCTTAGAGAAGGAAGAACATATTATCATCTTCCACAGTCTGCTGCCTTTATCTGAGCCAGCAGTTCATGATGCTGTGAACTGCTAAATCCAAGTGACCTTTCCCAGTGATATTCACAGCAAGTGGCAAGAATAACAAGTACACACACAAAGCTGCTCTGAAACTCTTCCTTCCTCCCCTTTATATTAGTATTTCATTATATTTAAAGACTACTTGCAACAATGGCTGCCACCAACATTCCCCCAGAACAATCCAGTGATGGGGGTCTCACCACTGGATGCAATTTCACTGCAGCTGAAAAGACAGAACAAACCCTGGCTTTGCCCTGTTATGGAAAGATGCTGCATTTCCTGTTCCTCTGGGATAAGTTCAGATTGTATTGCCACAGTGGGCACACTCCAGTAATACTTTATAAAGTCATTCTCTGGGAGGGTACTTTTCTAGAATTTCATTCTGTAGCTGCTGTTTCAGTTTCACTTGGATTAATTAATTTCTTTGGGTTCTGGTCCATGAGCTTCCTGTTGGATCCATAATAATAGGAGATAATCTTGAGAACAACTGTCACTGAATTAGCAGGTCTGATCTTAGATAAGATCATAAAGAATCTCAAATCCCCTTATCCTTGCCTGACATTGATTGATCTTAATTGGTGGCATAAAATGCATTTTTTTTTGGTATATAGTGCATCTTGCTTATATTTAGCTGCTTATTTAAATGGAAAAGTGAATTAACAGTAGTGTGATTTTTTTTAATGGGATTAGGTATTCCAGTTTGGTGAATGCTAATATATATTTCATCCATGCTCCACTTACATTCTTTGCAGGATGAAGCAACAGAGAAATGCTTTATTAATATGACACTGCTTCTCTGCCAGCATTTGGCAATATCATCAGAGATTACTTGGTCTGTCTGGTTTTTATAGGAATTTACATAAAGCAGAAAATTTTATTACACTAACCTGAGTAAATTCAATTATTTTGATATTTGTAATCTTGTTTGTGTGCAGGCTTTCTGAACAAAAAGTCTGATAGGCTCATGGTTTTAGAGCTAACATGCCTAATGAAAATTAAAACCTTGCTAGGTAACTTCTATAATAAATTTATAGCGATGCTACTAAAACAATTTCAGGAAGTGATAAACCAGCAGTAATACAGAACACTGCCAGTTGTTAAACTTGAGCCTCATGAATTGCATCGTTACTCTAATGGCATCTGAAGGAGGAATGTTCACCACAAAGATGTATTTGCCTTCAAGCATTTTGGGTTTTTTGAGTTTGTGATACTTTGGGAAAAAATGTACAGATGAATGTGTTTCACTAAGTAGTATATTCAGTCCTTTAAAAAAGAGTTTATCTGCAGTTATTGAGAAATTGAATGTTGTCCATCTGTCCACTGTTGTAAGCTACAAACTACTTCTGAAAATGCAGGAAGCCCTTATGGAAACATTTTCTTGAGTTTAACCAAGGAATTAGAATATTGGCTACAGCTGAAGGAAGCATTCATGGGTTTGATATGGTACTTTGGCATAATTCTGAGGTATGTACCCGACTGTATAACCACACAAAATGTAATGCTCTTACCTTTTTTTCCTCTGTGATTCTCAGTAAACTTTTCAGTATTGTTAATGAAGAATGTATCTGATACATCAGCATCTCTCAGACCAAAAGTGTTCTCTGGGGTGTGCTTAATTTGAAAGAAGTTTTCTCTGCTCTCTGCTGACAGATTTTCTATTTATCAGCACACTCTGACAGGGGTGACCCATCAGTACAAGAACTGGCCACATTCACTTTTTGCTGAGTACCTCAAAGAGTGTCATCTCAGTCAGGCTGGGGCAATTCCCTCAGGAAATAAAGACAGCTGTCATAAAAATCTGCACAGAAACAGAGTGTTATTTTGATACTGAGGTGGCTCTGAGATCATCTGACCTTCTCATGCCAAAATTTGTCACTTGTTTGAGAAGTGCCACATTGTTAATCCTTCATGTGCTGAAGTGGCGACAACACTGGGAAGCCAAGAGTGTGGCCCAGCCAAGGCCTGGCAATACCTGCACAGGGTGGCATTGGTAGTGACAGGAGAGTGTGGTGGAGTATAAACAGTGTCTGAGTTCAGTCAAAGAGCTCTGGACAGGCTGAATTTAGACTCTACTGAGAGGAAGGAAATGTGGAACTTTAAAATGGGAATTTTGGGGGAAAGTGTTTGATAAGAGTGAGGTTTCAAGTACTAAAGATCCTGTGGTTCTCAAGTGTACATTGCTTTTTGGTTGGCTTGCTCCTCCACTTTTGTACCAGCTGTTTCTTTTCATTTTCATTCTTTCAATGGTATGCTGACCTTGTTAAAACTAAATAAAGTCTTTCTAATGTTCTGGAATTTTTTAAAAATATTTTTGTAAAACTATTCAAAGGAAAGGAGACTGGAGCCTTAAAACCTTTTATTTCTCTTAAAAAGGCAAACACCTTTATGTGGTATCATTGATCTAGTAAGAAACCATTAAGCTTTCAAGTATTCCTTATCTACATAACATATTTTAGAAATAAAAGCCTTGGTGGTAAATTGCTATTAGACTTTGCTGTTTTCAAGTTGACTGACAGAAGCTTGCACTGTATTAAAGGTGAAGATAAATGAAGTAGGCTGTGTTAATGGCAGTTCAGGGGGCTGTGTGAGGTGTTTGTTCTGTGAAAACATACTTTGGACTCTGAGCAAGAGCCATAGATTCTGTTGGTGGCACTTGGCTGTGGTGGGGGGTTGTTAATTTAGCCCCCCCAGGTGGCTGTGTCTGCCCTAAGGTGGGAGACAGGAATACCGGACATGGAGAGAAGCCAGGTCTGCCCAGGGCTGCACCATCTGCCCTGCTGAGCTCTGCACTGGGCACAGGAGGAGAGATGAGGGCAGGAAAGGTCTTGCACAATGGCAAAAGTGAGACTGAAAGTGTCCGGCTGCCTCCACAAAGACAGAAAACAGTAACTGCATCTTTTCTGGATGAATCAGATATTATAAAGAATTGAATAAAAGTTTGTAGCATAAGCAGAAGTTTGAGCTGAGTCTAATATTAGAGTAATGGTCAGTTGAAATTGTTCCTATGTCAAATGGCAGTGAAATGTGAACCGCATGGCTTGGCTTTATGTTCACACGGAGTGCAAAGCTGCACCCCAGAGAGGTACAAACCTGGCAGGAGTTTCAAGGTGAGTGACCACTGAAAGCCTGAAGGATGTGAGTTGGAAAGAGGGTGGCTCATGTGATGGATTTTTTTTATTTTAATAACTGCACCAATGTTTAGTTTAGTTTGAGTCTTTCTGCATTTGGACTCACAAGACACAGAAACTTTGTGTCATGGTCAGGGCAGTCACTTGCTACTGGAAACAGAGTTACGTTAGCACAGTTGTTCCCAGGCTATGGCAGGGTATTTATCCTTAAAAGAGTTTGCTTGCTTTGGGAATTTTAACACGAGTTGAGGATAAGGTGTGAAATGCAGGAAGTCCTTCTGGGAGTCTGTTAAAACATAGCTAACAGATTAAGAAAAAGTTTCATGAATTTTGCTATGGTGGAATCAGCCTCTCTGCTCTGGTGGGTAGCTGAGTAGTGGAAGGACAAATGGGAGTCTGCCTGCCTTGGAGGATCCAGCAGCAGGAATCAGGTGAAAAGGAGTCGTGCCAAAGTACACTAGTGTGGTAAGGGCTTGGGGAATTGCTCAGTTCTGAAACAGAGACCAGCTGTGATGGGGCTGAGGGAATGAAAGAAACACTAAAGTAAGAGAAGTTTAATTACATTAACTTTTCCTCATAAACAGAGCAGAAGTAGAACACACCTCAGCGTGCTTACTGGTCTCCAGTTATGTTTAATTAGCAAATATTCTAATTAATTTTATTCTCAAGAAATTTTATATTATCAGCCTATTTTTTTTTCTGTGTGAAAATAACATTGCCATGCAGGGTTTAAAAGTGTGGGACTTTCTGCTCTTTGATGCCAGTTGAATGTTCTGTTTCATCCCACATATCCTGAATTCTTTAGAGTTTACATACTAAGTTATCTTTAGTTTTAGATATATAGCACTTGTGTATGAATTTATGAGTGACTTCTTTATTAATAAATTGCAGTATATGTATAAAACTATGAATATGTATATTTAAATGAGTCTGGCAAAGTTATCTTCACATAGAAATATTTGAAATTGCATCCATATTCTGTTCTGTAACATGAGATTGATGCATTTATGCCATTTTCTATGCTCAGTATTATCTCTGTCACAAAATGAGGTATCAGACTTTTAATCATGTGTAATATTATGTGAGTTATGAGAGATGCTTCTCAGCATATAGAACCATTTCAGGGCTCAATAATTCGGTCATTTCTGACCTTCTCCTCATGGGGAGGTGCATTATGATCTGCTAAACACAGAAGGAACAGTGTCTTGCAAAGACATGTGGCCATCCTTTACTGAGCATTGTGCATGTTAAAATGATGATAACTCATTAGCCTGACAGAGTATATAATGAGAGCAGAATGTTGGGTAGAGAATGTCCCTTTGTATTATAAATTATGCTGAAAATGGGACATGGTGAAGCATCTTCACAATGGATTTCACAATGATGACAGTGTTCAAGCACTGTAATTGAGAATTTTCTTTCCACTTGCCTGTATATAATTTTTCTCACATGCTTGGGATAAATCTAAAATTACGCTGGTGCAATTGGGCCTGTTTACCACAGTTGGGCTTGAAATTAGTCATCTAAAAGAATGAATGTGAACAAAAAGCTACACAATATGTTTGTCTAAGTTCCTTGTACATTTTTTACTACCAATTGCTTTATATTCTAATGACCATTAATACCATTCCTTTTGAGAAGAACAACCAAAGCACGTGTGAGAAGTTCAGTTCCTGATTATTCCTTTCAAAGAGTGAGGATAATTCATTAGACCAACTTGACAGTTTTGGCATTGGTTAAATTGGTTAGGATTGACAGTGAAAGCACTGCTGTAGAGGTCAGTCTGTGTCCCTGAAAGTCCTGTACTTCCCAAAGCCAGTTTTATTGGGTTGACAATGTCATAGATCTGAACAGACTGGCATGATTAGTTGAAAAGAGGGATTTTACTTATTTTAGTTATTTCATCAGTGGTTAATCATCAAGAGATTCTCAAGAGATATGACAGAGTATGTTTATGACCCCTAATATGCTTTGGAGTGAAGACAAACCCAGTCTGATGTCTGTTCTCCTCAGCAGTGATGTCAGTGAACGCAGGTGCCTTCCTGTATTGGCCTGTCCTTGCAGCTCCTTAAGAACAATATTTTCTTGCACTGCACCTTCAGAAATCTCTTACCTGCTGTTGAGTGAGAACTAGACGTGGAATACCATCAAATTTAAAGAGGTTTCACTCAATTAATATGTATGAGAGCAATGCTAAAAGGACCAGAATAATGAGGTGCAAAATTTCACCGACTTAAAACACTTCTAAAGAAGGAAGAGGTTCTGTCAATCAGTAGGTAATTCCATATATAATGAGTTGAATTTTTTTTTCTGTGAAGAGTTTAAATTCTGTTTCTGCTGTTTAATTTATTGTACATTGGCCTAAATCATCTTTCTTTAAAATCTGAGCTTCTCATTTAAGTTTCTTCTCAAGTCTCCCACCCCAGTTTTCCTTCAGAGTATGTTTGAAATATGATCCATTTTGTCTGTATATGCTGGTAAAAATTCTGTGCAGATAGATCAAATTTAAAGTCTGGGTTTGCAAAGAAGAACATTATTCCATTATCAAATAAATCACACAGTTTATGAGTCTTTTTACTGCCCTGCCAGAATTTATTTACTGAATGGTTGTGAAATACAGATGGTATTTCACTCAGAATCATAGCTACCTGAACAGGTCAAGTATTTTATTGCATAACTACAGCACAAACCAGGAAAACGTGAATGCCAAATTTAACTTTTCTTTGGTATTTCAAACATAAATAGAGCTTTTTATATTTGCTTCAAGACTAATAGCCCTTGGTGTCTATATGCTTTATAAGGAAATATGTAATTGCACTTTTATTCAGAAGAATTTCAGAATTTTATTGTAAAGTGTGCACCCACTCAGTGTTGGTTTGGTACTGATTGTCATGACTAGCTCAGGTCACTGTAATGTACAAGTCAGCACAGGAAGGCACAAAAGGTGCAAACCCAAACCCCTTAGTTCCAATATTTCTGTTAATGCACTGTAGAATTTAGTTACTATTCAGTTTCCTATTCACGACTTCAGTAACTACAGTTGTGACAGATTTTAGTATTAGTGGCTGTTGCATCCAGGGTTTCATTCCCTGTCGTGGTGTGCAGGGTGTTATTTTCCTTTCTCTAGGGCTATACCTTTGCAGACCATGTACTCTGGTTATTGTCCTACAGCTTTGGCATCTGAGCTTTAACAGGATCTCCAAAAGCCACGAGCAGAGGGTTTGTGAGGCCTCTGCACAGTCTGGGACTGATACAGGGGGCCTGAGAAAGACGGGAGTGTTTCCCTTTGGTGATGGAGCAGGTGGGAATGTCACCAGTCCAGCTCAGAGGGGTGTTCTTTGTGGCCTGGGAGATTCTCAGCTGCATCCTGGGGGTCAGAGCCAGGAGGGTCCCTCATTCTGGGCGAATGTTGTGGGAGGCCAAAGAACCACAGAAAGACACACCACTCTGCTTTGACTTGCTTTGGACTTACTGCTATTAAAAACACAAAATAGCATGTTTTTATAAACATGTTTCCATGGTCACCTAAAATAATCTTTTAAAAGCTCACAGGAACCCTGGAGAATTATCCCAGAACTGTTGTCCCAGAGCTGTCAGCTGCAATGTGTCTTAATGCACATTTATAGAAAGATACAGTTCAGTTTGTGCTGGTTTGCCATAAATAGTTGAAACAAAAGAATAATTCCTAGCAATAAAGTGGAATAAAATGGATTTATGAACCCTTGGTAATAATTTTTAGGATGACTTTGCTGAGTTTCTCATGAATTGCACTCAGTGAAGTATATGCAAATATTCAAATATTTCGGGCAGATTTGCAGGTAGATTTACTCTTCTGGTTCTTGTATTTTTTGAAGAACTGTACCTAAAAAAATAAAAGTAAAAATTTGAGACCTCCAACAAATCTACCAGTTTTTTACTTATGAATTGTTGAGCTTTCATATTTCAAAGCAACTCCTAATTTGAAACTGTTGCTTTATTATGCAACATATTGAAATACCTAAAAACTGATCACATTCAGAGGGAAAATTTTTTTGATACTGGCAATTTGGAGAAGTTGAATAACTAATGAACTGGAAAATGATGATTTTATGTTCAAAACTACTTTTGAGTACCCTGTCATGTAGAAACAACTTTGTCTTGTATCCACTGTTTCCTAAAGAAGTCTTATATAGCCATTTCTTGGGATATTCAGCATATCAAGAGACAGATCATCTTACAACAGGTGAAGAAAAGCATGAAGTTTCCTTCCAGTATTTATAGAGTATTCAATTCAGTGCAAATAGTGATCTCTGCTTTGGAAGAGCCAGTTTATCAGGCATTTAATATTTAGCCCATGTATTTGGAAAATGGGATTATTTGAACAAAAACATATTCATACATTTATCCATACATTTGTATTTTAACTTTCATTAAATACACCATAAGACAGAGAAAGAAATATGTAGAGCTGTGAGTGTGCATACAAAAATGCACGTGCTGCTACTTCAGCCTCCAAACTGAGCCTGGAGAGTTCCCCCAGTGCTTGGCCCTGGGAATTCCAAGAGGATGTGAACATGGATTTGTGGAAGTGAACAGATACCACAGTGGAAAATGTCTTAGAGGGTTACTGCACTCTAGTTTTGAAATATATCCTTAGAGACTGATATTATTCCCCTTCATGTGTTGCTGAGAATACTCTTCATGCAATTATAAACCCAATTCTAAAAAAAATCAAAAGTTTTTTCCATTTTTACCCTTTCCAGCATTTCAATCCCACAAGGTAGTATAGACTGGACTAGACACTAATTGCAAGCTCACATTTGATTTTCCAATGAGATCTTTATCATCTTTATCAGCTAAAACCTTTTCTCCCTGGGCGTCCTGACCCAAGTGTGGCAAAACCTTTGTGTTTTTCTGACTCAAAACATGGCCCATTCATTTCTAGGCTGTTTGTTCTGTAAATAAACCACCAGGACAGACATTATTTCATTCTTCATGGATGATGGAGCAGATTGTATTTGAGAGGCAAGAGATGAATGAGGAATGGAGAACAAAACCAGAATAGACAGTCCTGGCAGTGAGCAGCAGAAAAGAGTGATCTGTTGGAAAGGACGTTACTCGTGTGGGCTTTTAGTGGAAAAGTTCTTTAAAAACTTTCTTCTTTTCAGAGAAATCAAATGATATCCAAAAATGTTGGTTGAATCTGTGGCAAGTGGACTTTGCAAGCCCGTTCTGTCTGTGAAAGGAGCACTCACAGTTGCATTTTTGTGGAGTCCACTGACACTGCAGAACTTGCTTTTTCCTCCCACCTTCCCCACAGTACTTATTGTATCTGATTTTCTCTGTGCATTTTTCCCTTTTTACTTGTACTGATTACAAGCTTTTCTTTTGTTCATGCAGCAGCAAATTAATCTGTCCATTTTTAAGAAAAAACCCCCACTAATTGCAAAGATGAAACCCAAGCAGTACACAGAATGCAAGTGATTTCCTCTCCAGTGGTTTGGGATATTTACACTCAGCACGCCAGGGAATCCTGATGGCCAACAGCATCTTAAACTAAAGAAACAGGGAGTGTTTCAGGCCAGCTCCTGACAGTCTTAGTGTGGGTGTGCCAGGGAATGTCTGAGCAGGTCTGGAGCTTGTGGGTGAGTCTGGAATAACACAGGAAATCTGTTTGACACTGCTGTGCACTGCAGGAGATCTGACAAGCTGCAGTCCTTGAACACCCCACAGTTTTCTTCCACAAACACAGCAGCAAAACTTGTAGTTGAATAGAAACACTATTAAGCTGGTTCTGAATTGAGTGGCTGATACAAGTCGCTCTAAATCACTATTAGCCTGATGTAAATAAGACAGGCTCAGATGACAGCAGAGTTTTTATTCCAGAATCTGAACAAGGTTACATGTTCCATGTATCCGAAACTGTAAGGATAAATATTGACTAGGCAATCTAAAGTGGAGCCAATAATTATAATGATTCCATTTTGATCATACACAGCTCTGAAATGCAATCACCCTTGCCACAGACCATGTTCACTGAGGCTGAATAATAATGGTGCAAAATCATCAGGAGCAAAACCACAAAAATGAACATTTTTAGCTGATACAGCCAGATGTGACACAACGAATTGGGAAATGAAAATTATCTATGGGAATGAAAACATTTTTTTGAATAAGAGGGAAATTACCAGGAGGAGAGATAAAAAACCAAACCAAACCAAATATCAACAAGGAAATGTTTTGGGCTTCACCCATTACAAGAAGCATGAAAAGCAAAATAAATAACAAACTTGTGTCAGAAGAGGTCTGTATATTCGAGCGCTGCTCTGTCATCAATCAGAACAGTGAAAGAAAAGAATCAAATTGAAATAGGTAACAATTATACCTCAAAAATATAAAGCTCGTTCAGAACACAGTAGGAAGTGTAATAAGTATTGCATGCAGATCATAATTGTAGCGAATGAGTTGGGTGTTTTCACTTGCCTGGAGGTTTTGAAACTGTTTGGAAAAGTGTTTCTGTTAAAGCTTGGGCACAGTTGTTTAAAAGTTCTGAATATAACAGTGTGAGAGAAAGTTACTGGAAAATTTGGCTTCTGGTGTGTCTGGTGAAAGGGGTGGCATTAATTGGCATCTGCACTTTGTTTGCAAGCTGAAGTTTGTCTGCCACTGTCTGGAAATTTGCATTCTTGCTCTGGATTTACCAACTGCCCAGTTGATTCGTCTGAAGAGTGATCAACTCCAGAATTATTTGCTATATCTCCTTTGGTTTTGCAGATTGGGTTAAGTAATTTAGTGTTGGGCATAAGATGCTGCTCAGTTATTTAGCCAAAATTAAAGCATCTGCAATCTGACCTGTCAGCAGTTACATAATTTCTTCCATCTATGAATCAAAGCCACAGAGAGAGAGTTAGTTCCCCCAAAATGTTATAGCTTTGTAAAGTCATAATCCCTGACTGACTTGCTGGACAAACAGTTCAGCATTTCTAAAGTATTTCAGACTTCTCAAATTTTAACATGGATTTTTCTTCCTAAAATATTTCTGTTAAAGAGCAGAAGCCAAAGACCGAGGAATATTAAAGACCAAAGTTGTAATTTTCTATTAAACATGACTTTTAATTTGACAGAGGAGTGCTGTTCTTGAGAGGTGGAATCTGAATGGCATTTCCACACTAGAAAAATGGAACCCCTGAGGCTCAGTGATGCAGCAGCCTCTAAGCACTCAGCAAAGCTTACTTTAATCCACTCCCTGTGCCTTGAGAATATTCAGCATGGAAGGGAACTAACAGCCATGTATACAGGCTGATTTGGGGGTTTTAGGGATTATCTCACATGATTTTAATACATTAGAAACATTTGTGATGTTCCATCATCTTGTTAGAATATTTTTATTTTGATTTTATGGTATAAAAATATTTTTGGGCTTCTTGCTCATTATCTTCAACCTAGAAACCCACTAACTGGACCTTTTGCTCTCTCTGCTGCATTTCTTCAGCTGCACTTTTACCCAACCCAATGTCCTTTGGCCTCAGCTCTTGCACAGCAAGGCAGTGGGATCATTTCCTATGGTTGTACAGGTTTTGCAGTACAATCCTGCACTGCAAATAATCCTGGGGACTCAAGTCTCCTGCTGTTCATCTGCACTGGGCACTGCTTATGTGCTTGTGTTCCAGCTGCTTTTGCCTTGGCCACTGTAAAATCTTAATCTTGTCCAGTTAAAAGAGAAGATCTGAACGGGAATGAAGAACAATGTAACAAAACCATGTTTCTTCTTTAGGGGAAGAAAAAGGCCAAATGCTGTAAAATGCCCAGCTGTTGAGGTGAGGCCAAGTTAATAAAAATGCAAAAAATCAGGCTAATATTGATGATCCATAATCTCTGCTTCTATTTTCTCATTAAGTACAGCTGACCCAGGCTCAGTGGGAGGTTGATATCGTGCGCCTTTGGCCATACACTTAATACTGACAAGTTCAATTAACCTTCCTAAAGTGACAGATCCGAGTATTTGGAGTTGTGGTGCTTACATTGCAAGATATACCTTGCACCTGTTTTACAACTGGTAACTTAAGAGTTGTAGTGTGCGAAATATTAGACATAATTTGCAACTATGGTGTATATATATATAGTCCATATATATCATCTGTTGATGTGCTTGAATGTTGTGGAAAAGGATAATAATGAATTTTTACTTTGTACACACTTTCTCTCAGTAAGAGTAAAGGCTGCTTTAAGAAGGTTTGTAATGGAGACAAACAATCCCTGCTCTGTTGCTGATGTTGAAGAGCAGTAGCTGTTACTCACCACACTGTTAGAAATGTTCATATGCATGCAGATCCTGGAGTGAGACCCTGCCATAGAACGAAAGGACAAATTTAGTCTTCAAGTTGAAACTCTAAACAAAAAAAATCTCATCTATAAGACAGTAGTTTAGGTTAGTTTTCTGCCTCTTCATTTATCACAAGATGAGGAGACTTAAATAACAAATTATATTTGTCATAAGAAATGCAAACATAAGCCTGCAGTTTTCTAAAAACAAACAAAAAGTTGTGTGTGAATTACCAAGACAAGTTTGTATTTCATTTAGACAGTAATTACAGCTGACAGGTCCCTTTTCTCATTTGCTTTCTGCATGATTCTCCTTTGTGCCTCCCTATCTGTCTCTCTCTTTTTCCAGTAAATTTCAAATTTCTAGGTAAATGGTGATAATAAGCAAGAATCCTGTTGCAGAATTAGCAATGTGAGGTGTGATTGCTGTGGCAGCTTCATGCAGAAGATTCCAGTTAGTATTGTATAAATATCAAATGATAATCAAGGTCAGGTATAAACTGTCAGGACTAAAGCTGTAATAAATGCAGGGGATCAGAAAATTGCTTCATAACAAAGAGATATATGGCCTTGTTCCAAACCAAATTCATACCACCAGCAAATTAGAAGAGGGTATTTCAAGAGCACTTGCAATAGGCCAGTTATTGAATGTAAAGTGATATGTCTGGAATGAGCTCATTATTTTTCTGTTTATTTTAATTTGGTATTATACACACTCCTCTGTAAGCATCTATACTTCTAGACTTTTCTGCTGGTTGTTTGTTTTTGGTTGTTTTTTTTTTTTTTTTCTCCTAAAAGTTTTCAGTTCTCTTTTTCTGTGTTGGAGAATTTTTATTTCTTCTACAGTGAAAAGGTTTTTGTGGAAACAGAATGTGCTGAGCCACAAAGGCCACCAGAGATGACTCTTTGGCCAAGACAAGTAAATTCTGCCCTGGTGGAGGTAATTTTTAAGAAGGTGTTGGTCTTTCTGTCCCTCAAGCATTGTGTGGCTGCTGTGAGGATGAACCCTGCCTACATCTGTAGAAATTAATTCCCAGGCACAGTGAATTTACTTGATGGCATCAGCCTGAAGTGAAGGAAACCACTGGATATAATTTTCAATCCAGGCATCAGTAATGCAATGACTGGAATAGATCTTAAGTGGAAATATAAAAAGGACAGTGGAGACAGTTGTTTTTTCAAGCTGATTAAGAATTGAATTTTCAATTATTAGTGTAGGTGTAATGTTACAACTTCTGGAAGTCCAAGTCTTAAGGACACCAAACCAGTCCCTGTCTCTGGGCAATCTCAGTTACACAACATGCAGCAGGCAGCAAGATAAATAAATTCTATTCAGTTACAAATTTACTGTGCAAAAGAGGAATGTGTACCTCAACAAAGTGAAATGCAACTACATTTGAAAGTGCTTTGTAAAATTTCCTCTTTGTTTTCGCTACAAAATTTATTTTATGAATGTCTGATGGCCATATAGATCTAGAATAGTCATCCACAGACTCCAGCTGGAAGGTGAAAGGTATCTCAGCTTCTTGGCAGGAACAGGGCTGTGCAAAAGGGCTTCAACTTCCTCTGCTGGCTTGTGCAGGAGGAGCAAAATGACTGTAAATTTACTGCACTGACACTGTTGAATGACCTGAGTACTCGTGTAGAGAATCATGAGCCAGCACTCAAGTTATGCTCAAGGTCAATTCATTTACATTTGGTAATTAAAAAAGGCATATTGAAATGCAGTGGATCCTGAGTAGGATGCATGAAAGCTCATTTATCAGGATATTCTGATGAGTATTTTATGCTATTAATGACTTTCTTTCAGACAAGCTCATGCAGTCACCCTTCATATCCTCTTAAATTTCTCTGCCTTGTAAGTTGGACTCTTATGAAAAGCACTGCTTAAAATTCCATGGTCAACAACGTTCAGTGCTCTGGCCTTCCCATAGGAATCTCTCCATGTAATGCAACATTATTTAATCTCTTACATAAGATTAGGTTAGATGATCCAAGTGTTTATTTTTAGTATTTTATTTAGTGAACCATATTTTTTAAAGATTTAGGCACAAAAAGAATAATATCTTTTCCCCTTTCCTTTTTGGAAGGGTATGTAGCAGAACGTGGGGCTGAAGTACTTACAATTTTCTGTAGAATTTTTTTTTAAAGTCCTCTCCATCACTGAGACACAGCAACCGGTATGACTTGACTTCAGGGCCCTATTACCTCACTAGAGGCATCCAACAGTTTCCTATGCCAAGAACTTCCCAGCAAAAAACTTAAATCTCATCTACACAAAAATAATTTATAAGAACTCTTTGCTGAGTTGTGAGGAAACTTTGAGTTTAGAGCATTGGAAACCTAATGGGGACTAAGTGGTGTTAAAAACTTGATGAGAGCATCTCTCCATTCATGCTCATAATTCCCTTTTTCCCAGGACAAAAGTGGTATTTGGTAAGGTCAGCTCATCAGTGGTGCAGTGCCCCAGGTAGCAGGCTCTGCCAGCGGCTCTGGGGCCAGGCAGGAGGGAACAATGGCACGGCATGGGCAGGGCACTCTGCTCCCTCCTCACATGGTACCCAAAGCAGCTTTGCTTCACTCTTCATGTGCATGGGCAGAGTGTTGGCTCAGGGTTGGAGTTTCTTTCCCCTTAACTCAGAGCTATCTCTGTGTACGTGCTTTTAGTTGTACTGATGATATTAAAGAGGTATATAGTGTTGTCTTCTAAAATGCCTGGTCATATTACTCGGCTATTCAGCTGGAGCTTGTCCCAGACACAGCTTGCTTTCTTTGTAACAAATTCTACAAACGTTAAAATGTTGTATTTTTCAGTAAGTGAAGCATTTACTGCAGAGCTTGCCCTGTGCAAACACTGGCAGCTGATACAGCACCGTGTGCAGCCGAGGGAAGAGCAGAGAGGCTGTTTCAGAAAAAGCAACCAACCTCAGGACTTTCCATCCAGCATTTAGGTTTGAAATATAAGTTGACTAACCTTGAAAAGACAAAGGTGAAACCTAGGAAAGCTGAAGCAAACTAGTAAAAATCTGATACACCTGTAATAATTTTTTAATGAGATGGCTTACCAGTGTCTCAACAACTGACATGATGTTTAGGGTTTTTTCCCCTTTCTAAATTGTGTAGAGGTGATTTCTCTCTCTTAGTGATCCAAAACTGGCTTTCTCTGAACCATTATTACTATTGCCTGTGGAATTCTGCAGGGGTCCAGTTTCAGTTCCACACAAAGGGTGATGTAACCCAAATTGGTTCTGCATCATTTCAGTGCTGCTAAGGACATGGTTAATAAAGAGTTCCAGAAAACCTGGAAGTGTTTTGTGTACCACAGGTGGATTCTGAGTTAGCAATATCCCACTGAACCTGTTAATGGGTGCAGTTCAGTTAGTTTCAAAAACATTTATGTGCTCTGATGGCCACATCTGTTCCCACTATGCAAATATATATATATCTATGCTAAATTGTTTAAACAATTGAACTGTGCAGTTTAAGTTATATGGAAGTGCAGTCTTTACAATTTTTACAGTATACCTAGAAATATTTCTGCCTTAACACCATTAAACAATGCTGTGTCATTCCTTTTTTCCCTCCATGGATAGCTTTGCTTAAAGAACAGTTTCAGCTGTTTGACAAATATGAAGGTCTCAAAAATATTAAGAATCACAGTTATGTCCCAGCGGCTCCACGGGGTTCTAGAAGGTATTTGCTTGATATGGCAGCACTGGAGACAGCAGGTGATTGATATGAATTTTAGCAAGCTTGGCAGCTTCCAAGTATGATTAGCAGCAGGTGATTCCTGCACAGACTTCAGGACATGCTCACTGGTCAAAGATAAGTGGAATTTCCATCTGTGGAAATAAGTCTCAGCTGGTGCTCATGCATAGCCACAGGAGCTGTGCCTCAGTCTAGCTTGGGATTCTGCAGGAACTGGGAAAACGTGAGTTCAGGATGTGACTCCACCACAACCCAGGAAAGTATACTCTCAGTGCCAGGACATTCTGTGTTTTCCTTGGAACAGCAGTTTCATTTTATTTTTCTGAATTTCATCTCTCTTATTTTCTCCTCCAGTTTCTTTTTTTCTACTCGTGCTCTCATTCACTGATATCACCTTTCACAGCTTCTCTCATCCTATTTACTTCCACTATTTGATGTTTTGAAAATCATCTGACTCCAGCAAAAGGAAAAGCTCTCAAAGGACTAAATATGTCAGTTCAACTTCTTTTCATCTCCGCTGTTTGTGCTGTGGCCTGCAGGACATCAGCTCTAGAAACACAGGAAGCCTTGCAAGCCCAGACTATGGCAATTCTCATCCTCTCTGCACTTGAGGCTTGGGGGATGAGCATGTGCACAGCAGCACACACAGGCATGAGGCTCACACAGGGAAAATCCCATTCACTCGTTCATAGTGGTGGCTTTATCAAGCCTGACCAATGCCCTGCGCAAAGCACACTGAGGGCATTAAGGGAATTCTTGTATATCTTCCTCAACTCTTTGGTAGGGATGGAACCAGACAGGGAATGTTTGTGCCATTCAAAACCTGTATTTTTTAAATGCCAATTAATTATTTGGCTAACATAAATCTAAAAGCTTGGGACAAATGTACGGACAAATAGTTTTAGGCCTGGAAATACAGTTTTATTTTAAAGTTTAAGAGAAATCTTTACCACAGAGGATCAGAAAAAGGCTTCTGGTCTGAAAAAGGGTAGAAACATCTGGTAGTTTGTATTTGCTTGGAACATCACTGTTTTCTTTGGAGGCTGCCTGCTGATGGTATGAGCATTGACCTTAATCACGCTCATGATATTAAACAGGTTTTAGTAAAATTTCATTTTTCTTTATGAGGATTTAGTATCTTGCTTCCTCTACATCTCATTCAAGAGAAAATGGAAAGAATCTGTTTATTTTGCAAAGACAACAAATGTTCTGAGTGTGTGATTGGTGCAGGTATTACAGCATCCCTTAGGACCTTCTTTACTCCTTCTCAGATGCTGCTCCCATGAAACACATCCTGGGAAGAAGATAGAAAAGGAACCTCTTACTGAAGGTGTTTGTTTTGCTTGACCAGTGCCCACATTTTGTATATAACGTGGACTCATAATGTGGCCCTGAAGTGTCTTGTTTTGTGGTTTCATTTCACAAAACTGAGCTCATCTCTAGTGATATTCTGCTTTCATGTAAACATTGCACATAAATGCTGAACTGAAAGTGACTTTCATAGGTGTTCCATATGCCTCTTCTTCACTCTTCTTATCAAGTTTCCTTGGAGACCATAACAGATGTTCTGATTTCAGATGACAGTGTACATTTTTGGCCTCCAAAACAACATTCACTTGATGAAAATCCATAGGTGCCCAGGATTCACTTTTTTATTTGCTTGCTTTTTCTGTGATGAGTGAGGATTCAATATCTGACTCCAAAAGTGAAAAGTAACATTTAACAATACCTGCATACAGAAATGTAGTTCAAGTAACAAAGTTTGGAAGTCCAACAGTCCTTACAAAAGAAAGGAAAGAGGACTGAATCAGCAGAAACAGAAATGGAGATGTTTTGCTGAGCTGCATACAAACAATGTGTTACTGTTGCTTTTCCTGAGCTTTGTTATGTTTGTATTATGGGATAGCTTGTGCAGACACCAGGGAATGAAGTGGCACCAAATTTTATAACTCATTCTGGACTTCAGCTGTGATAAATTTTACCTATTCTTTCTTGGCAGTTAAAATACCTTCAAAGCCAGGCTGGATGGGGCTCTGAGCACCCTAGGCTATGGAAGGTGTCCCTGTCTATGGCAGGGGGTTGGAACCAGGTGATCTTTAAAGTCCCTTCCAGCCCAAACTATTCTGTGATCATTTACCTAACTTTAAAAGCTGTAATTATAAAATGATACACAAGTGATTTCAAAAGCAATCTGTAGGAACTCAATCCTCAGCAATTTCTTGTGTAAATCCCAGTCCCTACTCATTTTGTAATTTATGGTTTAATACCACCTCCAGAACATTTCAGTTCTTAGCCCAGCGTATTTTATACTCAAAGCAAAAGGCTTTTTTGTGGTTCTGTATCAGATCAGCATTGTTTTCTAAATGTGTTTCCCATGTACTTGCCTGGAGCTGTTTAGACAGGCCTGAAGGTTTCCCTTTTGCAGGGGCTCTGCAGAGCTTTGTGGGCAGGCCCTGGCAGTCAGGACAGGGCAGGCTGGCACTCGGCTCCACCTGGCAACATAACACTGTCCACAATCTGAGATCTCCTCAGTAATGTTTTATCTCCATGTCACAGAGACCCTGCTGTAATATCTTATTTCTCTAACTATATGGGGCTTGTGACTCTTTCTGTTAATTTTTCTTTCAGAAGAGCCATTCCTTCTGTTTTGTGTGTGCAAGGACCAGGCATTTGTTTTATCTTAATGATGTTAATGAAAGACGGAGAAAGTTTGTATTTATCTTCAGTCTTTGAAGTGAAGAACAGTCTTTTAAATAAATGTGAAATAATATTTTTGGCAGTATTTTAGGTTGGTTTACTCAACTCTGGAAATGTCTGTGGCCATTTAATAGGATGAGAGTCAGAGCTTTAGAGCTCCCCACAGTGTGTGTATCACAGAATTCCACTGACAGTACTGCATTTCTGCCAGCAGAGCACCCTTTCTCAAGGGCAGATACAAAGGTTAATGTCTAAGTGGAATGTCTTTTTTATGTTTCTGGCAAAACGAATGCACTATGATATGTCATAATTAACATGCTCACAAGCATTCAAATATTTTACTTGGATGTATTTCTGGTTTTGGGCTTTTTCTGAACCACTGATTTGCTGTTCGTTATGTCCATTTCCGTAATTTTATTCTGAAGTGTAGACTGAAAAGACCTTTTAATGAATAATTGTCATTATAATTGTTACAGAGTTCCATGGTACTCATGTAGCCAGCTCAATGTGCTCCATGTTTTCCTTGAAAAATAAGGAAATGAAAAAAACCCCTAACCTATAACGTGCATTTATGTTTCCATAAAGTAATGTAACATGTATCTTCTCCTGTCAGCAGAATATTGCACTGCACCCTTGTTTGGTTCCCACTGTGGGCTGTTTAAGTTATACTCAAGTGACTGACTTTATTTTAAACTCCATTGGAGTAGCATTTCCTAGATAATCTTTTTGACCAGCTTTGATCCTAGAGAGCTTTGATGAAGCTACTAATTACTTTTTTGATTCATCTGTGTTTAGGAAAGAGATTTATTATAGTAGCACCCACTTGTGCCACTGATAATTAAAGACTGACAGAATTTTCATTATATACCTCATCTTTCAGGACAGAATCCCTCCCCGTCTGACAGTGTGATTACTGGGAATGACTAAGGCTCTCTGAAGAACTTGCCTTTTAGGCTAAACCTGCCTGCAAACAGCATTCCCATGAAGCATTCCTGCCATCACTGCTGTGGGGGAAGCACAGCCTGGCTCTCTTCCCTCCCAGAAAACACAGAACAAATGGAACCAGTAGAAGCAGACCCTCCACAGGGTGACACTTCTATTTTTTTGTGATAAAATAACCTGTGCTGCAGATAAATAAATTTAAACCCCCCCAAAAATAAGAAATAGATTCTCCAGTTTAGAAGTTCAGCCTTGTGTATCTTCTTCCTGGACCTATGGAAATAATCTGTTGTCGCTCTGAAAAGAGTTTTCAAACCCTGACAGTTTTGTCAGCAGCCGAACTCAAACTGTGTGTTCCTCTGTTTGGCACATGAGCTGTTAACAGGGTTATGTATCTGCTTTGTAAAATCTCACTTTCCAAAATCCACATATGCCCTTTGCTCAGCCTGAGAGGTAAGTGCAGTTAATCTGTATTCAGTTTAGGGTTGCAGCTGGTTATTCCCAGATGTGAAAACCCCAGTTCCTACAGGGAAGGGGATTCTTCATGGTGTTCAAAGCCCACACATTTACCACATCAATCCTAGACCAAAATGTTTACAGGTTATCTAAAATATTCTGATTTTGCAACAATCTGCAAAATTAGAGTGTGACCTGTGAGAATGAAATTCTTTCCTTCTGTAATGAGACATTTTGGTGTCCTCCTGTGCCTTCCTAAAAGCCCAAGGTGAATCCTGGCTGTGTGTGACTGACTCTGGAAGCAGCTCTTGCAGTCACAGGCAAGGCTCTAATATGGTCCTTTGGAAATTTATGTATGTTTTATAAAAAGGAGATAGAGTGCACTTGCAGACAATATAAATTTTACTGCATAACAATAATTCAGTTTCTTTTCTTTTAAAGACTCTTGAAGTAATGCATTATTTTTACTTGGCTGTCAGTGCTTTTTACATTTATAGAAGTGAGATGGCAAGGGAGTAAATGGGATTGTATTAGACCTCTACTTGCATTTATGCATATCTGAAAGACCATATGTATGGTTTATAAATTCTGTTAAATCAAATTCCTACCACTTATCACAACATAAATTTATTTTTTATATCTAGTCTCATTGCCTTTTCTAAATGGACTTCTTCCCCCTCTTCATTTATTTTAGCATCTTTTCCTTTGATAAATCTGCTGTCAGAAACAGTATCTTCTCATCAACTTTCTCCATCCTGTAAATTATTTTTTTAATAAGTAGCTTCTAAAGAGCATCTTCAATGGAAACCAAATAGCAATGTTTTATAATTAGGGAAAAAACTGAAGCAGGCACCATATGTTGTGTCACATTGCTCCAGTTCTGGAGGTCTTGCCCTTGGAGGTCAATGGCAGGTCCACTGCTGTGAGTTCTAGGAAAAGCTCTCCCATGTCAGTGCTGGTCAGAAGGGAGACAAGGAGATGTCTTTGCCTTCAGACAAGTAAATTGAAATTGGGAACTGCTCAATTTTCTTAGTTGGCTTTGACATGGAAGTTGTATTTTCTGCTGAGCCACATCAGCTGGTTGGGAAGCCTCTGGCTTTTCAGCAGAAGATGGAAAATTGTCCTTTAAGACCTGTCCCGTCCTGCCCCCTCCCAGTAAGCAAACAGGCTGTAATGGGTTGTTTGGGGCATGTTTAGCCATACAGACTTTTAAATCAAATTATGATATTATGTGTATTTTGAAGTAATTGTTTTCTTACACTGGAAATGCCATGTACTAATGAAAGACAATTAGTATGATCACATTTTTTAAAAAGTAAAATGCAGTTAAAACCACATGCACATTTGCAATTGTCCAGTACAAAGCAAAATTACCATTTTAGTGCAGTCTGGTACTTGTGACCATTAAATTCAGAGCACTCAGGAGATGACATGCACAGAAGTCACTTGAGGGAAGTAACGTGTTGCAGGCTTGGTGGATTTGATGTTGTTACTTTTCTTGTTAAAATCCCCTGCTACCAGTTGGCTGGGCTTAATTACTGGTTTCGAATTTTGCTGAACTTCAAAGACTGGGAGGTGCTTTCAGATCTGATATGTAAAAATGAGAAATTATGTTGGAAGTTATTCTCAATCAGATAGAACACAAAGTTACTGTCTTATTATTGTAGTGTAATATATCATCAAAGAACAGATAAACAAACCACTTCTGATTAGTTTCCACCTCATTTATCTAGTTTGTACAAATTAGCTATTGCCTTTGACATCTAGAGGTGAAACAGTCAAATTCTGGTCCCTACAGGCAATAGTAATGTGTATATAAACCCTTTCCTGGTTTTGCACATCCCAAATACTTTTTTACAAATGTGGGTTTATTATGTGTGCAATAATTCATAATTCCACTCTCCTTTCTCCTTGTCTCTTGTAGTTTCTTGTCTTAGGATAGGAATGTGCACATGACTCAAGCTACAAAATTGCTTTTGTGCAATAATAAGCTGCTTCTGCCCCGAATAAAACCCCAGCGAGTCAGGCGAGGGCACATGACACACTGACAGGGTGGGATGAAGGGCTGAGCAGATCAAATTTCAACTACTAGTAGGTCTTTTCAGTGGGTAATATGTAATTACTCCAAAAGGTCCAGTCATGCCAGTGGGATATGTGACAGTTGTGCATTGGTGGCTCCCACCTGAGCATGTTTTGGCCACCCTGGTGGTGCCACTGGCTCTGGGTCAGAATTGATGCTGAGTGCCCAGCACTGAACCACCTCAAACACCACACAGTCTCCCTTCCCTCCTTCCAACAGTCTCTTTTCCTACTACCTTTCCAAAGGGCTCTAAGTTTTGGACAAAGCTTTTAGGGGTACCTGTCTCATGGCCATTAAAAATTGAATTTCCAACTAGTGTTAAAAATTGTTTGAACAACTGCTTATACTGAAATTTAGTTAATTTATGCCCCTTTCTGATTAATGAATTTAAATGTATGTTTCTATGCCAAAGTAGTTTAGAATGCACATAATTTCATAACTTCCATGTTGCATTTTTGGAAATATGAGTCAGAGTTGGCCATAGGACAGTATTGTGAAAACAGTAGAGCAGTCATTGCTTTGTGTCACCCAGAATTCCAAGGAAAATGGAATGCTATTTCTTTTGCCATGAGTGGGAAGTGGCAAATGTGGATTTCAAAGAAATGCTGATAGTAGTGATCCAGAATTGACAAAAAGGATCCTCGAAATGCAGTGGTGTGAAGGGGCTGCAGTGGGAGCTGGAGATTTCAGTGTGATAAATCTATTTTGGCTCGTATACATTGAGCAAGGGCAGTCACTAATTAGCACGTGAATCAGAGGGTTTAGACAAATCTATGATTAGTGTCTGGTGTCAAAACTTGAAGGCTATTGCAAAAATCTCAATTTTGACATGTTTTTAGTTTGGCAATAAAGTGTAATAAACAAGTAGAGATAAGGAGTATCTTTTGCAAATTCTGTGTAACTTTAGAGTGTAATTTATGTTTCATTTTATTGTAGCCTGGAGTATGTATATATGTGAATGCCTGTATCATGCAGAAAACCCAGTAATTTTCTTTAGTGGTGAAGAAAAGGCTAGAAAGGACTGTATTTTAGAGATGTAATCCTCCTTCAAAGTTATTCAGCCTTTTTAAAGAAATTCAGTCTAAGTTAGATAGAAGATGATACTTATCATAATTTCCTTGACTGTATTTGCCTGTGAAGGGAGCTTTGGTTTTACAAGGATCAGTGATTTGTGTTACCTGTTATCCAGACTTTGTAGGCAGGGTTTTCAGTGTGGGAATGCTCTCCTTTCTCCAAAAGCAGTGGGTATGAGAAATGACAGCCAAAGACACGGGCTGTGCCTGGGGGGATGCCCTGTGAGGGGCTCCAGGTGGTGCAGGTGTGGGGATGGGGCACTGCGGGCAGACTGTGGTGTTTCCTCTCTGCTGTTCCCCTCTCCTCACACTTTTTCCTGCTTCAGTGTGACTCCTCTCCTTTGGGAAATGCCCCTCTGCTCTGATGGGGACTGTCCATGGGCTGCATGGGGGTCCCTGCCCCCCTTAGTGTCCCTGCCCCCCGTGGTGTCCCCATGGGCTGTGGGGAATCCCTGCTCAGCCCCTGGAGAGCCCCTGCACCCCCTTCTCCTCTGCCCTGGGTGCTCACAGGGCCTCTGCTGCTCCTCACACTTCCCTTCCCATTTCCCATTTTCCCCTCCCTGCTGGGCAGTTTTGCCCTTTCTCAAACACGTTCCCACAGAGGTGCCACAGTCCCTCTTCCTGAGTGCGTAGTATTTAAATGCACATTGGGAAAGATTGAGCACAGATTGACTGTGGATGTTCAACCAAATGATTGATACTCGCTGTAAATTGCTTTGCAGTTTGTTTCCTCTCATGGATTCTTGACAGTAGTTTAGGACTCAGTTGTTTTTCTTTTGAGTGGTAAAACCCCAGAAAAACAAAACAAACAAACAAAATTGGAAAAAGTCTTCCATGGAAAATCCAGCTGTGTGTGTCTGTCCATAGAATTCCAGAGAATGGGATATGGAGGGCTGGATTTGTGCAGACAACTGTCACAGAGTCATTTTGGGAAAAGCCCCTGGAGCTCCACAAATGACTGACTGCTAAATGTTAGTTTTCCTCTCCGTGTTGCAAGGAAAGCTTTTCACTAGAAGGGGCTGCTGGTGGTGCTTTGCTAACAAAGCTGGTGTTCTGCAAGGGTGAAGGTTTCTGTTTCCCAGGGCTCTGTTCTGCTCCAGCCCTCTAGGGCTGCTCAGAGAGGAGACTGTGAGATGGCAGGCCTTATTTGCATATTTTCCCTCTGCTGTTAAATTAGGTTTGGGGTTTATTGATGTGAAAGAAAGTCAGCAGTGACCTTTCTGTTCTCAAGTCATTCTCAAAAAGCAGAGGTGAAAGTATAGCCAAAAGTTGACTGCAGTGACATCTGAAAGGACAGCAGTGAATGTCAGAGCTCAAGGATGGTACAAACTCCTCACAGCTTTTTCTAGTGGTCCTTTTGTGCACGTTGAACTACTGATCATTCACCTTTAAAGCAGTTGATATATTAATAAACATTTTGTCATAACACTCTGAAAACTTTTTTAATTGCACTTAAGATGATAAAGAGTTTGTTTAATTGGGTTTTTTTTAGTACATTTCTGGTGATTGTTACTTGGAAAAGCCTCTTTAGAAAAGTCAAATGAGCACTGACATACCTGACACAGCAAATTGGCAAAATTCCTTTGGCCATGAAACAGTAAAAGGCAACAGCTCCTACATATTCATAAGGAAAAACATACCCTATTTTGGCTGGCTATAGTCTTTCACAGCCAGTTGCTTTATTTTATAATTACAGCATGTCCTTATCTTCTGGTAACCTCTAGGACAGGCAGCCCTTGATGGTCCCAGGGCACCCTCCTGACTGTCCCAGGAATGGACTCCTGGAACAAGGGCAACCTTGTGTCACTTTGGCAAATACAGTAACCAGCAAATGGCAGGAGCTGGAAACACACTCTGGAATGAACTTCATTCAAACCCCAGGTAGGACAAATCTACTCCTAATGCTCAGTAATTTAACAGGAAGATTCAAAGAAGAAAAGAGGTCAGTAATACAAATTTTTAATAAGCTAAGCATGCCTTTGTTTCTCTCTTTTGTGAAGTAGCTGTCTGTGCAGAACCCCAGTCATGTTGATACATTTATCTCAAGAAATGTTTTTTACGGCATATCAAAGATTATCAAATAAACACACGACCTTGACATTGATCCAGTGATTTAGCAGTGAAGTAGCTCTGCTCTTCCAGTACATGGAAGGGCTCTTGGGCAAAATGAAAAATTGAATTGTATCTTCAAACCACTTGGGTTAAGGTACAAAAATAGTAAAACCTTGTAGAGGAGGCTTTTGAGCACAGGTTTTTAATACTTCAGAATCTGTTGGTGTCAAGGTCAAGTCTGAAGTCTTGATTTTGCTCTGAGGTTTGACTTACCATTCTACAACCTTTCTAAGTAAAAGCAGTGGTTCTGCAGACTCCCAAAGAAAAAGGAATATGCTGGGATGCTGTGGGCCATGATGGTCATTCCCTTCCCATTTCTGCAGAGTTTAAAATACATTGAACTAGACAGGTCAAGTCTTGGAGGTGGAACTGTGCCATGGGGCTCCTGGGCAGAAGCTGTGATGGGTTTCCTTCATTAACATCCTGGCTGTACTGACTTGCTCTCTGCCTCAGCTGCCTCAGGTGGTTACCCTGGTCATGTGCCCCCTGAAGTTATCATGGGTGGGTAAAAGGTAAATTCTGTGATCTTAGATTGCAGATTAGCTAAAATACTTTGGTTTGTTGCATCTGAGTTTTGTGCTCCTGAATGGTCAGATCTCTGGGAAAGCACTTCTATTGACTTCCATTCCTGTGTGACTGAATCCCAACAAATAATGGGAATTAAGAGGAAGTGATTAAATATGGTCACTCTGTTGCTTTTAGTTGAAAGTAAGAGTTTTTGGTTCCTGGCCTTATGAACAGATTTTATAGAAACACAAACAAATAAATGGGGGTTAGTCAGGATTCTACCCCTGACCTGCCTTCTAATTTTGAAGTTTACCTGATAATTCTACATCTGTATTTCCCCTTCTCCGTTCCTCTTTATGTGTAGTAGTAAAAGTAGAATATTGATACAGTTTAAGCAACTTAATTGTCTATAATTTGTACTTTCTATTGTGCAGACCATACAAAATTTTGTAAAAAAATAAGAGGTTTCTCTCCACTATTATTTTTCTTCCTGAAAAGCTGTTTTAAATTCAACCAGCAGTGTTCTTTTTGTTGTATTACTTCCTATTTGGCTGCATTATGTGTAGAAGAGTCAAAATACATGCCTTTGATTTATGTGGCAATGTAAAGAACAGCTACAAATGCCATGAGGCAGATAGTTTGAGTCTGTCCAATTGCTAAGTGTTTCAGTGTGAAAAATGACTCCTTGTTCTTTGGATCAGAGATTGTACAATTACAATTTTAATCAATCCAACACAAGATTCATTGGTTCTTACTGTGCAGAGCACATAGTCACAGTCCAATAAATCTGCTTGTGATGTGCAGATCCAGACTGGCAGAGCCTCTCGGGACTGTGTACAAATGACAGGGCTGTGTTCCCTGCCTGGGTATTTGCATGGTGTCAGGTACAGGAGGCTGTGCTAGTGCTGGGCTGACTTCTAATGTGCTGCTTTATGGCTTGCATTTCAATGATTACAAATGATGTGCTTGATCTGCTGAATGCAGGAGGTGTTACTCATTCCTTTTTTCTAGTTTTAGTCTTTCTCAAAGTGAGATTTTGATGTTCTTAGATTCTTTTGTAGAGGTTTAGCTCTGGTTGAATAAGTTCTTCGCTTTCCAAGGCTGTTAAAGCATTGCAATGTCAATAAAGGCCTGTCTGATCTGGTCCCTTTGGAAGAAGCACAGAACTGTCAAATCACAGGAAATGAGGTGAGTGGTGGCTGGGCAAAGATACATCCAATTGAAAGCAACAGGAATGGTGAGAGGGAAGCTTGTCCAGCATTCTCCATAATACACAGAAGTGTTTGTAAGTTGACTAAAATTGTAAGTGCTGGTTTGAAATATAACTGGCTTTTATCCATGCATCCCCAAAAAAGAACTCCCAAAGGCAGGGAACCGTTGTTCCTGAAAAGCAATTTTAAGTGTAAGGCTTGTGAAGTCTGCAAGGATGGATGTGTCCTGTGAAGTCTCTCAAAAGAATTTAGACAAGCTGTAAACTTCTGACATGTTCCATGCATGATCCATACAAGTTTAACAACTGTTACCTGGATTCTGGGAACATTTTTTCGTAAGTGAACATGGTTTGGACAGCAGTCCTGCTGGTTGGTTTGCACCTACAGCATCCCAGGGCTGAGGCAATAAACATGTTCCAACATGCAGGTGAATGTTAGCAGATAAGCAGCTCTTCATTGCTATGTTCAAATTTTTTGGCTGGCACAGCACCCAAGAGTAGACCTGAGAGTGTCTGTGCTGTGCTGTCAGTCTGGAGGCCACAGGAGACAACTGTCTGAGCTGAGTGGGAAGGAGTGGAAAGAGCAGATCAACACACAGTACACTGCTGGTGAAGGAGAGGACAGATGAGAACAGAAAACTAAAATATTTGATGGGCAACAAGAGAGTGAAACAGCATTGGATAGGAAACCAAGTATTGAGTGGAAGGAAATATTAGGAGGACATGAAGGAAGCAAGAACAGAAATATGCTGAAGAAGGCATGGACTGGACTGCAGGGCTGACAGAAGCAGTGGAGGGCATGGACAGGAGCCAGGCCACAGGAAAATGAAAAGGGACACATAGAAGGGGTTATGCCATTCCTAGAATTTCCTTAGTTGCAGCTATGGGGTTTTAAATCCCAAAATTCTTCTGATGTAGTATGGGTTCCTTTTGGATTGGATGTCTCTTTTTAATATTTAACTTTTTGCTGAGGAAGTAAGAAATAACTTTAGTGCAAAAAATATGGACTGAAAAAGGCATCTAGAATTCATAAAGAATCTAATAATTATATTTATCTGTTATTTAAAATTTTTGTTACAATCTAATAATTGTATTTATCTGTTATTTAAAATTTTTGTTACTTTAAAACAAACTAGCAAGCAAGAAGCCATCATTTATGACTGACAACCTATGAAGTTTTGTTAGGTTATTTTTTGTTAATTTGTCGATCTTTCTAAAGGCAGTACTACAAAATGTTATATAGTGAAGGCTTTCTTTTGTGACAACAGTTGACATGATAATGAAAAGGAACATAAAAAAATGGATATTTGGTTTATGAAAATGTTTTTGCTTCTTATGGTGTTCATTTAAAGGTATTGTGTAGACAGCATTTTGGATTAAGAATCTCTGTTCTGTCTATATGGAAATCTGTAGAACTTCAATTTGGTGAATAGTTTTGCATATTTTGTGCAGACATATCTGCCTTCTGCTTAGGAGCAGCTTCTTTCTTTGGTGCTGGTCTATTGGTACAGTTTCCGAAATATTTTTGGACATTCATCATAAATGCAAAATATTTTCACAGCTCTGCTCTTGCCGTGTTTATATTCATGAATTTGTTTGCTTCAAACCTGGGAGTGGTGGTAGACAGTGCACACACAGGCAGTGAGAAACTAAAGAACCCCTCAGACCCTGTGGGAACAGACCCAGGGTTAATCTGAAGCCACATTTCCCTTTGCAGTTTGCTTTCCAGTCTAGTTCACTGTTGTTGCTGTGCACTACTGATATTCCTCCTACTGGTTTAGTCTGCTGGGAACAGTCCAGGGAAACAAAGCCTTCAAACACAAACCCAAAGTTTTAGTATTTGGAGGAGTCTTTCATATTCTCTTTCAAAAAGGAGGTAGGATTACTTACTAAATAATTGTTAGTGACTCTGCTGCACAGTAAATTTCTTCCTTCTCTTACTCATGTCTCAGTGTAACCTGGTCATGTTATCACTGAGCACCATTCTCCAAAGATCTAAGTCTCCTTAAAGAGCCAGGCTCCACCAGGAGAGGAGCCATGGGAAGGACACATGGAGAGCCAGGGATTCCAGTCTCATAACTGAGTCAGGCCTTTGAGGGAGGCAACTCAGTCTCACTGGGACATGGAGATACCAGCACTGCACTGTGATGCTGGCAGGATTAGGTAGTTTTGAGGACAGAAAGCACCACGAGAGCTGAGAAAGTCAGGGTTTTGATTATACACCAAGAGCTCAGTGCAGGAGAGTTTCCAATGCTCAGAAGTGTCTCAGCCATGCAACTCTTCCCTGGATCCCAGGACTTATCCAGTTACTTTCTTCCAGACAAATGTTACCATTAATGTATTCTGCCTATCCTATTAGAAGCTTTAGAATACAAATAGCTTTTTCAGGACTGAAAAAACATTTCATGATTTATTTTATATCCAAATGCACAGTGGCATGGAGGACTAGCATTGTTTTCTGACAGATTGTCAAGCCTGAGGCTAGTGTGCATGTCTGGCCATACTGAATTCAAAAATGGTAATTTTCAGGGGAGGATGGCTGACTGAATTCCTGCTAGATTGGTTTCTTTTTAGAAATTTTCTGTTCTCCTCTGTTGTGATTCAGTTTGTCTTTTCCTTCATAACAGGTGGTGACAAGTCCTTGGGGTGGCCTTGGCTTAGAATTCCAGGAAAGTCATGTAGGTAATATGGCACATAAAAATTCACTGAAGCATGTTCTACTCTTCTCTCCAGTTATGTTTCCACGTATGCTGCTCTGAAATTTCAAATGCCCCTTTCTCCTTGTGAACTGTCAAGAAAGACAAGGGAGAGTAACCTGCTCTGAGCAAATTCAGTGCACAGGCTTCCTACCTGGGAAGTCTGAGAACATGTATATTATTTGCAGCAGAGAATGCTTTAGGATTTTGAAGAGTCTGAAAAAAGGAGCCCTTGTCCCTCTGTGCAGAGAAATCAAATATTGTCCAAGGGGTTCTGCCACGTGGTGTGAATCTGAGTAGACTCACAGCACAAGCAGAACAGAACTGGGCATTGCAGAACACAAAGGTGCTCATTTTCTGCACTTGTGCAGCAGTTGTTTCATCAGATGGAAGGTACATGGTTTGCTGAGCACCTGGAAGGGAAACAAGAGTGTGGGAAAAGCCATGTCCATACACACGTTGTTTAAGGCACGGAACTCTATTTTTGTACAAGAACTACTTCTCTATGCAGTGTGTGCCCAAAGACCAGCACTGGGCACTATTCTCTCTGTCCTTCACAAATTATGATCATTGTTCAGCTCCTGGGCCCTGAACCTTCAACTGGCCCTTCTCTGCAATGTCTTGCAAACATTTGCCCAAACTGGAAGAAAAGTGGACAAAGGAAACTACTATTCCTGTGGCATTTTCAGAAAAATTGCCAGAAAGAACTCTAATGAATACTTTTTAGATACATATCTGTTGTTAGATGCACCGTGCAGATAACACTGCACCACTCATCTTGGTGTAAAGTAGATTTACATCTGCTACACAGGGTGGGAGGTTTTTGCATCAGGATATTGTTGTTGTCAAAGAGAATTCCATTATGCCAAAGTTGGTGCAGATTTCTTTCAATAAGGACAGAGCAAAGTTTTCTTCCAAATAATATATATGTTTTGCTGTTATACCACATTTTGTTGTCTTCATTAAACTTTGCATTATGTGATTGAAGTAGTTTGGTTTCTCTCCTCTCCTTTTCTCAGTATGCTGGCATATTTTTGTTTGTTTTTCTAGTGCTTGATTAGAGGAGGAGGAATGCTATTCATGATTATTCTTTCACTTTACCTATTCTCTTAATGCAGTTGGTAATACTCCAAATGATGGACTGGGCTGTGGTTCAGTAGGCACTGGGCAGGGAGAGTCCTAAAAATCAGAAAGACATTTGTTTAGGAGGATTGTCATACCACTTTTCCATAAGGATGCAGATACTACCAGTGAGCAGAAGAAGAATTTCCTCTGCTGACTTTAGCACCTGAAGGCACACTGGTATATCTTGGCAGCTGGTTCATTAGTCTTTAGCTAATTTGGTCAAGCCTGATTTACAGTGTCAGTCTGCCAAGTAACAGTGGAGAGGAGTTGGAGCTGTATGGGTGATTTTACTGTATTGAACACAATCATCTGGGATGACTTCTGCTGTCTGCAGAGACTGGGAGAGGCAGCCCAGGCTAAAACACAACTTCAAGAGCTAAAATATTATGTGAGACATTTGGGGCATGAATCCATGCTCTCTTGATTTCCGTTATTAGCTGAATCAATCATTTTCCTTTGCTTTGCTTTTTTTTCCTCCACCTTCTCTTATATAACTGTCCCTATCTGCTCAATATCTGACATATTACCTTTATTGCTCTTATTTTGTTTGCATTTGAAAATGCAGTGCGTAGGACGTGACAACACGTGCTTTTCCCCTTGCAGTGCTGACCTTGGAACAAGAGTGTTTCATAACATCTCCCCTTGAAGGAGATAAGGTTGACTAAACTGGATCTGTTTCGAGCCATCGGGCATTCATCCACAATGCTAAAGCCAATTTCAATGAGGTCACTTCTTCACACAGCGAAACTATAATAGTTTTTGTCTCCTACTGTCTGATTTATTCTTCTGGCAAGGACTGCTGCTTTCCCCGAAACTGAGGAGGCAGTTTTTATTTTTTTTTTTGGTTTTTTTTTTCCCTAGACAGGAAAGCAATATTTATTTTTCAGTGCACAAGTTTATATATAATACTTCACTGCATCTGAGTTGTGTTGCTCCACAATTTTCCTTTTGATCTGCCTGCATTTTATGCTCCTGCAGGATTTGCTTTGTGGGCTGTACCCTGTTGCTATACATACAATGCAAAGTATTTAAATACTTCCCTGCTTTAGGGAGATAATTATAAGCTCTATTTCCTGAACAATGAAAGCAAGACAAATGCTTAAGTCTTCACATTTTGTTTGTAATAAAGCAGATGTAAAATCAGTTCCAAGGGATTAAATAACCTGGATGTACTTTGAATTGTCCCATTAAACACCTTGTCCCAGAGAGCATTGTAATTATTACACCTATTTGATAGTTTCTCATTAATTACACTGCCAGTATCCTCTGCATTTTCTTCTTTTAAAGTTCTTGGAGTTAACTAAAAAGTACATAAATTGTACATATTTGTTATTGGGGTCATCTATGCATTAAGGTTAAAATGGAAGTGCAGCTCCAAACTGATGTGGGTGGACCTGCCCAGGTGAGGTGAGGGAATTGTGTGTCTGAGCAGTTCCTGCAGTGTCAGGCAATGGGGGACTTGGCACTGTGTCTGTGCTGATGAATGTACCCCTGGGCATTCAGCAGTGGGCTGGAGGAGGAAGCGAGGTAGTGATTGAGAATATGGGTCCACATCTCAGTCTATGCAGACCCATGAAATGCAGGCATCTGGGGAGGTAATTATTGTCCTTCAAGGTACAATTTCAGATACTCAGCTGAGCAAGAATGATCCATTATTGCATGTAAGATTTAAAAAAATTATAGGTTTTCCTTATCAAATGATAACTATATTTATTGACATGTTAAAGTGTGGATATCTACTTAGACTTGGGACAGTCAGTCTCTTTTCAACATAACCTCTTACCTCTTTTCATTGTGGTCATCCACAGGAACCCAGTCACTCCAAGCAATCATCCCATGTCAAGAGAACTGTGTTTCACAAGTCTATGAACCTTGGGTCATGTATGGCCATAGGGTTAATATAAAATTAAAATATAATTCCAGTTTATTAATAGACCTGGTGTGACAGGATAAGGTTTGGAAAAGAGAGAATATTAATTTTTTCTTGCCCAAATAACAGAGCAGACAACTTTTCAGACATGCCATCAAGATCCACAAGGATGCTATTAATTTCATTCCTATTACATTATTACTATACTTTTCTAACCAATATAGAGTCACTCAATTGGAGTATTTTAAAATGCTAACTATAGTATTTTCATTTCCTTGAACCCAGTGAGTCGATAAAGGAAGGAGACTTATTGGTGTGATGTGGTAAAATGATGAAGTTCTTGCTCATGGTCAAACCTTTCTGCAGATACTGTCTCAATTTAGAAAAGGAATGATACCATTAGTTCTGATATCAAGGTACCTTCCTGGGCTGCCTCCTGGTGTAAATCATCGTGACCTGTGCATTCATCACTCCGAGTGAGCCTTCTCCTGGGAGAGGAGCCTCACGTGCAACTGGTGGCCTTTCATACTGTCATTCAGGGAGAATGTTTTCTAAAGCTGCCACAAAGAAAGGGATAACACATCATACTAAACCTTCTCAAAGTCCACCTTTCACGCAGGATGTTGTGGCGAGTGTTGAAATGCCTCACTCACCAGCATAGCATGGAACACAGCAACCTTCTAAAGGCTGCTGCTGAGGGGGTAGTAGGAAGCGTTGTTAAATGGCACAGATCTCCATTAGCTTTCAGGGGAGAAAATCTCTTTCAGAATATTATATTTCTACTGTCATGTCTGGATTTCCACAGTTGCTGTGTTGGTTTGTGGTGCTGTAGTAGCATCTGTCTTTAGGGCACAAATGTTCCTAGATTTATAATGGCATTGGTTTAGAGCCATGGTAGAATTTTTCTTATGTTGCAGAAATGAATTTCAGTCTTTCATCATTGTATTATAACTTTCTCTAGGGTAGTGTTTCTAGCCTTGCAATTTCAGACTATAGCTCTTTCTTACTAAAAGATACCTCCAAGCAGGGATTCTCATTATTTTAAGCACTATGTTATGCCTCCAGAGGAGAATTCCTGGACCAAAACAATAAATTTATTCCTTTTTTCTTCTTCTTTTTTCCCCCAAATAAGAGCTACTTCCTGAGTTGCTCTGACAGTGCACTTACATAATACAGCTACCAACAGGAGATTCCCAGCATGCTCTTTAGAGGCAGACTTGTATCAAAGAGCACTCACACAACTGCTATGACCAGCAGCAATGTCTGACAACTGTGTACAGAAATTAATGCCTCTGTCTGCTTTCCTCCTTTCAGACATTTATTATCCACATGAATTTCTCCCTCTTGCCTTTCAGTGAGGCTTCATTGCCATGTATTCTTACTGTATTAATTACTTCTGTTCACTTGATATCTGCATCACTGGGGGAAATCATGCAAATGAATGGCCAGTCAAGACAGAACAGAGTTCGTACACAAAAAAGATAAATGAGTAGTGAATTTGTCTTTAGTCATAGCAGGTAGTAGTTTGGGACTAGCACTTCTTAGCCATTTTATCATGTAGTTCTTGGTGTTCCAGCACTTGGACAGGCCTGAAATATATGACAGCAAAGCAAGATTTGTCAATGGGATAACAAGTAATTACACCACCTAAATTCCTAACAATAATGCACTCATTGTTTCAATGTATGAAATGCTGTCTGGGATCTAGATGGATCTAGGAACACAACCACCCAGACAGATGTTAATACAGAACAAATGCTGGTAACTGTGGAGTAGAAATCTGGCATTGCTGTTGAGATTTACTGTGATTGTATTTTAATTTTAGTGAACAAATGGATTTCAACTCAGAAAGAATCCATTTCTGAATTTTAGCAAAACTGCCTGTAAACTAGATTTTTCAGTGCATGCAAACATGATGTATTTCCAGGCTTAATGACTTCTGAGCCCCAGAAAGCCCTAATGTTCTGCATTTATCAGAGTGAACTGAGTGCTGCCCCACTTTTATTCCTATTTAATTGCTGTTGTCAGGTACACTCAACAGAGTTGGGCTATAAAACAAGGCTGGCTGAAAAATATCATAGAGTGTTTAAAATAATAATCAGATGCAATGTTTGTAGCCTTCTGGAGTCAGTCAGTTCAGTTCTTCCTCTTTCAGAGGAGCTCTAGAGGGACAGCTTGGTTTGGACTGTACATTAACAACTCTTCAGCGTAAGTCAGGGTGTTCTTGGAAAAGGGTCTTTCAGAGCTGCTGCAGGTTGTGGATTTGTGTAGAAATCAGGTAATGGTGAATCAGTCCCTGCAGATTTGGGAAAGTGAGAAGCAGAGAGGTGTGGATCCTCAGAGCTGCCCAGCAATCTGCTGGCAGCACCATTTGCCTTGGAGTGCCTCTCTTCCAAACCTGGCAGATTTTTGCAGCTGGTCAGCACCCCCAGAGCTGCCTCACTTCTGGTTAGGAAAAAAGGGCCCAGCAGGACACAGGGCAAGGAGCGTGAGGCACTGCCCATCCCAGGCAGGAGGAGAAGGAAAGGGACCCAAGAAGCTGCATGGTTGGACCAAAGGCCACACAGTTTGTCTCTAATTTCTGCTGTAGCTGGCACTGCCCCAGGGCTGTAAAATGACAATAGCAGTGCACTAATATTGACTGGAATCCATTCTATTATTGTCTCAAGAGTTCCAGTTGCCCTTCTGTGAGAGGTTCCTGCCCCTTCCATTAGCCCCTGGCCACAAAGCCAGTCTGGGAGCCATTTGGCACTGCCAGCAGGGCTGAGGGCAAGGTGTGCCTCAGCAGGGTGACACTCAGAGAGGGGTTTAATGTACTGTGTGCCTAGAGGAGCACACAGAATATGTGGACATGTGCTGCACAAAATGTTTGTATCAAATATGCTACAGATGGTTATTACTCAATATATTATATATATATATGAAAAAAATTTGGAAAAGAATCACCATAATTGGTTGTTTTTTTTCATTTTTTGTTTGTTTTGGTGGTTTTTTTTTTTCTTCATTTAATGAGCAGCTATTTTTTCCACAAGAGGATAGGCCATCAGCCAGAAAAAGAATATTCCTGGATTGTAAAAGTATCTCAATGTGCTGTGAAATCTGAACTTTTTAAATTAAGTATATTTTACATATATGTCAACCCAAGCAGCTAAAAAAGCTGGACAGCTACTCCAAGGGAAAAAATATATTCCTCATAAAATAGAAATTACTTTGGTAAATGAGACCTGTATAAGCAAACACTACAGATACACAGAAACATGAGATATTGTTTGAATTAATTTTCCAGCTTTTATTCATTTAGTTCTGGTCTTCAGTTTGAAGGTATTGGTTGCTGGAAATGCATAGATTTTTCTGTTTCCTTTTACACTTCATCAATTTCCCTTGATTTTTTTGGTCTAATTATCTCCTAGATTACACTTTACAGCCATATTGATATTGAGTCTTTAAAAAGATGAGTTTATCCACTCTGCTCTGTAATTTCAGATTGGTTTCTATGGGCTATGTACCACCAGCACCCATTAGTTAAAGAATACTCTTCTCTTTGCTAGTTCCAGTGCAAACAGGATGACCAGTCTCTTCCTCCTATGCTTTATATCAGCTCAAATGCTTCCCTGCAGCAGCAATTCAATAATGGGCTGCAGGAAACTGCTACAGAACTCATTACTCTGGGCAAATTGCTTTGTATAGGATAATGTACTGGGCTGGAGTCTAAAGGAACATGAACCCCAAACAGTGCTTAATACAGACCATAAAATATTTAGGGCCTAATACATTAGTTTTAAAATGCTTACAAAGGTTACACTTTATCCAAAAAGAGAAAAAAAAAAAAATTCTGTTCCCATTAAATCAGTGATTTAATAGAGTTTTCAGTACAATGCATTTACTCCATGATAATCAATTACATCCAGCAAATTAAAATATAAATTAGGTTGTCTTGGAGAAAAGGAAGCTCTAAATCAGTTTGTTCTGGCTGCACATAAATACAAATTTTATAGTTATGGTTTCCTACTTGGTCAAAACCAACACATCGTGACAGAAAGGTATTTTTAGCTGCTGTGATTTTTACTGCATCAACTGTATTGATTGCATTTTTATCAAAGTTGGGAGTATCAAGATATATAACCTTAAAAAAGTTCTGCATTTCTTCATTGTATATATGAGGTATGAATGGTTTGAACAGCAAGTACTGTATTTCTACTCTGTAGAATACCAGAAAAGCTCAGGGTTTTTTTCTTTTAGGCTTTTCTTTTCCTAGTGGGCAAACATATGTTGCATTGGAAATTTCACTTCTATTTAGAATGCGGGATGATAACTAGGTACAAATTAAACACTGCAACTGATAAATGAGCCACTAATGCCACTGTCCATTGTACTAATAGTGCATCATACCAAGGAATATCAAAATACATGGGGAAGGAGAAAAAGGATGATTTATTTTGAGAGCTGTGTGGGTTCTGCTGTGTGTACCACTGTCTCAGCTGTATTTTTGTGTACTGTCTGTGAGTGACAGGTAAGAGGAATGCTGGAAATACTCCAGGGGAGTGAAATTACAAGTCAGTGCTGTGGTGGGTGGTGTTATCCCCCTGCTCTCACTGGGTTGCTGTAGGGTCAGGAGTGAGCCTGTGTCTGTCTGGAGGAGCAGCATTTGGGCCAATGTGGCTTTACACAACCTCTCAGCTCTGTCTGAGATTATGAACCCTGTATAATTCTGCTGCACCTGTAGCTTTTTAGCCTACTTTTATCTGCAGAATGCTAGGAATCAGTGAGAGGTGGGATACAGTGCTAAGAACAGAGAGGTCATTAAATCCTGCTGATTGTCCAAGCAAAGACAAAACAGCTGCTGCAGGAGTGAAGCAGCTCATGGGGGAAAGATCCCCTGGCCCCCTCCTGTGGGCAGTGCCTGGGTCAGGGGCACTCACTGCATCACATGCTGTAGTTCTCCTTCTTTTAAGTCAAGAATGAGGGTATTTGGGAATTCTGAGGGTTTACTGTATAATATCATGACCACACATGCCTGAAAAGATTAACTGAAAACTTTGGACTAGTGGTGGTTGGAGCTGCTGGAGGAATGTGCTCAGCTCAGTAGTACCCTGGGGACAGCCCAGCCCTTGCAGTCAAAGCCCTGGGCTGGGTACTCCTATTCTGGAGGTGCCAAACCCGTGCCCAGTCCTGCCAAAATCCTTGGGGCTTCCAGCTGGGCTTGGGAGCAGCAGCACATGCCCTGCCTTGGGGCCAGAACAGGGATGCTGTTCCTGCAGCACAGCAAAGAGCACAGTGTTCTCTCCTGGCCTGAGCTATGTGTGAGCCCCAGACCAGGGCTTTGTGTGCCCATTTTAGCCCTACAGCCACATCACAATTTCATTGCTTTTACAATTGATTTTGCAGGATGGTTCTCCTCCCACCTTGTGCTTGGCTACAATAGGGAAAAGATGTGTCTTAAAATACCTTTTTTGAAATGTGTGATCATTTTTAAAAAGGACTTTATTTTTTCACCATGCTGTGTGTCTGCATGTTTTTGAAGGTGATAAAATATGGCTAGGAGTGAAAAAAAAATCAATTTTGCAGATTCGTCAATGTAACAAAGATCTCTTGTATTCCAGAGGAAGAATTGATTCTTGAAATCAGAGTTAGATATTTTAAGCTTGCACTCCTGAGGCTGGTAAACTCTTGTATTATTTAATTTTTATGTATGAATGTTTTATTGGGAGTTTCTTAGATAATAAATAAAATCAAAATCATAAGGCAGGAGGCAAATGTTTTTCTTCTGAAAAATACTTTCTTTCTGACATCCAATACAGCACAGCTGAGTGACTCTTGCAAAGAAATTCAAACATAAAAACCCAATGATGAGCCAGAGCTACTCTGTGAGTAATTCTGTGATAGCTGGATTCCATATCAGATGAACCAGAGATTGTGTCATGGAATACAAAAGGAGTTGTGGGTTTGCTTTTATGAGGTCTAGTTCTATGATCTCCATTCTAGTTTTTCTATAGCATTTACCACTTGATACAGAATACATTTCTAGATCTTTATTCTACCTAACATTAAAATATTTTTATATTTAAATTAAAGATCTCCACAACATTACATGAAGGCCATATTGTTAATGCAATAATAATTAATACTGATATCAATATAGGCACTGAATTATTGTGAATATTTATTTAGAATTTGCAAAATTATGACAATCCTCCAAAAGCTTCCCACCTAAAAAAGTTTAAAAAAAATTGTTTCCTAGTCCAAAAAAAATTTTTTTCCTAGTGAGTTGTGAAAACTTGAACACTCTAAACAGATCTGCTCAGAGGATATCAGACAAAGCTGGTCCCCAAATCTAGAGAAATTCCACTTGAGGATTCCTGAAGCAGTGAATGAAAGGGATGTACTTCTGGACTTCAGTCCTGAATTTGGTTAATCTTCTGTATGTGAGTCTTTGCAGATCAGAATGTGAGAGATGGGACTTGGAAATGAGATCAAAAGAATAAAATATATATAAGGCATTGAGAGATACATTACCATATTATAAGCAGAGTTAGTTAATTGATCTTCTTAAGTAAAAGCATCTCATTGGTATTTATTAAATATAGTGTCTCAACATGTAAATGAGAGTTATAGGGAAGAAATTTGTAAAAATGCATTCATTTTTCCCCTCCAGTTTCCTTGAACCTCTGGTGATTTTTGTCTGTGATGAAGGAAAATAATTCTGTTTCTGCATTTCTGCTCAACAAATACAGAAAAAGTTTAAAGAGGAGGAGCAACTCTCCAGTTGTGTCTCATCAGAAACAGGAAAAAGGCAGAGGTCACCTCTTAGAATTCTTCTAGAATCTCTGAACCAGTCATGAGAACTATGGCCAAAGCAGGCTTGGGAGGTTAAAAGAAACCACCAGAGGTTTTAGAAGGGCCATGACCAAGGTTTGTGTCTGCTCTGAAGCCCCAGTGCTGCAGGACAAGCTGACCTGCAGGCTCATGGCACTGGGTGAAAGCATCCATACTGTCAGTGGGAATTTGGGAGGCACAAAGGGGAGGTCGAGTTTGTGCTCTGTCTATTCCTAAACATGTTGTGCAAGAGCTGCTGCAGGGTCTGGTCACAGCCTTGGTAAGTCCTGGCAAAGCTCTAAGAGGTTGGTGCCCGACCCTGCTGTGCCCCCAGGTGGGGAGAAGGTGATCCCCACCACAGGGCATGGAGGCAGAGGCTGCAGGAGCAGCTGGAGCCAATTCCCAATCACCTGAAATGGGCAGCACCTCTGGCACCAGAGGGTTTAAAGGGAAGGGCTTGTGCTGGGTGAGCAGGCTGGGCTGGGAGGCCTTCAGGAGAAGCTGTGGGTAAGTTCTAGAGTTGTTATTTGACCTCTTGTTGAAGCAAAGCACTGTTCTTGTGAGACTGGTGTGTTTGAGGCGTGGTAGTGGGGGTCCTCCTCCTCTTTCTTAAAGAGGAGCTGTACCTGAAGCTGCAAGGGGCTGTTGATCTGCCTGCTCGTGATGGGGGACTCAGTGGTGTCAGTCCATGGCTCACACTGCCTGAGTGTCCCCAAATACAGTGCAGAGGATCAGAGCTCTCCTGTTGGTGTGGTGCTGTGTACCCATGGGAGAAAATGAGTGATGGTTTCTGCTGTAAAAAACTGTGGTGTCCTCTTAAGACAGTAACTAAAGGTGAACCTTATGTGGGCAGAAATATGTCTGATGCTGAAGGTGTTTTATGTCTGTGCTGGTGAGGCACAGGGTGAGCAGGGCCATGAGAAGCAGAGAGAGGTGCCCAGTGCTCCCCTTTGCTGAAAGCACTGGGGAGAGAGAAGCGCTTGTCATGGGGAAGGGACTTCAAAGCTCAGAGTTGTACTGAGGAAAATTACTGTGGAATGCAACCTCCTGTTTGCAACTTTGAGACTGAATCTGCCCCTATTTCCCTTGAATTAATTAGGCACCACAAGGAAGAGCCCAGTGGGGCTGGTGCTGAAATCTGAGTGCTAAGTGGAGGGGTGTGGCTGTGTGGGGAGCAGCAAAAGCCATGGAAAACTGGGCTGGGAAAGGTGCAGCTGGCTCTGTTATTTCCCCAAGGCTGCTTGGTGGCACTGCCCAGCATTGCCAGTTACGTAGGCCTGTGGTGAAGGCAGTTTGGTGGTGGTGCTGCCCATCAGTAAATGCTAGCACGTGTCAGTGAGCAGTGGTGCTTCTTATGACTATACTTAACTTGGATTTGCATCTCTAAATGCCAAATTCAATAGACACCTTTCCTGGAAACTGAGTAACAGTGCTCTTGGCTGTGCTAACAAGATCCTGCCCCTCCCTGTAAGTTCAGGCTGTGTTGAATCTTTTGGGGTTATGGTGGGTATCTGTGGTCTTCTGCCACAGGTGTAAGGTGGTAACTGATTCTTCCTCTCCTGGTAATTTAATCTGGGGCTACACCTTTCATCCTGTCTGGAGGAACAGCTGCACTCCATTCCCCAATCACCAGAGCTGGCAGCAGAACCTCAGCAGGTGTCTGGGGTTAGTCCTTTTTGTTCCTTTCTAGCCCTTCTGAAGGAACTGAGTGAGTGCTGCTGGTCTGGGGTGGGGCAAGGGGGAAACCTGGAGAGAGATGAGGGAAGGAAGAGGAGACTTGTTCTACAAATCTGTGAGTACTGCAGCACTCCACAAATATTTTATATTCTAAGAGATACTTTGTGAATAACAAAATTTCTATTAGATACTGCTCCTCCAGGGCTATGCACTTAACTCTGCAGAAATGAATGTTGGAGTGATCTGTTCCTCCAGAGCAGTTCAGTGGTGTAAAGCATGTTCCCTCCTGTGCCCAGAAAAACAGCTGTACCACTGGAAAATGTTTATCCTCAAGGGGCTGCAAACTGGTGACTTGTCTGCTAACATCTCTTAGAGGGGTTATTTTGAAGCAGCAAGGCTCAGCTTCACGTGGCAGGAAAGAGAGTACTTGGTTTTGATGGAAGAGGTAAATAAAGCAGCGTGTCCTCACTGCAGAGGTGACTCGAATGCTTTCTCTAGCTTGGCTCTTAACTCTATAATAGGGACTTTTTCCTTGAATAGTGGCATTTCTAGTTCTTTGCTGACTAAAGCAGGAGTTAACAGAGCTTTTCAGCTGTGAACATGAGAATTCTGCAGAGGCTTTTTCCCAAGTGTGCTTTTCTCATCTGAGCAAGTGTCCAGGGGAATTACTTGCACTGAAGGAAACCTTATCAACAAAAGGTACACAGCTGAGAAGCCCCAGGCTTTTAGGGTGTGCACTTGTGATTCCTTGAAAATGAACCATGTGTTGAGAACATGTGAACCTGTAAGCACATCATATGGGTTTGTGAGAGTTGCTCTGCACGTGCTGAGCCTGGTGTGCTTTTTGGACACTTGCTCTGCATTATTTGGAAATGTATGCACATATTTTTAAAAGGCTTCTTCTTTTCTGTGGTGTCATTTTTGCTGTTGTTGTTTACTTGTTGGGGTTTTTAAGAGCTTGTTCAGATGTTATTTTTCTCCTTCAAAAATTTATTCTGTGTGACTGCCAGGAATCGCTTGCAAATATATGAAGCAAGTAGTTATTTTTATAGGTTTTTGAAGCCATACAAAAAAATTTCAAAGCATGGATTTTGTTTATTCCCCCCACAATGAGATAACATCTATTCAGCTGTATTAGTCTGTTGCTTGACAAAATATATTTTTCAGTTGCATCACTGAGTGTCAGAATGTATATCTATGGGACAAGAAAACTAATTGACTTCCAATACAAATAATAAACACTTTGGTGCCCCTTTTTTTCCCAGGCATTTCTTTGCCATTTTTACTCCAGTCACTTAGTGCTCCTGTGGCTTTATTGCTTTTTTTTTTTAATTGGATCTTTTGAAAATAGTTTTGAGGCATGGACTATGCATTATGGACTACATTTGGGGACTCCTAGTCCTTCATTTGCCAAGAGATCTGATGCTGCAGCTGCCAGCCATGGTAACTGGAAGCTGATCTAATGGGAAGGATCCAGAGGTACAGTGAGTACAATGCCTGCAGTGGAATGCTTTGAAGAGGAGGAAAGCTGAGAGCTGTCTGCCAACACCACTGTCCTGGAGAGAAGTGAAAATGTTTCTAAAATAGTAGAAGCGGCTATTTTCTGCAGATAAAAAGCATGAGTAAGTTTTCTTGCAGCAAATCCAGTAGTTTGTTCTGAGCTGTGATCTCTGTGTTCCTCTGGAGCTGCAAAGGCAGTTTATTAAGGGGAAACACAAGCATCTTTCTCTGTCATCCAGCACCTTAAGATAATGTCCATAATGAGAGAATGAGCTGAAAACATACATTCATATCTCACTTACAAGCACCTGGCACTTCTTTGCCATAGCCAGGGCAGGACAGCAACTTCTGTGCATTGTGTGTGATCTTGCTGTTACTGCAGGGCCAGTTTCTCTGCTGTTCTCCCACTTCAATTGCACACCTGCTTGGGCTCTCACTCTGCTAATTTGGAAGTAGAAACAAAGTCAATCTTCATGAGATGGGAAGCAGAAAAACGTGTCACATGATGACAGCATCAAAATAAACCCTGATTTTAAACATGCCAGAATGGTTTTTAGTCTGGCTTTGTGTGTGTGACTATTCACTCTTTACCTTAACAGGACTGATTAAACCCCGAGAGGCAGGACAGGTGCCCTAAGGAAAGCCAGTACTTCTGACTTTCAGTCCACACTGCTGTTGGGGGGTGGTACTGTAACTAATCACCCTTAGCAGATTGGGATGATACTGTTTTCTGCAGTGTGCACTGTTTCCTTTTTGTACAAATTGCCCAATGTCTTTGTTCTCTAAAGAAAAATATCTATGACTCAACAGAAGGTATTAGTGACATAGTCAAGTATCTTCTTCTATCTATTACTCCCACCTAAACAACTGTAAGAAGCAAGCAGTAGAATAATTGCCTGTCTGGTACTATAAATCAAAACCACAATCCTAGTCCAGTGCAACGCAAGGCAAATACAATAATGGCAAAATCTATAGCTGTAGAAATGATAGAGTATCCAGAGGATCTGCCCTCTACTGAGGCCTGAGTATAGGATACGTTAGTTAAATGTACAGTAGGCAGAGAAAATGATCAATTCTCCCCAAGTCTTGATTTCTAAAAAGTGGCGAATTGATTTGATCTTAACAGTAGATGGCTGTGGGTGCAGATTGCTAAAATGAGTGCCATGGTCTTCATTCTCTTGTTGCAGCCTTTACATAACTGTTTAAACCTGGGAGAGCTGAGTATGGTGTCACTAAGATTAATAGTGTTTGAATTGGTAAGAACTTACCAAGCACAAAGTATTGGAGAATCTGACTAGAATTTTGCATTCTTATGGGGATTACAGGGTAGCATTAAGGACACAATAGTGGTAATGCCATGAATTCCACTTTTGCCCTCGCTGGAGTTTTGGCAATGCAGCTGTGGCTTTCAGCAATGTGTCCTCCTTCCCACTTTTGCCTCTCTGTTTCACTTTGCCAAACATGTGGATGAGATCCCAACCCATGTAGATGGACCTGTGATTTACTGAAAATTGGTGATTGTGGGCCTCTCAAAGACAAAAATGAGATGTTGTTGTTAAAAAATTGGAGAGGGGAAAGGTCCAGAGGAGAAGGATGTACACAAAGAGGGGTTTTCTTCCAGCAGTGCCAGAGCCAAGGCTGATGAGGCAGCTTTTATGGGGCTGCAGGTTGCTTCCATTTTTGAGGTTCTAACGTAGTTGGTAGTCTGGCAAGGGTGAAGGTGAGAAACCCTTTTGAAGCACCTTTTGACTTATACTACAACCTATTGCACCATTAACTAGTCAAGTGTCAGCTTGGATAGCTCTAATTGCTGCTGAAACATTCCATAAAAACTTCTAACCATTCTTAATATGCATGGATACCCTTCCCTTGGTCCCTCTGGAACACACACAGCGCTCTTTGGGCCATGGGATAACCAATACTTGTGTCTGTCTTTCCATGGGAAAGCAGGAACTTGTAATCCTTTTTCAGGTTAGGGAAAGACTTGGGCAACTTTATAAAGGCATCAGAGAAAGATGTGGTGCCAGTAGTTTGGGAGGTGGTAAATCTTAGCTGTTGAAAACTTTCAGACATGTTTGCTGCAGGGTTGTTTTTTTTCCTCCTCCCAAAGGCAGGTAGGGATCGACCCTTCTTCCTTTTCCTCTCCCCTAGTGGCAAGGAATGGAACTAAAATAGCTCACGTCTCTTGGAGGTGAGCAAGCCCTGGTCAGTGCTGTGCCTTGTCCTTTGTGTATGACACTGCCAAAAATGATCCTGTGCTTCTGAAAATGAAGTGCAAGAACAGTCTGAGAACAATTTTCAAAACCTAAAGCCTTCAGAACTGCACTTGGCCTATGGAAGGACCCGGAGGTGAAAGGGATCCAGCACTGTGTTCATGTAGATTGCCTGAGGGTTTAATCTGCCTGGTCAAGGCTCAGGGTTGTTTGAGCATTGATTATTGATCACTCATCAGCTGATGAAACTGCCACGTGACGTTTGCTGATGTTATGTTGGACAGAGACTGGTCCCCAACTCACAGTTAATTCCCAGTTCCCCAAATTTTAAGTGCTGCATATTTTTCTGTCTTTATGGCTGTAATATGCCAGTTCTGCTTCAGCTTTGACTCTTGTGTAGTTTTACTGCTTAGAATTTTGAACTGAGACTTGGCAGCTGATCTTCTAATTTAAAATGCACAAAAGCCCACCAGCTGTCTGTTGGCCAGTCACAATAAATTAGGAACAAATGCTCTGTTGAAAATTCCCTGAAATGTGTCCTATTTGCCACTGAAATGAAGTAATTGTCTTTTGTAAATATAGTTACAACAATATTAAAAAAATAGTCAAATACTTGCCAGTTGATTGCTTAGATTAAAAGGTTTCTTGTCAATTGGCTGTCAAGTGTTGCTGTAAGAGAAAGTTTTTGTTATTGGAAATGACCTAATTTTCACCAATAACTCCTTCTTGCAACATTATTTTCACTGTCTGGTGTAATAGATTAGCTTCTCTTTTAAGAGGAAAATGACCTTCTGATGCCAGCTGATTTCCAGTTTAAATGCCTGATGCTCAACTGGCTGTTGCTCTGACATTTGTCAGATAGTAATGGAAACAATTTTATTTCTGGGAATACTCTGACTTATGTCATCCAGGCTTCATATTGCCTAAACTTAGTGTAGTGGTATGATACCAGTTCGAAATATTGTGGTTGACTTTCCAAGGGTAATTTTTTGTGTGTTTATTTGCTTGGGTTTTTTTGTTTGTTTGATGGTTGGTTGGTTGGGCTTTTTTGTTTGGTTTTGGTTGTGTTTGTTGTTTTTGTTTTTTTTTTAATAGTCATCAGCCAACTCTCTGCTTGGAGATGCAGGTAACTTACTGATGGATTTGAAGGAAATCCCTTTTGCATGGTACAGTTTGTAGTTTGTAAAGCCACAAAGTTCAGCGCAGGCTCTCCAACCTCAGTCTTGAGGACTTGCTGCTTAATGCAACAAGAGTGTTTTCATGTGGCCAGCAAAATGAGCTGAATTTTAAGTCTTTGGGATACAAGTGTGCATGAGTCAACAGCCAAACAGCTGTGCTGTAGCTCTCTGAAATGCTGTAATATCCACTGCTCTGCTCCAGGGCTGTGTCCTGAGGACTCCTAAGCTGTAATCCTGGTCTTGGTAGCACTGTAGGTGTGTAGCTTTAGAGTGGCAATTGTGCTGTAAACCTGAAGAATTAGCCAGTGAATTGCCTGGATGACTTTATTTTAATATAGTTTTCTACTCAAAACTGCCAAATCACAATTTGGTGTGTCTGGTGCATTTAAGTGGCAATACAACAGTTCACCTGCCCACAAACTTTGCTGCATATGCTCACCAATTTATCAGTAGTCTTAGGAATTCCAAAGCGGCTGTTGTGAGGTACAAACCTACAGTGGGTTTCTGGAACAGAAACTGTGCAGTTGGATGAAACTGAGGGTAGTTTCTTGTGCAACAAGCATGGTGGAAGCAAAGTTAATACTGTTTTGTTTTGGCAGCTGCCTAGAAACTCTTGCTTTCCAAGACTTGTCTAAAAACAATGGAAAACACTTGGTAATTGCTGAACTGTTTCTGCAATTTTGCATTGTGACAGTTTAATTAGTAAGTGTTTTTAAGGAGTTAGTGAATAGTGAAATGCAGTTAAAAGTCCACTGATAGTTGATGGGAGCTTTGATCTCTTAGACCACAATCTTTCATTTTACTTAACTTATAATTTTTAAGATGTTTTTTATTTCTTTGTTGTAAAGAGACAACTGATGCTAGAAATCTCTTTGCATTATAAAAGGATAATACTATTGCGCCTGTGGATTTGACTGTTACACTTTTTTTCCTGTAGCCAATTTTGTTGATGATTAGTACAGATTTTTTTTACTGAAATGTGTAAGTGGTCTCACACAGACGTGATTATGTGACTCTACACAGAAAGTAGCAGAGCACAAAAAATAGAGTAAAATACTTGGGAAACATAAAATTGGCACTTGTGCATTTTTCAGTGAGCTAAATTTTTCTGCTTGTTACTCTTCAGTGTATATCCATATTCTGTACTGCTGATGCTCTGCTGAGTTTCTCCACGTGACAAGCTGCAGTTTGTCTCTCCTTGTGACAAAACCCTAACAGGATAGTTTGGGTTTCTGCTACCAAATGCTTAATATTGGATAACTCTCCTGGGAGACTGATCACAGCAGGCTGGGCTTTGTAGCTGTGCTACACTGAGATTTGAAAAGGCTGGAAACACTGTGGGGGTTATGCTTAGGGATCCTCTAATGAGAGAGAAATGAAGGCAGTAGATTAACTCTAAAAATATCGGTGATCTTCCAGAAAATTATATACTAATATGAAAAAGATGCTAATTCACAAATGTGGTGAAGCTTATATCGAGATGAAAAAAGGCTGTGGGAGGGGGGGAAGATGTAGGGAAATGGAAAAGGATGTTAGAATGATGGCAGGGACCAAAACACACTGCCCTACTATTGCAGGGCTGGCAAGGGGTCTTTGGGCCCCTCTGGTATTGCAGCCTTTCCTCCAAAGCAGGATCAAATAGCACCCCCTGTGCTGTTCCTGACAAGGGCTTCCCTGCACTTCCTCGTAGCCTTCCAAATTGTGTTTTCCTATTGTTCATGACTTATTCTGAGTACTTTTGCCACAGTTCAGGAATGTTGCTGTTGTTCACGTTCAGCATGGACACAAGGGCAGTGTTCTCTGCAGCAGATTTGTATTGCCTCAGTCTTCACTTCTTCATGTTGAATTGCCAGTTTTATTGCAGCAGCAGATTGTTTCTCATGAAGTCTTGGACTTTTGGTCATCAGTTGTTTTCCAGAGCACATGTCAAATTCAAGATTACTGTGAGTTTTCTCCAGGCTCCCACTATATTTTCTGACCCTTCCAGCTTTGGTAAGTTTGTAAACTGAATAACCAAAATCCTTAGTCCATCATCCGTGCCGTTATGGTGCTTGATAGGACTGACTCAAGGGACTCACTGCTGCTGAGTGCTCTCCAGGGCAGCCTTTCTCTTTGCAGGACACTGCAGGCACCTCCCCTAAGGGCTGGGTGTGCACACAGACTGCTGCACACGGCATTTCTGATGGCAGAATTCCAACACAGCTTTGTGCTTTCTGATCAAGATATAGATAAAACATTATTGCTATTTTATTTTTATAAAGTGTGTTACCTGTCTAGAGGAGGAGATTAGATTAACTTGATATGTCTCTGTGATAAATCCTTCTTGCTGTTCTTGGTCTTTGTTGTTGTCTTCCATGTGGTGAAACCCACGGATTATTTTTTCTGCTGTTTCTCTGTAACTATCCAGTTCTTCCTCAGATATGGCACACTTTCCATTCTTTCAGCATTTTGTAATCTAGCCATCTCTTCTGGGTTCTCAAAAATAAACTTCTGGTGGTCCTAAGGATTTAATTAACTAGTTCTTTAAATATGCTTGGATGAAATTCATCTTGAGTTTGAGAAAGCAAACCTTTCTTCCTTCCTATATTTTCCATGCTAACAATTCCATTTACTACTTATAAAAAAAGGATTAGTAATTCTCAGTGCACAGTCAGCCTGTCCTGAAATAGAAAAAAACCCCAAACCCTTCCTAAGCAATGTGTCCAAATAATACAGATTCCAAGATCTGCATTAAACAGCCTCTTTAGGGACCACTATGGATAACAGTAAGTAAATAAATAAGGAAAAATAGTGGAGAATATTCAGCCGCTGGGAAATATTTACAGTATGTATTAAAGCAAATAAGAAAAACCCTACTTTTTGTTTTAATGGCAGCTGTATTAAATTATTTATTTTGTATAAGAAGACAGACACAGAAGCAGACATTGCAGTAGGTGAGTTCTAAAAGCTGTGTGTGCCTGCCAGGAAAGGCTGGGGATGGCCCAGCCATGTGCAGTTGATGTGAACACCCTTGGGCTCCCTTTATTCCCCTTTGAACTGAGATAGGTCCAAACATAAAAACTTGTTGAGAACAAGGTACTGGGAAAAGCCAAACACTAAAAGAAAGTAAGAAAGGTAAGGAAGTTGGGAGAGGTAAAAAAAAAAAGGGTCTGAAACTTTATTTTATTCCCATAAATTTAATCAGTCATTGGTTCAGACTGAAAATAACCAGAAGTAAATAACCTTAATACCAAATAATCCCCTTGCTGTCTCTTTCATTTTATTAACAGAAGCAGAGAAAAAGTTGAATATTGCCTCTGTAAAAGGAGTCTTGAGAAACTGAGGTGTTGGGGGAGTTCAGCAAGCTGGCACAGGCAGATATTCTGCTTTGGGTTTTGATAATTTAAAAAAACAAAATTAAATTAACTCATAGTAATGTGACTGTTGGCTTCTGGTTTGCCTACTAAGAGTAAACTATTCTATATTATTATATGTTTGCTCCCAGAAATTGTTGGCATGACCACAGTCTACTCTGTGATGTCTCTTACTGTTTTGTGACCTGTCTCAGCTTTTGAGACCTCTGCTGTGACCCTGAAATGCCTCAGCTGACACCACCAAGATGAAAAGCTGTTTCCTGCTAATATTGAGATGCAAGAGTGGCCTGTACTTTTTAAAAATAGGTTTGAAGTCCAAAAATAAAATAATAAAAATATGCCACCAAACCCCAGGAACCGCACCCTCCAAAAACCCTCAAAGAGCCCCTTGTGGAACAAACCTCCTTTCTTGTGTCTACACCTGAGCTAAAGCACCATGCAGGGGCTGTGTGAGGAATGGAAAATGACTGGAAAATGGTGGTTGTCAGGTTATTTTGGCACAGCTTTTAACTGCAGCATCTGACCTCTGAAAACTGTTTAAAACCACGGGCTCTGCTGTTGCTACAATCACTGCAGCCACCCTGGAGTTTGACTGCAGTGTGGGTAAAATCCTTTGACACTTATCCATGGTGTTTTTTGGTTTTCTGTGCTTGATGCTGTTCTTCCTCTTTTCTTGCTGAATATCCAAGAGGTAGCTTGTAACTGCCAGGAAATTCCTGTCCAAGCCTTTCATCAGCTGCCCCCGTTGGTGTTTGCTGTCAGCACTGCCTGCACTCAGCTCTGCTCACTGTGCTGGGGCTGTAAAAGAGATTTGCCAGTGAGTCAAACTGCAGAACACCACGAAGGTCAGAGCAGTGCACTGTGCTATCTCTCAGAGAATATACAGGGCATTAAAACTGTGACCTGTCATTCTAATAAAGCAAGCCCAAGCAGGCAGGGGAAGCTGCTCACAGACCCACCAGTGACTGCGCTGTTTGCCAAGGGAGGAGCTCTCTGCAAGCTCAACACACAGCCAGGTTGTACCATCACAGGTCCTTGGCTTGGCTCAGCATCCTTAGCCCAGTGTACATGTGGCAGTTTGCAAAGCTTGAGGTAGGTTTAGCTTAGACATGAGGATAAATTCTGTACTCTGAGGGTGGGGAGGCCCTGGCACAGGTGGCTCAGGGCAGTTGTGGAAAGCTCATTCCTGGCAGGTTGGACAGGGCTTGAAGTAACCTGCTCTAGTGGAAGGTATCCTTGCCCATGGCACAGGGGTTGGAACCAGATGGTCTTTAAGGTTCCTTCCAAACCAAATCATTCTATGATTGGGAAAACTGTCTAATGTTAGTTTCAAAGATGATTTTCAGTTCAAAAAACAAGCTGGAAATTTGAAGCAGAGCCACATACCAAGTGTTATTCCTGTTTATGCTTTGTGCAAACTGAACTTTGTAGAGGAGTTTTCAAAGCAACGGTGGTTCAAACCTGTGGAATGGTACTTTTCCATAAACTCCCCTCATCCTCCCAGGTGGTTGGCTGCTCTAGTGCCATATTGTATTCCTCAGTCTGAAATGAAACCCTAAACATGAAATTAAAGTGCAGCAGTGGCTTTACTGAATATCACAAGCATTCTTGCTTGCAAATAGCTGATGGCAAGAGAAGATACATTGAGCCATTTATAACATGAGATTATCAGTCTGCTTAATATAATGAAATGGTAAAGGACCACTGAGAGAAAAGTATTGGTATGCAAATCATACAAAATAAAATGGCCATTCCAGCAAATGGCTCAACTGAATGAGGTTAAAGGACCATCTGTGGAGCATGCAGGGTGTGGTGGCTGCTGCAGTTGGTATTCTGTTCTGAGCAGGTTTTTGAGCATTTGTGGAAATGTAACCAAGTCTTTGTACTGCATTAAACTACAAACTTGCACCTACAGTGATCCAGAAATTATCTGCTTCTTCCCTGATAATCTAATTCATTATTGTGGCCTGTATTTCCTGTCATCATTTGCAAAGATATGGAAATATCTGCCTCATTAAAAAAAATAAAGTATCCACAGATAGTGGCAATCCCAAAGGAACTTGTACAATGAATTAATTTTTTTGTAGTGGATTAAAGAGTATGGTTTCTAATTAATTCTGGCATTACCTTTTTTCATAAAAAGAACCATCACATCATAAATTCATAATTAAGAAGGATTATGTGTGGTGAGAATGACCTTTGTACCTTTACTCCTTTTTATTTTAATGCAACTGTCTTCAAAAAGAGATTTGGGCCTTGAGTAATCTCAGAAAGAAAATAAAGTGGAATGGAAAATGTCATGAATATTTACAAGTACTTTGCCTTTTTGTTGCCATAGTTTGTTTATGGTTTGCTTATAAGCTCTCTTATAGAAGAGTATGAATGTGCTTTCTAGTGCTAATATTTTATTCATTAAAGATGTTGTTCAGACCTCAAATGAACAGTTGGGTGGTGTCATCTCCCTGTTAAATTCATTATTCAACAAAATTCTCCCTAGAGAAAACAAACTTTTGTGGCTCCTCAATCTTTTCACCCCCTTCAATTCTCTCCAGATTTAAAGCATCCTCTACACCATCCAGTTGCTCCAAGAAGCCTAAGGAAGAAAAATAGCTGAAATAAGCAGCTATCTGCCCCTTCTGAATCACTCCCTGCCCATGGCTGAACCCAGGAGTGATCCTGTCCTTTTGGCTGGCAGGGGAGGGGAGAGAATGAGCAAGTGCAGAGTAGATGGATTTGAGCTCCTTTGAGCCTTGTCTTGGCTCAGGTCCATCTGTTGGCACCTGGTCATGCCCATATGTGTGGCACAAGGAGCCAGATGTGGTGCAGGAGGCAGAGTTGGGGCTGTGGGAGCACCAAGGGGGGAAAGGATTAGAAAAGCTCAATTTGCCATACATGGCCAGTACTGACCTCTGGGCAGTTTGCATGTGGGTTGGGATTCAGGGATGGAAAACTTGTTCTAGCTCTGAGATGTCAACCTCCAAACCAACTGCCCTCATCCAGTTTGCAGTTTCCAGCAGACCCAGAGAATGTTCATCTCCTGGGTTCTGGTTTGCTGAAGAGTTCAGCAGGTGCTGGAAATCTGGCTTTCAGCCAGCAGAAAATTGTTTTGTTTTTTATTTTCTTTCTGCTCTTGGGAGTAATTTCTGTCCCTTTATAATCTCTCCAGGTTGTCCTGCAGTTTGGTTTTATTAAGATATTATTTTAACTTGGTGCTGAAACTTGTCTACAAATGACTGTTGAAATGCAGATCTGTTATTCTGGTGAATAAATTGGCTGACAGCTGCTAGGGAAGAGTGAGTGCATGCCTTATGGGAAGAATAAAACCACCACTAAAGAAATGCTACTAGGAATAGACAAAATATACACAGGTACATTTGTTTTGTGTCCAAAGACAAAACTCTTGCATTATAAATCATCATTCATAAAAATGAGTGAAAATACCTTTTCTGGCAGTTTTCACAGTCTGTGTTCTAAAACAGTCCAGATTTCTAAAAATTCCAAAGGCTTATGTTTCAGTGTTCGTCACATTTTTGCTGTAGCATTGCTAATTATATATATATATATATATTTTTTTTTTTTTCCCCAAACCATTTCAGTTATTTATTCAAGTTTCTTGTATCTCTAACAATGCTGATATTCCTTGCAGTTGAGATTTGGACAGATAGGGCTGTAAGAGTTGTTTTGATGCTCATGGAGGTCATTGGTCATTGATCCCTCTGATGGACAGTGAGGGAACTGGTCCTGAGGGCTCTGGACATGAGATGTGGTTCTTCAGATGGAGTGTCAGAGCTTAGCCAGCTCCCAGTGAAAGCTTAGATGAGGATGGATGTCCTCTCCCAGCTTGCAGAGGCTGAAGGCAGTGGAAACAGTACAAAGCTACTTCAGACTAAAGTACCTTGTGCTGTGGTGGGAAGGTCCTTCTGCACCAGCACAAATGCTGGGGAGGGAAAGGGTGGTTGGTTCCTACTCCACTGCTTCCTGCAGGTTCTGGGGTGATGTTGCTCCATCCTTAGCCTTTCCCAATGTCCCTTTGCCACATGGTGAGCACTTGCCAGATTTATTTCAAGTTATTTTGAGAGCCAGAAGGCAGAAGATTCTCTGAGAAGACCCACAGTCAGGATCTCTGAGCTCTGTGTTTCTGCATAGTCATGTTTAGTGTGCCCAAGTTAAAACACCAGTTTGAGTCCTCCTTGAAGGAGAAAGTTGCAGAAGTCTTTGAGAGTAATATCCTTTTCTGTGTCCCTGGAATAATAAGCTACCTGAAAGTTTTCAGATTGACTGTTCTCCAATATTTGACATAAATTTGAATTAAATATTGCAATAAAAGAATTTTGTTGACTACACTACTTCAGAATTTCTGTTGTCAGTTAATGGTGCCAACACTATTTTCTGGCTTTAAAAACCATAAAAGGATTATGAAGTAAGTTCTTTCCAGATTTCTTTCTAATAGTGGTCTGGAGATATTAGTTTGGGGTTTTCTTCATAAAGCTAAACTTTTTGGTGAAAATGCTTCTCAGGTGATGGGTGTGAGCTGCCTGCAATGTGTTAATACACATAAATCGATCAATTGTGCAATTAATGACACAATTAGTTTTGCAGTAGTGTTTGACTGTGAAACCCACACAGACTCACTAGATGGTGCTGCAGAGCAGGTTTGTTTGGGTTTTTGATATTTAAATTCATGGAGCCCAATCGACAACCAGACCACAGTGCCTGTGCTTGGAGACTTTTCAAAAGCTCTTAATTTGACTTCAGTCCATTTCTTTTCTTCTGTGGGAGACAACAACAGGCCTTCTATTGAATGCAGTGACCACCAAGTTAAATGGTGCCAAGAATTTTTGACAGTGCTGTAGTTTTTGTACATGATTTAACATCTCAGTTGTGGACATGCATTTACCAAAACTTTTCATTCAGGGCCAAAATCTTTATTAGGTATTTCTAACACAAGTTTTATACCATATTCTTAAAGAAAATGGTGTGTTTTCAGTAAGTGTGGAGATGAAAGTCTGTAATACTGATGTGTCATTGCTTTCTAACAAGGGATGTTGCATCAGGTCCACCCATGGCACAGTGTTTGGATGTCTCTGCTCACAGTCCCACTGCCCTGAACCTCCCAAAACACTCACACCAAGTCAGTCGTTGCAAAAGGGTTCTTTTCTTGTTGCTTTATACTGGCACAGGTAATGGTTTTATCTCTTGGTGGAAGTCCAGGAGGGGATTGTCCAGCACTATCTGTGATCACAGTTTGTTTCCAAAACTTTTATCTGCACAGATGATTTGAGTATTAAGCAAATTTAGAACTAAGTCTTTAAGCTACACAGCCTGTATTCTGAACTAATGTACCAAATCCAAAACCTGTTCAAAGGGGTTTTTTGTGCTTTTTATCTAAGTTGTAGGTTTTGGTATTGTAATTAAGAATAAGCATTGAAAGTTCTGGTTGAGAATCTGAGCTTCTGTTTTGTGAGCTGAGTTAGGAATAATGACTCTGGGGAAAAACCTCAAAGCACTTATTAAATCCATATTGATTTTTTTCCTGTAATATGGTGTTAAAATCTTTTATTACATTTTTATTTTATAGTTTTAGGTTTTGTTTACCCTTTGTGACATTGTAAAAACTCATTATCTTTGTCTTGCCCAATCTCCCCAGTAAAGCTAAGATAAGGCAGTCTACAGATGAAATATTTATTTTGCTCTATAGGAACAATATCTAAAGTATTTTTAACAAATACAGTCCTTTAACTCTCAGTAATAGTCACTGTTTTCACACCTTGATAAGAACATCTGTATTCAATATACGTGAGAATCCTGGCATGTGCTTAGAAGTAATTATTCCCTGTCTGGATCTCCCAGGAATGCCTCTGAGCCAGGTTTAGAGAAGATCTGGGAACCAGCTACCATCACCAATGACACAGTCTGTTAGATTCTGTCCCCGTTATGAACAGTATTTTAATCTTACAGTTTAGATAGTGCTGCAGAGCCCCCGATAGGTAGTGCAAGTAGATTAGCAGAAGTGCCTTACTAATGGCTGCCTTTTATTTCCAGGCTGGTTTCACACAGGATGCATTTCACACCTGAGGGTTCACTGAAATCCTCTCTCCTCCAGGCAGGCAGAAAGTGCTTTGTGTCTGGGCTCATGCATGTTTTTATTTTGATTAGATTGTGCCATTTTCTTTTATGAGATTCACAATGAGCCAGGAAGTAAATGGTTGAAGTGGGAGTTGCAAGATTTGGTCCATTTTTGTGCCCCCAAAGGTGCCAGTGCAGGGCAGTCCCGTCCCGCTCGGTGCAGTGTCACTAGATGGTACTGCAGAGTCGGGAAACCCGCCATGGAGTCTGGCCACAAACAGGAGGTGTGCAGGGAACTTCAAGCAACAGTGGATGTACTTCCTTGGGCAAAGAGAAAGCTTCGTTGGCACTTGAGAAATGTGTTTTCTGCTGCTCTGTTTCCTTTCAGCTGATGCACGTGTGCAGCAGGGGTTTAGTGTGCTTTGGAGTTACATCATGAAGGTGACGTGACTGGGGACCTTTTCAGTGGTTCAGGCGGTGTCACAGCCCTTCCCCAGGAGGGCAGGGACCCCTTGCAAAGGCTCTCCTGCCCGTGTCTGCAGCCAAGGCAGGGGCTCTGCTGGGCACTGCCACTGACCCTGGGGGCTCTGGGGCCAGTGGAGGCTCCCACAAACCTGATGGGGAATTTGAGCCACGTGCTTTTACCTCAGAGATAATCGAGAACAGGTTATGATCCTTTAATTATCTACAGTGAGATATTTAGGCCAAAATCCAGTTGTTTTTTGGTTGGTTTGTTTTATAAAAAAGTAGAATTTTTGCTGTTTCAGCAGCAGCTGTGACAGCTGTGACTGTTTGGCTTTAATACCTTCCTCACTGTTCCTGTGGCTCATTCTGGTGAGGACTTTCAGGAATTTTTCTGCAATACCTCTTGAATCCTCTTCCTGGTCACTATATTGCAGCTGCATTTAATTTTGCAGATATTCTGTCATTGGGCTTGATTCTTTCAGGACCTGTGGTGACCAAATAACAGAAAACTTTTGTTTTCCTCTCCCCTTTCTCTGAAAGTTTACAAATCTGCTTTAGAGTTTTATAGTGCGGCTGTTGGAAGAAATGGGGGAGAAAGAGTAGGAGTTTGGAAACAAGAACTTTCCAACACAAGCCAAGACCCAACTATAAGCATTACCATGCTCCTTAACAGATGTGAGAAAATAATCCAAAATTAATCACTTAGTCAAAAAAATCAGCTACCTTTTTGTGTGTGTGGAGGTGTGGGAGCAGTTGTTAGTTCACTTTTATTTATTGAATTTTCCTCAGGAGGAAAAAACATCTTAGTCCAGAAGACAAACATGGGTAAGTCTTCTTGCATTTGCTCCTTTGATTGACTTGTTAAATGTAGTGCTGCCTATAACAAAACAGAGTTTGAGCATGGAGAAGTTTATACTCTCTCCTCTCTGCAAGACGTCTGGTTTTGTATAGTCCTAGATGGTCTCTCTCCTGCTCTCCCACCTACATTCTGCTACATGAAAAAGAAGTCAGAGTGACTGAACTGATGGGGATTTTTACCTGTGTGGTTATGACTGAGCAGTGGATACAGTTCTGTTCGATTTGTCACAGCTTGCCCACATTTTCATGTATGCCAAACCTGTTGTGTAGGTAATACAGAAAGGAGAATAATGAAAAAAATGGCATTGTTTTATTGTGCAGCAAAATGGATCTAAATTCCCCAACAAAAGATGGTAGTTTCTGCCCCTCTTGGTTTTGCTGAGGATCTGATTTGACCAGCACAGCTTCCAAAGCAGAGTAATTTATAGGCATTAGTGCTACTGAAAGTGCTCAGTGTAGTGGGGAGGACCTTGTAGTAGGTGTATGCAGGTATCAGGTAGTGCATGTGTTGTCTTCTACAGGTTCATTTTTCTAAAAAAGTATATTAAAAAATATTTATTGACTGAACTAAGTCAGAAAAATGACACTTGGAATGTTCACATTTAAATGTTTGGACATTTGTTTGGGGGTTTTGGTGTATAGTGCCATGTGTTTGAGCCTTCCTTTTGTTTCTTATGACATATGCCATCAAAAAGTGTTTCCTTTAGTGACTTTAAACTAGTGAAGGTGTTCCCTTGTTCTGTGGTATTATGTTTTCACTCTACTTGTTTGTATGACACTAAACTTCATAGTTATGAAATCAACTAATCTCCAAGCGAAGATGTTGTTAGCTCTGTTTCATGTATAATTACTTAATTAAGTAGTATCCCTACATGTAAGGATGAAATAATACCTGATTTGGGGTCCTGTTCAGTGTGTAAAGATCTCGTGCCTGTCACTGGAGCACAACCTTTTGGATTAAACTGCTGAGGTCTCAAGATGCACAAGAGGAGAATTTGAAATTGCTGATGAAATAGATGTGTTGGTCTGTTAGGGTGATTGGAGAAAAGAATTGGGAACTTAATAAGTTTGAGATTTTTTCCAAGCTAATAAAAAATGAAGTTTTAGTCTTTTCAGTAGTATCTAATCAGAAGTTAATTTCTTTCCCTGGATTAGATCTGCAGCAGAGAAATTAAATGTGTGGCTTCAGAACCACTAACACAGACCATGAGTTCAGTAGTATTTTTATCACTTGGTGGTAATTGAAACCACAGGAAACACCTTGATGAACACAATTTGAATTTTGCATACACTGAAGTAATTTCATAGTGTATTTTAAACAAACAAAAAAGAAAACAAACCCCAAACCCGTATTTTTTTTTTCTCCAAGGCCCTTGTGTGAGCTGTTTTCTACACTTTCAGTCACTAAGCCTAAACACAGAACTGCCAACATCTGCTAATACAGATGTTTTCACTTGTACTCTAATTCATTGCTCTTAGGTCTGTCTCACTAAGAATTCTGCCTTTTAACTTTCTTTTGAAGACAATTCACTTTATTATATGAACTTTGCTCTAGATTCTTCTCTGTTTAACTGGCAACTTTTCTCATTGATTTGTGCCTTTATTTGCTCAGCTATGGTAAGAGTTAGCCAGTTTTTCTCTTAGGTCTATTAAAAGACCATTATCACAGCATTTCCTCTTGAGGTCTTTTTACCCTTATCACATTTGCTATAAATTCATGAACTCCCATTTCACTTGAAGATATTTATGCCATATGGGCCATTTTCTTTTATAATCAAAATCTAAAGGTAAGTCCCAATGTTAAGTGCCCATTACAAACTTCTACTGTAGATGAATGATCTCTGCATTTTTTGCAATTACTGCCTTAGAAGAAATGACATCATGATAAAGACATTGCTTAGTAAGACAGAAAAGGGCAGTAAAGGCAAAAGGCTTGAAGGGGAGTTTTGCTTTTCGGATCTTTCAATTACTTTCTAAGCATAAAGTTAAATGTAATACACATTTTAATAGATAACAGGATACTGAATGGCAGGGCAAGTTCTGCAGACAGAACAGACTGTATAATTTGAAATCTACCCTTTCACTCCAGAGGGTTGTATCCCAAAGTTAACTGGGATACAAGACCTTCAAAAAACCCCAACCCCCAAAATACAAAAATGGAAGAACCCAGGCAACGTTGTGTTGTCTTCATCCCCTGTGAGGTGTCAGGTGGCCTTTTACAGCCAAAGAGGATATTCCCTGGATGAGCCATAGAACAAAGTGATTTATCAGTAGCATCACTGAACATTGCAGGAGGCATTTTCAAATCAAAATCTTCAACCTCCAGCAACAACTTCTCAAAAGGGAAACTACACAGAAAACATGAGCACGTTTACAGAAGGCTGGCAAACACACCTGACCCGTGTGCCCATGGAGCAGGAGCATCTGTGCCATCCAACCCCACAGCTCTGGGAGGGAGCTACGATGGCTGCACTGCTGAACCTCACACTGTTAGCTTCGTCTTGGACCATGAACTGCATGGGACAAAGCTGGAAAGCAAATGTGACCAAAGATTAACTTTGGTTATTGTTGAAAAAGGACTGCATTTTTTGAGCTAATTAGGAAAAAAGTCTCCAAATAATTATGTCCAATACACAACATTGAGTGCAGTACCAGTTCAGTTTGGTGAAAATAAAAGGATTGCTAGAAACCCATGAATTTTAAGATGCAACAAATGCCTTTGTTGCTGGGGCAGGAAACATTGTCTTTTTGGATTTAGAAGTGGGTGGTATGTTCTTAAGTGTAGAAATTCAGTCTGTGATACTGTAGTATTATGCTTGCTGGGAAGAAAGAAAAGCCAATAAAGGAAAGAATAATAGTCCATTGATCAACCCTTTATCACAGCAGGGTAACTAAATCTGCTGTCACCACATACATCACAGAGCCACTTGATTAAACCGCTGTAATTTGCTGGGCTGGATGCGGGAGTTTCGCTGTCAGCAGCACTGGGGACAGAGGCAGATAAGGAACACTGAGATTATGGGCTGAAAACTTTGCTTTGCAAAGGAGGGTGTTCCCCTGTTGTTCTCCTTATTAACAGCACAAATTGTCTCCTTGTGCTCTGTAAGGCACTGATACATCACAGTACAGGCATTATCACGTTCAGTATTCAATTTTCAGGTATTGAATCAGCTGGGAGAAAGGGATGGTGTTTTCTATTTAAAAGTAAAGGAGAGGGTGGAGAGTTGAAGGTGGAGAAAAAAGCAATGCATGAACATGACCATTTCTGTACTGTAGTAAGCACAAACACAGAGTCAAGGTGCTATAATTCTAGCACAGAAATTAAGGAGAAAATGCATGTATTTTGGCATAGGATTGCACATCACTTCAAAAGATAATGCAAGTGAGTTAAGCAGTTTTTGGTTAGAAATTTCTGTAGCTGAATGTTCTATAGGATAATACATTTGATCATATTTTTGAAAGGTTTATAGGATGGGAGTCACCTCCTGGAATTGCTAGAGGAGAAATCAGCTCAGCCTTAGTCAGAGTTTCTCATTAGATTGCTAGAAAGAAAGAGGTTCAAAGCATCATGCCTGCTATAAGGAAAGGGAGAAGTTCAGAGGGTATGAAAGGAACAGGATTCAAATTTTATCTTTATGCCTATAAGAACTGTAAGCTAAAGCATCTCACTGTTCTCTGTTTTCTTCATTAATATTTTGGGGGGACTCTCTACTTTCCCAATAAGATATTTCTTCAGTGCCTCTCATCTGATGGTTTTGCTGTATATCCCCCCATGTTAAGCCTCAGTTCCAGGTGGGTTTGTGTTTTCTAGTCACATTACACTTCTTTCTGGCAGCGTATTTACAACTTCTTTGCTACTGAGAGTATTGCATGGGATAGAAAAAGGCCAAAGGGCTGAAGGATGTATCTGGATTCAGGGACTATTTTGAGTAATGCAGAGTAATTAGTGGCTGTTAGGTTCTTGAAACGTTTTCTTTAGAACTCTGAAAATGTGTACTAAATAGATCCAGATTTCTGTACTCTGTAAATTGGATAATCAATAGCACTGTTGTAGTTCCTTTTACAGTTGCAGTAATAACTAAAAATGGCTCAGCTGCTGTAATCTGCTTAAGCTGTTTGCAGTGATTTCAAATGTAGCCACCCAGAAGTCCTCAAAAACATAATATCACTTTCCCTAACAGAACTCAGGAAGGTGCCCTAAAGGATCTGGAAGGCAGTGTCAGCTTTGACACTTCAATTTCAGTAAATTGCTTTTCACACCTTTTAAAAGTGACCTGCAAAGGCAGAGCATGAGCAGCATTGCCAGCACTGGTGCAGTTGCCTGCAGCCAGGTCAGAGGGACAATTCCGTGTTTCTGCTGGGGAGGATGTGATGGAGGGGGGAAGCAGCTGGGGAGGATGTGATGGAGGGGGGAAGCAGCTGGGAATGACACCAAGAGTTGAGAGGTTTGGTGCAGAGGAACAGCCAGAGTTTTCTCTTGTAGAGTTTCTTGTACTCTGACAGTACATGCTGCTCACAACCAGCTTCTCAATGTAGGCAGTTCTAAATTTGTTCTCCCAGTCAGGGAGCAATGGATGCAAAATCAGGTTGGTATTGAAATGATAAAATTTTCTCTTCTGTGTTGCAATGCATTTGCTGATGCTGCTATTCCTGGCCCTAAATGGCAACAATGCTCTTTGTACCTATTCCTCAGCCTGGAAGACCTTGATCAAATGATTTCTATCTTTAGAAACAGAGTGAAGCTCTGGGTCTAGAGAGTGGTGAGGCCCTGGCCTGGGTTCAGCATACTCAGTGTCACCTTTGGCTACTTAGAGATCAAAGGGTATTTAGACACCCAAATCTGATAGCAGAGTGAAGGAGGTGCCTCAGTGGTGCATGAGGTCTTTGTTCACTACCACATTAACAGGACAATGTTCTGTTAATCTCTGAATGTGTGGCAGGATTAAATCCAGTGAAGGTTGAGAGAGGTGCTGTGGGCACTCCAAGTGGCTCTGAGATTGAAAAGAAGGGAAAAGGCTCTGCTTGGAAGCCCCTGTGACACATATTGGTCAGGTTAATCTCCTCCAGTGCTAGTAGGTTAAACCAGAAAGAGACAAACAAAAAAGAGTTCTTCCACTGGCTCATTAAAAAAAAAAAAAAGATATTCCTAATGAAAGATCATGATTCTTAAGCTGCAGACTGTATTTAATGTGAGAGCCTTTAAAATACAATACTTACCCTCAAGCGATGCAAAATGATCAGAAGGGTCTGAAAATGAATTTTTCATTTACTCAGAGACACTAGTACTGTCATTAGATGATTACATTCTTAGTTCCAGAGAAACCTTCGGTTGCTGCATGTTTTAATAAAATGCATCTGGTAAAGTGACCTTTATCCTAAGATCTGAAAATAAGGATTTATAACAACCACAGTGTCCATAAGCAGAGCACATTTTAATGTCTTTTCATGATATGACAGCCCTTAGATGGTTAATATTCTAAACATGATTCATTAATAGCTTAAAAAATGCAAAGAAAAATGGCTAAAAAAGTTTTGTAGTTTTCTAGCTGGATGAAAACACTGATATTTATAACAGTAATGATATACTTGACCTCTCTCAAAATAGTCTAATTTTAGTTAGGAATTAATTTTGAACTTCACTGCCTCTTGATGGAAAATGTAAATATTTTATCTGAAAACTAGCTTCGTATTTTCCCTACTGTTTTCATGATCTCTGCAACAAGGATGTATTAAAAAGCTGAAGGAAGGCAAAACCCAAAAAAGCTCAGATATACTTTAAACTCAAGCACTGATCTGTAATAGCAGCTCGTGAATGAACAGGGGAGGCCCCAGCAAAGCTTCTGAGAGCTGCTTCTCACACAGCTCTGCTGGCCAGTCTGTTGCCAGCAGCTGATGCAGGGCTGGCCAGCAGAGCTGCTCAGGGCTGGCAGTGCCAGTTCCTGCAGCAGCACCACGAGCAGGGCTTTGAACTTGCCCTGCAGGCACCGCTCGCTGCAGCTGAACTGTTGGCTTGGGGGCAACCAGCTTGCTCTAGTCTTTAAATGGCTGTTTTCTGGTTCAGTTTCAAGTCACTCTTCTAAGTGAAGTCTGACTGGAGTTGTGAGGTTCCCCCCTGTACACCACTAATTGCCAGTCTCTGATAAATGAAGTTTCCAAATCCATCAGGTGGGATGGAGCCTGCTCGAGGCAATGCTGTGAGGTGCCCAGTGCTTTATAGTCTTTTACCCCACCATTTGAATCCTGGCCAAAATGGTACCTATAGCAGCTGATTTTGTGTTGATACTCTTCTGATTTTCAGAAATATGTAACAAATGTATTTGTGTGCTTCCAGCTGGAGAATGATTTTTTTTGTGTGTGGTGGTTTTTGTTTGGTTTTTGTTTCTCTCTCTCTTTTTTTTTTTTTTTTACAGTGGGGTAGTCTGTGCAACCCACATTACCTTTTTTTACTGGTGGACAATGCCAGGGGTTACTGAATAAAATCCCACCCCCACATTCCTGCATGTATGATTAACATCATAGAAAATGATGTAATGATATGATCTTATGCAATAACTAGATAAGTTAAAGCAATAAAATACTTTTGAAGGTTTCTTTAGTTCCCTTTGTATATAGAAGAAATTCATAGTAGGTCAAGGATACTTTTCTAATTGATTCACATCAAGATAAAATATGGCAAGATTTTGCAGTTATAGAGCTTTGCTATGGAAAAATACGTATTTAATTTCTTTCATTTATTAAATCTTGTTGTTACATACATATTGTATTGGCAGTGTTGTCCCCAGCTAGCAAACAGTGGTATTGAAACAGATTTAAAAAGCTATTTAATCTCCCCTTTTATTAATTTGTTCAGCGTTATCTTGCATGGTTGGAGAGTGAGCACAAAAGATCTCTGACTTGGAGCAATGTGCTTCTGATTCTGCCGGGCCTAAAAAGGGCTTGTGAAATTAAACATGAACAGGTGATAAAAGCTGGTGTTAGTAACCTTGCTTTGTATGCTGGAACTTTACCAGAATCTTTTCCAAGGTTTTATTGGTGCTCTGAGTGGTTTATGGCATTGCAGGACATAAGTGGACATCAATTTTTTACCCAACAGCTCAGTAATCAAGAATTCAGCCAGGAGGGAGGTTCAGTTCTTGTTCAAATGAACTCCCAGGCTGTCCAGGAGTCTCTGACCCTTGTTGGGTCAAGGGGAACAAGCAGGTGGAAGGATAATGTTCTACTTTACAGTGTGGGCATTCCCGTGATGGAAACAGGAGAGTTTGCCCTGCATGGAATGTTCAGGCATTATTGAGATAAAGACTGGAAGTTTCAGGATAACTTTGCTAGAGGGGCCCAGCTAAAGGGAGGATTTCAAGTTGTGAGTTGCTGATGGTGGAAAGCAATTAATCTGCAAAGGTGTGGCTCAGGTCATGCTTTTAACAGTTAAATGACCTGGTCTTCTAATGCTGTTCTGCAGCATCCAGTTCCTGGTCCATGTTGAACAGTTGGGCTGCACTGCTGTGTTCTGCAGCACCTTAACTTTGTGCTGTTGTTCTGTCACAGTTCCCTGTTCATGGGTGTCCTGTGAGCCCTGGAGGGCAGGATGCAGGTACAGCACCTCTTAGTACTGCTTTCTGTCTGGAAAGCCAATTGGGATATTTTTAGCTTTTTTGGTTTTTGAGAAGGATGAAATGGGTCACGCAATCACTCTTGCAGTCTTTGGAGTTCTTTCAGCTGTTTTTGGGTCTCTGCCCTTCTCCTCTGGCAGGAGCGGAGGAAATGTCTGTTCAAAACTTTCAGCCATGAGCTGGTAGAAGTAAAGATTTTCCTGGGAGAGAATAAGGCAGTGACTTTAAAGGAAGGAGAAACCTCTAACAAATCTGGGAAGGACAAAGGGGTGGGTTGGAATATTTCTTTGGGAAAGATCAAGGGAGGGTTGGAATAAGAGCTACCAGTAGTGATCTTCACAAATGTAACGTATTGGTGCTTATCCCTCAGCTGTGTGAGTGCTTAGAACTCTGTAACATTCCCAGTTTCAGCACAACAGAGCTAGGGCTCCATTTGGAGAACCAAATGGTACTTTAGGGAAACACATTTTGTAGGCAGTTCCTAGAATTACAATTAATTAGTGGGAAAGATATAGCTCTGGTATGTGGGCCATTCATTGCCATATCTGTGAAAATATACCAGCTCCAATATGTGCCCTGCAAAACCCTGGTGTAATTAGAATGTCGTGATTTTTCCCACTTGAATTATTTGTTTCTAGCTTTGTTGTTCTCCTAACTAGTCCAACTGTTTATTGTGGGCAAGGTCTAAGGCAGGGCTGAGGTGATGGCTTATCTGGCTGTGTACAGGAAGATGAATATGTTGTGAATGCAGTTAGTTTTCTTTGTGTGTCAGCAGCTTTACCATCAAATCACTTGCCAAACCAGAGACTATAGAAGCTCAAGGTAATTTCTGAGCCTAAGAATAATAGACATGAGAAGGGATAGGAAAGATGCTTGTCTCGAGCCCCATGAGGTTTTGATTTGAGGACCACCAACTTTCTCATTCCTATGATTATGTTTTGTGTCTTTTAGGTTTAGGACTTTCCTCTGCAGCACTGTCTTGATGGACTGTAACAGCTTTTGCAGAGTTTGAATACTTAATGCAGCTGTATGAAATGAACTAAACTGCCTGGGTAACAAACAGCTTCAAGAAGATATTCTGAACAGAAGTCACACTTTGTGTCTGAGATTTTATGGGGCTTTTTTTTAATGCCTTATTTATACTTGGGGATAAGGAATCTTAGTAGTTTTGTTTCATGATTCTTTTTTTTTTCTTTTTCATACATAAAAGAAAAATATATGCTAAAGCTGTGAGTGGTGCATTCCTGAAGGATCCTTGTGAGTGGGTAAAGTGTGAGAGTAGCACAATAAGCTGCATTTGCTGTTTTTGGGGATCATAATGTGCTGTGTGGAGCATTGCTGGGAGCTAGTCTTTGCCTGCCTGCCTGCCTCTCTGCAGTTGAGTCATCTATTTTGTTCCGCAGTTTTCAAGTCCTGGAAGTGTGATGTTTGTGTGCTTACCCTGCTCTAGTGCGGCAGTGCTGTAACAACTCAGTGACAAAGCAGGACCCCTCCACCCAAAGCAGGGAACAGCCAGATGGTGCCTGCCCTGAAGAGCTGACAGTCTGTTTTCTGAGCCTCCACAAGTATTTCCAGCACACTGAAAAGCAATCCTTGGTCCCACTGTTTAGCAGGCAGTGTCTCCTGCCAGCAGTTCTTCCAGTTCCCCCTGGCCAGGGGGCAGGCAGCTGTGGTGGGCTTGCTCAGCCTGCCCAAAGCTGCAGGGCTGGAGCTGTGCCCTGGGCAGCAGCTGCCCCAGCCCTACCCTGTGTTCTCAGCTGTGCCCTGGGCAGCAGCTGCCCCAGCCCTACCCTGTGTTCTCAGCTGTGCCCTGGGCAGCAGCTGCCCCAGCC
>JAWWEV010000022.1:6780403-6800390 GCA_035583235.1 Hafferia zeledoni | reverse complement strand
CAGGGCAGGGTTTGCCCTCAGTGCCTGCTTTCAGCAGGAATCAGTTCCTGTGCACCTTGGAGGCATTCAGCTTGAGGGTATTTATGCTTCCCTATTCTAACTAATCTATAACATCAAACCAAAAAGGAATTTCTTCCCTCTATGCAACAAATACTGTAAATCCCTTTGAAGTCATAGAGAATTAAACATCTTTTGGGGCTCTGAACCAAGGTTTTCCCATGCACAAAAACAATAGGAGAGGACAATAGGGATTACATTTTCCCTGCTCTGTACAGAATGTTTTGCTCTCTGTCTCTTAGAAGAACATACTGAACTATTACTTGTGTTTCAAAACTACTCGTGTTTTTCATCATATGATGATTAATTTGTGTTTTGTTGTTTGTGGAAAAGGAAAATGCTGCCTTGGCTTGGGCTAGATGTTCACATCCTGTGCTGTGCTTTGCCTTTGACAGGTGTTTCAGATGGTGCTGGTCTTTGGTTCCCAAGCTGTGCTTTTAATTGCTGCAAGTCTGTGATAGAAACAGTTAACAAAAATGCAGAACACCAGAAGCCTCCAGAAGCAATGCAGTGCTAATGGATGGAATAGTCTGTTACTTGCTTGATTAGTTATGTTAAACAACTTGAGCTTTGGTGTTAAAAAATTCACTTAATTGTAGTAAATAATGAGGATTATAATTGAATTTGTGACCTTTTGTCTCCTGCAGAAATACTTAGTTCTGCCAAGTTTGCTTCATACCTGCTAAATCAGTGCTGATCAATGACTGGCAATGGCCAGACAGAATAATGTATTTGCACCTCTTAAAAACTCCAGAGGAAGGAAAGCCAAATCAAACATGCTTTGAGGATCTGAGAGAAAGAGTGGGAACATTCTCTGCTATGGAGTAAAGTGGAAAGTACTTGGAACCAAAAGTAGGGAAGTGCTAGTATTTGTTGCTCATGCAAATATAGAGTGGCCAATAAAGAGAATTCTGAGGCCAAAGTGGTTAGTTACAGAGTGCATTGCAGGTACTTCCTTGGGAGGGGCAGGCACTGATCTCTGCTTTGTGGGGACCAGGGACAGAACCCAGGGAATGGCCTGGAATTGTGTCAGGGCAGGGTTAGGTTGGATATCACAAAAAGGTTCTTCCCCCAGAGGGTGGTGGGCACTGACCAGGCTCCCCAGGGCAGTGGGCACAGCCTCAAGGCTGCCAGAGCTCAAGGAGTGTTGGGATGATACTCTCAGGCACAGGGTGAGACTCTTGGAGATGTTCCTGTGCAGGGCTGAAGGTTGGACTTGATGATCCTTGTGAGTCCCTTCCAACTCAGCATATTCTGTTATTCAGAAACTCTTCTTAAGCTAATGAAGAGTGGGGAGCATGAGCAACTTGGATTTGTTGCCCCAGTTTTCTGAAACTTATTTAAAAATGCTCTACTGAAAAAGGAGTAAAAACTGAAAAGTCTTGGAAGAAGCCAGAATCTTCATTCTGCAGTTGTACAAATGCAAGTCCACAGAGCATCAGGTACCAAAACTTGATGGGTTTAAAAAGATACTGTCTGGTGCCCAAGCTGTTATAGGGCTGTGTAGTACTGGCCTCACATTTGGCACATTTTGTGCTCTCTGAGATCAAGGACTGTTATTTCCTGTTTAAAGACATTACCTAGGTGTATTCACCCACAGCATAATAAAGTCTTGCAAACATGCAAACACTGCAAGTCTTGCAAACACTGGCTTACAGGGGTCCAGAAGGTATTTGTAAGTAGTTTATGTGAAGAGACATCCTGTTTGGATATATATATTCTGATCACATAAGTGAGGAGAAAACTTTGCCTTTACTTTCTCTTCCTTGCTGGCTTTCCCTTTCCCCCCCTTACAGCTGCAGCACACACGTAGCAGCTCACATTCAGCATAGGACTGTTTGCAGTTGCCCACCTCTCCTGTTGAAGTGATGCTTTGATTTCTATCTAAATAAAAGCCAGGTGTGCCCATCTGCAGAGGGGGAGAAGGCAAAGCCCCCCTCAGCTTCCTTAGGTAGCTACTAATTGCAATTTGAGGACTGCAGGCTGCTGCAAGTTCCTCTTGCCTCAGAGCCCTGTGCCAAAGAACTATTGCCAGCCCAGCAGGGAAGGCACAAAGAACTGTGGGGAACTGTCACTGCCTGCACCCTGCTGTGCTCAGGAACGATCTGCTGCTCAGAGAGGAGACCTCCAAATGCAGACACTGAACTGGGAGCCACCCCCTGCCATGGGAGGATTAGCACTGTCCCTGTGAAGAGCATGAGCTGTTCTGCAGCCATTGCTATAGTAACAAGCTGTAGGGATCTCCTTTGCTATAACTAATTTGGGAAAATTATCTTCCTGCGATAAAAGTGGGACCATCAAGCACGTACCTAAATAGGTTTGGAGACTGTTTTCCTTACACTAAACCCACTGGGATGGCTGCAGTAGACACCATGGATGAGGAGCTATGCTACTAGGAGCCTTAAGCAATAGGAGCAGCTACAGGCACAATCACTGGGTTTAATTCAGAGCTCCCCAAGTTTCCCATGTTCCCCAATTATTAAGCAATTAAAAAAAAAAAAAAAAGAAACCAACAACAGAATACCACCACTACCAAAAAACCCCAGCTAAAACTAAAATCCCAAATCAATCAAAGTCCTGTTGTCCCTGGATGTTTTTGGCAGAATCTGCATAATAAATCCTGGGTCTGGGATAGTTATTTTGGGGAAACAATGGAGATAGCGAAGGAAGAATTGATAATTCTTGCCAAGAAAAAAACTTTGAGAAAGATGTTATGAAACATTTCATGGCAGTTGGAGATTGGGGGCATGCTGGAACTACTTTGAGTTTAGCAAAGTGCCTCAGGCAGAAATTTGTTTGCCTGGACAAACTGAACATTAGAGGAAAAAAAGGCTACAAGCAATCCACTAGCAATATATGAAGCACTAGGAATGAATATGTCAAACCTGACCTGGAATGAATCTACTGTGGTGCCTGCAATATCTGTTTAGATGTGCTTGGTCTTGTCTGTGATAGGAATAAACTTTCTGATGAGCACCATGACTGCCTGGGAATAAGTAAAGGCCTCGTGTTGCACAGGAAATGCAGCAACAAGAAATAAAATAGCTATTTCAGTCTGGTGAGATTTACCAGCTTGAGGTGCAATCAGCAGTTGTGTGTCATTGGAGCTGGTGTCTGTACACATTAAAGCAGGGTCACAGGAGCAACCCAGAGCAGGGGCAGGAGCCAGTGGGAGTGATCATGCATTTCTAAGCCTGAGCATAGAAGACCCAAATTTATCCTGGAATCCCACCTTAGTAGGTTCTGTTTAAATGCAAAACCTAAAGAGATTTTCTGCTGAAAAGATCACTGTGTTCCTATGGTGAAATAGATCCAGTTTGTGCTGCAGTATGAATGCATTTATGAGTTATTTAGCATTTACACTGTGGTCAGCAAACAGGTTGAGCCCCACTTTTACATGCAGTTGGAACACACAGAATAATTCTGTCTAAAAAGTAAGTGTGGTGAGAAGGCAAGAAAAGCAAACAAGGTGATATAAACTGCAGAAAGAAACAGTGCAACGGGTTGAAAAGGTTGTCATGTCAGTGTGTTTTTAAGAAAGCTTTGGACCGAGTTCTGCACTCTTAATTCATGTAAGCAGTTTGTTCAGACCAGCTGGTGAAAGCTGCTGAGAAACTATAATTTCCTGTTGTTCCCAATTTGTTGTGACTTTTATATTGCACCTAATGAAGGTTGTTGATATCATCATGTGCAAGATCAGGCATAAAACTTGGACTAGTTCTCGGTAGGAGAAGCTGTAAATGAATTATTAGAAAAATGTTTAAAAGGAAAGCGAGAAGTCTAAACCGTAATAATACTGCTATTCCTATAAAATCTCATCATTTCCCCCGGACAAGATATGAAGTTAGAGAACCACAAAATTATAATGCCCATAAACAATTAGAATAAATCAATCAAACCCTTTTGGTTTGTTTTATATTGCTTTATAATTAACAAATGTGCTTTCCTGAAACCTCTTTTATCTTGTCCTAATGGCTTTGGCTAAAAAACGAGATCACCAAGTAAAAGGCTGCCTAACCACAAGGACCCTTAATGGTCTTGTAGGAAGTGCTGCTTTACCTTAGGCTGAAAATGCTGCTGCACTGTCTGGTGCACAGTAACACTTACATACCCCACTGAATGGTCATAGTGCATAGAATAATAATAAGGACATTCCACATCCAAGTATTCATTTCTGGGTTGTCAATACTGCATGACAGTTTCAGGAACAGGTTTTAGTTGGTTTGTTTGTTTTATTTCTTTTTAATAACCTGGTTCAGCAATCTACTGAGAAGGCATTTAAGTCCCACTGAGGTGGATGCTGAAGTTCCATAAATGTATATATGGGCTGAGGATTTGTGCCCTTGGCTCTTAAGATCTATTTCGATGCTTTCCTGCATGGAGACTACGGAGGGCTACATCTCATTAAGGTGATTGAGACTGCATAAAGTATTTCAAAAGGCTTAAAGTGAGGGTAGGGTTGGTGATGGCTGTTCATAATAATTTAGGGAAAAAATAGAAGCACACAGAAACAGGTTTAGCCTTCAGAGACAAACCCTTCTAATAATTAAACTTTTATCACGGGAGATGTTTGGTATCATTAGTAAAACCTTTCTCCCCACTGGAGAAATTCAGTGGTCTATAAACAATTACAATTCAGAATCATCATTTCATTTAATAGCCTGTAGCATTGTTGTTGATTTTTGTTTGCTCTGGACAGTGTACTTTTAATTAACTCATGTAGTACCTTATTGGGCTTTGCTATAAATAGATGTAGAAGTTAGAGGTCATACAAGGCAGTCCATCCTACTGTATTGTGTGTTTGTTTAATTACATTTATTCTTCCTTGCTTTCTTCACTAAAACTGGATCCTGACAGCAGTTCATCTACTGTATTTCTGTAGCTGAGTGTTTACATATGGTGGATAATAATGCAGGAATCTTTCGTGGGGTGGGGAAATCAAACCCAGACTTTTACAGCTTCCACCAACAAATATATTTTCTCCCATTCAGTTTTTGGGAAGTGGATTTGATTAGATTGTAATATTTCTGTGAAATGTGAGAGGTGGAAACTTGTCTATTGAGTCATCAGCAATGGGATGTTTCCTGTTGCCTCTCTGGATTTCAGGTGTGCATTGCTCTGGCCCTCAGAAAAATACCATGAGATGGCAAGGGCCACCAGGCTTTCCTGTGCAGCTTCCTCATGCCCATGAAGCTTATTTGATCTCAGATTATTTGGAATTTCTGGAAGCTTTTGGCTGGGAAAATTTCCAGGAATTCCCTGGAAAAAAGTAGAATTTTGAGGTTTGACCTGTTGTCTTCAGGAGGCAAATAGTGTTTTACATGTAAGAACTTTGTGTGGTGTAAATCTACATAAGGAGATTCCTTCAGAAGTGACTTACAAGTAATATTCAGGAGGAAAACAAAAATAAAAAAGAAGAGCTTCTTTTCAAGGAAGTCTCCACATTCTGGGGGTGTTTGGTTGCTAAAGGTGGCAGGAATATTCAGGAGATGTGTCTGTGATCCTGCTGAGAAACCTTTTTCAACCTCAGAATGTTTTGATAAAAAATGAGATTAATTATTTCAGTCTAAAATAATTTAACTTTATTTCTAAAAATAATCATGAAACAGAATCTGGCAGGGAAAATAATGCCTTTACTATTAACAGTGCTGTGAAACTCTGCTAACTGTCCTTTAAGCACTGTATTCCTTTTGCTGTCCTTGGGACAGCTGCAGCAACAGCTCTGCGGATTTATGGGTGCCTTGCATGGCAATTCTGGGTTTGTTAGTTGGTTTTATACATTGTTGTCCTACCAATTTGTGAATATATTATCAGTTGCTGAAGTCTCTGTTCTCTTTGGATTTTAATGTTGTGAACTTTGTGAAAGAGCAGAAAGGAATAAGAAGCTGAAGGGAGTTGGAGTAGCATTGTCCAAACTGTCAGGCTGCCACAGCTCTAGTTCCAAAAGCAGCTTAGCATTGTTAGGGGGGAGACCACAGACAAGTTGAATGCGAGATGGAGTGGCTGTCTGATCCCAAGTAGGTGTAATGTTTCCAAACAAGGAATCTACAGTCATCTGAATATTGTTGTGGTCAAGAGCAGAGCTGTAGCTATGTAAGAGTTTGAGTCAGCTGTTTTAATAGATACAGAAAACTTGTAGACAAAAGGAGTAGGAGAGCATGACTGGAGTTTAAAGGTAATATTTTTGAACATGTTATTCATAAAACAAAATATGAGTTTAGAGTTATATGAAAGCCTGCTTTCCAAAATATCTATGACAATCTCTCTAGTGTTGGGCCTTAGCCTGTACTAAAATGTATTATTTTTTTGTGTGAATGCTGATCACTAGATCTTCCCTATCAGAATATTAGTGCTATATCAATTTTTTCTCCCTTTGAGCTTTTGTCTCTCTAGTTTTAGACATTTCTCACCTAAAGTATCCCAAATGATAAAAGTAAGGTGTTTGGTTTGCATTCTCTCCTTGTTCATATTCATCTACAGGTGCTGCAGTTTAGAAGAGCACAATCAACTCACTGAGAGTATTCCTTTGAACTGTGCTTGATGTGCCTACTGTTAAGCACTGCTTTGCTCTCACTAGGTTGGATCCATGGGCTTTGTTGGGTCTTGTGTATCCTAAAAGAAAAAAATAAATGTGCAGTAAAAAATCAAGGCCAGTGAAGGAGGAGGCTGAGATGTTTTGCCAGACTAAGCTGTAACAATTCAGGTGGAGTGAACTTAAGAGAAGGATAACAGGAAAAGGATGTCTTGTTTCTCCTGTTTTGAAATCTTTCCAGACCCAGGATGGGAGGTTATTTTCAAGACAGAATATGATTTGTGCTGTGTTATTCCAGAGGTTAGAGTTGAACATTCTTTAATAGCCAAATTTTCCATTGACCTCAAAGAGAGCTTTGTAGGAGAGAGGACTGTGGGATTCAGCTCACAGTGATTTCTGTTCTTTTTTAAGAAGGCAAAGTCTTGACTGGCTAAAATTGTGCATTCTGATGAAATACTGGTTCATCATTTACAGAGTAAATGTACTGTTGAATATTAAAGAAATGATTCAGTCTTTTAGTAGCAAAGATCCTTCAGGTTATTAAAGTAGCATTATAATTTCTGTTCTACTGGTGTCACAAATGAAGTTCTGCAGGATGGTCGTGACCAATTAGCAGTAGGTTGAGCCTTAAAAAGGCTCATTTAAATCACTTCTTACTACCCAGTTTTCAGTTGTTCAGTGTTGAATGAAGGTTTGACACTCAGTAGATTATCAAATCCCTGAGTAATTTTCAGCTTTTTAAGAATACTGCTAAGCAGGGTTCTTAGCAGTGGTGAGGCCTCCAAATTGTCTATTCCTGATGTCTTAATACTCTGTTCATTTCTTACATGTGTTGTTTTATCAGTGTGTGATGCAGAGGGAGGTGAACAGGGAACTTCAGTTGAGCAGGGACTCAGTAACATTTGGGAAAGATGCTCTTTTAGAACAAGCTTGTAGTCCAGGTAGGCCAGAAAACTTCTCTGCACTCTGGAAGGTTAATCAGCTATAAAGGAGAAGAGAGATTAATCCACTTAAACTGGTAGTTGAAAATCATTTATTATTAGGAACTAATAATTATTTAATATTTTAATAATGTACCTCTGTGTTCTAGTATTTTCCCATACACTTGTATTTTTTTACAATGCTTATTTTAAAAAGTTGCTTTTCTACAATCTTACATCATAATTAGTAGCAAATGTAGTGGCACAGATCATTCTAAATATCAGAATATGAAGAGAAAAGCAAGATGAAGGTACTTGTCAGAAAAATACTACTTTAATTCAGAAGAAAGGGGTTGACTGATGTTCAGGGCTGTTTGCAGGGTAAGAAAGGCTATTTGTCTTGGTTTCTGAGTCCAGAAATTAGCCAGGCTCCCTCCTCTTACAGCTGTGACAAATGTTTCTTACAGCAATGCTAGTGGGAATAACCTATTTACAGATAATGTGAAAAATGAAAGATGATAAATCATTTTTTGACGGTAGAGCTGGAGAAATTTTAAGCCAAAAATGAAAATGGGTGTTTATGATGGTTCCAAGGACACTTGAATAGCTGTCTGTTCCACTTTGCCCCTGCTGTCTGGTGTACATGGTGCTCAGAAAACACGAGGGGTTTTTGGGATACAGGTGTCATTCAGAATGAAGGGATTTCTGCATGGTTATTAACGTGCATGGCTCTGTGGCTGGAGCCTTCACTCTCTGACACCTTCAGCCTTTGAGGGCTTGATTGTTTGACAAACCACATGTCTGTTTGCCTCTATTTACTTAAGTGGTACTTCTTTTCCCTTGTTGATATTGGATTGGTCTCTCTTTTTTTTTTTTACCTTGTTAAAAACATTAAAATTTAATAAAATTGTATTTAGGATTTTTGTTTATTTGTTTAAATTCAACATTAACATAAACATAATGCCAGAGTAGAATATTTTTTTTCAAGAAGTCTAGTAAAAATCTCCCTTCAGTGTGTAACCTTGGCTGTGTCCCTCCCTGAGGGGTGAGAGCTGCCTCCTGTTGCTGCTCTGCCCTGGGAGAGCTGCATGTGAAGTGTCTGCAAAGGCACCAAACAGGCTGTGCCTGCTCTGCTGAGGCTGCCCCTGCCCCTGAACGTGCTCCCCCTCTCCTGGGCTGTTTGCTGTGGTGGGTTTGCCTGCAAAGCTCCAGCTGAGTCTGGGCCTTCAGCCAACAGAAAAGCCAGAGATGCATCAAAGGACTTGCTCAGAGCATCACCATACACTCCATTTAAATAGAGTAGAGCAAAGTATTACTCCTGAAACTCTACGCTGGGAGTGGAAAATACTGTGTATAAGGGAAGTTGGGAAATCCTGGGAGGAAGTAATGTATTGGACAGATGGATGTGGTTGCCAAGCTTAAAAAAGAGCATATGCTTCAGAAAGGCCTTCAGCCCACACAACTAGATTAATAGAAAGGATGATAATTGGAAAAGGAAGTGGCATTTATATAGTGAATAATCCAAAACCCAGGGCATTGACAAAGCTTGAGAAGTGCGAGCAAGAGGTGATTTTGTAGAGCTTGTCTGAGAACTGATTTGAACTCGGAGCAGTGAGTTCCCAGCAGAGCTCATGGAACGTAAATTAGAAGGAAGATTCAGTGGGCAAGTGGTTTGTTGGTGTGTTAAACTTGGTGCTTCAGTTGTTCATGTGCATCCTCTGCTGCTGAGCCAGGCTGGTGCTGGCAGTTTGGAGGGCTGTGATGTGAGAGGGGCAGGATGTTCCTGCCTGAGCCCAGGACAGGCTCTGGGGAAATGGTGTACCCTGCTGAGAATGCAGCTCTGTCACCCTGATAACCAGTCTGGTGATACTGTACAATTCCTAGAAATGATCACAGCAATTTAATCTGGAAGCAAAAATACACATAACATCTCCAGGAGAACCAAGAAGGGGAATCTGAAACAGTTTAAAAGTAAGAATAGAAATACACTTTTTCTTGAGAATTTTCTGTTCCATGACTTTCTTATTGACTCAGAGACACAATACTTCATTAATTCTCTAATATTGAAGAGTCCTTTTGATGGCGAGAGAGGATGTAATATATTATATCCGCATAACTTTTCTATCATTACAAGATAAGTTTCCAGGACTCTGTTGAAGAAGCTTGGCTGGTTGTAGGGTAATATTATTCTGGATAGATAAAAGAGGGGATAAGTTTCAGAGGCTCTGCTGTCAGCCAATGCTTGAGCTGCACACTGGCTTGTGTTGTTCAGTGCTGATAAGCTGGGATCTGTCAGACCTCTTTGCTCCAAGAGATTACTGAGCACTGTGCAAACCTGGAACAAAGATGTGTCTCAGTGCTGAACAAGAGACAAACCTCACTCATGCCCCACTGCTTGGATAATTGGAGCTTTTGCAAGCTCAGGATCTGCCCCTTCAAGAATAGGTGTGAATTACATCTCAAAAATGTTACAAAATTAATCTGCCCACCGGTGAGATTGTCTGCCCTTGATTAGTGTGTGTATTGAGCTGTCCTGTCACTGTCTGATCTATATCCTCCTGTGTGTGAAACTCTGCACCACATCGAACTGGTGACTGCAAACAAATTGTCAGGCAAATGTGTGTCAAAAGCAAATACCAAAAGTTGGGAACATCCGTCTTGATTCTTAGCTTGCCTAAATATTTGTGAAACACTTTTTCTCATTGTCTTCCCAGTGCTGTTAGAAATATAAAAGGCTCCTGAAGATATTTAGCAGATAGTCTTAGATATCTACAGACTCTGCTTATCCTTTTCTTTTGTTCATCTGTCTGTTCATAAAAATTACTCTCCTCTGCTTTTCTTCCAGATGTTTGCATTTCATGTCTAAATTTTAATGCTTATTTTCTATTTCCTGGAGAGCATGGTGCTCCCGATATCTTAACAAACTGGCACACTTCTGATATGTGAAGGTGAAACATTTTTCTGCACTACTAAATCCTGTATTAACCAGGATGTATTAACATCACTGGGGGATTTACACTATGTAGCACTACAGTACATAATCTTCCCAAAGACAGAGACTCATTCTTGTCTTTCATATTGCACTGTTTGTTACTAGTGAACACCAGAATAAGCAGCTTTTACCTGTTAATGTACAATTTCAGACAGCATGAGATTAAACTGGAGTGAAACTACACTTTATGCAGTTCATATTTATTCACAGTATTTCTTGGGAGGCAGTTTTAAAACATGATAATACAAAAATATTTGTGTTAAATTGCTTTTCAACATGTTCTGTGAATTAAAGTCTGTGCTCTAGGCACGGAGCACATGGGTTTGCCACAATCCTTAGTGCTGCAGATTTAGTTTTGATACTTTAAATTATAGACCTGCTTTTTGCTCTCTGTTAAGATGGAAGTTGTTGCCTTAAAACCCTGTGTTTGTTTGGAGAAATGAGTCAGGCTCCTTGTTCAGACTTGCTGGGGAAACACAGGAAAATACATTCCAAATAGAGAACATATCCAGGCATTCTACAATATGATGGACACTGATGCAATTCTCAAAAGTGTTGCTATAAAGGACTGCCCCAATTTTTTTTTCTATTTCTTTATTTTTGGACCTTCATTCCCACCTGTGAAATGGGCAGGTGACTGTCATGGCTTACAGGAGTGTAACAAGGGGAAATAGTGCCAGGCCTCTCCACAGAAGATTTGCAATTTTTCAGTCTGAAATGTATTCCTGGGAAAATATTGCTGATGTCACTGTCACTCACAGTGAGGAACATTCTTGGTATGCAAGGCTGGAAGATTTCTTTTGGTGTGAGTTATAGATTACAAAACCTTGTTGTAATTGAAGTCTAGAAAGTCATTACAGAACATTCTAGATTAAGAAGAAAATAGTAAACCTTAAATTACTTGTGAGAGCAGCTCTTTCCCAGTAGGACCCAGCAGTGCTGCACAGTGCAAAGGGCAGTTCCTGGGGAACATTTCTCTTCATGGCAGTTTGCTGAGTGCTGTTCCCCTTTGTTTATAAAATTCTTCTGCAAGACACTGATTTTTCAGATTTAATTGTACAGCTAAGCAGCCTGCTCTGATTAAATAATTATTTTTCCTCAGGGTATTTCTCTTTGGTACTTCAAGAAGGATTTAAATGTCTCTAACCTGCTGGCAATGCACATGTGGTATCATCATGCTTAAAAAGCCATGTTAACAAATCTGTGTTGGCTGGAGGTTGGGCTTTTTCACTTGGCTGTCAAGTGTTTTGGGATGTCTTTCGTGTCTCACTTGTGGGTTTGCAACTCAGATTACACAGTATCTCAAATGTGTGCTGTGAATATTAATTCCATTCTATGTTCTGTCTGTTATGTGTGTGGAATGAGGAGCAGAGCAAAGAAATAGCAATAAGACATATTGCTGTATGAAATTTCATGCAAAATTGCTACAGAGTTTGCAAGATAAATATTTGAGTGTGTTTTATAAAGCTGTAGAGATTTATATTTTTCTTTTAATGTTTGTATTTTACTAATTTGTCATGTTCTTACATGTGTCTGTACCCATTACATCCACTAATCAGTTGTCATTATCTTAAGCCTTCAACAGTATGTTTGCTACAATTAATTTCTGTATTCTTGTTAAACTTAATAGGCCATTGAATTATAGCTTTTCATCTGCAGTATTTATTAGTTTAAGCCTCAAGTCTTCCCCCATGAATTTTAACAAGATGAGTGACCTTTTCAGCCGTTTTGCTCATAACCATGTTCACCCAGGCCATAAAGCACTGCAGGTTTCTAGTGGTACAGGTCCTTGCAAGTGAAATGAAAATGTTTTCGTGTGGACATGATGCTCCAGGTGATTCCCTGGAATGTTACTCCAATGCAGGTGAGGACAGGGAATGGCTGAGAAGCTCTGCTGCCAGCACATGGTGCCACATGTATGAAATTTGCTGGGAAGTGCTGCTGAAAGCAGAGAAAAGATGTGCAGCACTGGTGTTTGCACAACACAGGATCACAGAATAGTCTGGGTTGGAAGGGACCTTTAAAGATCATCTAGTCCAACCTCACTGCAATGAGCAGGGGCATCTTCAACTAGATCAGGTTGCTCAGAGCCCTGTCCAATGTGACTTTTAATATTTTCAGGGATGAACCAAGTGCTACATCTCTGGGCAACCTGTTCCAGTGTTTCACCACCGTCGCTGTAAAACGTATCAACCTTATAACTAATCTACATCAACCCTCTGAGTTTAAAACCATCACACCTTGTGCTATAACAACAGGCATTGCTAAAATGTTGGTCCCCATGTAATATTTCCACTTTAAGTGCTGAAAGGCTGCAATAAGGTCTCGACAGAGCCTTTGTAATACATTATGGGTTCTTCAGTGCTCTGGGGTTCTTTTCTGAGTTTTTCTACAATTATTTCTTTAAGCAGCATTTTGTGGTGGCTTTCCTGTTCCTCTCTCATGGCTGTGCTTGATCCTTGTGTTAAGTAACTGTCATTTCACTGTGTTAGAGTTGACATTTCTGTCCCTCCTTTCTAGCACCAGAGAATATAAGAAATGGCAGGAGGTAAAGGGTGTGTATCAGTGGCCTGGCCGGGCCAGTGTTGTGAATGCACTGGGCAACATCATAGGAGATGGGGAATACAAGTGATCTTTACTGTCCTGGACTAGAGACTGTCCTGAGGAGGCCACATCCATACTTTGGAGGCTTTGTGGGAATGGGCTCAGCACTTACCAGGAAAAGCCATCCCTTCCCAGTGGGGAGGAAGCAGAGAGGAGCTGTCTCACAGGCTGCAGGAAGCAAAGGGATTGTTGTCACTGTGCTCTTCTGTGGGTTGGTGTGTCCTGCCCCGTGGTGTGGATGTGTTGGTGGCAGAGTCTGCAGGTGCCTGCCCTGAACCTCCCTGCCACTGCCACTGCTGCTGGGGGCAGTCTCTGCCCACTACCCCTCCCTCTGAGCCACCAGTGCTTTCAGCCTCTGCCAGGGAGGGAAAAGCTGTGCCACAAACCAGGCACCTGAAGGAAAAACTTGCAAAAGGGCAATTTATCAACACTTATCATTTCATAGTCTTTCCCCCTTTACTTAAAACAACAAGAAAATGAATGGAATGTAGAATTATTTTATCCCTACTTGAGCCACTTGCAAACTTTTGCTATCTTTTGTTCTTTCTAGTCTAAATTGAATCTGTGAATAATAATGAGTTCCTGGTGTGAGTGAGGGGACAAAAGTAACCTGTCTGAGCGAAGTGTGACTACCTGAAGTCTTACTGATTAGAGCAGTACTACAGTGAGCTAAATGCCATCTGTAAGGGACAGAAACCATCAGGGCACTTTACCAGTGCTCCTTCCTGAGGCTGGTTCCTCTGAGTGTGTCACAGGGACTCCAAAACCAGGGAACTTTCCCTGGCCAAACCTGCTTCCACCCAGCCAAGGCTGTGTCCTGCTGTATCCCCAGTCAGTGCAACAACTGCAGGGTCACTCGCTGTTGTAAAAACTTTGATCAACTTTATTTTGTTGCTTTCTTTTCACCATCATTCTTACATTTGGTTAAGAAAACTGGAAAGAATGTTGAAGGAAAAGGGACCTCACCCCGTGGTGAGAAGTCACCATTAAGAAAGTGCAACACGTTTTTAAGTGTTAGTATGTCTCAGCCAGGTGATCCAAAGGGTTCTGCAGATCTGTACCTTTAACAAACCAAGCTCAGAAAAGAGAGCCATGACATTCCACAAAAATCGGTTGTTAATCATATTTGACATTTGTCTAGCACAAAATTACATTGTATTCCATATATTAGAAATGATGGTATGGTATGTATTATCTCCCCTGAATATGTGTTATATGCATAATCTTTTCTGGCTAGTCCTGGATGAATAATTGTTACAGATATTGTCTCAAAGATCTGACTAATTCTCAGTACCTTTTCATTTTCTTAATCTTAATTAAATCTGTGACTGAAGAGGATGCATGATGAGAATGAAAAAAAAAATCAGCTGGTATAAATCAAAACAGTGATATGAAATCAAACTGATCAGGATAAAAGTGTGTTTTGTCTACAGGCCATTAAGGACTTTTTCTTCCCCCCCTTGCCTTTTTGTTTATTAGTTTAAAGGGACAGAATCTCTGTTCAGCTCCTGAAGCAAACAGAGGGGTGGATTCTGCAGCTCACACAGAGGCCTCTTGTGCAGCAAGAGCTGTGCCGCATCTGGTTTTCTGAGGAATGTGCTGTGCTTCCCCAAACTCCATCCTTTTCCCTTTGTCCCTCCTGGCTGAACCACTCTGCTTCCCTCAGCTTCCAGCACAAGAGACCTCCCTTCTTGCTGAGGGTCTCTGGAGCTGTAGCCCATGACCTGATCCTGGTTTCAGCCCCCCCAGCGATGGTCAGAGCAGAGGCAGCACAGGATGTGCCAAGGCTGGGGGTGGGAAACTGCCAGAGAGGAGGGGAGGGCAAAGCCCCTGACACTGGCTCTGCTGCCAGGCTTTGGGCACAGCAGCTGTGCCAAATGGGGCTGGGCTGAGCAGAAACTCAGCCCTTGCCACAGTAGAGCAAAGCTCTCCTGACTGAGAGGGCAGGATCTAATTGGCAAAGTTCTGTTTATTTATGGCAGTAGCTGTGAATTTGTTCCAGTGCTGTGTTGTTTGTAGGGAATCACACAAATGGCTGATTCCAGTGGATCAGACTTATGCAAGCCTGGCTTGAATGGGGGGATGTGGAAGAGTTTGCAGAAACTGCTTTCCTTAATTTGACACTGTCTTTAGATAAAGTGATGCAACTGTTGTGCATGCTCTGAGCTGTCTGTTGGTATAAATCAGGCACTGCTTCATTAGACCAACATCAAACAAAGGCAAGAAGGAGAGTGTTACCCAGTTCTGGGGTTTTGCCAAGTTTCGGGAATCAGGATAGGAAGTGGTTTATTGTAAATCCATTTGACCACATACTGTTATAGTAAATAACAAGCAAAATTCACTTGATGCACATGTAAGTATTGGAAAAACAAGCTAATAAAATGAGAGGATGTTTTAATATTTTTATATATATTTATATATAAACCCTCATATTCAGTCAAAATATTGACTTAACCTGTTTTTCTGTCCAGACCCTTTAAAATAGAAAGAGTTTCAGACCTCGGGGCCATTAGAGTATTAAGAAGTTGATGAGGTTTTGGGTTAAAAAAAGAGTTCAGATCTGTTGATTTTGGTTTACTGATTGTTCAGAGCTTGTTTGGCAGATTACTGTGGGCAGCTTTTGGTGTAGCTGAATAGATAACACATGCTGGTTTCCCTATGAAATTAGAGAAACAGAACACACCTCCCAGTAGCATCCACTGCTGTGGCAATCCTGTTTTTCTTAGGACTCTGAGTGAAGGTAAATTTTCCCTTGGAGAACTTCAGATGGGCTGTTTGGTACTTGGCAAATGTTGTGATCAATATTAAAATTCCAGGTGCAGCTTTCCTGCATCTAGGGGAAGACTAATCCTATTTTATTTAAACTGCCATAGCTATGTTAACTTCCTCTCCTTGCAGGTCCCCTCTGTGCAGCCGTGTAAGATATGGAAGCAACAGCTGCAATCTCTGCCACTCAGGAAATGTATTCCAAATGAAAGGAATTAGTGTCTTGAGCACTTTTGTCCTTGTGCTATTTTGGTGCAGAACATCATACATTTAGTAAATATGTGAAGATATGAACACTTCAGACATCTCAAACAGTGACTTTGCATTTTTGTTTATCTGGGTTCAAAGTCAAGTATTGCCTGTGAGTATGTCTGTCTGAATAAAGCAGGGAGTCTCATTTCCCAGCCCAGGAAACATTATCAGAGCAGGGCTTGGCTCAGGCTCAGGAATAAGAAGCAAACAGGCTCCTTGCCCCCAGCCTCTCCCAGTCCTAGGGAGCAGGCAAGTGTGGCCTCTGATAAATGTGTTTAAATGTGAAATGCATAATATTTCATACCAATTCCAGATCCAAAAGTAGTCCAAGGAGAAAGATCTTACAGTAATTTAGTTTCCAGGGCAAAATTTAATTTTAAACAGGCTGTAATAAGAAATAAAATGACCATCAGATATGTATAATTTTATTATCAGTGTCAGCTTGGCTACTGCAGATTAACTGCTATTACCTACCTGCTGCACTTCAAGGTTGGAAAGGCTTCCTGTTGCTCAGCTAACTCCCAAAGAGCATGTTCTGGTGAGAATATCCAGTATGCTTACACTGCACATGCTATGTTTGCAGTGCTGCTGTATAACTACGTGTATTTAAGTGCCTGAAGGCACTTAATAATGTGCTTTAACTTGGTCAGCCCTGAGCTGCTCAGGCAGTCGGAGTGGATGGTCAGTGCAGGTCCCTTCCACTGACAGTCCAGCCTATTCCAGTCTAAATGCCTGTCAGAGAACTTCCATTTCCTGGCTGCTGCTTGGTGTGGGATGGGAGTTAAGGAAAATGGGTAATAGGAACTTGCTAGGAGAGGTTTAAGGTAGGTTTTTTGGGAGGTTTTCTTCTCTTAGTCACTTGGGTAAGTCTGGTAGGTCGGTCCCTGTGGTGGAGATGGTGCAGTGTGTGTTGTGATAACACATGTTAATCTTGGCCTGCTCAGTGACTGCCCTGCAAAAGGGTGACTTTGCAATGGCCAGAAAATTATTTATTCCTTAGGATCATGCACTTTCCATCTTTGTGGACTGTTTTGGTGACTCTTCTCAGCAGTGAACAGTCTACAAAGAACTTTTCTTCTGTTCAAATCATTTCAGCATGTACCCAGCAAAGAGTCACAGCCAAGCACTAACCAAAGACAAATTTGAACCCAGTGGCTTTATATTTGATAGTGTTCCTTTTGAAGAGTTTTCTGATGGATCTATTTTTAACCTTATATTTCATCTACTTTGTAGCATAGACTGTATAAATAATGAAAGACACACAAAAATGTTTTTTAAACTGTGAACAAAACAAGTTCAAACACTGTGTTCTGTTTCTACTGTGGCAGTATTTATGCTTAAGTGATTTTTTTAATTTCCCCTCTCCCCCTTCTCAAAACTTTTGAATGATTCTGTCTTGTAAAATTTTTCCTCAACATTGTTTACAAAGGGTAAGTTTTGTTGAAATCAAGATGGGTTATCTTGGGACTGAGAGCTGGTCCCAAGAGAAAGATTGTTCAGAAAACAACACACAAAGGCAATGACTCAAGAAAGCCTGAATATAATCCTGGTGTGGGTAGAGAAGTATATTTTTTCACTTGAGCTATTTTTATAAAAAATAACTTTCTACCTTTGCAGTTCAAAAACATCAGCTGTTGGATGTATCATTCTGTGTTGCAAGGCTTTTATTGATTTTTCTGGACTTGTGGCATTGTAGATTTTATATTCCACACTTTCCCTCATCTCCGCTACTGAGCATGTAGACTTTGCTTCAACAGAACTGCAGTTTTCTTTGTTATCATCCAGTGATAACAGAAATGTGAAAATTTGCTACAGTTTGCTTGTATTTCTTATTTTGCTGTAAAACTCAATATATTTGAGAACTTGAAAAGCTTTTCTTGAACTAAGATGTATTTAACCATCTGCAAGGTTGCTAAACTTGTACCTACTTAGCTGTAATAAATTAGGAACTTCTGAGGAGTAATGCATGGGAGTTAATGGAGCTGTTGGAGAAACTTTGTGTTAGGACCAGAGACTCTAAATAATGTAAGGAAAAGTAGCCTAGGAAATAGCATATCAAAGTCTTTCATCAGCTGAAGAATCTAACAGCGTGCTTTGAAAATTTGGCCTTCTTACAGTATAGAGTACATAGACTTTCCTATAAGGAATAAACTTAAAAAAAAAAAGGTTGGTTTTAACTTGGACTGAAGCCAAATTTCAGATTGAATTTTGCTATGAATGAAGAATTTTGGCCAGTTTCATCTTCAGACAAACTCATGTACAGGAGACTGCACTCCATTATTGCCTGGAATGATTGCCATGCATAGATACTTCAGCTAAATATAAGAAGTCCAAATCTCTTAATTTTGTAAGAACAGGTTTACATTCAGTAGAAAAAACCATTCATGTGCTCTGTATGCTGCTCTGGTTCTGTCTGGGCTGGAGTTAATTTTCTCTGTAGAGGCTGATGTGGGGCTGTGGTTTGGCTTTGTGCTGAGAACTGTTGATAATTCAGATGGGGGAGACACAATGCCCTGGGAGAAGACACAGCCAGGACAGCTGAAAGCACCTGACCCAAGGGATATTCCAGCCCATATGGCATCATGACCAGCATGGAAAGCTGGAGGGAAGAAGCAGGAAGGGAGGACTTTTGGAGTGATGGAGTTTGTCTTCCCAAGTACCCATTACTCACAATGGAGCTCTGCTTTCCCAGGATGGCTGAACACCTGTCTGTCCATAGACAGTGCTGAAGGAATCCCTTGGTTTGCTTTGCTGTGTTGCACAGCTTTCCCTTTGCCAATGAAACTGGTTATCTCAACCCACGAGTACTCAGTTACTCTTGTGGATCTCTGCCCCTCCCAGGGCATGGCCAGTGAGCTGCTGTGCTGCTGAGTCACCAGCTGGGTTAAAATGCAGCATATGGTGTGTAAGCATGAGTAAGCAACGTGGAAAATGATGTCTTGTTTCACAAACAGTTGAACTTTTGGTGAAGAGAAGTATACTAAGGCTCTGCAGAAGACTGACTTAATGAGGAAAGCACAGTTAATTCATCTCTGGGAACAGATAACTCATGCTGATGAGACCATCACTCAGCTCAGCCAACTGCTGAACAAAATCCATCATTCAGGTCTTTGGGAAAACTGTCAGTTTTCAGGGATGAAATGATAACTTGTCTTATACATGAAAAGTGAACTTAGTCTCAAATATTGAAATTGAGTACAGATGGAAGCAAGATGGTCACAGTTACAGCCATATACTTTAGTGACAAGCATTTCTTGTGGCATTTCATCAACAGAGCCAGGATCTTGTAACCAGGACCTTTTTTTTAAATTATTTTTTTTCAAGATTCCTGTTTTTCCAGGCCTAGATTCTATTGTTGGTCATATAAACAAAGATATAAGTGGCTGGATATGTGTACCAGACAGTAAGTGCTGTTCTGCAGAGGGTCACACTGCAGTGTAGGGAACAGCTATCCAGGGCACTGTTTCCAGCTAGGAGGAGTTGGATCTAAGAGTTGGTGAACTGGTGTAATTGGATTTGATAGGCTTGGGAAGTGTCAGAATTTGAATGCTTGGACATGTTCTGAAACACTTCAAATTTCCAACGAAGAATTGGAAAAAGGAATTTTAAAAAATAAACAGGCATTTATTTCTAGCCTTGCAAGCAACATTTTTAAAATGTATAAGCTACTGGTGTGGGTGGATGGCAGTGGTGAGGAGAAAGAGCCACTTGGGTTCTCCTGCACTGCAAATCCTTGAGGTGTTCAGAGCAAAAGCAGCTCTGAGATGGTAGGAGATAGTGCATGTGAGAAAATAATGAGGTGGGGGTTCGTTGTGGGAGGTGGGAAAGGAAGGGGTTTTGGTTGATGGAACAGTTGAATTCAAA
>JAWWEV010000022.1:6766376-6778355 GCA_035583235.1 Hafferia zeledoni | reverse complement strand
CTGAGTGCCATGATCTGGTAAAGGGACTGGAGTTGGACCAAGGGTTGGACTTGATGATCGTGGAGGTCTTTTCCAACCCAATCGATCCTATGCTTCTATTATTCTATACCTTTGTGTGGCAGCAGGAGCCGTGGCTGGAGCTCAGACCAGCACAGCCTCCCTGCATTCTCCTGTGCCCTGCCTGGCTCTCTGCAGACACCCACCTTGGGCTGGGCCAGGGGCACCAGCTGCCAGGCTGCTTTCTGGGCATGGTTTTGGGGCTTCTCTGTAAATGATGGACCCCAACAATGTGTTGCCTGTACCTCTGTTTAGGGAACTAGCTCAATTTTCTTGCCACTAGTCCAGAATATTGAGGTTCAGGAGCAATTACTTCATTCAGGTGGCAATTCAGGTTCTGCTACTTATGGGACAGAGTCAGAGTTCTGGAATGTGTCTTTTCAAGGTTATTAAAAAAACCCAAACAAACACAGAGAACAGATTTTCTTACCCTTTTGATTTCCATCAAAATGTAAACTCTCAAGCTGTAATTGCCATTAATGAAAACTCAGAGGTGTATTTTGAACTCCAGGATTTTGCATGGCAGCTTTATGCATTGCTGCCATACCACTAGGCCTTGTGAAATTATAATTATAATTTGGGAAAGAAAAAAAGATACAATAGGGTGGAAAATCTGGATGGTTCCTTTGAGAAGAGACAAGAATAATTAAAGCCACAGATTATCATCAGTGGAATTGAGCTCTGGTTAATTTAAATCCACACTGGGTCATTCTTGTGTACTGCTTTCCAGAAACTACATAAAAAAGTTGATCTTTATGCTGCAGGAAAAGACAGTTAAGATCTCCCTACCTAAGAACTTTGTTTTAAACTAAATTGCCACATGTTTATGAGAATGAAAACGTTTACAGTCTACAGCATGTGCATTAAGTGTAGCTATGACTTCAGTTGGCTTCTTGCCCCCAATTTGAAATAATTTCCTTCTAAGCCATATATTACATCAAACAACCCTTGCAATATTGAAATGACTATTACCAGTGCAGATTGACAGTGAATACATGTGCTCAAATACATTACTGGTAAGGCAGATGCTTTAGAAAAGGTGATGTAGAAAATAGAAAAGTCATTTTTTTTTCCTGTTACAGTGGATTTGTGGCAACTAACAATTCCTGCCTTTAGAAAGCTGCAAATCAGGAAATTGTTTCTTTGCTAGTATCTCAATGATGATGAGTTTTCACCATGGCAAACTGGGAGTCGTGCTGGCAGAACCCCTGCCTTGCCAAGCCAGTCTGTGTGTACAGTGTTTTTTCTTCAAAAATTTTACCTTTGAATGTTTTTTGCCAATGTCCCCCAGGTTGCAGAAATTGTACTGGTTTCACCATCTGCTGTTTTGTGGGATCTACTGCTCTGAGGCAATGACCAGCCCATTTGTTTGGTTGCTTATTCTGTATTTTGTTTGATTGGTTATGGGTTTTTTTGTGGATAATATATGCCTCTCTGGGGTGCTTTCCTTCATTCTTATCTAAGCCCAACAGCACCAGTCAAATATCTTATTGGCAAATGACATTATGGTGTGGATTTTTTTTGAAAACACTTATGATCCAAATCATGCAGTCTTGGAGAACAGTTTGAACACTAGAACAGTTAAAAGTGTTTCCTTTTAAAATAATTACTTTAAGGTTTCTTGATGCACTAAACAGAACACTTAATTTTGGATGATATAGGTGGTCTTCTCTGTGCTGACTTTTAATTGCAGTTGTTCCTTCCTAACCATTTTGAACTGAAATATCTGCTTCACTTGAAATTGTGTGCACACCAGAAGCTGTTTGCTGGTGAAACATGGCATTACTGCCTTCATGTATCATGCTACAAATCATTTACAGCAATCTACAGGCTCTATGAGTTAAATATAGACTTAGTGTCCTCTCTTGCTAGTCAGTACAGCCACTAACACAAGCCATGGCAGAGGAGATAGGGCATGAAGTATTGCTGTCTGCTTTAAGGAAAATAAATTCATGTAGCCATTCATCTCTAAAAGGCATATTTAAACCTAGCTTTATGGGCAGGTTGCAGGATGAATTACTGCTGAAAGAACTAGTTACATCCTAGGAATAAAAAAAGGTAATCATGACCCATCATGTAAAGGTACTGTGAAGCTCAGCTGGTACCAGGAGAGGATGATGCACAACCTCATCTGGGACTGCTTGTCCATTCACCTCTGTATCAGCTGGAGCCAGTGGAGGGAACTTTCCTGTCTTAGTGTGTTCCTCATCCAGAATAGCAAATACAATTTTTTTAAAATTATTTTTAACAGATAACATGATCTAATTTTGCTATAAATCCCTCCTATCTGTCAGCTGCCTCTCTGGTACTCCCTTGCAGTTTGAGAGCACACTGCCCAGTGCCAGCCTGTTGTGGGACTCGTGGCAGAGAAGCAGAGTTTGTAAAGAGATGCTTTTACAGACCCAGGCAGGGGCTGTCAAGGTTATAGCCCTTAGGCACAAGTGGGAACTCAGGGGCCCTCAGGGTGCCCCTCTGACACATGGGCTGGTGCAGCAAGGGCAGGTGGACATTGTCTCCCTGCCTGTGGACTAGCAGAGATATGGAGAATGTGTCAGCTCCAGGAACCACCTTGGCAGCACAAAAGGACTGGATTCTGTTTTACCCAGTAAGAGGCAGTATTAGTAGAAAAATGAAGTCACATAAATCCTATTAGAGGGGCAAAGTGACTTATTGGGAGTTTCTGAGTTCTGATGTCCTGGTCCAAAACTTAGAGTTGCTGGGATTCTTTTCATCTTCATTGGACAGGTGTCTAAGTTTTTCAGAAGAAAATTAAATTCCTAATTTAAATTCACAGCTTACTCTTAAATAAATTAGAAAAAGTCCAGAACAGTTTTGTTTTATCATGCTGCTATTAATAAATAAGTATTGATAACTTCATATGGGGGCATAAATTTTTTTATATGCATGATGCACTTTGAAGTTATATAGAAGAAGTTATGATCTATGGAGTTTGGAAGAAACTGTGAGGAGAACCTAAGTAAATCCTGTCTGGTCCAGTCCCACCAGTATGTGGAATGATCTGAAGGGGCATTTTTCCAAAGCAAAAAAGGAGAGGTGTTACAGCATGTGTGACAGGCAGGCTATGATGTGCAAATGCACACATTCAAACCTCACAGTTGTTGCAGTTGCTCAGCATGGAGATTAGACAATAATGACCCAACTGCTTAGCAGAGAGATGTGCAAGAGCCTAACAAGCTGCAGACATCTGGCCAGAAAGTTATGCTATAAAAGAATCAAGGGACTGAGTACTTGATGGTGAGTTTGCATCAGAAGGCAGTGAAGAAGTTTTTTAACCCATGCACTAAGTTGAGAACACCCTTTAATGCTGAGTTACTGAATGAACTCTATCTTAAATAACTTATCTTTATAGGATCTTTCCATTCTACTTCTACTGTCCTAGAAACCTGTCACACTGAGCACACCTCTATCTTTAGATAAAAAGGCTTTTTCAACTCAGCAAGTTGTGGTTGGTTGAGATAATGCAAAGTTTTGATGGCAGTAAAATAGCCTTAGCACAAATGAAAGAGATTTCTGCCAGGAATCTTCATCAAATGTTGGCACCTGTCACAAATTTTCCACCAGGTAAAATACTTTCAAGGAGACCACTTTAGACTTAAGAAGAGTTGGATGTAGGTTAAGACAGAATTGTCTCTTCTCAGTGTGGGTCTGCCTAGAGATAAAAGATTGGAATCAGAAATCCATCCTCTATGACCAGCTACCTTAAAACAGCCTCTCTTTAAGATGGTGGTAAAATGCTGCCAAGAGCCATTTATCCTGGTGATCTGAGTGCTCTTAAATTAATATCAACAACTATAAGGATCTGAAACATGGCAAATGTTGTTACAGGTTTGAGGGGCAGATGGTGATAAAGTCCAGGTTTTTTTTTTCCTTTGTCTGTCTGCGGGTCCAGAACAGTTTTCACAAATCTTCAAGCCATCTCAAGAAGCTGACTCAGTCATTGCTTTCTGAAGTATTTAGTGCTTGAAAAGGGCAGAGGTGTCACAGGGGGTGAGTGTGCTCACCTTGGCAAGCCAGTCCCTCTGCCAGGGTCAGACTCAGGATCTCCTGATGACGTTCTGGGACTCCAGTAAAAGTGCTGTACCTTTTGATCAATAGTTTCAATCAATTTTAATTGCTGAAGAAGGCAGTTTGTAAGCCCAACTAGGAACCATATCTCAAGCCAATTTTAGAACTTTGGCATGAAAGGAGGAATTTTAACCTGATGGTCTTCTAAAATGATAAAGGTAGATTTAATCGTTGCACAAATGTATTGCAACATCAAATTACAATCAATCATTAGTTCCTGGAGTTTTATACTTCAGTATATTCCCATGGATACATGAAGTACACTGAAGATGAATGCCTTTTAATGACAAGTGATGGGATCCATTACAGTAGGCAAATATCTTACAAATCAGTAAATTATGGATGTTATTTGTTCTTCTTCCTATCGATGCCAAATAATCAATTGCATTTTATGGTTTAACCTTGGGGGTGTGAGAATTCCCTGGCAGAGTGAATGTACAGAGGCGAGAACAAAGCAGGAACTCAGCCTGGTTGGTGCTTTGGTAGTTCTTGGGCAGTACATCATCACAGCCTGGCAGCAAACAGAGAGGCAGTACAGGTGGAATTGCAGCAAGTCAGATGAATTAAAAGAAAAAAACCTTTTTTATTTTTTTTTTAATGTATGAATATGTGTTAATATATATTTAATACTTCTGGGGTGATGGAGAATTTTCAGGACATTCTGTTATTGCATGGTCTATATACTTTCAAAAGACTTAGGAGTCTAGAAAGAGTTTATGTCACGTACATAGAATCAAAATTTCTACCCAAACTTATCTCTAAGAGCAGTTGTCACAGTTTGTTCACCTCCATTTTCTGAGGCTGAAATCTAAACTGACTAGTCATACATGTCCTGAGGAAGTAGAATTGCATCTTGCATCTCCCTGGGTTTATAGAGTTCAAAAGGTTGATTATATGTTTTCAATAGCAATTTTCCAGCCCAGTAGTTTCCTGTATCAATTACTGGGTGCTGGGAGATGTGCAGAGGTTCCTATTGCACAAACACACAGCAGATATGATATCATGATATTGTAGTTTGGGAATTACCTTGGATTTTTTCTGGCTTCCTTTGCTCTTTTTCTGGCTTCCATACCAAGCATCTGGGCTGTTACATCAAATGTGCTGATCATGAATTTGACTTTTCCTATAAGCAATAAAGCAGTGAGCATACACAATGTTAGGGTGGTTAAAAGTGTATATTAAAGTGAAGTGATACTCAGTGGTAGCAAATGTAGTAAGTTATTTAAAACAGAAAAGATCATCCTGAATTCTGTGGAAATAATTTTTGTCTGAGGCAAATCTGTAAGGCTGTAGGGAAAGGAAGCAAGTCAAGGTGCTGAGATCTAACATGGCAGAAATGCAGAATATAGAAGCAAAGAACTTAGATCCTCTGCTCCAGTTCTCCCCCGGAGCTGTGCCAAATGGCCTTGGCTCTGAGGAGTGCACACAGTACCTGCTCCAGCCCTGGCCGGTCACTGCAGCCACAAGGCCACCCTCCAAGGCTGTGACAAACCTCAGCTTTGGGGGAGAAGACCAAAAGCCAAACTATGTGTCACAGGAGAACAACAATATAAAACCTTCTGTTCTGCTCCTGAAATGGTTGAGAAAAAGCTGAATAAACTCAGAGGTGATCCTAAGATTATGACTGTCCACCAAAGCAAAAGCCCCTTTTCCGAAGTATGAAGTGATTAAATGGATATGTAAATAAAGTGCAGATGTGAAATAATGAAAGACAAATATTTTTCTTTACAAAGGACACTCTACATTCTGCTGTTCATCAACCTGGACAGACAGGGAGCCTTAATTCTAAAGAAAGCAGGGAAAGAACTAGCAAAACAATTTGATGTCTTTGTGTCACCCCCAACTTCTTTTTTCATCAATTCTCTACAAGCAGATTGAATCTTAATCTTGCTGCTTGTTCTGCATAACTGCCATAAGATAACAAAGTTCAGTCCTCAGACCTTTCTCATCTCCGATGCTGTAGCTTACTCTTTATCTTGATGAATCTTGTTTAACAACCCTCTCCCTTTAGCTCTTCAGAATGCTACACATGTATAGTGAGTGATAATGAAAAGAAACACAGCGTTTGCTTTTGTAATATATGCCACAATTTACATGAACTTGTCATTAGCTGAGCATAAAGGATGTGTAGAAAAGTTTGTGCTGCTCTGTCTGTCCTTTACACAGTAATTAAGAGTGCACTGATACAGATGTATTGTAGACAGATATTATCCAAGTCCTGACAGAGAACCAAAATTATTCCTCTAATCTATCATCATGGCCATCTCGAATACTAACTAGAGCACCTCTTGATCAGAATTGTCAGAAGACACTGCCACTGCTCTCCTGCCACGGAACATCTTTTCTGAAGATGCTGTCTTTCAGTTGAACTCTGAATCCCTCCTGTTTCAGTTTGCATTTTTCTGGCCATGAAAAATCATAGAAGTATAAAAGTGTCCATCTTCTCTTCCTTCCATCCTCTGTTGAATTTATTTTTATAGACAATCTTCCAGGACTTTGTTAACATGCTTTTCTTGGCAGTAAAATTCTTAAAGCTGACTTCTCTTTTTTTTGAATAGGTACAATTCTATCAGTCCTTCTTTTCTGCCCATGGGGTAGAGAGTGGAAGACATAATTCTATTCTTGGCATTTAGAGTTAATTTCACTGACTTCAGAGGAGTTTATTCTTACTTATACTGTGGATATAACAGTACACTGAGGCTTTATAATAGACAGTAATGTGATGATTTTACATAGCTTAAGTTAGTTCTGCTCTAGGATGTGTTCCCCCTGACACTGCATACACCATGAACATCTGGGGGAGAGAGAGTTTGACCCTGAACTGGAGAAATGATTCAAACTAGCACAGCTACTTTATGGGAAATTTTATCCCCCCCCAGGGTATGGAGCTTGTCATTTTGGAGCTGTGTGCTTTGTAACCTCAGTGAGACACAAAAATTTATAAACTTGGCAAGCATTTCCAGTCTCTCTGCCAACCCTTCCCTATTCAGGGGGCAGGATCTGTTGCGTATTTCAGCAGTGCTGGCCAAGTGATCTACTTGGGGTTCAATTAGTCGGTCTTAAATTCCTGTAGTCCTGCTCTAGTCCCTGGTGATAACTCAATTTTTAATACAGTGTTTTGTTTCTATATTAGATTTTAATAAATTAGTGCTCAAGTTGTAGTATTGATTTCAAAAATGCTTTGAGCATGAGACTTCCTGATTCTCGTGTATTTTGAATGCTGTGAAGGTAAAATCTGAGGAATCATAGAGGTTTATAATATTTCACATTTGGGGCAATTCCTGAGCCACAATGCAACTGAGCAGAAATCAGGAATATTAAATGTAGCCAAAATTGAGGTCTCTCCTAAAGGTCACAGATATACTGGATTAGAACATCTCAACAGAAAGGCTGTGAGCATTTAACCATAGATAAAGAATGTATTTCTTTGCTAAGATCACTTCAGAAGTTTTCCAAAACTCATACCTGAAATTTTTAGAAAGCAAAGACTGAGGCAGTTACCCAGGATGGAAAACTTCAGCCTACCAAAGCTGCAAGTGGCATAGCCTTGGGTCACACACTGGGATGATTCAGTCTGCTTGAAGTCTATGTGGCACTGCCACCTCTATCCAAAGTTAATACAAATGTTACTCCTGTTCTATAAATAAAAACTGCCATGGTTACACATGTATATTTAATAGCATAGCTAAAGGTTTGAACAACTTCTGCTCTAGAAAACATATCATTTTAGATTGATGGTCCAAGGTGTCAGATGTCAAGCTTTGGGAGGTGCTTTGCCATCAAAGGCATTTGGGCATTTGCCAACAGTTTGGGCAGTTCCCCTGGCAGCCTGAATTTCCCTCTGGGTCATTAGTGTGGACAGGCTGCTAAGAAGCTTTCTGAGCTGCTTTATTCTCCTGACACCATTTTAAACTTACTTGGTCCTCTAAAGAACAAATACATTGTAGTTCTGCTCGTGTATAAGCCCTTGTATAAATTCATTGACAAGATTTCTTTGCAGCTCCTCTCCCTGGTTCTAAAAGGACGATTGCTCTTGGCACGAGTTCTGTTTACAGCATACTAAATATGTCTGGGATAACACACACTTCTCAGAGTATCCCAGGATCTATTATTCTTTGAATTTGAAGAAACAGGACAGAACTTTTCATTTATAGTAATGCATTCTTAGGTGTAAGCCTTTCACAGTGATAATTTCTGCTAAAATTTGTAAATCCTTAGTGCGTGCTATGTTGAATTTACTTTGACTAATGAATACCCATCACACTACCTTTTATTCTATGAATGCCCATAATTTGGGGTTTGTTTTGTTCTACCACTTTCAGTCTCTTTAATCTTATTTTTTAATGCATGTGTGCTGAGAATTGAGGTCCTGGCAATGACGTGATGGTGTCTTGACACCTCGTGAGAGCTTTAAGATGGTGCCAACCAACATCCCCCGTGGTTTCAAATAATGCTGTTCTGCCTGTGGTGCTTTACTGTAACACCTTTTTATGGTCTGTGCAGTTCTTGTAAGGCTTTAAAAATACCAATCAAATATTAATGACAAAATTCTGACGTTGCTTTAAATAGATAAATCAATAAGACCAATGTTACAGTGCTCTGGAAAGGTTTCAGTTCAGCAGAAGTGTGATTTTGATTTTCTTTTTTTCTGCAAACGATGGGGTGTGAGTGATGCCAGACATAACCCTGGCAGGGAGCAGAGGGACAGTGGCAGAAGGTACGGGGAGGGTGGGCACTGCAGTGCGATGGGCATGGCTGGCAGCTCCAGAGTCCCATCCTGCCCTGTGCATGGAGCAGCCACTTGAGCCCCTGGCTCAAGTCAGTTCCATGTTTCCCCCCACCTGAACGTCATCCTCTCTTTTATTATAATTTACAGTGGTAGTTTTATGACTCTAAGTTGCTGTTGCTGCCCCAGGAGGCTCAAGGGTCCCCTTTGTCTGAGCAGGTGCAGAGTGACCTGGCCTGGTGGGCTGAACCAGTTTGTGTTAAGCAGGGCAAAAAATCTTGGAGCATGACCTGAGTATCCACTTGATACACTCCTGGTGTGTATCTTCAGTTCATGTGTACACATGAGACTGGCCTTGATGGTAACTGGATAATTTCAAATTAAAATTTTGAAATAATAGTTTAAAGCTGCTGCTCAGCTCTATGCAAACCAAACACAGCATTTTGCTGTTCCACATTCAGTCACTGGGTGAGGTGTTTCTAGTGCATGAAAAGAACTTGATGAAAAATAATTTCTCATTTTCAGAGGGGTGCTTCTTGGTCTAGTTAGGGCATGGATAATTATGTTTTCTGAAAGAAGTACCAGTAGGCAATGCAAGGTTGCAAGAAAGGTGTGTGATGAGAGCAGGGAGATGTGCTTTTTCTCTGGGCCTGCTCTTATAGCCTGGGATTATTCTGTTCTTCAAGACCAGAGAGAGAACTTGTTAAAAATGTTCCTGATAAAATGTTTTGTTTATTTTTTCCTTTAGAAAATGCCATTGCTCTGATTTAAGAATGGTCAAAAAAAGAGGTGACTGAATTTTTTTTTGTCTTTAATAATTTCAAGAAACTTTGCCAAGCTGTATGTATGGGAGATGGTATTTCATCCTCAGCACTTCCAGGGGAACAGAACATGGCAAACACTGCTCTTACAGCCAACATTTCTTCCTGCTATTTTTTTTTCCTACCTTGATTGCAAATCACTCACTGGGAAAAGCAGGACAGCTTTTGTGTTCCTGTCTCTGTCTTTGAGTTTGACCCTGGTTTAGAAGATCACATTAAAAAAACACTCCTAGAACTTGTGAATTTGCTATTTGAATATTCACACAATTAGAAATCAGGTGATAGCTTCAAAAAGCAGTATCGATAACTCAGACATGGGAAATGCTTCTGTTGCTGGACCTGAGATCTACAGACAAGGAAGAACAGGTTGAGGGGCAGCCTTGGCTGCAGTGCCTGTGGTTGGCAGTTCAGGATCCAGGCACAGTGGACAGAGGCAACCAGCAGGATTATGGCCCATTAAGGGCTTTTCTTGGAAGAATCCCATGGGATACAACCCGTGTGTTTGAGCTGGGCTGTTGGCACAACCATGAGCATCCCTTATGGCTCAGCACCATGTCCAGTTAGTGAAGTGTGGAATTAGGAAGTCATTTTAGATTGCAAAGACTTTGGACAGAAAACTTCCAGTGCACTGATAACATTTAAATGGAAAATGGAGTAATTAAGAAAATTTGTCTATTTGCTAGTTCTTCAGAGACTCAAGGTATGGATAAGTGACAAAGCTTTTAGTGTATTCAGATATTACTTTGAAATGCTGGCATTGCAAATCTCCCTTGGCTGCCTTTATAATGACTTTATTTTTCATTACAGGAATTATGAAAAGGTTCTAATGCATCTATCAGGTCTTCAGTTCTAAGCGACTTGCAAGGAAAGAGGATATCTCTGGGCTCAGATAAAGCCACAATATTACTAAAGTTTTCTAGAAATAGCTTATCTGCTGTTCTTAACTACTGGCTGCAGAGAATGTAAAAATAATTGTCCTGCTGTTGAAGGTGTCCATAATCTAATTACCTGTTGTAATTTATTAGGGATAACATATCTATATTAATCTGAGACTATATCCTACAAATACTGCGTTTTCAGAAAGATAAGGGAAGGTCTATGATATGTTGGACAAATTTCCTCTTTTATACCTTTAGTTACTGTTGTAGTTCATGTGGGAGAAATTATGGCAAACAGAGGAGGGAAAAGCTCCCCACAAAGTGCTGTGTTAGATTTTGAACACTTGTCTCGGATGAGAATAAGTAAAAAAAAGACTGTTTAGGATAAAAATGTGGTGGAACAACACCCCAGAGTGCTTAAAGAAACTAATGGCTGTGTGTTCTCCTTGCACTCTTACCCCTCATTTTAGGGTTGCACAGATTCTTCTTAAGACCCACATTGGTTTTTACTCAAGATTTGCAAATTGCAGTGATGTTATCCCAGTGCTGAGTGGCCAGAGCTGTCATGTGACATCTCCAAGGTTTCATCACATTTAGCCTTGGCTTAGGTGGTTGGATTTTTTTTTTTTAATTAACTGTTGTTGCTTGACTTATTTGAGTAGTGGCAAAAATCCTGAACTTTTCTGTGAACCCACCAAGAATACATCCCTGGTGTACTGCCTGTTGACCATGACGTGGGGGGAAAAGTAGCAAGCACTTTTCCTGGACAGTTCATTGTGTCCAGGCACAGAGGGATTTTCTCAGCCACCTTCCTTTTTCAGTGAAATGGAATGTTCAATTCTATTATCTGCTTCAGCTTTGACCACAGATAATGATTGCTCAAGATTCTGTGCTTGATATTGCTGGTATCTAATGCTGTGAGGACACCACTTGTGCTTGTGAAAGTACTGAAATCTCCAAAGTTGATGCTTCTCTTTCTTTACTACAAAAATAGCAAATTGTGCTGCTAACTTTAAAGTTTGTATCCAAAGGTCCAACATATGCACTAAAAAAACATGCTGTACATGTGTAGAAAAGTGGGTGTGACTGAGCATGTGTTTCAGGCAGGGAGAAAAATCAAACTGCCCATCTGTGAAGCTGCTCTGAAGCATTGCCTGTTAATGTTTGATATGGTATGATTGTCCACAGTCTATAAAATTCCAGGCAATTTTCTGGGAAGAATTTTTGCAAGTCTCAAAATCCTGTGCATGTTTCTGGTCTGGGTATTGCTTTCTTTGGTTCACCTGACTTTGTATGTGCTTTGGCCCTGCCAGCACTCAGGGAGCACAACTCGGTTTCCCGGCTGGGATCCCCCCCCTTTCTGGGCTGGGATTTCGGCCGGGGGGGGGGGGGGGGGGGGGGGGGGGGGGGG
>JAWWEV010000022.1:6705267-6766347 GCA_035583235.1 Hafferia zeledoni | reverse complement strand
CCCCCAGTTTCCCGGCTGGGATCCCCCCCATTCCCAGTGTGCTTCCTGGGACCCAGCACACAACAGCTCCCATGCTTTGATGTCTGCAGTGCTTCAAGTAATCATAATAATAATTTCAGGAAAAAGAACCCCCAGCATGGGTTTATGTATTGCAGACATGCATGGGAGAAACTCCAGGTCTCCTCAATGTCCTTACTGGGAATAATTATATGGGCTCCAGTCCTGATTGCATAGTGTTTGTACCCATAAAAATAATTAGTCCTATGAGTCATCTCACTCTCATCATTGATGCTCAACCATTCCAAGGTAGCTAATTAGGGAAAAAAGTGTTTGTCCTTGTATTCCCTGCACACAGGAGAACCTTTCTACAGACGTTTATTTTCCTTTGCAGTTAGGGAAAAAATAGATCTTCTCAGGAAGCTGGATATACTTTAGATAATCTCAGGCTGATAGTTTACTTCCAGCAGATTAGCACTGGAAATAATAGATGTTACACTAAAGAATGATGCCCCACTTCATGTTGTTTTGAGTCTTATGCAGCTCCATAAAAGTGAAGGAATAGAATGTATTAAAGTCTTGCAGCATTTTGTTTTGCAGCATCTTTCCTGTTGTAGCAAACAGCAGATAATTCTGGGGTAGTGCTGAATTTTAATTACTTTCCTGGTCAGTGATGACTTGCTGGTGTTGCCAAATAGTCTTAGTGGGTCACAGTGCACATTGGGGGCCGTATATCATGGAGATGAAAGTCTGAAGGAAAACTTGAAATTGTTTTGTCTCTCACCTGCTGGCTTGGAATGTTGCCCCCTGTTCTTGTGAATGGGTTCAGTTAGGTTTGAAATCAGTTTTCTCCTATTCAGGTCACATTCATCTTTTCTGTAACAAAGACCACTGGGATATACTGAAAAATTTATGTGATTTAACTAGGATTAACCTGGATAAATCATTTTTCTGATTGTGATTTACCACAGAGATTTTACCTGATTATTTTGTCATGTAAGTTATGATGGCTGCTTCTGTACAGCCTGGTGTTTAATTCATTAACAGGGCTGGAATGTCTACAACTGTCCAGTGCTGGAGACTCCAGGGATGTGATGGACAGAAATCTTTGCAAATGCTTTGACAGCAAATACAGAGCGAGCTCTGGTATCCTCCTTAGAAACAATCTCTTGTTTGTTTTTTTTCTTTTTGGCAACAGTATCATAGAATTATAGTGCTGGGATTTGTTGTTATTTATGGAAGCAAGTAAGAGATTCCAGCTAGATATTTTTTATTGTCATTTTGTTTGTTTGAAATGTGTGTATCACACAACGGACTGCCTTTGTTAACAGAAAAAAAGACCATTCCAAAGATCTGTCTGTGCTGAGAAAGTTCTGATATGAAATTTTTCCTCAGCAAACTCAAATGAAACTTGAGAAGTAGGGCACGTTCACTCTGTTGCTTCAGCTCAAAATTCTGAAAAGATTGGGGTTTTTCCTTTTTATGAGTTTGAGCAAATTAAAATGAAATGGTGCCTGAATTTAACTCTTTGTCCAAGTGTATCATCTGTGGCTTATGTATTAGAGCAGTCATGGTTTCCTGACTTCAATTCTAATAGAAAGAACATATGCAAATGATTTTACCAGTTTAATAAACTGAAGCAAAATCTAAGATTATGATTCTGTAGTATATGGAGAGACTTCAGACTTCTTGTAGCCATTGAGAACTGATATGTGGATGCTGCAGGAAGGAATCATTGCCATCATGAGTAAGAAAGGACAGGACTAATCATTCTGTTTCTTTGTCAATTAGTGGGCACAGAGGTGAGATCTGGTATTGTATCCCCTAAGAAAATGACATTCTCACTGTCCTGCCTCCCTGCTTGCCATGCTCAGATGTGGAGACTTTCTGACTGTGAACAAGGTCCCTGAATCCAATCAAAGCGCATCAGCAATTGAAACAAGTACATTTTAGTTCTTTGGACACTTGGGGACACTTTACAGCAATACTCACAACAGTCCCTGTAGTCTCACTGCCCATTTCAAAGTGTTTCCAGGGTAACATAGACTTTTAAACTGAATTGCTAGATCAGAAGAGTTAGGGAATTGCTCTTTAAACAACAAACCAAAAAAATTAATGGTGAAGGAAATATGGCACTTTGAAAACATGAAAATAAACATCCTGCAGACTCTGGATATGAAATTGTTGAGAGCAGTTTATGAAAGCAGCTTTGTCACTGAAGAAGTAAAGCCTAATAATTTTTAATAGGCCTATAAATCTCTCTTATGAAATGCAGCTACTGTAAACACTTCTTCCATATTTTTCCAAGCATTTATGCAGTGTCATTAAGTGTTGTTAAAGAGACACGATGGCCAGAGCTAAGTCTTGCCCTCTGAAGGAGTTGCTTATGGGGGGGTTGTCTGGAGAGAGTGAGTGGAAAGGGCAGGAGAAGAAAAAGAAACTCCCAAATGGAACTAAAATATGGATATTTTAATGAAAACTATAGATAATCATGCAGTTATATATGTTAGTTTGTGAGTGCATCTGATGACCTGGGAGAGCTGAGGGCAGAAGGGACAGATGAAACCATCAGATCTCTGCTGGTTTCTAGAGGGATTCTAAAACCAGTGGTTCTCTGAAAGACCAAGCCCCTACCTCCTAAAATGTTTCATGAAGCAAAGTAATGCATGAGAGAGCTACACACACAAACAAGAGTGTTCTTACTCCTCCAGCTGTCCCCACACACAGAAGGTGGTTGTGGCTGGGAAATGAACATGTCTGTGCTGGCGCTGCTCCCAAGGGATGCAGGAGTGCTGACGCTGGAGGGCTCAGCTGAGCCCTGGTGAGACCCACAGCACCCTCCCTGTGCAAGGGTGGAGGAGAGAGACCCCTAAGGTGGTGCTTGGGAACTGCTCTGACTGGGCTTCACAGCTGGTGCAGGTGCTGGAACAATGGGATTTGGTAGGAGATGCAAATCAAGACAATGGATTAAATACATTGGTAAGATCAGGCTGGTTTTTTTATAGACAACCTGATCCTTAGAAAGAATCTGATTAAATTAGTCCAGAGATGCAACACAACAGTGCCATTCCTTCCACCCATTCCCCTGCTCCTGCAGAGCATGAGTCCAGCTGAGCCTTACAGCAATGCCTGCTGAGCCTGTGAGAGAAATGGTCCAAACACAAGGCAAAGTGCAGAATCTGTTCTTTCCTTCCTCAGACATCAAATAGGTCTCATGTTTGCGGAACTGGGAGTTCCTAGTTTCTGGTTTAGGAACTAGGATTTGGTATCATAGTGGCGGTGCTCTTTATTTTGCATGTCCTGCTGGTCTGTCTTTGCCCAGACAAAGGATTCTGGTATTTAGTAGATGTGTTACCTTTCTTGCGATGCTGTTGTTCTGTGGTGTGTGGAGTGAGGGCTGTGAAAAGAGGATTTCTGGGGCAATCTCATGGAACTGACAGCACAGCTGCCTATGAGGCCATGTGCTACTGAAATGGGGTGGGAAAGTCCACATGGCTGCTCCTCATGCATAGTGTGGCCATATCCAGCCCTGGCTTAGACAAATTCCTACTTTACCCGTCTTGTAGTAGTCCTATGTAACAGTACTTGAGTTTCAGGAGTCTGTGGAATGAAGTACATAGCATATGTGTAGCAGAGAGTGATGCACTCAGGAGACTTTCTGTGAATGCCTCCTATCTTTGGAGGGCATTGGGTCCAGAACAAAATTCTCAATTTCCTTGTAATGAGAAAATTTACAGCCTAGTTTTCTACTATGATTCCCCTTTCAGGCTTAGATTGGTGGATGTAATAATCTTGATTCACTAAAGACATGAATTACATAAAATATGACAGCCCTCAGCCCTAGCAGGATGCCTTGTCTCCCAGGGATGCATGTTCTGAATATTTTCAGGTAATGATCAAATGGATATACCTGTCATAAGTGAGTCACTTTTCTTTATGCCTGCAGAAAGAGTTAGTGCATGTTTCAGTGCCTGGATTACTCTGATGCTATTTATATTTCAAGGTCTTGGAGTTGGATAGAAAGCAAGGAACAGGACAGTTTAAAGAATGAATTTCTAGTTTGGGGTTTTCTTTTTTAAAAAAATACTTCTGTAAAAATGTTAAACCAGGCCTTACAGACCTGAGTGTGAATCCTATACCTTGGAAATTTTATTACATTTTAAATGTGAAACCATAAGAAAACACTTTCCTGAAGATGCCATATTGCTTTGTACAAAGCATCCATGAAGGACTCATTTCAGCTGCCATTCAAATAGAGCTGCCCCTCGTGGGAAGCACAAAAGCAAAGCAGAAAATTGGCCCACACATGTAATATGGTTTGAGACAGGTTTTGAAAGAACAGCATTAAGCAGGGATGTAGATCTGGAGTTTCATGCTATGGTACTGCCTTGGAAAATGTGTTTGATGGAAGTACAAGGCCTTGGCACCTTCTGGGCATGAGAGTCTCAGAAGGTCCCTGACTTTGGGCTGAATTTCACCCTCTGCCTCAGGGCTTAGCAGTGCCTGGATCTGCTCATAGGAGAGAATAACCATTATTTTAATGCTTGTTTGAAAGAGATTCTGAACTGAGAACTAAGAGTATCTATCACTCTCTGAGTATCTGTAAACAATCTCATGATTTGCATTAAGATAAAGTTGTAGAAGAGCACTGTGTGTGGCTCTCTGGTAGAGTGGCTGCCAAACCAGTTAATCAGATCTACTGGATTAGACCCAGCTGTGAAAGGTGACGATTTGCTCTATTTTTCCTAAATGTGCTTTAGGCACTTCTTGCCAGATACGTTTTGGAGAGAGAGCTGTGAATTGATGGTGATGGTGGTGCTGTGTGTGACCTGTGCAGACCCACACCGGGGAAAAATGACATCAGCTGTACAAACATGTTTTATTTGCTTTCCAACCAACACATAATGCTGCTTTTGGAACGAAACACAAGTAATGCAGGGCAGACCCCGCGTGTCTTAAATGTTAACAGATTGTTTTTCAGACAATAAATGATCTAAGGTGAAGCCTGGGTAAACATATAAAAGTAACAGACTGTTTAAGCTGTTTTTTCTTGGTGAAAAATACAGTAAGATTCCAGGTTTTTATACATATATCTATAATTTTGTAATGAAATTAGTCCACTCTAAAGGTCTACACATCCTGATATGTTGCAGCAATTTGAAACAAATGATGTAAATAATATTACCTTTGTGAGCAGGAGTGAAACCCTGGCCCTATGCTGAGGCAATGACATTTTTTCACCCAAGAGCCTTGTATTTTCTGAAGGCTGGATTGCTGATTGCTTAGAATTAAATGCTGCAACTTGACCACAGTTTTTGCAAACTTATCCTACATGGTCTTTAGCATAATAAATCTATAAAAGCATTGTATAATTAAGTGCAGCTTAGCACAAAAACATAAGGAAGCTCTAAATTACAAAAAATTAAAAAAAAAAAGTCTTTAGTTCTCTTCAAAACATTTATCATCCACATTTTTGTTAGTCACTCAACTGCTTAACCCAGTGCCAAGATTATTGCTTTCTTATTTAGAGTGTGAATTTTATATTAAGCTCAGTTATTCTCTGTTGTGCTTTCGGTTGGCCTTGGGGATACAGCACAAACATTGCATCTGTCTGGTGGAAAACGAGCTGCATCTGCATTTGATTTACCGAGACACGTGCTTTAGTAAATCAAATAAACATGTTTTCGGATGCAAAGGGAAAGGAATCTCAACCCAGACGTATAAGAAAATTCTGAATCCAGTATTGAATGCTTCCCCCGCTGAGTTTCCCCCCGCAGCCGTTCCGTGGCAGCGGAGCCGAGCGGGCGGTGCTGCGGTGCAGGCAGGGGGAGCCTGAGCATCGCGGGCCAGCTCCCTCCGCATCGCTCCCTCCCTGCTGGGACCAGAGCGGCACACGGGGGCTGAGCGGGCACAGCTGCTCCAACGAGTTTCACTGCTTGTGTTTCCCTAAAAGCTGTAGGGAGTGTGAAACAGAAGCCAATCCTTGAAGGGCAGCGGGATGTGGCGCTGCGGTGTGAGTGGCCGGGCTGGCAGCGGGCAGTGCTCCAGATCCCCCCGCCGTGGGCATCCATCCAGCGGGATGCATTCAGGCTGCAGCACCATGGGGGGTTTGAGAAAATACAGTTATTGATCATAGAATCATAGAATGGATTGGGTTGGAAAAGACCTCCGAGGTCATCGAGTCCAACCCTTGGTCCAACTCCAGTCCCGTTACCAGATCATGGCACTCAGTGCCACGGCCAAGCTCAGTTGAAAAACCTCCAGGGATGGGGAATCCACCCCCTCTCTGGGCAGCCCATTCCAATGCCTGAGCACTCTCTCTGGAAAGAATCCAGAATACCTACTTTTCCCCTTAAAACAGCACCAGGAGTTGGCTCGAGGATCCTTATGGGTCCCTTCCAACTTGGCATATTTTGTGATTCTGTGGAAACTGTGCTGGTTTATAACATCACTCAGCTACACAGCTCCCCCTTTCAGGCCAAAGACAGGACCCATCATGTTTGAGAGAAAGGAATTTGGGGTGTACACTTTGAGTGAGAGGCTTTCTCTGGAATTCATTCTGCCAATGTGTGTTTGTAAGAGAAAGAGGGAGTGCCAGGCAGGGCAGTTGGGTGAACTGGAGGCACAGTGGTAGAACAGGTGTAGGGAGCACGAGCCTCAGGAAGGGAATCCTGGGGTGAGAAACTGCAGGAGTGCCATGGGGAGGGATGTGGGCATCAGAGAGAGGGCAAGGCATCTAGTGCCTCCCCAGCTAAACACTAGTTAATTATGGACCTACTTGGCAACATCACAGCTCCTCTTCCAAATGGAAGCAATCTCTGAATTTCTCTTTCCCCACTGGCCCAAAAGGCATAATGCAAGCAAAACCTCTTTCAGGCACTTTGGCTAAGAGCACAATTGCCAGGCTTCTTTATTATAATAATTTATGCTGCAATGTAATTCCTAAAGTAAAGGTAATAATAATTCAGATGGTGACAGACTTAATTAAAATCACTATGGAAGGCTTCAGCTTTCAGCTGCTTCACTCTTCCTATTATCAATACATACTGAGTGCAACAGTTTGGTAAAATGGACTTTGCAGCTCAGAGCTGAGCACATCCTGCATCTCTCCAGATACAGAGCTAATGGGGGAAACAGTGACGTTTCAACCTTGACTTTACTGATTTAAAGGACATTTTCAAAGTGTGGAACAGCTAAATAATCAAGAAAAAAAACACAATAAGGAACTGTGTGATCTACATCCTGGAAGATTTTCTAGACCAGCACCAAAAATAAGGAAGGAAGATTGAGCAGATGGGGAAACTGGCAGGTGTGAAATCCTCAAGAGGGACTACAGTTGTCTCTTGGCCAAAGTCATAATAATAACCAACACAATTCAACTCTAGACTTTTCTGGAAGTGGTGTAAACTCTCACTTAACTGGAAGCAGTGTCTCAGTTGGAGGGTGGATAGAACAGAAACATGGCTCTAAATGGCTGCCCACCACTTCCTACTGCAGAGCATTTCATTCCCTTCCAGGGCACAGTGATAAAAGGATGGAAGGGATGATTAGCTTGGCTCCCATGGCAGTTCCCATCTGCCCTGTGTAAGTCTGGAATTGAAGCAGTTGTGAGCAATTTCAGACCACTGATGTAACAAGTTCCTTGTGATTTATTATACTCTGAAATTCATTTCAGACACAAGTAGACTGATAAGCAGATGATGATAAATAATTGAGTTAATCCAAGAAAGCTCTGGGGTTGCATCTATCACAGTAGGTGTAAAAACAAATGCATGCAAATTCCTTGCTATATCAGGGTGGATTATGTAATTATTTCAACCTTCTGAGGCATCCATTTGCTTAGGTCTTATGTGGGATTTCTTGTTGTGGAAAAGAGTCACTTTCATTAACTTCTTAAACTGAGACTGGAAGAAATGTAGCACAAAGTGTGTTGTATAAGAATATACACCATTAGTTGTAGGAATTACTGTTTAAGCTGATGGAAATACTGAATAAGAGAGATGTTTTCTCAAGCATGTAAAAATATAGACTTTATTATAATCTAAGTGTGCACATTAACTTAGATGAAAGATGCTCAGCGTAGCCTTGTCTTCAATTCATTATAATGATATTCTCATATTAAAAAAAAGGCTTATTTGCTGTTTCCTAGGTGAGTCAACCAAGGTAAAAATAAAAGCTAAGTTGGGAGGCAAGGATCTTTTCACCCCTATATTTTCTCCTTTTTAGGAAGAGTTTTAATATCCACTTTGAACAGAAAATTTGAAGAGCAGAATCTCTTCTGGTGCTAGAGATCTATTAATTACCTCTGTTTGAGGTCTTCTCTAAACGGGAAAAATTTTGTTCATCATTCTGTATCAGGCACTTGTTGTTCATTAATTATAGCAGAGATAAACGGAAGGTGTAAATAAAGTTCCTTGATCTTCAAAGATATCAGGAGGATCTTTCTCTCTCCCCTGATATGTGAGTCCACATTTACACCTGTAATTTAAATTTCCCTGGCATTTAGGAAACAAACACGTGTTAAAGTATCATTTTTCTGTGAAATGAGAATCCCAATTTTCCACAAACATTTACTGCACTAAGAATGAGGATGGTGCTGTATGCAGTTCACATTCTGGTATCTTTGCACCCTTTGAGATGTTTAATGTGTTTTCCTCAGAGATCTGTGTTATAAGAGACAAGTAAGTCTCCATGTAGAAAGCCTTTTTTTTTTTTGTAATTTAGGCTGCTATGAAGTGTTTCTAGGTAGCTTTTAGCTCACTGATATGCAAACAGGCAAAATTCTTTCTCAAGCTGACATCAGAGCCAACAGTAGATCAAAAATGTTTAATAAAAGCCATTAAAAATGCAACAAAGTGGTCAGTGTCTGGCAAAGTTAAAGGATAGATAATAACACTCATATGCTAATGCAGAGCTGTTTACTGGAGGGAAATATAAACCTATCAAATTGTCTGAAGTTGCCATTAAAGCTCATGAATTCTTTTCTGAGATGAGAGACATTCCTATTTGAATGTAGATAAATATTCATGGAGGACTTCATTTGGGAGGAGCAATTTGCTGTTAATAACGTTATATCTGTCCAAGATACAACGTTGCACGTTGCAGTAAAGGTGGTTTGCACTGTGTGAAAAAGTGAGTAGTCACAGCTCTCTGTAAAGTCTCTGTACAGTATCACCTAAACAAATAGCTCTCTTGGTTGTGGTGTTTTGGTTGGGGGTTTATTTGTTTTGTTGTTGTTTTTGTTTGTTTTGTTTCCTTGTTTTTAAATAAAATCATGGGTGTTCCAGTGCCTCTTTCAAGGTTAAGACTAGAGTGGATTTCAGCTCAGTTTCTTGAAGGAAAATGAAAGTTTTCACTAAGCAGATACATTTGTCTAATACTTCAAGGTTTATAGGAAAAAATAAAACTGCATTGAAAGCTTTTGTCTGGATCAAGTAAACGATATGTCATGAGGGGAGTAGCAAGAAAAAGGGAATACATGAATGTAGGAATCTGGTAGAGAGAAATTCTGCTTGGCTTGTCTTAATTGTTGGTATATATTTTTTACATTATGTTTTTTAAAATGAACATCTTAGATAAACCTGATTAAACCTTTTGTGTATAGGGTACTTGTATAGCTGTTTAAATGTACAGTTGATGGCTCTGTTCAATATTGCTGTTGATTTGGGGGACAGTCTGTAGCCTGTTTTCCTAGGAGGGTTTTACCCTGCTTTGAATCCCTTGTGTGATTTCTGTGGTGTTTAAGGAGTAAAGTTCATCCCTCAATCATGGGGGTTTCTTTGAGAGGTTTTTCAGAAAATCTTGCTCATTTATATTACTAGTTTTCATGAATTTATAGGGTAGTAACATGTTTCAGGTCTCTAAGACTATAAAATATCTGAGAAATTGGTCCATAAACTCAAAAACTTTCGAGGCCATTGGTTGATGTACAGAATGATGGTTTAAGGTTTGGTTTCTTAGGGAAAACTATCACTGTGCAGCATTGAAAACAGGGATAAGTGCTGTAAGAACTGCCAGCCCCTTAGGTCATGACAGAGACTTGTTAATAAGGAATCAATTAGCGGGTGTTCTAGTGAATTAGTACCAAAATGAATCTTATTCAGCATTTTTACAGGTAATCATTAAGTAAATAACAGTTGCCAATAATAAAATTTGCATTTGACCCAAGATGGAGATGGGTGTTGGGGACAGAGGGTGCTGCTCACTGATCAGACTTGGCACAGTCAAATTCACAATTACATGCCCAGGAAGAAGCACAGTTTGATGTACTTGCATTTATTCCTCACGTCCAAGGATTTTGTTGCTGTGAGGGTTTCTAATCAGATCCTGGGTAAATCCAAGAAGTGCCTTGTTTTCTTTCTTAGGAATGATCTAGCCGTAGGTTTTTATCATAAATACACCACTACTCAACTCCTACTGCACCAGTAATATTTCCAAAGAATTGAAAAGAAATAAAAACACATATACTGCAGGAGCAGATGAAAGATGCCTAATGGCTAAAAAGGACTGATTTAATCAGCTCAGATATAGAATAAAGCTGGGTTACTACCCTTGTAGTTGAATATTGTGCACAGATTTCACTGGATTCCTTCCAGACTTTTTGATGAGAGACTGTACCATAGTGGCAAATGCTGGGGTTGTGTTCTCAGAGGAGCAGCACCACAGAATTCACATTTGATGGTTCTGTAACAAATCCACCAACTTTTAGCAGCCAGTGTGTTATATGTTTTATCTCATTCAGAGCCAAAATACTAAGTGAATGTTACAGATGGGCATGTGCATGTTTTTGGAAAGATGCTGTGAATGCCTCCAACCCCAGCTACAAATGGCTAACTGATTAAATATTGTACAGCGAGTTCTTGATTGTGATACAGTGGAAATTTACAGAATTAGCTTTGCTGGGTATTTCTATTCAAGAAAAATTAGCTTTTAAGCATAGTATTTATTGCCAGAGGAAATTTAGCTCTGCCTACAGAACAACCACAGAACCTGTGCAGGACGTGAGTTGCCTTCCTAGCAGCAGTTAAATACTGAAGAGGAGTGGTGTGGGATACCATCTGCCTGGGGAAATTCTGAAACTCACTCTGAAGGTGAAAATCTTGGTGGGTCTGTGCATGTGGCTGCAAACTGCCAACCCCTGTGCTTTGGCCAGGCAGGCTCTGCACAAGTCAGGTCATTCTGCAGGGAGTAACTAGTGGTGAAAAAGGGATTACTGTTCTTTGGGTAGGTGAAGTATCCAAAGAGAAGAGGCAAAGGTCAGAGGAATAATTAAAAAATTTCCTTGCTTAGCAATATATATGTTAAAAAAAAAAATTCGATATAACCAAATCATCAGGCTGAGCCACAGGCCATAAGGTTACAGTATGAACTGTCAATATTAACTGCTGCTAATGGAAATGCAGATGGGAGGATGCACAGGCAATAAAAATCCTGTGAGGAGTGGCTGAGGGGGTGTTGAGCCTGGAGAGGAGGAGGCTCAGGGGAGACCTCACTCTGTACAATCCTTGGAGGAGGCTGGAGCCAGGTGGGGAGCTCCCAGACAACAAGTGATAGGGTGAGAGGATAAAGTGTAAAGCTGCACCAGGGGAGGTTTAGCTTGGACATTAGGAAGAAGTTCTTCACAGAAGGATGGTTAGACATTGGAATGAGCTGTCCAGGGAGGTGGTGGGGTCACTGTCCCTTGGGGTGTTTAGGACAAGGCTGGAGGTGGCACTCAGAGCTGTGGTCTGGTAGACAAGGTGATGTTGGGTCATAAGTTGGACTGGATGATCTCAGGGGTGAAGGAGGGGATTGGTGTATGGGTTGATCAAAATGGGTCTGGGAAACAGGATTTGGTGTCATTGCCTTGTTAATGCAGAAATCTGCACTGAGGAAATACCAGCTTTACCACGAGCTCTTCCTCCTTGCTGAAGCCATCCACTTTCTGGATCCCTGTGGAGGTTATAACAGCCTGGCAATACCAACTGACTCAAACAGTAACCAAGGACCTGCAGGAAGCTCCTGAGCAGCCCCAGCAGCTGCGTGTGCTGTGGGAGCAATGCAGAACCTGCTGTTGGAAACACCAGGGCTGCCTCATTCGCAGAAAGGGCATTGGGTTTCCACGTATCATTACAGGCACTGAGAGCTTGTTTGCATTTGCTGAAAGAATATTTTATTACTCTGGTTGCTTTTCTTAATGAAAACAAATATTTTGAAGTGGTTAATTTACGAGGATAAATATTATTCAGCAGGTTCTGAAACTCCCCAAGGTAAATAATACAGACATGGTAAAGGCCAGCTCTGTTATATTAATAATTGATGTTTGGCTTCCTCCTGGCTCAACTGTAATCTATTCATCCTGCTTTGTAAAAGTGCAATTAGAGCTGAATTACAGTAATCAATAGAGCAGCAGCATTTAGAACCAAGGTACATAAATAGAGGGAAATTTTGCACATAGGAAGTTTTTTGAGGTCTGTTGCAAAAATTACCTTAGTTGGATGGAATTTTAAATGATCGCAAAGGAGATTAGATTTTAATTGATGTAGACATTTTCAGAGGTTCTCTTTTTAACCAAAATCAGCTCCTAACAATTTGATTGAAATTACTTGCCTTCCTTTTACTTCTTTCATGTCTCCCAGTCAGCCCATATGGTCCTGATGTGTCTGATGCAGCTTTCCTGTGCTTGTCCGCACATCTGCACTGGTTGTGGGGGTGTGAGGAAGCAGGTCCTTCAGTTGGAAGGCTGAGTGGCAGATGTGGGAGGCTGTAAAAATGAAGAGTGTTAATGGACAGCTTGAAGAGGAACAGAGGAAAACTCCCATGTGCTACAGCCTAAGGAAATAGAGAATCAGGGAAGGGGGGTGGGACAAAAGGCCCCCAGTTGTGGTTAATCACCCAAATGGATGAACTGTTGGAGAGAGAAATGTTGATAGTGCCCAGGCTTTGGTGCAGAAGAAGCAGTAGAGGAGGACAGGCCTCAGAAGCCCTGGGTTTCAGGTGGTGAAAACAAAGATGAGATGAGAGGGGCTTCTCCAAGCCTGTGCCACTGTCTGGAAAGCTTGTGGACGTGTTGAAGCTCTTTGAGTATCTCTGTGACTGTGTGGTTTTCGTGCCCTGAGGGCTAAGGGAGACTAGGTGTCTTAAATAAAACAGGATAGAGTTATCCATCCTCTGTGTTTCATGCTTTCTCTCACACCCATGTGTTAGTCTGCAATAGCCTTCCCCAGTGTCCAGGAAACCCTTGGTGGGTCTCTGTGGGGCTGACAAAGCCCTGCTTGCTTCAAGGTTATTTCTGTGTTTCAGTGTTTGGCTTCAATCAGGTGCAAGCTTCACTCAAAGTTAGTGTCATCTTCTCCTAAGATTTCATGTAGTCAGGATGAAGGACTCTGGAACTGAGCTGAGGCCTGACTGCTGCTGGGACTTGCCAAAATCTGGCTCCTGTCCCCATTGCTGCAGAGCAGCTGCTGTGGCAGCACAGGGCACAGGACACCTCTCCCTGCACAGGAGCTCTCCAGGGGGACAAGCTGCCAGGAGAGAGTGAGCTACAGGGCATGGCAAGAGGGATCCAGAGCTGGTGGGAGTCACTTGGAGACTGGAAGAGCAAATACTAAGTGATTATTATTACTAATGATCACCATCATATTCTCCTTCTCTAGAGCATTGTGGTGTTTGAGGTGAAACTAAGTGCTTCCAGTCATTTTGGGAAGGGTGTAATGGCTCAATAACACATTCCCTGTTGTGACTTTTGGACTTTATGCAATGGCAGTAAAAGGATAAAATGTGTTTAATTAAAAAAAGAAGCTGATTTTATTGAACAAATATACCAAATAAATAACAAAAAGTAGGACCATTAACATATTGGTCTAACTTCTCAAGCATAAGTTTACTATAGATACTTCAAAACAACACATCTGTTAGGGTAATTAATTTTTAGTAATTATCTTTATTTTTCTGCTGGCAATAGATTGTTAAATAGGAGATACCAACTAGATAGGAGAAGGTGCTATCTAAATTGATATGGAAGGAGATGCTTTCTTGGCTAGAGATTTGCACGAGGAAATGAAATAATTAAAGCTGTGTTTAAAGCAATTTATTTTCCTGGGAAGCATTAGCTGGTCAGTGTGTAAGGCATGCATCACTCTGCATGTGCATTGTGTTTTCATAATGCCTCCATCCTCCTCATAAGGCACATTGTCTTCTAATGCACCCCTCTCCCATAGCCCTGTCCTGACAGTTGTCCTGTGATACTGATTGCTTCTGCTGAGCACCATATCCTGTAATTATTTCTCTCCCCTATTAAGGGATAATACACTTCACATTCCCTCTACATAGAAATGCACCTTCATGTGGTGGTATAATGTGTATTGGTTTTTGTTTTTATCAGCATAATGAAACGATCCCCCTCCACAATGCTGGAGCAGCATAATGCTCATTGATTTATTGCTGTACCTATTTGTGTTTCCTTATCAGAAAGGTGCTTCCAATGCATTAGCAAACCTCTTAAGGGCTTCTGGTAATAGGAAAAAGCACTTGGGTAAATACAGGAAAGAAGGCTTACTGTTTTATCAAACAGAGCAGAAAATGCCCCTTATGGTAAGATCACAGCAAACCTTCTCCCCAGGATGGCTGTTTGCAGGAGAATTGAGTTCCTCTGTGGGCCTGGCCTGCTGCCCCTGGCACTGTTTCCCAAATGCAGCAGCACTGCCCTCCTTTTCTCCCTTTGTTTGCCGTGCCTTAAACAGTCTGTGTCACTGTGCAGAGGCGGGAGCTGGTGGGGTTAATGCCACCCTGCCAGCCAAGAACTGGGCACTAGAGCTGGGCACCAGTGTAAAGGCATTCCAGAGGCTGCATCAGTTCAGGATTGGGGAGCCTTTAAATGTTGTAGCCTCCCTGTGCACCAACCTGGCTATGCAGCCTGGGAGGAGAGGAAGCAGCGAATCAACAAACAAGTCATTCCTACAGTAAATCTCTTCTGATTGAACTTGAGCACAGCACAGTGTGCTACAGAAGAATGAATAAACTGATGATAATAACAGAAGCTGATTACTTTGTGATGGGCAATAGCAGCAAATAGGCCTTATCTTGCACTGTGAAATAGAAACCCATGGCCAAACAAATAAGTCGAGATTCCCAGAGAGAGCGTTTTCAGCAATCTATGGGCAATGACCCTCAAAATTGTGTATTCAAAAAAAATAATTATTTTCAGAAGTGCAGCCTTGGCCCCTAGTGCAGCTGAGAATAAGATATTTGTGTTGCTCAATTGCACATGCAACCTATCATCAAATTTTCATCCCATTGAGGAACGCTGGTGCTCGCAATTGGATGCTGCTCAGGACCTGGGCACAGATTAGCATGTGTACCTTCTGCTCTGACTGGCACCATCTGCTCTTCCTTCGTCCTCTTCAGTCACAAAAATAAGGACTCCTGATAACTGAGACCACAGTTTTAAACCCCTGAAAGTGCCCTTACCTGAATAAGCTGTACTCCCACAGGTGTACTCCCCACAGAGTGCACTCTGCTTGCTGTAGTGTGTGGAGGATGGAGAAGCAGCTGGGCTCACTTTTTGGCACAATCTCCAAATTTTTGACACACTTTCACATTTTTCCACTGAAATAAAAAGGCATATTTTCTCAAATGACATCTAGATAGGGCTTTGAGCAACCTGGTCTTGTGGAAAGTGTCCCTCCCCATGGTTGGAACAAGATAAATTTACAGTTCCTTTCAACCCAAACCATTTATGATTTTATGAAATATTTGTGTGCATTTGCAGAAGTACAAATATGTGTTTAAACACCCAAGGTGATAGAATTTGTGAGCTCCCCATACACATTTTTTCAGCCTGAATCAATTAAGCACTTGGGCAGATACTTCACTATCAGTAAAGTTTAGATTATATAGAGGTTGTTAGTTAGTTTTTAGGTTGTTAGTTTGTTTGTTTAGATTTGGTGAGCTCTAGTACTCTTGAATTTAAAGAGTCTTAAGCCTTTGCTTAAAAGTAAACATGTTTTTATATTCTTATTCCTCACAGGAGATTACTATCTATCATAGCACTGACTATATTTCTCCCGAAAGAGCTTACAAATTTTTGTGTATCCTATTAAAAAGCATAACATTTCTCTAGGCTAAGTTTTGCTAGAAACATGTCAGCTACACAACTGGGAAATAATTAGTTTTCTCGTTAAAAATGTGCTTCCAGTATGCATATGACAGTTCAGCTTGGGTGTTCCTTCTCCAGTTTGTAGTGAAAGCTGAATACTGCCCGAAATGAGAAGATTGTTCTTCACTGGTAACTGAAGAACTGAAATAATTTATTCCAGCTGAGCATAATTTTCCTGAAAAGGTATTAAAAAAATTGAAATAACTCCCAAGAATGTTTTACAACCCTATCAGAAGAGATCAAGAGCACTAATTCCAACATTATGTTTGCATAAATAAGTGTGAAATGTTAGAATTGTGATGGATTTTTGTAAGTCCTCTCTGTCATTCATGCTTTAGGAAAACACAGGATACAAAATAATAATTAAAGATAAATTTAGGTCTGATATGGAGTTACCAGTTTATTAAATACATCTTACTATGTGTGCCAGTAAATGTGTAAATCTTTGAAGAGACACATAAATATATGGAGTTTAAAAATGTAAAACTGCATGATAAAATTCTAGACAAGCAGTACATATTTATCACAAAGCAATTAAATATCTTGGTTTGTTTATTCCAAAATTAACTTGGCACATTAATTTAACATGAAAAGAGTGATTTAATGAAATCTTCAGAGAATTAGTATCTGCCCTTTGAATAAGTTATCTAAAATGCTATTTTATTATGCAAAGCTCTGTAAAATAAATTGCATTCAAGCAGTGGTTCAGAAAGTAGCTTATCGTAACCTCATGTTCATAAAGAAATGACATAAAAGATCTGGGGATCACTGCTTTGCTTTCAGGATGGGGAAAATTAAGCAGAAATAGTCTTTCATTTGAAAATAGCTAATTTGACATGGAGATAATTATCTTGGTACTTTGAAATGTGATTAACTCTAATTATAGCCAGAAAAAACCCTACAGGGAACAATGAAAACAAAACCTAAACGTGAGTTTGACCTCTCATGTATGTGGGTCATGTGTTGGGTTGTTTTCAAGGGGGTTGCAATCCTCCTTTGAAAATGTGCAACCGTGCCCTCCTCTGACTGGGAACTTGTGTTTGCACACACTCACACATTTAAAGCCAGCATGTTCTTGTGTTGTCCATGGATAATCAAACTGTACTCCCAACAAGGCCAGTGCATTGGTTCCAGTAAGGGATTGCAGGAAGGCAACCCAGCAAGCTGTTTGCTGAATATTTTGGGGTTTGCCAAATGGTGCAAAACACTGTTCTCCCAATTCCATTTGGTAATTAATTTGAACTATGAGGTCTGGTGGTATTAAATAGCTAATACTACTCTACATGGATGGCAGCAGTCTTCAGTGTTTGGCCTCCTTTTCACTAAACTTATGAATTGCTCCCCTCACTGCTGTCTTCTGACAGTGGCATCCATAAGCAAATCCTGTATTGTGCTGGGTTTTGGCTTTGCTTTATTTTTTTTAAGCATTTCCCAGTATTTGTCATAAACCAGATTTAAACCAGGGATCATTTTCCTCAGCTGAGGTAACAGATGGATGCAAATGCACATGCAAAGAAGAGCAAACTAATGTGGGTTATTTAGTGCTGCTCTTCTGAAGACAGTTCCTGATCAGGGAGAGGAAGTTACAAGTCTGGCTGTCGTTATCCACTTACACAAAGCTCAGAGCTGTGTGCCTTTCCATTTAAGCAAGTGCTCTCATATTCTTGTTTTATAGAAAACAGTAAATAGGATTATGGGTTTATAGTTAGTGTGGTATATGAAGCTCTGTATCTTTTCCTAAATGATCTGACCATTCTGTTTGCTATAGAACATTGGACAATAAATGGATTACTATTTGTGTGTGTTATTGTCAGTTTAGCATTCCCCTCAGATGAGCTTTTGACCAGGCAATGCTGTGCTTTCTGTTACAGTTCAGCCTATTACCTCAAAATTAGGTTTCCTTAAATAGCTGCATTCTTTAGCTTGTTTTACCAGGATGGTTTATGTTTGGTGTTGTTTTGTCTAAGGCTTTCTTCAATTTGTTTCATGTACATAATTCACTGACTGATGTGTTTGTGCTTAATGCAGAATATGGTTTCTGTGCTCCCACCAGCTTGGCTCAGGTCTGTGCTCCAGAGCAATCTGCTGGGGAGCCAAAAGCCCAAACCCTGGGAAGCAAATTCCAGCTCCAAGTTTGGATTCAAGGCTCACAGCTGTGTGAGGATGAATACCCAGTAAGTGCAGCTTTAAAGCCAGTTTCTGGGGGGAATCTGACTCTCTAGGATGGGATTTGTAGACATCTTGTGTTCCCAGCTCAATAACTGACAACTTAAAAATGTTGAGTTCCCCACCGGCTGAGCCCCCCCTGTTGTTAGGAATTCATAAATGCTGATACACTTGTGTGATTGCCCAGGTTTGAGTTGAAAACCCAGCAAGAGGCCACGGCTCCTGCAGTGGGGTCTTGGCAGCTTTGCCCTCCCTGCTCCTTCACATAGGGCACATCACCTGGAGCTCTGGGGGACAGCCCTGAGGAGGCAGCAGAGGAAAGGCACTTGGAAGGGAATTCACTCTGATAGAAGGGAAGGAGATGAAAGCTGAAGTAGAGAAAGAATATTCTCTGAACTCTTGAAGGTGATATCAACAGTTTTCTGCAAAGGGGAGGAAAACAATTAGCAGTAGAATGATGGGATGGGCCCAGGAAGAGGGCTCCTCCAGAGGCTGGGGCTGGACTGAATGATGGAAAGGATACAGCACTCGGGGAGCAGATTAGACTCAGGGCCAGAATCACCTTAGTTACACAAAGACAGGTGAAAAATGGGCTGCAAAATTCTATACTTGCCACTGGGAAGCTGGATATTAAATGCACGTATCTGGTCATTCCTACTAGCTGTTGAGGAAGTCATCAATAATTCCAGAGCAGTTTTGAAATTGATAGGAAAGGAAAATGTGGGTTGGGAATAGTGTTTTTTCTCTAGTGAAACCATTTCTGTTACTTAGTCCAGGTGAACTGGGTGTTCAGGAATGCCACAATTTCCTGGACCTTCTCTGCTGGCTTTGGCTCCTTCACAATGGGTTCGGATGAAAAACACTAAATGACCCAAATGCTTTTTCTTCCACTAAACTGATATGGTTTCTTGTTGCAAGGAAAACAAATTACTTTTTACACCTGTAGTTTACTTGTTTGTACAGGGTAAAAACATGGTAAATGCGGATGGATTAATTAGGTAGAGATTGTTACCTGACTTTTTACTCCTCTTGAATTTTATTTAGTTTTACTGAACTGAGACCCATCTCTCAAACCTGCTGTAATTTATATGACTCAGCTTATGATTTCAAGCATAGAATCACAGAGGGATAAAATAGCTTGGGTTGGAAGGGACCTTGAGATTATCCACTCCCTGACATGGGCAGCGACATCTTCCACTTCCACAGTTCCTCTGAGCAACTTGTTCCTTTGTCTCACCACCTTCACAGTAAAGAATTTCAGTATTGTTTGCCTTTTCTTCTTCTTTTATTTTTATTTTTTCAGTAATACAAGCAACATCCTGTCTCATTTAGTTTTGCTTTTAATCAAGTACTGAAAAAAAATCTTGTACTGTAGAAAAGTTGACATTGCAGTAGCTGGGAATGAAATGCATGCTGTAAAAAGTGTAAAGTAGAAGGTTTGTACCTCAATACCAGGGAAGATCTGAATATTTTGGATAGCAGAGGGGCAATCCAAATGACCCTGGCAACTCCTATAGTAATGAAGCATAAAAGAGAAGCTTAAGCAGCTTAACAGCCAGCCTGGTATCCTCCTGCCCTTGGGCTGGTTTCTCTGGGCTGTGCAGAGTGCTCTGCTCTCGAGAGTGTGTAACTAACTTAAATTGCCATGTGCTCATACAGCAACAGCCTTTCACCTTTTGAGTTTTGTTCCACTCTGTGCCACTTGTACCTTCTGACTGATCCCACAGCAACAACTTCCTGAAGTTTCCCATGAGAACCCAAATGAATTTCAGTGAAGGACACAAACTGAACAACACCATGAACTTGAAGAGCTGCACACCAAAAATTCTCTGGGGCAGGGAAATGTCTTTTTGTTTTAATTACTGCATAAAGCAGACAAGCTGATACATAATAATCATGATCACTGGCTTTCCTGTTTTGTATTGAATATGGCATGGAAAAATTGATTGCTCCAGTTCTCTGGGCAGGGGGGTCTTTGCCTGTGTCCCTCAGTGGATTCCCTTTCATCTTGCCTGGCTTTGCTGTGGGTGCTGCACTTGATTCCAGCACAGCTCCACAGCTGCTTGCCAAGCCCTCCAGGATGTTATTTCTAACCTACCTTTGTTAATTATTCTCTTCAGTAGGTCTAACATTTGCAGGAATGCTCAAATAGAGATAAATATTTTCTAATTCCTTTGGATTTTATTGTAGTAGGGTTAATCATGATAAATTCTTTCTGCATTTAAGAAAATCAATTGTCAATTATCTTTTATGGGGAATTACACATTGTGATTAGTCATCAGCTGGGCATTATGGTGTTATTTGACAACTATGTTATTAGAAAATTCAGTAATTTGCTTTTATTATAATCTATCAAAAAGGCAACACAAGTTTCAAAAATAATATGAGCCTTGGAATTATAATTAGAGAATGTTTTATTGGGAATTGCTTTATAATGCAGTGTTACTGTTCAGAATTAATTATTTTGCATGAAGAAAATTTAAGATTTTATTTACAGAAACCAGATAGCTTACCTGTTTGATTTTTTTTTTTCATAATTGCTTGAAGAATGACAATGGTATTAATAAGATTAAATAAGTAGATAATAATTCTAAGGTAAATAAGCTTGATTAAATAATAAATAGTTTTTAAAAATACCTTTTTTTTTTTCCCCCCTAAACAATGGGCTGGTTCCTACAAATCTGCATTGCCATAAGAAGTCTTATTCCCACTTTATCTGGAGAGGTGTGTGCTGCACTGCAGAGCTGGGCCCAAGTTTATTCAATCCTTTTCACAAGCAACTTCTATAACACATTGACCCAGCTGAACAAACTCTGCACTCAGTGGTGCCTCAGTGTGTGACATTAGCAACAAATGTTTCTAAGCCAATGGGTGTATTGTTTATGATCCATTGGGATCAAACTGGCTATAGCTGGGACAGCCTGGGTTTAAAAAGGAGCCCTTTGAAGCCATTAAAGTAAACCATGATGGATACAAGCTGATCCTGATTATGGTAGTTAAAGTTTGGAAAAATTCAGATGTTTGGGATATTTGGTAGCTGGGGAGCAGGGTCAGAACACTAATGTGCCAAAGGGCACAGTAGGAATTAATTAATGCAAACCCAAATAGTATCCTATGCTGTTATTTTTCCTTAGCTATTGAGTATATCAAAGATCATCCCTACCTTCCCTAAAGCTATTCATTGACAGTAGAGGTCATTATAGAGCATCCAAGTACCAATAATCTAAAATATAAGCAAGCTTTAACAGTCTATATTGAAGTTTTAAACCTTTTTGCTTGTGAGGGATGTTCTTACTGGCCTTCTCCTGTCTCATTTGGGAGATGAAATGTCTCTTTGCTCTGGAATTGGCTTCGCTCTGAGGGAGCCGTTACAGTTGCTGTTCAAACCTCTGGATGCAGCTTATTGTAGAATTATTGTGGCTTCACTTTAGTGGAGTATTTTAGTGTAGGAGGTGCAATGTGAAATCAGCCTGTAGAAACCTTGGCTCTACAAACATTTTTATACTGAAATCTTTTCTACAGTAATAATTATAACAGCGTTACTGGTAGCTGTCACCTACTATATAGAGGGTACTTCATTCAAAGAGCCCTAAATAAATCTGTGGAAATCAGATGCTTCACTACAGATATTGTAAAATGAAAGGCAGGTTCATAGCACACAAAAAAAAAAAAGTTAATTTCCAGTGCCACTGAGCTCCTTGCTCTCCTTGGAGCTAAAGGCACACTGTGGGGTCATGACTGGCCCACCATATCTTACAGCATCAACCAGGCGCAAATACTTTTGGAAAGAGAACAAGAAATGTGCCAGACTAGGTTTGTCCTTCCTCTGGGTTCACAGTCCCAGCCATCTGCTTGGAGCTTCTCTTGGACCAGAGACTGAGCCTGGAGCATTGTGTTCAAAGGCCACAGACAGACCTTTCCTCTAGGAAATTTCTATTCCACTTGTTAAATTACCTGTATTTTTCCACCTTCCTCACATTCTGAAGCAATGACAGCATCTGTAAATCCATATTTTCTTTCTTTTTACTTTACTTTTGTAGTCTAGTAATTTTCTGCATGCTTTGTAGCTCTTTGCCCTTTTATTTCTCGATATTTCAGGAGAAGGTCTAAATGGTGCATTGGGGAGATTTAAGTGATAGCTGAACGTTGTCTGTGTTGTGGCAGATTTACTTTATCCTGATATCAGAAAATTCTCCTCTGTTCCTTTAAATGTCTGTAAAAGAGCAGTGTTTTCTGAGCAGTCTTAGCTGGTTCCTGTGCAACTGCAGAGCTTTAAAATGCTCACTGTCTTCCCACCCACTTACTCTCCTTCTCTGCAAGGGGAGATTCATCCAGTCAAAATTTACAAGCTGAAAAAGGGCAGAAGGTGTAGTCTACTTCTAACATATGTCCTTAAGATTTCTGTCAATTGCTTCTCTTGCTATAATGTCCTTCTCTGATTTGTGCTGCATGAAACATGAGTTTAAAAGAATTTAAATTCAGGTCAATCACTGATCAAATGTGTTGGTGAAAGTCTATGAAGAATGTGCAGAGTATGTGAACCACTGTAGTGAGCTGGCTAGTGATGGGCTACATCACCTGAATCAGTTTTCAGGCTACTTGTGCTGGCCTGCAAGGATTGCAACCATTTGGTGGAATGAGCTGGATGTAGCAAAGCTTAGTATATAACTGAAACAGAAGTAAACAATGCAGCATGTGGGGACGTTTCTGTGATTACTCTGAAGGACATTTCTGGGGAGGCAGAAACTGGAGATGAGTGAGTGACAAGCTGATCTTGGCCTAAATTGAACCAAGAATAATGAAAACACTGAGAATCATGTTCTCACCCAGTGAGTTGGAAGGGTTTTATCAAAACCCACAATTAGCTGTCTAAAACATCCCTAAGCCATGATTTTCTCGTGTTGTTTCAAGACTTCAAAGCAGTGTGTCAGTCAGGAATACACTGCAGTGCAACTGGGAGGCAGCTTAGAGATAACAGAAATAGCACTCTTTGAGATCCTCAGATGAAAGGGTTTCATAAACATTAGTTAAATGAGTTGCTAAAGATAATTTCAGTCAAGGACTTTAGTGTTCCTTAATTGTTGTATTTTATGTCAAAACAGAAACAACACCAGATAAATGTAGATGTTTCCAAAAGTGGCACAGAAACAAGAATGGCTTTGCAAGTAAGGCCAAAGAATATAAGATACAGATCAAATACATGCAGTGTTTGCAATTTTTTTCCCCTTCTAATACTGATAAAACTGATTATAGAAGAAAGTGGAGAAAATTGGTTTGTATTGTCCAAACAAACACATTTCAGGTAAAAAGCTCACGGCGTAAAGGTGGTGAAAAAGCAACACACAAGAAGCTGCCAAAAATGTTAATAGATTATATCTCACCCAGGAGAAACATGCTGCTGATAAGACTACTGATGAATGAAAGACAGCTAAAAATCACAGAATGAGGCAATTTCTGCTGTCTATGAGCTTTATGGAAGGTAAATGGAAGGGAAAATGACTTAAATATCATGAACATGATGGGAAGAATGCAGTCAGAGATTCAGGAGATTTTTCTTTGTCGGTTGCTGAATGTTTCTAAGTTACCCAAAGGTGCAGAGCCTGTGCCTCTGGCCATGCTGTCCACAGCTGGGCTTTGACAATCAGGAAATTTTAATTCATTACTGTTCATAGGGCATTTATTTTCCCTCTAAAGATTGAAGCTACCCAGCACTGTTCAGTTTAGTACCTAAATGGGACGTATTTAGGCTGCCACTCTACCTGTAGGGCGATGTCCCTCCTCCTGTGTGCTCTGTGCTTCAGTTGCAACAACTTTGTTTCATGCTGGCTCTGGATGTCTTTGAAGATATTTATGCTTCCTTTGTTGAAAAGCTGCTGGATTCATTAAGATAATGAGTGTTTCCAGAGTGATGGACTCTGGAAATAAGGCTGCCTGATCCATACCCACAAGTTAGACCATAACTCCATGATTTTCTCACTAATTGTCCATACTATTTTGCCTGATCAATACCCGCGTGGAGATCGATGCCAGTTGGGCTGTGGGTGCTGCTGAAGGGCTCAGAGTGTGTCCTGTGCTCCCAGGGCAGAGCCTGTGCAGCACCACTCCTGTCTGAGAGAGGCTGATGGATGTGATTCCTGCTGGCATAAGTGGAGATATGTTTGCCTGGGATATGAATGGAAATGGTAGACAGGAAAAAATTTGGAAGATAAATAGCAGTGGCAATGACAACCTTTACTGACCTCAGTGGAGCAGCCCAGAGATGACAAGAAATTCGGGCTGAAAAATGTTGATGATTTATAGACTGTGTGTAAGAATGGCCCATATCTATTGATATGAATTATAAGTAAGGACAGATTATCTGTCAAAATAAGAAACTGTCTTGAAAAACAAATGTTTCTGAAAAATGATTGGCACAAGGTGAGAAGAGAGAAACGATCACAAGCGACTCCTCCAGTAGGTGACGTGAGCAGGACAAGCTGAGTGTCACTGCGATTAGGCCTAAAAGATATTGGATGAATATCCAACCTCCCAAAAGCTGATAGAGAAAACAGCCTTGTAAAGATTAAATTATTGCATTTGCAGAGTCTGATATATACCTGTTTGCATGTACAAATATATATGTGTGGGTAGGGTTTTCTCTTTTCTGTTATCATAATCCAAGTTTGTCTGTCAGATATACAATGTCAAATATGCCTTGGGAGTAAATAGCAATGTTCTATTTGCTTAGAAACAACACAAATGTTTTGAAGCAGTTATTTATCTTCCTAATTTGTATCAAGTACTATAGCTGGGAGACAGATATTTTTATTTTGTATTGTAGTCTAAAGCAGAGGTATTAAAAGAACTGGAGAAAAGAGTAAATAGTGGCTTCTGCTTGTCTGAACATTAAAGTCCAAGTAAAACCATCTAAATCAAAGCATATTACAGGTGTAAAGAGAGAAACATTGACCTAAATATGTGGTCTTTTTATCAGGCAGTCAAAATTGACGTTGTTATAGGGAAAGAATTACTGCTGGGTCAGAGGTTGTCATGCCACTCTGGGTACTGCAGGGGGAAATCTGAGCCACATCTTGTTGTGTGTATTAAATTCTGTCTTGCACCATCCCTCAGTGTGCTTTGAACCTTTGGGGTATCTACAATTCCAAGCCAACTGCTAGAAAAGCTACTGAAACTCCTGATATTTTAATACTTAATTCAGAATTAGAGTTCAGTTTGAACTGAAAATGGGAAAACCCAACTACAGCCTGGCCCAACCACCAGGCTGCTGTGTAGGGGTGACATCCTGCAGGGGACAGTTCAGGCTGACATCTGAAATGCTTTGTCCCACTTGTTGAAATCCACATGGAGAGCTCCATTTTTTTTTTTTTCCCAAATAGCAAAGGGTGCTGTTGTGTCTCCAGCTCTGTGTGAGTTATGCAGGACAGCTCTGGTTGCAGAACAAACTGCTTGGTATCCTCGTGGTCCCCACGCAGACCAACAAAAAGCCCCAGTGCTGTTACTCTGTGAAATAAAACTTGCCTCATTTGCAATTCCTCAAAGTTCTACAAATGAAGCCAAGGGAGGATAATTTCTGTACGTGTCAAGCCCATCCTCTCAGGTCATATATTCAAGCACTTTATATTATGCTTTTAAGTACCTTTTTTTAACCATTAAATCCCTATACATATAAAATTTCTTAGACCTGCTAGGAAATGATGCAGTTCTCAATAGCTTTTTAATCATCCCAGGGCTGAGCAAACCAGTAGATTTTTGCAGGAAGATGGCACTTTTTATTTGTGATAGGAACTAGAGGCTGGCATTGTCCTAAGAGTTTTTTTCCAACCTTAATGATTCCCTGTGTATTGTAAGTATTTGCAGATTATATGATCACTCAGGAGAATTTGGAGTTCTGTTGCATGGTGGGAGTAAACCCACTCAGTCCAACACTACCATTGGATTGCTTGCAGAAAACTATACCCAGACACCTGCATGTTGGGGATTTTCCTGAAAACTCCAAGGCAAGCTTGTGCTAAGTCCTGAAGCAAGAGCAGCTTCCATTTGTGGTGTTAACCTTCTGATCCCAGCTCTGCCTCTAGGTGTGTGACTTGTTTGGTGTGGGAGAGGATGAAGCCATAGTACAGTTACCAATGAACTGCCTGGCAAACGACAACAGCCATCAGTTCTGTGTTATGTTGTTAGAGAATTCTACTGTTGTGTATAGAAGGAAAAGGCAGGCTCCCTGTCTCATGTTCCTAGCTCCTGTAAAAGCTGCTTATTTTGAATTTGTAACATTGGGGGGGGTGGGGAAAGTGCATGTAGTAAAAAATTTAGTGCATTACACTTTGAGTATGGATTGCTAGAACATGCAGTGTCAAAACTTATGTCTTGAGGTTATTAAAATGTTATAATGCTAAATAGTTAATGAAGAAAATGTATCACAGCTGTGACACAAACTAGTTGCTGGTAGTGTTAGGACTATAAATGCCAAGAGTTCTGTGTTTCTTTAAGTAAGCCAAGAAATAATCTGTTTTATCTCTGTGTTGCAGCAGGTTAAACAATATAAGAACAACTCTAATATTAAAGTCAGACAAAAAGCCTGTCTAGCTCAGTGACCTGCTTCTAACAGTGGCTGTAAGCTGATACTTAGAGTGTGGAGAATAATATGTGCTGAGTGGTATTTTCCTAAAATTCTTCCTCAATCTTGCAACTTTCTGACTAGAGGAATGTTTTGTAATTGGTTGTTTTCTTCCTTCATTAATTTGTCCAGTCCCTCAGCATGAGGATTCCTCAGCTTACCCTATTTCAGTATCAAGAATCCCATTCATTTCAAATTACATTTTATCCCTGCAGATTTTAACCTTCAAAGTTATCATAACTTTTGATGCATTAAGAATGTTACCAACCATCCATTCTTCTGTGTTCAGGGGTACCCCAGGTTCTTTTCTGCAGATCTTCTCCCTAGCTATTACTATCACAACAAACCCTGGCTTTGTAGAGCATTATTTGTCCAGGTTATTTTTAATTCTAATCTTTTTTTCCATCAAAGTTTGCAGCTGCACCCACTTTACCACCATATGCAATGTTGATAAAACTCATTCTCCCTTCTGACAGTTCATTAACAAATATAACAAACAGTGCTGGACCCAAACAGCTTTTCACAGAGCTCCTCCCAGCACGTCTCCTTGGTCCAACAGGGACCAAGTGCTGCTAGTTCGTGTATCAGCACTGCTTTTGAAGCAGTTGTTCTCCACAAAACTTCAGTTTATATCAGGTTTTAGTATACATGAGAATGCCCTGTGAGATGGTGTGAAAATCTCACTTGAAACTTTGTAGTTACCACTAATATCCCCCTGTTTCCAAGGCCTGTTATCCTATTATAGCAACAAATGTGATTGCATTGACATGATTTGTTCCTGATAGATCCATGAAGGCTATTACTTATCACCTTATAGTTCTCCAGCTGCTTACAAATAGGATTATAGCTCTATTTTGTGCTTTAATATGCACAAAATCTGAATGGAGGCTTTAACAAATTGAAGAATCATTAATTTTGAAAATTTAGTATTAATACAACTGGACCTAGGGGACTGTGTTGTGTGTCATAGCTCCTGTCCTGTTACAGTTCCTACACATTTTCTAAATGCAGGGAGCCTTGCTGAAGTCCTCAGGGCCCTCTTTCCTCCTCTCCTTGCAAACACTACCAACAAATGATTGCAATACATCCAACAGGTATGGGAATCAGCAAATTGCTCCTGGCTCTGCCATTTCCCCAGCCCAGGAAGCGCCTCAAGGCACCTGTATTAGCTGAGGCTGGAAGTGTGACTGAGCTGTTTTCTGAAGCCTGTTCCTCTGGATGACACTTCCTTGTTCACTATGAGAATTTATCAGTCTTGTCTGACTTCTGTTACAGCTGATTGTTTTGCTAAGTTGCTAGATACGTACAAAATAAAACCCCTCCCTTTAAAACACCAAGGCTGAGTGAAGTCAAATAGAGCTGCTGGTCCACATTTCTCAGTTATTGCCCTTGTTTCTCTCAGCATGGAGCCCCCACAACTCCCCCAACTCTGCTCATCTGCTGGGGATGCCCAGCCAGGGTAAGATCACAGGGCTAATGGTTGCACTACCAGCTCCAAGGGTGCTGTGTAACCCCCTTCACAAACCTGGGCTCCTCAGTACTTAACAAACTACTCCTTTTGGGGGACTTTCTGACATCAGACTTAGAATCTCAGTGTCTTTCTGTAGGATGGGCCTTTAACTTCATCTGCCAGACCAGTGGCCTTGGCTGAACCATGTACACGTTGTAACACCCTGACTGTGCTGTAGTATGGGCAGCACACCATCTCTTGTACTTGTCCCTTTGTTTCAGCTACAGGAACTTTGTGTTGTCTGAATCCATTTGAAAGGAGAGGGAGAAAGCAATCTTTTTTCATGAGGCACAAAGTATACTTTGGAATTAATATGTGCATATACAGAGGATGTCAGTTCACCAAACAGGCAGGACACAATGGTTTTATTTTTACTGACTGCTGCTTCCATGGATTGTGAGAGTCCCTGAAATGAGTGACACTCCTATTGTAGAGCTGGTGTCACACAACTCTCTCTCAGTATATCCATATGCAGCATTGTCAGACCACATTGTAGTCTTTGCTTAATTCTATGATCTGTTTTGAGTTCTTTATTTTACTATTTTAGTAAATAAGCTTATACTATTTGCATCTTGAACATTTGTTGGGTTTTTCCTTAGTTACAGGAACTAAAGCTGGGGAGGTCTGCAGGCTGTAGTTAATGCTGGAGATTTTGCAGTTAGTGATGATATAAACCAAGATTAGGCCTAAATAACCTACCTGTGGGCTAAGAAACATTTTTAGGATGAGGTAAGAATGGCCACCTGGGAGCTGATGAGCAATGCTCTAATGCTGCTTCACGAGTTACTACGTTGTTTTTCCTTGAAATTGAAGGAAAGATGAAATTGAGGAAATCTGAAGATCAGTCATATGATATGGGGCACATAGATCACTACCAGTTATTTAACTATGAATTTGGAAATACCTCTTTCAGCACTTGTTTACAATCACCCATTATACAAAAGAAAGTTATGTTTTTGTGGACACAGTGAGAGGGTGTAAAATGCACAGCCAAGTACTGATGTAGTTGTCATCTGTGGGCTTTTTTTGACCGAACTGGCTGAGAACAGATGAGCCAAATACATCAGTATTTTGATTAACCCTACTTAAAACCTCAGCTTTAACCCAAATGCCATCACAGCTTATCATGAGGTGTATGTGAGGCCACACATTCCAGACCCAGGGAATTCTGAGGACTGTTTTGCAAATGAGGGAGCACATCTGTGCAGTGCAGGACAGGGGCATCCACAGACCAGTAGTCAAGAGTGGCAAGCAAATGCAAAGTACAGGATAGTTTGGGTCTTTTTCCTTTAGTTGCTCTGGAAACAGCAAACCTTGTTTCCCCTCCTGTACTGCAGGCAATGGACTGTCAGCTGTTCTGACAGGCAGCACCAGCACTGGTTAGAAGATCTCTTCCAGGCACAATTTACTTCTTTGTACCTTCAGGATCAACATCAAGGTTTCAAAGTTTTGGCCTTTATTTGGCTTAGCCTATAGACAACAGGAAATTATAATCATCACACAAATCATCAAGTCTTAAAATATTTCTGCCCTCTCAAAACTTTTGCTATGTTTAACATTAGAGATTGGTTCAGACTTAGTGGTTCTTAAAATTTACTTTTCATCCTCTCTAAAACTTGGATTTGCACCTTATCTGATGTTTATATGTGTGTGATTAAGCCTTGCCTGCAAGAAAAAAAATTCTAAAATGACACTTATTTTTGTCAACATCATCATAAAATTACTTTGCTATCCTTCCAGCTTAACAGTTGTAGTATGAATTTTCCTTCATTGCCTCTTAAAACAAACAAAAAAACATTGGAAGGAACAGGATTACATCTCAGGGGATTTTATATTGAAACTTACTTCAGGCACTATTAGAAGTTCATAGCATGAATTTTTATAGATGTTCCTTTCCCTAATTCAGTAAAAACAAGAAGAAAAAAATACAAATAATGTAAATACGTGGTATGAAGGTCACAATGGCCTTGTAGCTGTGTCTCCATTGAATAGCAGCCCTTTATGAGGGCTCTATGAACACGTTCTGGGTCTGCTGTATCTCCTTGACTGAACACACTAGAAATCTGTATACAAATAAATACACATTATCTAAGTCAGGAACAAGTGCTCACTCCAAGATTTTATTAAAATTGAACACAGACAAGTATTTGAACATACTTCTTGTTGAGAATCTAGACAGCTAATCTCTTTAGGTTTTACAGTGTCAGAGCCTCAGGTAACCCTTTTGTACATTCACAGGAGATGGAAGTGAGCAGGCACCTCGTCTCAGCCAACCACCACCATGTCATCCCCAACAAACTGGTAAACTGGAACCTCAAGGTTTAAGGGAGCGGGACCTTTCCTGATCCTGCCAGAGGCGTCATAGTGGGAGCCGTGGCAGGGGCAGTAATAGCCGCCGAAATCGCCGGAGTTGGCAATGGGCACACAGCCCAGGTGGGTGCACACCCCCACCAAAATCACCCACTCGGGCTTCTTCACTCTGTCTAAGTCATGCTGTGGATCCCTCAGTTGAGCCAAATCAACTTCAGCTTCCTGTTTAATCTCTGCCTGGGTTCTGTGGCGCACAAAAAGGGGCTTCCCTCTCCACTTGAAGGCCATGTTCTTGCCCTCTGGAATGTCAGACAGCTTGATCTCGATCTTTGACAAGGCCAGCACATCAGCAGAGGCACTCAGGCTGGAAATGAACTGGGTGACCACATTCTTGGCTGCATAGGCAGTTGCTACACAGGTTGTGGCAGTCATCAGGTAGGAGAAGCCTTTCCTGGCATCGCTGCTGCTCCGGGAAGGCGCAGTGGGATCCTGCACATCCTGGCGGCGATAGGCAGAGAAGTCGGGGACGGCAACATCGTTGTGGACACAGCGAACACTGGCAGGGGCTGCACGAGGAAGAACACAGGGACACAACCTTTAGGTAAAAAATATTATAATGTGGTTTTAGTTATACCTTCCTAATTGCGTTTTTGGAATAACAGGTGAAAGTTATCCCAAAGTCCGGGTAAGATTCCATTAATTACACATTTCAAGTTGTATGAAAATGGTTTTCAGAAGGAATTTCTGGTAGGTGAGCAGGTGATCTGTGAAACTGTTTCACCTATTCTTTGAAAATCACATGAAGCCTGACCAGGGTGCAGAAAAATCAGACATCCTGGCTTTCTGGGAAAAAAGTGAACTGGTTTTTCAGTGGATTTCAAGGATAGCAGGACTAGCTCAGAAAAGACAGACCAGGTTTCCATTCAAACGTCTCCCTGTAAAGAATTGCTATAAAGAAGTTTGGTGAGTGAAGTTTGCACATCTGCAGCTTAACCCATTTATGCTCTCTTTTGACTTAGGAAACTTCTATGCCTCTACTAATCGTAAGTGTGTACTTAAACATCTTTAAAAATATCAGGCATCCTCTTTTATATTAAACTGTTGTCATAGGTAAGTGCTCCAGTAAATAATTTTTAAACCTGCAGTCCCCAGGCTTGCTTTTTAGAAGAATTTAAGGATAACGCTAATAATTGTCCAATTCCCAATCTTTTCAGGTGGGATTCCCACATCAAACCTATGTGCTAAAGAGCAAAATGTGATGGGTAACCAAGAGCCCTTCCATTAGTTTCTCTGGCAAAAGCAAGCTGCTTCCCACAACGAAAATCTGTTAGCCAAGGGAAAGAACATGGCAAAGACAGAACATATTACTTGCCCTCTGTTACCTGAAAAGTATTATTTAGTCTTTATATTTTCCTAGCAGTTGGCATAATGTCAACAGATGTTAATAAAACCCTTTGTCTCAAGGCACTTAAATTTTAACTCTCAGGCATTTATATGCAGTATAATGGGGAAACAGTTGCTACAAGTAACTCAGCATAGGGAAGGTATTTGCTGTAGGATTTTAATTGCAGAGAAATTAAACTGAAATTCAAAATACTGGAAGAGTAAACTATATTATTTCAGGATCAAGACTTAAAATATTTCACATTTATTAACAAGTAATATGATAAGCTTCTAAAAAATTCCTTATATTCAGTGAAAAGCATGTTTGTTGCTAATTAACAACAAGGCTAAATGTCTGCTATGTCAGACTTCTAGCAATTTTCACCTGTACCTATCCTGTCCAGCCGAGGGTCAGGCGAAATACGCAGCTCTGACTGACAGAGCATCTTCCCCAAGGCACTGCCCTTTCCCAGAAATAAATGTATGACTGTCCTCTGTAACAGCACGAAGGAGACTGTGCCCAGCAGAGCTGGGCAGCACTTCAGGAAACGCCAACCATTGTGTCAGGGAGAGCCACAGCCCTTTGGCCAAGGTCGGGTTCTGAACAACACTCTGGGGTCATCACTGGCTGCTGCTTTCCTGCCCCGGGGGGCTGTTCTCACCGCACCCCTCCGCCCCGACACCCGCAGTTAACCCCTCACTGAACCGCACACAATTGACCTGCACCTTCCCAACCGCAAAATAATTATCACCTGAGATGTATCGCTCATTCAGGAACTGCCTGGTCACAACCCCCGTGCTCAGGGACGACCCCGCAGGGAGGTCAGACCAGGTGCCCCGGTGCGGCCCTTCCAGCCTGACCCTTCTGGGTCACCAGGACGCAGCCGCTCAAAGCGCCCCCGCAATGGTGACAATTAGAACCACACAGTTCAAAAAGCCCCCAAACACCCACACGCCGCAGCCCCACCGCCTGCCCCGCACGCACGGCCCTGCCCCGGCCTGGGCTCCTCTGCCTGGCGAGCGGGGCCCGGGAGGGCTCACAGAGTGCGGGGCCGCGGTTCTGCCGCCTCCCCCGGCTCGGCCCCACGGTCTGTGCCCGGCCCGGCTCCCCCGGCCCCCCGGTCTGTCCCCGGCCCGGCTCCCCCGGCCCCACGGTCTGTGCCCGGCCCGGCTCCCTCCGCCCCACGGTCTGTGCCCGGCCCGCACCGTTCAAGCTGGCGGTAGCGACGAGCCCCCCGCGGGCGGCGCGGCCGCTCAGCGACTCCCGGCAGAGCAGGGGCCGCTTGGGGTCGAGCGGCACGTTGCGGTCCCTGCGCGCGGCCGCCGGAGCGAGCGGGCGGAGCGGGCCGGGCACGGCGTGAGCCGCGGCGGACACGAAGGGCGCGAAGGGCCCGGCACGGGCGGCCACGGACAACATGGCGGAGTCACCGCGGCGACCTTCGCGGCGGGGCGGGGCCCTGACGTCACGGCGCGGCGGTGACGTCGCGCGGCGTCGCGCGGGGCGTGACGCGGGTGCCCGTGGGGGTGGGAGGGCGCGATAGAGACATTCCCTCTCCTGCCTTTTGCCTTCCTGTATTCTCGTTTGTAGGAGTAAAGCGCTGCTACAAACATGGGGGTTGTTTCTCTTTTTGTGCAGTTCCCTGCGGTGTCTCTGCTCGGTGTTTCGGGAGGGCGGGGAGTGCGTTGCAGCCCGTCCCGCGGTGCCCCTGGTGATACCTGAGGGCCAATCCCTCTCACAGGCCCTGAGGGCGCTGCCCAGAAGGGCTCGAGAGGCGCTGCGGGCACGAGAGAGCGGCTGCTGTGCCCTCCCTGCAGGGCACGGATCCACAGCCCGAGCGCTGCGGCCCCGGCACAGCCCGGCGGGGGTTCCGTGTGGGTCGGGGGGTGTCAGTGCCGTTCAGACACAACGATTAAAAGCGTCCCACTTCTGGGATAACGTAACACGTGTGTCGTTTCTCCTGTTGCTATTTCTCCTTTGCGCAGTGTATGACTTTTGCTCTCTGATTTCTCTGTGTCTCTTATATAATTTTTCTGTCTTTTTATAGTCCTAGATATTTTGAAAATTGCGGTAAAAATAATTTCTTTCAGTTTGTTGTAGTTTATTGGTGAGGGATAGATCTCACTTCCAGCTTTACATTGCTCATGTGCTGTTCATAACCAGGTTTCTCCAGGCACCTCCTGCTGCCACTGCCCCAGTGCTTCCCACTGCTCATTCTGGAGCTCAGACTGCTGGGGAAGTCAAACAGTTCCCCAGAAATTCATTCTTGCCATCACTGATGAGGAGGGCGAAGGAAAACAGCAGCTCGTTGCCAAACCCACATTTCTTCTATTCTCAATCACAGATGCAAACAAGGCTCAGTTTTTGTCTTGGCTCAGCCTCATTCAAGCACAGGAGTAGGATGAGAAGCTTGCAGTGTTGTTCCTGTAGCTCTGCATGGTCAGATCCCCACCCTTCTCCTTGCTCGTTCCTTGAATGCTTTTCTATTAAGGAAGGAACTTTTGGTGCTCTGAGGCATTTTGATGTTTATGAAGAATGTACAAAGTTGCTTTCTTGGAGATATATTATTTTCAAAAGTTCTTCCTAGATTTTTAAGTAGCAGAGAAATAAAAAACTCTTTTTCTAGGATTTTTTTTTTTCTTGGAGGAGGAGCATGAGTAGATACAGGCAGATCAAAGTATTAAAAATATTAATACTAAAGAAAACATTTTGGTGGATTTGAATATTTTTTTATGTTAAGAACACCGTCTGATAGATGGCAATAGGTTTGGCTTGAGCTGCTAAGGTAGTTTTAAAATGATTAATGGTGTTATTCTGTGAGACTTCTCAAAGAGAAATAAAATTGGACTTTTTTGATTGCTTTTGAAAGGACGTCTTCTAAGATGATATTCCAGTATCAGGCAAGACAGAAATAGCAGCTAATTTCTATGTTTGGTGTCTTTAATTAGATAGTACGTGTGCTTCTACTCTTCTGACTGCACTGAAAAATAGTCTGAAACAAAACTATTGCTGCCAGCGCCTTCCCCTGTGCCACAGCAGCAAGTGAGACCCTGCAGGCAAATTAACCCGAATCCACTCCCCAGAGCCGTTCTGGAGGTGGAGGTTCAGTTCCCAAAGTGACCCTTGGCAGGCACAAGCCATTCCCGCTGAGGAGGGGCAGCACTTGGAGACAGGAGAAGGCAGAATGCCATGGCAGCCACCCCTCCCTTCGCAGCAGGAGCTGCCTGGGCAGGGGCGGCCCTGCAGCACCGACGGCATTCCGTGGCTGCCACACCGGGGAACAGAACCTGGGACAGCACCAGCCCAGCTCTCAAAACCCTTCCCCTGGGCAGGGTTCCAGTTCTCTGCAGGGACCACTCGGTTTGGGATGATAATTCTCAGCACAATTTCTCAGCTGCCCAGCCCAGTCTGTCCCTGCAAGGCTGGGATGCTTTAGTGGCTCACTCTGGCTGTGTGAAGAACTATTGTTTTGAAATTCAGCTGTTGCTACTAAGTTATTTTATAACAGTGCATTAACCCCTCCTGTCTCTGAGGATGGTTGTTTAAGGTCTGGTCTTATTAAGATTTAAGGGTTTGACTTTTTCCTTTTCTTTTTAACTGTTGTTACCTATACTGAAATATGGTAGTTCTAATTAAGTAGGATGGATCATTTCGGTTCCAGTACTATTGATCTATAATTTATTTCTTTCCCAGCATGTTTGTGACATCGAAGCCTGAGCAGATAATGATTTACCCAACTTAGTTCACTATACTGCTAGTTACTGTAGTTAGTAGTGGTGTTGTAATTATAGGACATCATAATAATCTAGAGGAAAGCTAATTTGGAGAAACTACAGGGGCTATGACACAATATATGGGTGGAAATAAGCAGTATTCAGGTGGGGGGGAGAGAAAATTAGGAAGGTCCATTTTGACAACACACATTTTACAAAGATAATTTCATTTCAGAGGAAGAAAGCTACAGAAACGTGTTCTTATTTCTAACAGGTTACAAAACTATCATTGTCTCGGTAAAAATCTGATCACAACAGAGTAAGTTCAAGCAGGGCAAAACCAGTTTCTACCAAGGCCATCAGATATGGTGGATTCACCATCCCTGGAGATCTTTAAACAGAGATTGGCCGTGGCACTGAGTGCCAGGATGTGGTAAAGGGACTGGAGTTGGACCAAGGGTTGGACTTGATGATCTCGAAGGTCTTTTCCAACCCAATTGATTCTGTGATTCTATGATATTTGTATGCTGTAGATGTTTGGTGGGTCACCAGGTAACTCAGGATTGGACCTAATGTTTGAAGGGGGTTTGTGAGCAGTTTTGGGGCTTGGGGATTTTTTTGTTGTTGTTTTGTGGAAGTTTTTTTAAGGATTCTGAGTTTTGACAGTGATGGAGGTGTTGGATTTGCTAACCCAGCTCAGCTGTTTGTCAAGACACGGCCTCATCCAGAGATGTTTGGCAAGATGTGTTTGCTACTTGTAGAGCCTTTGACAAAATGAGGTAGCTGTGATGGAACTGTAGTGATAGGATAAGGAATGGTGGGTGCAAATTGAAAAATGGGAAATTTAGGTTAGATATATGGAAGCAATTCTTTACTGTGAGGAGGTGAGTTACTGGGCCATGGATGCCCCAACCCTGGAAGTGTTCAAGACAAGCTTGGACAGGGCTTGGAGCAGCCTGGTCTAGTGGGAAGTGTCCTTGCCCATGGTAGCAGTGTTGGGACTAGATGATCTTTAAGGTCCCTTCTAACTTCTTAACATTCTATGTTTTTCTTGCAAAACATGATTATGAATTTTTAGGACATGACTGATTTCAAATTATACAGCATGGTTAGAAGATTATTAAAACTTGAAAATGTTTCAGCAAAAAGGAGCTACATTCTTTTTTCACAGTTCAAAAAAGAGTAATTTTTAAATGGCTAAGCATGTTCTGGTGTGGGTGTTTTTTTGAGGACTATTGTGCAGGTTGTGTTACTGAGCATCAATACTGATCAAGTGTTTTCCAGCCAAACATGAGAGTAAAATGCCAGTATGGTATTGTGTAAACCATCTAAACAGACCTCTGTGATTGCTTTTGTGCCTTCATAAGGGTGCTAGCCTCATGAAAATTTATACTGCTTAATGTTCCTGTCCTTTCAAAGTAAGTTAAAAGTTCGTTTGCATTAATACAAAAGCTGTAAGATCTGTCAGGGCTGCAGCATTATAATAGTTGCAAAGTACTGTTGTAATGCTTTGGGGTATGTGCCATGCCTTTCTCCACATAATTTTTAATTCTTGCATTTATTTTCTTTAGAGATGAACTGCAGAACTTGGATGACTTTTTGCTAATACTTTGGTTACCCCAGGCAATTTGGTCTTAACACAAGTTTATCTTTCTTTGAGTTTTGCAACCTTGCATGATTTTTATGCTCTGAAAACTCAGTGCTACTAAACTTGAGACTTTAGGGTTTGCCTTTGCTTTTTGGGTTTGCATAGTTGATCTCTTGGTTTCTCCTTGAATAAGCTTATTCAGAAAGGAAAAAAATCCCCCAAAACCAAACCATCAAACTTCCCGTGTGGAGTGTTGTTAGTACAGGTGTGCCCTGCTCCATCACACAGGTGTCCAGACTGGGAGTGCGCTGAGCAAGACATTTCTGGAGGTCAGAATGGAAGCCTTTCCTTTCTCCATACTACACAGCTTTTCCTTTAAAAGCTGTTTCTCGCAACAGTACTGCTACGCTTTTATTTAATGGTAATCTTTGCTTAGTTATGTTGTAATTTTCTTGTGTACACTTTCCAAAACAGGCTGTGTGTCTTCCATGCAGCAGCGAGACCCAGGGTCTGCAGCCTGCAGGCATCACGTGAGCCCTTCCCATGCTCTGACTGTTTAGATAAGAGCACTCTCCTCTTAGAGTGGCTCCAGAGGTCTGTGGTGCTTCCTTTGCAGAATGAACATTCATTACAGTGATTTCTGTTGTGCAGTGTGGCACTGGGGAACCTGCCAGAGAAACCTGAAGATAGATTTGTGTATGCAGTGTAGTTTGAATAAGGTTAAAATTATGCTGACCTTTTGATCTTTAGACATTATTGTTCTTTGAAGTTGGTCTATCCCTTTGAAAAGTCACAGGATGTGATCAAAAGGAATGTATATGAAATATGAGGAATGAAAATGGACAGTAAAAATGAGAAAAAAAAGTCTGCTAACATTTCATTGGTCAAACATTCCTCTTCCACTCCTCGAATTAATTGAAATGACGTCAGCTCACTTCTGCAGTCTAATCTAAATTCAGGTCTTTCTCAGTCAAGGAAGAGCTGAGTTAAAGTATCATGAGTGAAGAAGAGATCTGATGGCAGCTTTTTGCTGCTTTTTCTGTTAATGCAGGAGTAACAGGCGGGAGTTCACAGCTTTAGCAACCATCTTATTCTGAATCTCTTACATCCCTACTTGATAAGGCCAAGATATATTGCCTTGAACAGAAGGGTGGGGAATATCTGCTTCTGGCAGACATGCACTCAACATTTTGAGTATAAAATGAGATAAATACATAGACAGCATATTTCTCCTCCCTGCACAAAGAAAATTGAATAGAAAAATAAAGTAGATGAAGCATTCCATTGGGCAGGAACAGTAGGATTTTCTGAGTAAGTTGTAGAGAGGAGAGAAAATAAAACCGTTGAAGTAAATTAAAATGAAAAGACTAAGCCTAAGGTTATATCAAAGATTTACATAATTGTCAGGTGAACAGAAAGAGTCATATATAGGGGAGATTGATAAGGTCTGGTCAGGAATGGCACCCGAAGGTGTCTGCCCCAGCAGAAGCCAAAGGCAGCTGATAACTGCCTGGGGCAACATCAAAGTGCTCAGCAAGGCAGCAGCTCAAGGCTCAGTGAAGTTGCCTGGAACATCATCAAAGCGTCAGTCTGAGGGAAAATATTTTCTCCCTTTCTCTGTTTTCTCTCTTCATGTTTCCTCAAAGATCCCTGACACTTTCCCTGTTGAAGGGCATGTGTTTGACTCATGACTGGCCTCCACTACTGCAAAGTCTTTGCTTTCTGTGATACCTGAAGAGGGAAACAAAAGCAAACTGTTTTCAACTTCATGGCCACCCTTGCCTAAACAGTGAAAGGCTGTACAAAGGAGAATCCCAGCTGCCTTTGCTTATGTATTTATTGTAATTAATGCACTTGGAAAACTCCATCTTGTGTCTGATGCCCAGCTGGCAATGTTTGTGGGACTAGGAAATTCTCCCCACAGCCATGCATAGGAAGGAGTTGGGAATTACTGCCACTTCCCAGGCTGCTGAATGGCTCTGCCCTGGTCAACCCCAGGTGTTATTTCAAGCTTTAGCTGTATATGCTGAACAACTCTTTCTTCTGCTGTTGCCAACAGATCTCTCATAGTTGCACAATTAAGGACAAATATTACAAAAATAGAGTATTTATAACATTTCAGAGGACCTTAAATTATTGATTAGGCAGAATAGGACTAAGAAAAGCAGAAGCAAGGAGAGGGAATAGCAGCACCTGAGCTAAGCATGCTGTTTGATGCAGGGCCAGAAAAAAATCTCACCTGCTATTATGCCTCTACATACTCCTGTATACGTATATCATGTGAAACCTTGGGTGAAGTGGCTGAATAAGAAGGGCAACATAAAAAGAGTGACAAAGGAAATCACTTTTTCTCAATTTTAGTGTCTGGTACAGATTTTGATCATCATTAGGCTCTCCTGGAAGCTTTTCCCTGATGCAAGGTTGCTGGCCCTTGGCTTCAAACCCAGTGTAAAACAGGCAGAAAGCAGATAATGGCAGAGGAAGAGCTTTATTGTAATGCTTGGAGCTGTTGGCAATCCAGAGCCACACCATTAAGAGCTAATGCAATGAAAGTGTCCACATGTGATAACTTTCTCTCTTTCCTCTCCCTTACAATAGCTGTGCAGAGGCTTTGCCTGTAGCCTTTTCTCATCTGGATGCTGAATTGTGGGACCTGATTCTAAAATAAATTGTCACGTGGCATGATACGTATCTCCCTTGGCTCGAGCTGGATGGCTGCAGGTCTCTGCTACAGTGAGGAGCATCTAGTTCAAAAATACCATGCTGAGGATGAAAAGCTGTCCCAGGTCTCAGACTGTGGATTGATCTCTGTGTGCCTCAGGGAATGAGGAGCAATAACGTGTGTAACATGTGCCTGAGTCGAGCTAATTGCACACTGTCCTCTTAATCATCTAAATGTTCTTGTGGCTGTTACTAAGCACCTGCTTCAATAGTATCTTGTGAAAACTTGGCTATAATGCAAAAGATTTTTTCTTATTATCTACTTGGGGTTTTTTGTGGTGCCTTTATTTTCTGTCCTTATATATAGAAATGATAAATAGGAGCCTTTTCCTTTTTTTTACGCTTAGTTAGGAGAATAATTATGCTACTGAGGCTGTTCCTAATGGTTCCCAGTGGAGTTACTCCAAGTTTTTAGATTGGTTATATTTCATATTTTCATACTTTTAGTGACCCTTGGTGCAGAACTAGACATATACTAATGAAATCTGCCGAGGCAAACGTACAAAGCCAGCCCTACTCAGGGAAAAATGAGAATATAATAGGAAAAGAATTAGAAAAGTTTTTTTAAAGTTAGGGCGAAATTTAGTATTACAAAGTACAGATCACACAGAGATTCACATTAAATATTTCTACCACAAACTGTAGATTTATCATCAGAAATGATAGAAGAAAGAGGTTTAACATATGTGGTGGGTGATGAAAGTATAAGGGTGCAATGTGTGTGTTAAATAGGTCAGTGGGATACTCAGATGCATGAGATTTTCAGGAGATATAGGAAATAATAATTTTATTTTACAAAGCCATTGAATGCCCACATAAATAGGAAGTTCTTCCTGTGTCACTGAGTGTGCAAATATTTTTCATGATTTGCCAAACAACTTTCAAGACAGTTCACTGAGTGGGTCTCTGTGGGTAATCTCAGGGGGCAGATGATAAGCTTGGTTGTCACAAATGTCTGTTCAGTTAAGTAAACAATTAATATGAATTGAACACTGAAATCAAAAGCAAATACACTGATTTCAGTTATTGAAACACATATTCCTGTATATTTAGCAAAGGACAGTAATGTGAATAAAAACGTAGATTCTCATTTAAAGCTCATTCAAAGGAAATGCCTAATTGCAGAAGGTTTTTGCTTTTCTCCAGACAGGGAGATAGGTTAGTTTAATGATGTTAGTTTGGGGCTATCCATGAAGGAAGGTGAAAAAGGGTGAGTTTTACAATATTTATGTAAATGCATGCATATAATTGTGTCCTGTGTTATTGGAACCTGCACTGCTGTCAGTGGTAACTGTGTGTGGCTTACTGAGTTATGAATTATTAGCAGTAAATATTAATTGTAACAGAATAAGGAGGCCTTTCCTTTCAAATTACTTCTCTTTGTATTCAGCTACAAGTTCTTCATTTTTCTTTCTTTTTTCACTTTAGTTATTGCAGTTATGCTGAATAGTGACAAAGTGTGTCGTGGTGTGTGATGAAGATGCCTTGTGTGAAAAGAAGGAATCTGAAATCTTCACTTGTGCACTGAAGTCTGAAAAGACAAAAGTTAATACATTATAAAAGGGTCTAGTTTCCAAAATGTCCTTCACTGAGGCACTTGCTAATTCTATATCATGGCCCTTCCCTGCAAAAAGTTGCTTTCTTAAGACAAGACTGATGCACTTGGAAACTTCCTTGCACTGTAAAATGTATAATATGATGTAAGAGAATGTTAGTAATTGATCATGAGCCCATTTTCTTTGAGTTTTATGTAGGGTAATGAGAGGAGCTACTACTGTTGCAAGGGTATCTCAAAAAATAGATGGTACAAGCTGTATCACATTCCCAAAGGAATTTATTGCTACCTGTCCAGAAAATTAAGAGCATAAAGAGGTGCCAGTGGCCTCAGGGAAACGTTGGCAGGCAGCTGAGAGCCCAGAATGAAAGCCATGTAAGGTCAAAGCTCTCAGTTCCACTAATCCCAAACAGATTGGTTCCTTTGCCATTATTAGCTTATGTGGGGCACATATAAAATCTTGAAAAAATAGCACTACCTTCTGTATTATCAAGAATAGCATAAAAAGAACAGTATGAGCATAATGTAGCAGACTAGCAATAATTTATAGAATAAATAATACTTCAGAGCAAAAAAATTGTCTGGTATTCTGTCTGGGCTCACCTTACCCAGTGTTTTGCCAGACACAGCAAGTATGTGAAAGGATGTTGGTCAAAGAAAAAACTGAAGATTCCAAAATGCTGCTTTTCTGTTTTCAGAGTTTCACTCTAGGGGCACTGAAAGCAGAAAGCTTTTAAAAGTGTGAACAGGGTGATTCTGTTTGGTCCTTTGACAGCCTCATTGAAATGTTTTACTCAGGTTTGGCTGTGCAGGAAGATGGACCACAGTGCCACACTGCAACACATCCCCAAAGTGAGACACAGCTCGCTGAGTGCTGTTTCTCAGCCTCACTGGGGCAGTTCTGGCACTCAGTGTGTTGGTACAGATTGACTTCTGCCTACAAAGTCAGGCCCCTGAGATAAAAATTCTTTCATAAAAGGGGAAAACAGTTCAGCTGGCAGTGCAGACTCATTTGGTAATAAAAGCCACTGTAGTCTGGAGTAATAAATAAATTAGTTATTAAAAAACCAAGACTGCTGGCACAAAGTCAATGTGGTGCTTAGGGGACAAGCCATTTTTTCAGTTGTTTTTTTTTCCTAGTTGCTTCCTTTTTATGAACTTATGGAAAAGTTCTCATTGGCTGACTTCTTCCTTAATCTCCTTTTATCAGCTGGGCTGATGTACTTCTCCCTGATATCTTCAGAATGACCCTCTGCTTGTTCCCACACAAACAGGGCTCTTCAGCTGACCACCTTCTGGTCTCTGTGCTTTCAGTTCTTGCCAAGAGTGGTTCCAGGAAAATGCATTTCATGTGCTCTCAGCTTTGCTTTTTCTCAAACAGATCCATGATTCTGCTGGAGCTTCTCACCATGTCCCCTTTCTCTCCTGGTACTGCTCCTAGCAATGAACAGATCACAGAAGGATTAGTACAGGCCTGAGCTCATGTGTTGCCAGAGGGGTTCATATTCACATGTTTGGTTCATGCAACAGTGAAGGTCTAGGAGTGATGCTTTCTAAGGAAGGGACTTGCCTGATACTAGACAAGCAGCAGTAAAAACAGGCAAAAAACAGCCTGAGAGGAGCAGAAGATATGCTGAGAAGCTGGAATAAACCCATGGATCCTGTGGAATATATTTGACTGGATTTCTTAGAAAAATACAAAAACTGCCAATGGCATCAAACTGACTGAAATGAAGATAAAGCAATATATTCTCATTGCATTGTTAAAACAAGGTCACCCTGATTCCATCCCAGCCTTGTCCTTGCTTCAAAGAGACAACCCCCATTGCTTCACTTTTAAAAATAAAGTAGGAAATAATAGTAGACAGGTGAGTACTCCTAAAGCACAGGATTCCAGGGGGCTGGTCTGAAGCAGCCCTTGGGGAAACAGGAGGGATGGGAACAGGTTGGTGCTCAGCAGCACAGCCCAGGATTCAAAGTGGCTGCATTTCTAGGCTTGATGCTGTTCACAAAATGAAAGATGATTATTATGGAAAGTTCCGTCACAGTTTGTGGATTCTTTTCTCGGTGTCTGATCAGTGCAGACTCTGCTGCCAGGGCCAGGCTCCTCTGTGGCCCATGCCCTGCCCCAGCTTGGGCACAGAGCTGTGAGTTCCACCAGGGAACCCCTCACATGGCACATGGGTTGCTGTCTGGCTCCTTTCAGAGCTTGCTGATGTTGAACATTAGTTATGCAAAGTTACAATTAATATGTTAGGAGAGCTTAATTCCCATTTGTTCTTTGTTATGCTAGCTTTTATTTATTTATAGAAACTGATGCTCTCTTGTCTATATACTGACTGTATTCTCTGGCAGAAAGCTCAGCACAGTGTGAGAGTTACAGTCTCCTGTCCAAATTTACCTTCCCCGGATACAGAATGAAAAGACAAAAGTAACACTAGTTAGAGTTCCAAGCTATTTTATGCTTTACATAAAACAGTGAATACAGGATCACTGAATTGGGTTTTCAAGGCAGTTCTGAACGGGCTGTTCCTCAATACACTGCTCCTTAGCAGAACAGGCTGTAAATCAGTTTAGGGCTGTTTATGAGCTCTCCTCTGTGATCTCTGTAATGAATAGGTGGGCTTGAGAAGCAGTGATTTTTTTCAAGAGATTTTACATGCACTTCTTTTTCATGTTTGTTAAATTAAAGTGCAGGAAGTAACAAAGGGTAAATTTACTTGCATCTGGTGAATTCTGTAGGTGATATAATTTCTTTGCTGGCTACAGGATCCTGTACTTCTATAAATATATTAATTTGCTAATTTTGAGGTGACAGCTGGATTTGGCTTAGCTGGAGTTCAATATTTGGAAGAGCTGACTGTGGTCTTTGTTTTCATGTACATAGTTGTGTAACCTCGGAGACTGATCTTTTTCTTTCTTTTTTCTTGTTTACTTTTCCTTTTTTCTTTCTTCTTTATTTTTTAAATTTTAAGTGGGATTTTTGTTTTGTGTCATGAAATAAAGAATCTCAATAGCTCTGAGGATTTAGACCTTCATCTGCCTGTGCTTTAATTTCCTGGGAGAGTTTCTACTGGAAAAATTTGATCTGGTATAAACTTATTCACTCCAGAGCACTCGAGTCTTTAAGATGCTTCTTGATTTTTTTTTTTTACTTTTGGTTAATGCTAATTAACAATTGATCTCTCTATCTACCATGCCTTCCCTTTCTAGGAGAAAAAAGTGATTTGACATATTACTTTTTTAAAAAGCTTAAATTAATGAACACAGTAAATGAAGGCATACTGGTAAGCAGCTTCCTGACCTAAAGAAGCAATTAAAAATAAATCATCCATCTCCAAGAAAGATAAAAATATTATTCAGTAAGAGTTGTTTCCGCAGCTTGAAAGCAAGAATAAATTTCTTAAAGCAAAATGAATGTTATAAGCACTTACTTTTGGGAAGGAAAAAAAGAGCCTAAAAATACTTAATGCACTAATAAAACAAGAGCAGTGGCTGAAATAGCATAACCCTTTCCTCTTCAAAATACAGAAACAGGAAGGAATGGAGTAGGGAAATAGATCTTTAAATATTGAAATTTATTATCCTACAGGAACTGCTCTGAAGCAGCACATCAGCAGTGGTAATGCTGGCAGGAAAGTCTGTCAGTGGGAGCACAGAAAGACGAAGTTGTGCAAATCACTTTTCCACATCAAGGGCCCATCAGATTTCCCAGCACCACATGAACAGGGGTTTGGTTCTTCTTGTCCCTTCAGGTCAGTGGCAGAGCTTGACTCCAGGGGTGTTTGAACTGAAATCTGTGTTCTCCTCCTGTTGTGACCACACTGTGTGATTTTAGGCCAGGGCCAGCTCTCGCTGAGTCTCCTTTTTCCTGTACCAGTGAGTGACTTGGGCCACCTGCAGTTTCTTATGATCCCTGTCAGAAGAAGTACCAGGTTCAGTTACTAGTGATGTCCTGTCAGTTTGTAAAATAATTTGGCACTGTAGTGGAGCCTATAAATACCAGATTGGATTGTCATGGCAATTCTTGTTTTATGCCTGAAAGAACAGTGTCAGGCTCAGAGCCACAGCCAGCTTGGAAATGAAGTGGCACCTGAGCTGGTCAGGAGGAAAGGAGCAGCCTATTTATTAGAAGCACTAAAGGATGGAGTTTGAGGCAGTAGGTCAAGGATGAAATCCTGGCACTGTTGAGCTCACTGAGGTGTATGTGACTTAATTGGAGATGGAATTTCACTTGAGATTTCCCTGAATAAGGGAAATTCTTTGGGCACTTGACATGTGTCCACCCTCTTGTCATCTCTCCCTCATTCTTCTCCCTCCTCTTTGCATTTCAATATTAGAAATTGCTGGATAATTTATCAGTTCTTTTTGAAGCATGAGAAAACCTGGCAGAGGGTCCAAAATTAAAAGTAACTCATCCTACAACAGTTTCAGATCCATGGTAATCATTAATTTTGAGTAAAGGTGACATCCTTTTCAAAGTGCTTCTCAGAAGGCCATGTCTCCAGGTGACTAATAGGACTCCGTGGGCAGGGTGAGCCTCCCAGGAGTGCTCAGGGCAAAGAGCAGCCTTGTTGGAAGGTGTGAATCATCCAGGGCAGGCCAGACACTTTACAAGTAGCTGTGTAGGAACTTGGTGGCTTTGTTTCGTTTCAAGATCACCTGTTATGGTGTCACAGAACCTGAGGAGAGTATTTACTTGATACAACAGGCCCCATCCCTTGCAAAAGAATTCTGACAAGTAGCAGAGAACTATATAGGACATTAGGTGGTTGTTTTCATTTTCCAGTTCCACACAGATCTGCTTGAATGGCTAAGAAATTAGATTGGAGTTTAGTCAAAGACAACTGTCAGTTACATTTTCCCAATATTCGTATTGAGGGTTTTAAGTGGTTCACAAAATGCTTTTTACATTTTTAAATTACTTCATGAGTATGGATCAGTCAGCAAAATATAGCAGTAATGAGTTCCTTTTAATAGCAAAGAGCTCGCTAATTACCATGCTGATTATATAAACCAAGTTTTTAGCCAACAAAAAAGCTCCTGCAGGCAGTGTCCTTCCACCTGCTGATGGGGCTGGCAGTTCTAATTAAAAAATAAGAGGAAGTCATTTTTCTTTTTAGTCTGTTTCAAATCTTAGGGGAAAATGTGTGCTCACTTTCTGTATGTGACATCATCTGAAATGAGTAGGTGCTTCCACAGGTCTTTGAGAAGACTGACACCACCAAAATTTCAAAAATAGCCGATCACAAACATTGGAGTTTTTTTCTATTCTCTTTAGGTCTTCCAGGTGTGAGGTTTCATCTGTGAACAGATGTTTGCCAGTGCTGTAATTTTGGCCATTTGGGTTGTGTTTTTGAATTCTCTACCCAGACCCTGCTGGGCGGTAGGGCAATGAATGCTGTGCTTGGACCCCCAGCTGGAGTCTCTGGCTCTCCACATGCTGTCCATGTGCTCTGGGGGTGTCCCCAGCTCAACTGGGCAGGGAGGAGATGTCCCCCCCACCAGAGAGGGGTTCTCTTGTGGGCAGCATTAGCTGGGCTAAAATGAAACCTAAAGGCACATGTGGGAAACGCTCAGGGTTCTTCTTGCAGAGGCAGGGGCTGGCCTGTGGCTGTGGATTAGGCTGTGGTTTGGGGAACCCATGGGCAGCTGGGACAAACTGCTTTGCCTCCATGTCTCATCTGGAATGTGCCTCGTTAATACATGAAAAATGTGAGTTGCTTGGTGGCTGGGGCTGAATGGGGTAATTAGGGAGGCTTAGGCAGAAAGGAACAAAGGAAAGCAAGTCTGAAAGATTTTTTTATCATTTTTGTCCTTTATTCTCTCTCTTTCTGTATTTTTCAAAGGATAAATTAATTCTGGCAGATGCTTAAACCCCTTTTCCTTTAGCTAATTTGGAAGAGGAGAAAGGGAACAGTGGAGCATCCCCTGGGACTGCTGCCTGATCTGGACCTAGTGAGTTCCTGCCATTCATGGCACTAATGCAGCCTTATTACTTCCTAAAATAATTTGTTCCTGTTGGATTTATGGCTATCACACAGATTAGATTGTTGATGCTGTCGAAATCACAGTTGTCAAAAAGATAATTTCCACAATTTATTTATCTGACTTCTAAGGAATTTCTAATGTAGTTTGACCTTTATTTTGAATCAAGGTGGGTGTTTAAGTTGTGGCTCAGCTGGGCAGGCTGAGAATCTGTCAGAAGGATGTTGGAGGTGAACACTTAGCAGAAGGAACTGGTGGAAATCCCAATTTGATCTAGAAAAATCAGAGGTGACAATGTTACTGAATATTCACTGTCTCATTTTAAATGTGTATGTGTGCTCAGCCTTGCTTCTTGTGGAGAACTATGTCAGAAATTCAATCCTTACTCACATTTACATGTGTGAAACAACAGGGATTGCTTTTTCCACAGATTTTGATTTGTTCTGTGGGTGAAGAAAGAATTTCACTTTTAGGTCCTAGAAAACCAGTGATTTTGTAAGTGGAATAATGCTTTAAAACATAAATGAGAATCCTTCACCTTACTTTTCTCTGCAGGGAAATAGATTATTACCTTTTTCTATTGGAATACTGACATTCAAAAAATCTTTAATTTTAGAAGGAAACAAAAATTAAAAATATGGATGTTTCATTTTAGGGGTTCAAAATTGTTTATTTGAATTTCAGGCAGAGAATATTAATGTTTATGCACAGAGAAAAACATGTAATACTTGTATTATTGTACATTTTATTTAATTTATTTTGCCTGAAGGTGATAATTTAATTCATTTTCATTGATTTAAGGAGTGCATTTGAGCTGAAATAGTGTGCTTAAAGACATCAGCCAGTGATATAACAGGGTTGTACCTGTAGTTCGGAAGGAAAAGATAAAAGGAAAAGAAACTGTTATTCCTAAGGAGAATTAAAAAGGAAGGGAGGAAAGACCTTTTTAATAACGATTCATTTTCTTCCTTTTTAGTACAAAAGGATAAAAGGAAATAAGTTCATGTTCCAGGACTCAGACAAAGTGTAAGGTCATTTATGAGGATGTTATCTTCATGGGTGAGGAAAAGTTTGTCAGAAGTTGTTCATGTTGAAAGTATGGAAAGAGGATTAACACATCACAAGGGAAAACAAGACTGTCAAGATGACAGAATAAACCTGAATACCTATTTTCCAATTTTCATCTCAACATGAAACCACAGCGTGATCTTGAGATTCAGTGGTAAGAAACAGAATATATCGGTCAGCAGCTTGGTAGGAGGAGAATCATGTTTTTATAAAGCAGATATTGGGTTTGATAAAACAGAAACATACTCCTAAATTAGTAGTTGTGTTCTCTGTTGCAAGAACTGTTTTTTGATAATGTCCAGTTTTTACTTGGGCTGTATGAAATGTCATGGAAACCCTTTTTTCCGAACACGTGTCTCTGCAGAGATTTCTGGCCCCTGGGCATTTGGGGTGAGTTTTGAGGAAGGTCATTGAATTATTTCTGCTGGGTAAGTCAATTGAAAAACATGGGCCAGGGAGCAGCACGTGAAGGGGAGAGGGTTCCATTGGCAGAGCAGAGTGTGAGGGAGACGGAAGGATCGGTCATGTGTGTCCATAAGGACACGGTGAGAGGGATGAGACTCCGAGGGATGGGCAGGTGGGATGGGAACAAGGGCTGGGCTGGGTCTGCAGGGTGAGTGCTCCTGATCCACGTGTCCAGATGTGTGCACAGGTGTGTGTTGCTGGTGGCAAGAGAATGTATGGATATCTGACCTGGTTTGAGACACACCACCTTCCTTGAGGAATTGGAAAGCAGAAAGGGAGAATTCCCTGCCAGAGTTGTCCAAAGTACTGGTGCCACAGAATGGCATTTTTACTGGAGTACAGTTATCAGCTGTTTCATACCAAAGTGGCTTTGAAGCTTCACCTCTGGGTGGTCTTCTAATTATCCCTCCAGTTCAAGGCAGTTTGGCTCTATTTCAGGTTTATTATAAAAAAGTAGCATGATTTCTCCACTGTTGTCTCCCTTGTTTCTTGCACTGACTGCAGGTATCCTATTATTGACTTGTACGTTGTTTCACTGTATGCAGTTAGAAGACATTTATATTCTTTTTCTCAAGCAAAGGGAGAGTGTCTTGGGCATCAGTCCAGTTTACCAAATATTGCCATGAGGTGTGTGGGTCTGGCAATGGCAGTGTTGTAAATTTTCTGCCAAAAAGCATGGAGTTTAGAGGCATGCTTAAAAAGAGTGTGTTTTCACTGAAAAACATAAAGTTTTGCATTTGTAGCATGACAACATTATTATGGAGAAATTAGATCAGTTTCTTTTTTTTTTTTTTCTGGGTAACTCTGCATTTTCTGTTGGCTTTGGGAATACACTCCTCAGCAAGTCTGTCCAAAATCGTGTCACAGCACTTCAGTTATGCAGAAATATAAATCCACTACAAAAGTTGTCTTGGCTCGAAGCATGGCTTGCTTTTGACCTACCTGTTGCAATTCTATTTGATTTACTTTCTTTGCCTTCCACCCCTCCTCACAAGCTTTTTTCCCATCTCCTTGAGGAAAGAAATGAGAGATGCAAAATTGGAGAGAAAAGAATATTAATGGGTGTATATGACAGTTGAAATACATTTGAATTATTGTTTTGTATCTTTTGTCACAAGTAGTGCTTAATACCAGATTCTCTAGAGGCATATGATTAATACTGTTTTCATTGTCATTCCTGTGAGAGAGAAGTATTTTCTTCTCCAGAGTTTCCCTTTTTATTTGCATAATTGTCTGCTTTGAATGTAACTGTAACAGAAAAACCTGTTAAAAGCATCATCTCTCTGTTCATGCATGGCCCCTACTGCATATATTGAACATCACTAGGATTTTCTTTTTTTTTTTTTAATTTGCAGCAGTCTTTTGAAATTGCAGTTTTGGGGTTTTTTCCTGGATAAAATACAGTGTGGTCAAATAATAACTGCACCTTTCCTCTTTTTCCAGGTGTTCTGTTTTGTTCTTTTTGTCTGGTTTTGGGTTGGGGTTTCTTTTGTTGTTGTAGGTTTTGGGTTTTTTGTTTGGGTTTTCTGTTCTTGTTACTTTTTGGGGTTTTTTCCTAATCAATTTTTATTCACTACACTCTATAACTTAGCCCAGATATTCTGGAGTGGAGGAATTTGCTTACCCAGGAATGTATTTTGTTAACATCTCCTGTATAAATTATGTTAAGTCATCTGTGTCAGCAAGTTCATAGTTTCAAATAATACTACTAATAATACTTGTGTTAAAAGGTCTGGTTTGCACTTCTCTTTCTCTGTGGTGAGTTCATGCAAAGCAATCTCCTGAACGAACTGATTGCCTCTTTCCTGGGAAAGTGTGTTGGTTTCTTCCTGAGAAAGGAGAGAGCACTGTTTACAAAATACAGTGCTCTAAGTGTCTGGCTTTGGAATTCTCTCCCCTTCTCCCTTCATCAAAAATCTCATTGGTGTTTTTTTTGTGGTAATTTTTGGTGCATTATGCTGTTGTGTGTGGCAGAAAAAGAAATTCAGTTTGGATTTTATGAGTTGCAAGTTTTGGTTGTGCTTTCAGTGGCTGTGGGGGGTGTAAAACAGGCTGGAAATGCATTTCTGGTCTCCAGGTAAGTGATAAAATGAGATAATTTTCCATCCACCCTGAGAACTATGTGCTGAGTGCATCATTCTCCTTTCATGAGTTATGGAATTACTTTAAGGATTTTTCTTTAATGAAATATTGGGAAAAATTAACACCATAGTTTTACCAGCTTGAAAATCATGGAGATACAATTTATACAGATGAAATTTGCTCTTGTGCTCACTGGTATTGATGGGACCTTCATAGTTTGCTCTACAAGCAGGTCCATGTCAGCATTAAGGGCAGTGTTTGGCACTGAACTGTTGTGCTGTTGGGGCCTGCAGGAGTTCAGGGAAGACTTCAGGGAATCCTTCAAGCTCTGTTAGTTCTGCATTTCCCTTTCAGAACGATTTCACTGTGTTTCTTAAAAGGAACATCCTCAACTGAATGGTGGAAAAATTCCTGTGGCTTATGAAACATCCCAGGTTTGTGTTATGCTTTATAATAACTTACTGTTTATTTCTTTCTGATATCACAAATGTTTGTAGAGACCCACTTTGACAAGTAATAACAGATTTAAATAGTCAGCACCAAATACAAGAGTTTTATGAATATTAAGCAAAACATCTTGACAAAAGGTGAAGAGTCTTTGCAGGGGTGAGATAGTCTGCATGTTTTGATGTCTCTTTTAGTGGAATCATCTTTCCTTTGAATTTCATCTTTAATGTAGCTTACATTCTGTAAATATTGTTGCTACTGACAAGAACATCAATTCCTGTTATTCATAAAGAGGCTTTCAGTATTTGAGCAATAAATAGCAAGCAGGAGGAACAATTGCTTGCATTTTTATTTTGTAACATACATCCCTTTGCTGAAAAAGGGAAGCAGAGTCAATTTGACACTTATCAAACACATATTGCTTTTGGGAAAAGGCTGATTTTGAACAGGAAACTGTATTCAAGTGAAGGGAGGTAAATTTGTTAAAGTATATTTATTTCCTTCATGTATTAGAAATTGTTTGAACTGAGATATTAGTGGTTGTGCTGGGCTCATTTAACAGAAATGTATTGAGTAGTATTGCTCAGAGGAATTGATGTAAGGGAGGTGGATGTGGGCATTTCTGTGGGCAAAAATCCAGTTACCATCAGTCACCATGAGTAAGGCACTAGTGGGACTCTATGGCCTTGGTCCTTCCCCTGTGCCTCTCCCTCTGCTTGGTGTCACTGAAGTCACTCACACCACGTGCACACTTCACATCAGTGGGTGCACAGGAGTTTGCTAATTTGGAGTCTTAGTCAATGTGGACATCAGTATGAGTAAAGAGCAATTTCAGCAAAACCTGGAAGCTCAGTGGAATGGTGTCAACACTGTTAAAGAGCTGCAAATCCAAAAAGAAGGATTTGGAATGTGGGTGCAAGGTTGGAGAATGGACATCGTGCTTAGTCAGGGTGGGAGCAGCCCTGTGGAAAGGAGGTGCAGAGTATGAATGTACATCCTCTATTCCCAAATCCAGTGCCACCCTCCCAACCTCTTTGCCCAGGTCCAACCAGAGCTGCATCTCTCAGAGGTGGAAAATGTTTTCCTAAAAGGCTGGAACATAAATGCTAAGGAAAAGCTATTCAAATCCTTGGAGTGTAGTGAGCTTATGATCTCAGGGCTGGAATAGAAGTCAGTGACTACTTCCCACTCTCTAATCATTATGAATTTCTGTTGCTTGTCACATCTGAGGATTTAAGTTAAAATCAGGAGAAATACTGAGTCATTCTGAGAGTGCAGCTTGACACATTGCCAGCAAAGTCTAGGCAGGAGTCACAGCTGCATTAAACAGCTTAGTGTGGTGTTATCTTCTGCCTCTTTCAGCTGCAGAAATTGCTCTGCCATGTAAAGCAGAGACCACCAAACACAGAAATCTTTATGAGTCGTGTATGTACCAGGAGACACTGGGAGGGGAGCAATGGGCCATGAAGAAATGTCTGCTCCTGCCTTGGGAGCTCTGAAATATGGGGGAAAACCTTTTGTTTCTAGCTTTGTTTTGTTCATGGATTTTGTGGATTTTTTCTTACTTTTATTTTTATTTTTTAAATTTCCTTATTTTTAAGCTGTGTTCATTTTCCAATGCCCAGAAATACCTTGCCTGATAGGAATACAATTTGAATTAATTTTTGTGTTGGCATGCACTTTGTGTCCACACATGTGCATGTAATTTTCATGCATAAAGTGGAAGGAAAAAGTGATGTTCTGTTACAAAATTCAGTTTCATCTGGTATATTTTATGTGATGAACAATAGCAGTGCTGACAGTGCTGCATAAACACTCTGTGGCTGCAGCAGTGACACTGTAGGTCTGCTGCTACCTATTGTTGCTTCCAAATGCTGGTAGGTTCAAAGAAATGGAGTGGGAGCAGGTCCCTCCTTTGTGAAATGCCCTCTACCAGCCAATGCTACTTTTGTAATATGTGTGTAAATCCCTAATAATTGTTTTACTCAGCTGCCCTTTGAATAACAAAAAATACTCAGCCCTGTATTTTGCCATTTCCAACAGCTGTCAGAATGTGTTTCTGACTTGTTTGGAGTGTGCATCAGGAAAACTGTATCAGTTTCTTTAATGCTACTTGGCTTTACTCTGCTTTTCAAGGGGGTGGTCGAAGTGTGATTAGATCTACTTATTATATCTTCACAATAAAAATGATATTCCAGCAGTTTCACTACAATACACTTCTCACTATGTCTTTTATTAAATGCACACTGAATGGTGAACAGCACAGAGAAGGGAAAACAAACATCTGCTTCCTGAAACAAACACTGCTGAAGTGTAAGGATTACTACTTTTGAGATGAGATGTTACAGATTGGAGGGGATAAACCATTTTAACTAAGCTCTTTCCTTTTTATTTTCTATTCAACTCTGTTGTAAAAATAACTTTTTTCAGCATTATGGATATATGTAGATGGCAGACCCTGTTCAAAATAAGTACACAAGAGTTCTGCCAAATAATATTCACTGGAGCCACAGGACACTTTGAGAGTTGCAGTCAGGAGGACATACAGTTCATTTTTATTGGGGGTTTGCATCACTGACAAGAGAAATTGTTCTCGCTCTCTTATTTTGGTGTGAGTGTAAGAGGTTGTTGGTCATGGGCAGTTTTAAGTCCTCCTAAATATGCATTTCCTTTAATTCATTAAGAGACTTACATGTTCCCACATATCTATTACAATGACAAACTGACATTGTAAAATTAAAAAGCCTGCAATTACTCACTTGGTTTGTATTTTAATCAAAGCTATTATAATATGACTCTAGGGAGCCATAAATGGCAAAACAGAGGGGTTGGGATTTATAAGGGACGTCTGTATACAGAATGTCTGAGTGGAAGGAGGTAGGAAGAACAAAATTGTTGGATTTCTTCCATGCATCCAGGAAGGACAGCTTCAGGTGTAGTTTGACAAGAGCCTGAAACAAGATTCTGGCCAGCTCAGGGGCAGAGAGACCCAAACAGTCGTGTCTTATTTAGTTTGGCTTTTGGACATTGGGACCATCCAACAAAACTGTATTGGACCCATACTTTGTTTTTATGAATCATCATTTCATGAAGATCTTAAGGAAGTAAAGAACTAGAGAAAAAAAATTACTTTTATTGTGGCTGCTGGGAAGGTAGTAATTGTATCCTTTAGTTTTCTTTTAAAGTGGGCATGTATGTGTGCTTGTTTGTGTGCAGGCAGGAGAGGAGAAAAGTGTGCAGCTCTTCGTTTCTGGCTTGTGATTTCAAGAGGAATTTTCTCATTTGGTATAAAGCAGTTGGATTCATTGCATCTCTCAGTTTGCAGAGGTGGGATAGCAAAAAGTGAGTGGCAGTGGGTACAGGCAGAGTGACACTTGTTCATCCAGTCCTGCAGGGAGCTGATGTTTCCACGGCACTCTTGGTGCAATTGCACCTCCTGTCCTTGCTCAGCACAGGCATTTTGGGTGCTCTTCCCTGTGAAGGAGCAGGAACAGCTCATGTGTCACAAGGCATTTCTCTCATAATTTTTATAGGAAGTTTGATGCTTTTCTGTATTGCCTACAAAATTTATACAAGACTGTATAATTTTGAAGGAAGTTAAGTGAATAAAAGTGCTCTGAAGCTGGGATGGCAGCTGTGCCTTAGAACTTCTTTCTTGTCTCCGGGTTTCATGTGGAAGCTAATGCAGATTTAATGAGTATTTGTCACTTTCATGGCAAAGTTACAAACATTCTCATTTTGGACTAAACTCTGTCTTTAGAAAAGATGGATAGGAAGTTCTGTAACAAAGCCAGCATCCTGCAGTAGTTCTTTCTTCATGGAGTTCCTCTGTGGATCTGGTTGAGGTGACCCGAGGTCACCAGCAGGTCCACTGGAACTAACCAGGCTTTCTTTGTAGATTTGTGAGTAGCTGAACTTGTATCTCCTCCTCAAAGAGTGTGCAAAACCTCCATAGGGTATGACTAAGAGGTTCACTTTAGAATTTAACAGAAGCAACACTCACAGTTTAAATACAGTTTCTCTTTTTGTTCTGCTCAGCTGATGCATCGACCACCTTGTCAATATTTAGGTATCATGAGAGAAAGGGCTTCCTAAATTCTGTGAGCAGTTGCAGATACAAAGTTGGCCAGTGCCCAAGCACCACTCTGTATGAACTGGGAATAGTTGTGAGTATTTCACAGACTATTACTTGTTAGCTGATCATAGCCTTTTCTCATCCCAGCAAATCACAGTTCTATTTCACTCATGTTCAGAGCATTTTCTGTTTGTCAGCATAAAGCTCTTCTCAGTTGTGTGACTGAGGGAGGGGCAAGTGAATGTGATGGAGAAAAAGTAGCCTTGCACACAATCCAGATACTTAAAATTCCTAAATGTGTGACACTGATTCTCAGAGTGACAATACACCCAAAAGAAAGAACAGGAATATTTTCCTAATTTCTATCTGAGTCAGATTTTCTAACTCCTTGCAGGGAGCTGCCATGGCCCTGGTGGAGAGGCTTCCCCTTCCTGGCAGGCAGTGATGGTGCTGTGGGCTGCACAGTCTGCCATCTTCACTCCCAGGCCTTGCCCGCACTAGATGGCACTGCAATAACACTTGTTACACCACCCAATTTATTTACAAAAAAACCCAAACCAGTACCTAAACCAGTGGAGCTGTCTTGGAGTGCAGCACAGTTAGTGTTTTCATTCATTAGCTGCTTTTGAATATCACAAATGCTGTTCCACATGTGGGTGAGTTATAAAGTCTGCCTGTGACCTGCAGTCCGGAGCCCCTCTGAGCACACAACCCCCTCTGATGAGTCTGCTCAGCATGGTTTGCAGGCTGCTTTTGAGTCCTCATTGGGTTATATGGTGCTCTTTTCAAACTCTCCAATTTTGTCACTTCTATTGTAAATTGTAGCATATTATGTTGATAGAGCTTCAGTGTTTTTTCAAATATTTTTTTCTCTTCTGGAACCTCCTCCTCCCTCCCCTTTTTGTAAATTCCTATGATCAGAACATCCTTTTTGTCGGAGTATCCTTTCAACCACTAACCTCAGTGCATTTCACAGTACTTTTTTTTTTTTTTTTAAGCCTTAAAAGCCTAACTTTAACTTAGGTTAAAAGTCTTTGCACCTGTGTCTCATAATAAAACTTTTCAATTTTGTCTGCTTGCTCAGCCACCCCTTCTAATTTCTAAATGAGTTTTACATCTCTCTGGCATTAGCAGCGGGTTTTGGTCTGATTAAGTCTTGCATTTCTGTGATGATTCTCATCCAAGAAGATTCCCTAGTGCTTTATAAACTTTATTAACTGGTGGAACATAGTACCTATCCTTTGCCCTTGATCAAATTAATAAACCTTTAGAGTGAAAGACAGTAAATGGTTTTGCTGAAGGTGGAGGCTGCTGATGGAAAGCATGTCATATCATACACAAACTACTCCAGGCTTCAGGACTCTTCCACCTGAATAGGACAAGTGAAATATCAGTGTCATATAGATCTCAGTGGTGTCGAAATGGTTACATGAACTAATGCAAGGTCATTGGTTTCTACTTCAAAACCTTGAAACAGAGTTCATGCTGTCACCTAAAAAGGAACATCAGCTGTCCTAGATCTTATTTGTTGTGAAAAGTGATAGTATATGTAGCTTTGACTCTTTATTGCAAAGAGAAACAGCCTCCAAAATCCATCCATGAGTGTTTAGTAAGAAGTGTTGTGAGGCTGTTGCTGGAGCTTAATGTTATTATACCGGGTAGCTCTGACTGACACATTGTAAATAGCTGGGTGTTCAGTACAGCTGTTCTTCAGCTTTCCTGAACAGCAATTACTGAAGGAGAGAACTTCAAACTGCTCTTACAGGATGTGGCACGTGGAAAAATGGAGTTACCCTGCACTCTTAGTCCTGACAGCATGACCCAGTTCATACCTTTATGCTTCCTAAGACTCCCAGAGATTTGCAAAGCTCTTACTGAACAGGAACTACAATTGCATGGGAAGAAAACAGCAAAACCCATACATGGGCAAAGCTGTGACTCTTGTACACGGGTTAAGGGAGATTGTCACCTACTGAAATGTGGTTTTTATTTGCCACATCTGCTCGGTGTTTTGCTTAATAACACTAAAGCTAGAATGAAACTGTCAGGCTTTTCTCAAAAGCTTTTCATTGACTTTAAGGGAAATAATATCTTAAAGTACTTCTGTACATTAACTTACAAAGCTTTATTATACATGGTTTCCAAAATGTAACCAAATTTTTCATGGTAGTCACGACTGTGAAGCATTTTAATTTCAGATTCTCAAAGTCTGGTGTAATCTTCAAAGCATATTTAACAGTTCTACCTTTGGCCTCAAACCTGCCACACTGTGATAGAGTTACATGTTGGCATCTATGCAATTCTGCATTAAGTTTCATAGCAGGATATGGATTTTTATCTCTTTCCATTTGTCTCTTATTAGCACTTCCCAAATGCTGCCCATCAGTGTGTTTTGATGCAATACACCCTCTGTAATTCAGAGGTGGCACATGAGCATTTTCCTCCACCACCTCTGTCAGCTTTAGTGTCCTTAGCACAGTGCTGATCCTGGGAATTGTTGTTTTCACTGCAACTTACACCATAATATGGACCATGGGAGAAGTTTGTTTATACTTTTCATTCATGTGATGTAATAAGGAAGTTCTTATTAACATTTTTATTTCTAAATCATAATTTGATGGCTACTTTGCATAGTTTAATGCTTAGACAGGCTTTTTATGTGTGTTGGAGGTTTAGGATTCCATGTTGTTGATCTTTAGTATCTTTGGGTTAGCATGGCTGGCAATAAAGAGGGGTTTGCCATTGGGGTAGTTTTTTCTCAAAAAAAAAAAAAAAGATCATCAGCTAAACATTGGACAGGGGATTGTAAGTGCAAGAAACGTGAACCTCAGGCAGAGCTGGATGAGCCTGAACAGTTGCTGGTCCCTGATATTCTTGTAGGTAACACAATTCACAGATGATGATGTAGCTCTAGTTTAAAAGTGAAATTCTAATTTTTTTTTTGTTTGTGTGACACAGCAAATATGATTTGAAATAGTCCCTAGAACATTTTTTTCTTCATTGCTCGTCAGCTTCATTTGCAGGCAATATTTCAAAGTGCTATAAAGTTATTTTGTCAAGTTGTTAAAGAGAGTTAAATCATAGTATGTTCTTAAGCAAAAGGAAATGGCTGTTTATATTCCTCAGGAGTGTAGACAGCATTTGATTTGTGACTCTTACAGTATTGTTTAATCTTGTCCTGTTTGCTCTTTTAATTTCTTGAAGCTGACTTGGACAGTCTTTAAGTCTTAGTTTGCACTGAAATCAAAGCCATACTCAAATATAAGTGAGGAACATGACATTAAATGTGTAATAATTCTTTTTATATGGAAGTATTCACTTTGAGTGAATAGCTAAATATTAAAAATCATTAAATATAATTTGATATAATTATTTTATGCATTTGACACAGTTAGGAAATATTGCTATCAGTTTTAGCCCTATGCTTTGGCTTATTTTTCGTGTGACCTCAATCAGAAAGTCTAGAAAGTGTATGATGGAAAACAGAACATTTAAAGAACTTGAAAAGCTCTTAAATTTATCTATTCACAATCTGAATTTGCTTGAAAAATGATGTCATTTTCTGACATTTTAAAAAATACATTGATTTTTCCTACTTAGAGGAATGAACTTTATGGTATTTGACCATAATGTACTCCAGTGTTTATTGCTATCCCTGAATTGCTGTTTTTCTGTATTTTAATCACTTTTGTTTGCAAAGATTAGGAAGGATTTACCTGTAACAATTAAAGTGGACTTCCTATTAATGCCTGATTTGATGGGCCTGCAGTGTAGAGTACACACTAATGGGGAACAAGTGATTTATATCTGAATGGTGGACACTGAAGGACCCGAGCTAATTAATAGGCTTGTGAATGAAGCTCTTGAGAAAGCCCACCAAGAACTGCTGGGCTGCCTTTTAGCTTTACTCATAGCACACTAATGATATACTGAGCTGCACTGTAAATCAGTTCGATGTTCTTGCTAGAACCACATTATTAAGTTTATGTGGTCTGATCATTTTGGCTTTATGTCCACACTGTTGCCAGTTCTATGCAAAGGACATTTTAAAATTAAAATTGCCCTTTTTTCTCTGACATATATGTATGAAAAAAGCAACACTTGAAAGATGTCTGAGCTGCACATGGAAATCAGGTGAGTGTGCTGGGCCTTGAAAATAGGAATCTACCAACACAAATACAAACCTTTAGAAAAAGCTTGAATCTGAGTCTACTAAAACATATTATCAATATGTATTAGTTGTCTTGAATCTGAATGTTCAGGGCAGCTCTGAACTTCAGAAACATGCAAACCCAACCACCCTTGGAAGTGCTGTTGTGTAGAGGCACATCCTAGAGAAGGGGAGGAGTAAAAAAATACTTTAAATGTGGATAATTCAGATGAAAATGCAATTTCATTGTGTTGGGTAGAACATCCTCAGCACAGGAACCCACCCCAGCAGAGCTGTGAGATCACCTCTGGTAAATCAAAGCCCAGAATGCTTGGCAAATGCTGTATTAAATAGGAATCTGTAGCTGAAAGCAGCATTGCCACCCCAGAAATAGCTCACTGCAGGAGGCACACACGTTTGTACCTTGCCCTGGTGTCCATCTGTTTGGGATTCAGGGAGCTTAGAGCAGATCAAGAAGCAAAATCTGCCTTGCACCACTTTCCTTGTTTAATTCTGGGATCCTTGTGCAAAGTAGGAATTGGAACCAGCAGTTCCCCCTTCCTTTTGGGGTGGCCATGGGGTGACCATGTGGTTCCATGCTCTACTGTCCTCCGCACAAGCTTCCTGCTTTCCCCTGGCATCCCAATTTCCCAAGAGGACTCTGCATAGCTGAGATCTATAACACCACCCATGCAATTCTGTGCAGGTTTAGGTATTTCCTGTGTCAGTGAGTACAGGCCAGTATGCCTATTATTGCTGGTTTTTTATTCATTATCACTTCTTTTCTAACATGATTTTTGAATATTTCATCCTGCTTCTCAGCTCTGAGATTGGTTTTTGTTTCATAGAATCATAGAATCAATTGGCTTGGAAAAGACCTCCGAGATCATCAACCTTTGGTCCAATTCCAGTCCCTTTACCAGATCATGGCACTCAGTGCCGCGGCCAATCTCACCTTGAAAACCTCCAGAGATGGTGAATCCACCCCCTCTCTGGGCAGCCCATTCCAATCCCTGAGCACTCTCTCTCTAAAGAGTTTTTTTTCTGATCTCCAACTTCAATTTCCCCTGGCAGAGCTTAAGCCCATCGTGCCCCCTTGTCCTATTGCTGAGTGC
>JAWWEV010000022.1:6688666-6705167 GCA_035583235.1 Hafferia zeledoni | reverse complement strand
TCCTCTTCTCCAGGCTGAACACCCCCAGCTCCCTCAGCCTCTCCCCACAGCACTTGTGCTCCAGTCCCTTCTCCAGCTTTGTTGCTCTTCTGTTGTTTGGTTGCTTGGGATTTTTTGTTTAGTTTTGTTTCCTCCTCTGGAATTGAAATATATTTGTGTTTTACAGGTTGAATTTAATTTTCATATAGTTCAATAAGGTGAGTTTGTTTCTTCCTTTTTTGTTCTCCCTACAGCCAATGAATACTACTGGCCATGAATACTACTAATATTCAGAAATCTATAAAGAAATGTCAAATTTCTTTAATATTTGGAAAACTCATCTGTATGGAAGAAAAGTAGGTGAATATTCCTTCTGTTACAATAATGTATAGTATCAATTGCCATCTTTAATGAAGAAATAAATTAAGAATATTGCATGCACAATAAAAATGTGCCACATCATATAAAAGATATGAATGGTATATTACTAAGTCTAAATGTAGTTTATTAAATATTACACAATCTCTCAAGCATTTTGGAAAAATTGAAATAAAGGATTGGTTCCTGTGTATTCAAATCCCCTTAAACAGCACCTGAGCAGTTCTGAGATGTGCAGAGTTCTGTGGGAGTGACTGTGCTCCAAGTGCTGGAGTAGTGGGGTTATTTATTTAGTTGTGCTCACAGACACTGAAGCAGAGGCCTTTAAATCTGGATTTTGTCCTTTTTTCTTGCTGCTGGGGTGTGGTGTAATCAAGTCCTCAGCATGTCTGAATGCTGGAATTTGCTCAGACACTGATTTTTTGGGCCCTGGGCACGGACACCCCAACCACAGAGGAATCATTAATAACAGTTTTCTTTCATTTTTGATTCAATGAAAGCCTTTTATGGTAAACAAAATTAAGTTTTATCTACTTTTTTTGTTGCTCAAAAAGACCAGCACATTTTTTGGTGTTGAAAATCTGTCCTCTGGTGCCTTCTGCTTCTCCTTGGCCATAGGGCTGCATCACCCTGCACCTTCCCTGCTCTCTGCTGTTGATTCTTCTGCCTGATTTTGAGTCCATAGAAACCTCTGTAACCTGGGTTAGATCATGACCTATTTAGTGAATTTGCATGGTGCTAAAATAGATGCAGCCTGGCCTTGCTCCTCTGGTTTGATAAGCCTTGGAATTCTAATCCAGTCTCCTGTTGTGTCCAGCTGTTGTGAGGGAAGCAATGCTTTTCACAGGGAAATATGGAGAGATGAGCAAGGGATCACGGAGACCCACAAACCACCTGTTTGCCTCAGGCAAAAGTCATTTTCTTGTCAGCATGCTTAGAGATTTTCTGCAAAGATTGCTCTGTGTTAACCTACATTAGTTCCTCCCTGTGTCCTGGTGTAGGTGGAATAGACCTTGTCTCAGTTTGCACCTCTCAGAGATGGGCTGTGTCCTTTGCCAAACTCAAATGGAAATTACTGTGTTCTTGCTAATCAGAGAGGCAGAAAGAAAGGTGCTGTCCTGGTGTGTAGTGGCAAGGTTTGTGTGTGAAGTGGTCATTTATTTTAACCCTATCACTTTGTACAATTTACAAGAATTTTGTAACTTACTTTTCAGAGGAAGAAATTTTCTGTGGCTTGGTGTGAGCATGAGATTGATTTGTGCTTTAGTACAGATTTTCCCTGTAACCCTGGGTACATCACCTGGCCTCCTGTCTTGTACAGTGGGTGGCTGGCAATGACCTGTATGGCAGACACATCACTTAAACTCACAATCACACCTTAGCTTTGTGAAACAACTGTATTGATGGGGAGGGAGTTGTTAGTTCCATAGAATTATTGTTGCTTATTTTATATTGCACCACCATGATGTCAATGCAGATATTTATGTGGGTTTCTGTCAAAATTTTCAAACTGCTCTTTTCTTGATGAAATACCTCATTATACCTGGTACCAGTGTCTCAAACAAAGCTGCTTGTGGGTTATCCCAGATGTCTGGAGGTAGGGTGGGGTTTGTGTGGTGTTTGGGATATGAGTGGAAGGCTTCTCTCCACTCTTTGGGATTTTCTCTTATGACAAAGTCTAAATGCATCTGTAGTGGTTGGAGTTAATTGACTTGGGGGGAAGAGGTGGGAACAGGTAAATGCCAATTGACAACGTGTCTTTTCTTCAGCACAAACTGTTGGAAGAAAATAAAAAAGGAACAAAATACAACTGCACTCTTTTCTTGCTACTGGAAAAAGTGCAGTTGTATTTTGTTGTTTATAGGCAATGCTTAACTAACACAACTGGAATTTTAAGGAATCCCAGATTGTGCTGGGTGTGTGACAGTAAACTTGATCAGCTGTAGCTGACTTGGCCATGTGTGAACACCAATTACTGCGCTACATGGTAATATAATCAGGGGCATCAAGAGGAAATTAAGAAAAAGTGAAAGGTAAGCTGAATATCAGGTACTTTGGTACTCTCAGGGGCTTTTCAAACTAAACTGCACAAGCTGCAGGCGGGGTCTGGGTAAGAAACAATGTTATTCTGAAAAGGCCTGTGCTGGCTCATTTTTGTCTGGAAGTTCTACCCTTCAGTACCCAGTGAAGCACCTCCAGGTAGCCCTGACAGCCGGTGTGTGTGTGGGATATGTTGACTTCTCTGCTAATGATCCCAAACGCACCAAATCAATGCTGGTCACTGTGTGCTGCCCCATGGACGCTCTCTGTGCCCTGCCCATCAGCAGAGGGGAGCTCTGCATGGCCCTGATTTGTGCAGCAGCTCTGGGATGGCCCAGACTCTCTCCTTGCTCCTGCCAGTGCCAGGCAGATTCTTACGGATTGCCGTGGTATCTACAGAAGAGCACAGGGAATCCTCAGAAATTCCTGTGTGAAGGGTGTGTTTATGCTTCATTTACCGAGTAACATGTGATGAATTTTAAGAGGACAGTAGTCCTTATTTCTCCTCCCTGATTCCTTACCTAGTGATATTGTAGTATTAGTAAAAGAAGGAGTAGATATCAGAAAAGGGAAATGTTATTGGAGAGATGTGAGGAATATCTCTGCCCTATAAAAGCCATCTGGCATGGCAGGCCCATGTGTGGCTGTGGCTAGATAACAAATCCTTTTTCCAGCTAGTTGGCTTTTGCAAAGGACTTAAGTCCCAAAGAAGTTTGGGGGTAATAGATGAAATGGCAGCAAAATGAGTTTTCAAAATCAAAGCAGTATGTCAAATTGTGCAAAGGAACTTTAATGTCAGCAGGATTCTCTTCTAGGTAAAACTCAAGTGCACAGAAATAGCTCCAGTGTTCTGTGGTTGGAGAGACTGCTTGAGTGTCTGAGGATTTAGGATTGTGTCCTGGACTCCTGATTTCCAGGTCAAATAAGTGCATGGTATCAAACTTTATATTCTACCCAAGTACTGGTTTCAAGCTCTCTCAATTTTTGTTACCAGGAATTAGGACATAGAAATACTTGGCAGTGCTTAATTGCTGCCCCTGGACAATACATCAGTACATTCTTGTAATAAAATTCACAACTCCCTTTACATCACTATTAATCTCAGTGATGCACAACTGTAACAGCGTTTGGAGTCTGTTCAAGGAAGGAAGTTTCTTAGACTGGCAGGGCAAAAGGGTTTTATGAGAATAATTTTTTTTCTGTTTTTTTTTTTGTTTTGTTTTGTTTTGTTTTGTTTTGGGTTTTTTTGTTTTTTTTTTTTTTTCCCCTAAATTGTGGTTTGGAAGTCTGGAAAGGAAACCAGTATTTTGAAAATTTTGAATATTGAATATTTTTAATACTTTTAAAGTTCTGCAGTCTCCACCTCTTTCTGTAGATAGTAGATGTCTGAATACAGTTAAAATAAGAATTATAAAAATAGCAGGATTACTAATTTTCCTCATTTGAATTTACATGTTTCTAGAGAATCTCTATGCTAAAATAGTATAGAGAAAATAATTTCCCCCCCCAGCATTAATCATATATTTTTAACCAAAATCTATCATAGCTTATTTCCATTTAAGCTAATCACAATATTCTGTAAGAATAAGGAAGTTTAATGTGTTATTTAAGTGTTCTTGTCAGAAGGGTGGCATCATCTATGACCTGGATTTCTTGTTCTATAATTTACTTATCTGAGCATATGTTGTTTTATATATTTAAACTTCTTTGTGACTCCAGCATTACAAGTAGGCTTCTCATTGCAAATTTTCAATACTGTGGATATGAAAAGTGGTCAAGTGAGAATTCCAAGCATATGAAAAATTTTTGGTATATAAGTCATATACATAAGCAGTTCTACCATTCTTTTATACTTAACCTTTGAAAACAAAAAAATCTACACTACTTGCCCCCTAAAACCCAAACAAAAACAAAACACAAAACCCCCCGAGAGAGGAGAGAGTCAATAAAAAGGCATTCTAACAAGTCATGAAGCAGGAACAAGGAATGACAGATTAGTCCTCTGTTTAATCCTCCTGTTTGAATGGATGAGCCATCCAAGACTGCTTTGATCTATTGTCCTTTCTGGCCAGAAAGAGAGGCAGAATCATCCCATTCCTGTCACACAGAATATGCTTCGTGTTCTATTGGTGAAAGGGCAGCCAGAAACATTATATAGATGAATCCAACTACAACGTTCAGTCCTGGTATTTTATCTTAGAAATAATTGACACATTTGCTGAGATTTCAGTTACAGTAATTAATATTAAATAAGATGCAAAGCTACTGTATCTAAGATCAGTATCTAATAGAGGTGGGTGGGAAATAGTTTGCAGTCTCCCTCTTCTTTTTTTTTTTTTTCTTGGTTCACTGGAAGACAAGACGACTGTTTTGAAAACATAATCTGGAGAGGAGCATAAAAAAAAATCTTGTTTAAGAAAATTAAAAAGTCTAATTTTAGTAATTTTGAAACAATTTAATCTTTAGCAAAACCAGATTTCTTACAAATTTACTTTTATCTCAAAATATAATTTGCCTGGTGTCAGTGCTAGATGTATTTTTCATCTCTGTAACTGCAGATGAGACGTTTTTCTCCAAGCAGCTGAGAAGGGACAGTGGTCTGGGGTACTTTGGTACCCATTTCAAAATCTTTGTTCTGAGATTTTATGATACATTATGTTTCATTAGTGGGGACCTAAACCTTTCTGTTACTTCTGGTAATTACTTAGGAGCTGGGTAGAGAGGTTCTATTTTAAGCATTAGTTGAAAGGATTAATGGCATTAATATATCAATGATATTTTTTTACTCTTCAGTTAATAACAACCAACATGTTTTCTCAAATATCAATAAATTAACAGTGATGTTTTTTGCTCATCTATTGATAAGCTCTTGGGATTTCAGAGTGCTTGGCAAGAGAAGCCTACCAGAATACTATGGATAACAGCAATATTTTCTCTGAGGAATTTAAGTTTGCCATGTCCCTAGTACTTAAAATCAGGAATTTTTACTGACATGACATAATGTGTATGCAGTGAAGTCTTATTGTGCAGTTCCTTGAACAGGTTTATTTTGAGATCTTAGTCATATACAAAGTCTAATCTAAATACATGAGGTTTTGGTTGAGTAAGCAAGTTCTTGTAATTAATCATTATCATTTAGTCAGGTTTATTTGCATGAGATAGATTTCTTCATTGAGCTTTGACACTCAATGTCTCATTGGGTTCGTGTATTTGCCATTGTTGTGCTGGTATAATTGGGTTTGAAGGTGTCAGTACCTCCAGCAAGGATCCCAGCTGGCCACAGCAGCCTTCTGAGGACAGTGCCATGCTGTTCTGCCCTAAATAGAACCTGCCTGATCAGGAGGTAAGAGCTCTGAAAGGAAGTAGGTTAACAGTCTGCATTAATTTTTAATGGTGAGCATTGGAATCTGCCCCTGTCCATCCAACTTGCCTTGCATGGATAACAAACACAGCATTAGAAATTCTGCACTCCCAGTGCAGTGTTTGGCAAGAGCCTGAGGCCCTTGTTCTGGGGGCCTTACACAAGCTGGGCAAGAAAGGAAACAGCTCATTTGATTAGCACTGTGGCTAAATAAGTAAGAAGTGATTTGTTTGCATGCACAAGGTGTACTATTCTAAAACCTTATCCTTCTGTCACATATGGGAGAGAGAAATGAGCATCAGTCCTTGTGTGCAGCTTCTGTGAGACTCTGGAGTCTGTGGGTGCAGAGCTGAGGAGGGAGGAGATGGTTGTGTGGCCGAGGGCCCCCAGGCAGCAGATCCCCCACCTCACCTGCCCAGGGATGGATGGGAAGGACTCGTCTTTTCTGTGACTTGGTGTCGTCTGTTGGGAGCAGCACCTGCAATGGAAAGGAAAGGGAGAGTCCTGTGGCACATCACATACTTGGTGTGGAGTGCACAGAAGCTCTTCAGCCATATCTTTGTAGCTGATAATATCTGCTGGAGAAAGAATATAAATAGGGAAATAATCCATAAATCAATAGGTGATTGTATCACTAACCAAAGAGGTTTTTACTATGTCTTTTCCTACATCCTTACCTACTCTTTTTCCTCTGCTGCTGCTGAAAAAGCCACTTAGCTATGCCTTTTCCTCTCAAAAAATAGGCTACATTTTGAATATGTCATTGATATTTGACCCCTTAAAAATTACCTGCTTCACAAACGCATTGTGTTTGTAAAGAAATAGTGTAAATTAAATAACATTTTCACTGTATTTAATATGTTGATATAGAATAATCCTGCCATGAAAGTTTGCTGGCTTTGCCATAAATGGCTTGTTTATAGCTGTGAAGGTGGCTGTATATAATTTTTATGTGTGAAGACATTGTAAAGGTACATAAACTTAACATTACTCCAAAAGATGCCCATGGGATATAAATTAGACAGTAGGCCTTCCCCACATATAAAAGATAGATAGTTACCTCCTGGGAGTATCACCCTTTGCTATAATGCTCTGTTTCCTGGAAAAGGCACAATGCTATTCCATTTGAGTGTGTCTCATTAATATATTCATGAGTCTTTTGAAGGTGTTAGGCTCCCTTACTAATCTTGAAGTGTCTTTTTCTTTCAAGATACTTTTCCATACACTTTTACTAACTCCAGCTGAAGAAATTATATTAAGATTTCCCCATTTGCCGTGTTCTTTGGGGAACATACAGTGCCAAAATCCCTCAGGCTGAGTGTAGGCTGATCCATCCATGTCTGTTGTTACCTCCAGGGTCCTGGTTGTGTAAAGCCCATCTGTGTGTACTTTTAGAAAACCCAGTGCTCAGGGTTAGCCTTTGCATTAGCCTTATCCTGATACAATGTCAAGGGGCACATACAGCAGCTTGGTATCTTAAAGCCCTCAAGGGTACAGCAATCTATTCTGTTTGACATGAAATCTGCTGTATAATCCTTAAGAAATACTACTTTCTCCAGTCAGTGGAGTTTTCAGAAGTGACAAGTATTTGCCACTCTTATTTTGCTTTTTTTTTTTTCATTTGTGACACTGTGCCACTTTTCAGAATGATTGCAGGTTCTGAGAAATTATCTAAATGGAGTCTACACTTGCTGTTTTTCTGTGCATGTTACAACTTTGTCAGCATAGGTTTTCATGAAGTGATTGCTTTCACTGTTTGGTTTCCTATGTTCCTCTTGAGGATTTATATGCTTATTATTGTTTAAGAAGGACTTGTGTTTGTATTTATCTGCCATTGACATCTTCATTTAACACTTTGAATGTTTGTTCCATTTCCCAGGTAACTGATGCTTGTGGAATATACAGAGGTTCTGTAACAGTGGGGTTTTTTTCAACAGACTCCTGAAAGTTTATTCCTATATTTTGTTCTTAATCTATTTTAAAAACATGTAATTAATCTCCTGGCTACCTGCTTTGCCATACACTGCACTGAGTAGTATTATCTCACTCAGACATTTGTTTTGTTGGAAGTTTGTCTTGAGAGTAAATTGAAAGCATGAATGTATTGATAGCAGTGAGGTACAGAGATAATGAATGTGCTGAAAATGGAATGCCAAAGGATTGAGTGCAGATGAAGCAGCAGAATCCATCTGTAGCCTTTGCATAGTGGTGTGTCAGTCTGGGAGTCAGTTCCCTCCCTGAATGCTTTCACTAATTCTTCTACATGAAGTTAACGAGGCTAATCACCCAGTTTTACCAGCAGATGCCCCACAGTTGTCTATCAGTGGCTCTGCAGGTATAGTGTAAACAAAATGTGTGGTTTTGTCAGTGAAGAAAATCTATTGAGAAGACTTATGTGCTGTATAGATGTGTGATCACCACTGAGGCAAAGAAACCGTTTTATTCCCTGCTATATTCTTATTTTCTGTCATTGCTGGTTTCTTGCTAGTATTCTATCAGTTTGTAATGAGGTTTTTACAGAAATATTGAATCAATCAGGTATTTGTTTACACTATTCTACATACATCAAATATTTGTACTACAAAATATTAACAACTCCTGAACTAAAACTGAGCAGGATTAATCACCAGTTTCTTGGCTGACATTGCATTTAAAGGGTCTGCTCTCCTGATTCAGAAAAAGAGGCTCAATCTTGATTTTTTCTTTGTCAGCCTGTGAACAAGGCTTAATGTTGTTCAAAAATGTATAACATAGGTCCTAGATTCTGTAAGACCAATACAGTCTTATAGCTGAGACCTGGAACATGGTTTCTTCAATGAGGAATTCGTATCAGGATAACAAATCCCCTGAACAGGCTTAAAAAATAATGTAAAAAAATCCTAGAGCAAAGCAAGCTTGAATTGAGCTCACATTACATCTGCATGATCAAAACAGTCCATTAAACTTTAATCTTCTTCTGAGACTAACTCAGGCTAATACTTAACTGACAGATACTAAGACTTTCATTTTTATATTCAATTCAGTTGTATAACTTCATATTAGCTGAAAGACTGATATGGCATTCTTTTTATCAGCAACACCTACACAGCATGGCAATGTAGAAATAGCTTGAAGCTGTTAAAACACTTTACTTTCTGAGTTTTGTAGATCTCTATCTGACATTACCTCCTGAATTTTGTGCAACCTCTGAAGGATGACAGATGAATACTAAGCTGTCAGTTGGACAACTGCAGCAACTGGTGAGCTGAATGCTTAAATTTTAATTTTTTATAACTCCATTAATAGTTTCAATCAAAGGAGGAGTAGCTGTATGAATTCTAAAACCTTCCTGACCTCATTATGAGTGTTAGTTACTCCTGTCTTTCAGGCTAGCTGGAGTCTGTGTGCTGGACACTTGCATAAAAAGGTGTTTTAAAGTCTATACATGGGGCCACGTAGCTGAACAAATGGCTTAGATTTATGACAGAACATAAAATCTGAATTGACACTTGAAGATGCTAAACTTAAGTCTTCCTAGATGAAGTCACATTTTATAATTTAAAAATGTGTCCCAAACTTCCCAGTAGCATTGTGGAGTTCAATCCTGGTTGTATCTCATGCTGTGCAATCCTAACCTTTCCACAGTCTGCTGTTCAGTGCTCAGATACCTCTGTTCTGCTCAGGTGCAATAGGTGATGCATCCATCTCTGAATTTATATTCTGAGCCTTTCCATTAATGGGACTGAACCCTTTGCCTGGTATCATTTTAAAGGATATCCATTTTGCCTTGACAAACTCCTTCTGGATTTAGTGTTATATGACAGGAGTGCTGTGATGCAGGATCTGTGACCTGCAGCCCAGGCACCTGGCCATGCTCAGAGCTGGGAAGAAGGATAACACTTTTGTCTGAATCATGTGAACTTGTAGAATAGGAGCCCCTGGAAAATGTGTTGTTAAGGGAGAGGAGTGTGAACATTTCTGCTCCAGCCTTCCTTCTGAATATGCAAATAGCCATGTTGGAATATTCTTTTATTGAATATGTATAGCATGTGCTCAGTTTTAATCTGTCTTCTGCAGATGAGCAAGAGCTGAGTATTCTGGAAATTATTCTAACCTTTGCTAGATGCCAATATAGCCTTTAGTAAAATACCAGCAGCCAGGTATGAAAATTGAGACTTTACCCATTCCCTCTGGGATCTACTTTGAATAACAGCCATTTATTCTGCTTAGTCAACAAGGTAGCACCAAGATCAGCTCAGGACTGAGGACTGACTGCTCCTGTGGTTGCTTCCTTCTCACCTGGTTAGGTAGACACAAAGCAGATTGAAACAGGAGTCTGAAACCTCCCTCTGCTCATGGCAGTGCTTTCTGCAGTTTTGTTGACTGTGCCTGCGGGGAAGTTTCTGGTATCTTGGTACCTTAGTGGTGCAATTTGTAGCTTGCTGTTCACTGAGAGTCAGACAGATAAGTGGCAAAAGGCTGGTGAGTTTAGAGGCACTTGTTTGATAGGAAAGAGCCAGTGGCAGCACTAAGTGTGCCATTAATATGAATATGATAAGCTCTTATGCTCTCAGTGCTGTGATTTAAAAGGTAGGACTTGGTAACTCCACAGAGAACTATGATCAAAAATTATTGCTGGGGCTGTGACCTCCTTCCCTTGAGCTGTGCTGGGTGGGCTGGTTCAGCTTAGCTCAACTGAGTCCTGCTGGGGAGAAGGATGCAAACCTCTCTTGAGGGAGAAGTGCTTTCAGCACCTGCTTTCAGCTGCCAGTCATGATGTTCACGTTAATCACCATGTCACTGAACAGCCTTTGGGTGCTGTGCTCTCACACAGGTAACAGCTACAGGACTTGAATCTTTTTTAGCAGACCTTAAACTTGTTAGAAGATTGTAATAGCCACCTTGTCTGTTTTCTAGCATCCCTCCCCACAGTGTTATGTCATCTTTTCTTCCCACTGCAGGACTCAACTGGTCTCTCCTTGTCAGAGTCTCTGTGGACAGACACAGAGGTGGGGGGTTTCATTTGGTTTGGGGTTTTTTGGTTGGGTTGATATTTTGGTTTGGTTTTTTATTTGTTTTTTGTTTGTTTGTGGGGTCAGTTTGGTTTTTTGTTTTTTGTTTGTTTTGTGTTTTTGAGGGGGGTTGTTGGGGTTTTTTTCTTTCTTTTTTTTTTTTTGGTAGTGGCTTGTGTCCACTTCTAAGTTGCCCAACAAAAGCATAAATGGAACTGTTAGTTTGTACCTTCTGTGACTATTTACAGACAATTATTCATCAAGCCTGAACCAAAGACCAACTAATGAGTGTAAGCATTTGAAAATAGCACCCTTCATACAGGTCATGATTTGAAGTGAGAGGAAACTCTACTCCCACCAGGAGCAATCATATAGAGCTTGTTCTGATGCAGAATCTGGATGCAAATTTTACCTTTAACTCACTTTCTTATCATCATACACATCTACCTGGATACTTGCATTTCTTCTCTTTCACCAGCACTATTCAATGATGAAGAGCCTTTTTTGCTGCTGAAGGCATTTTAGAAAATGTCTGAAAGCACTGGAAAAGCACTGAAGTGTGTCTGGATTTATATAATTTGAGGGTGAGTGAACTTACATGACAGAGCTTAAAATGCTCTAACAACTTTATCAAAACTGGAAGAAAAACCCCTTTTCCTTTCTATTCCTCCTGTATGCCCTAGCCCCATTCCTGTTGTTAACTGGTTCTGCTGACTAGCCCAGTAAAAATAAAGGCAAGTCTTGCTGCCTAAATTCAGTCCCAACGAACACAAGAGCTAGAGCAAGAGAAAGAATGGTCTGTCAGGCCAAGAGGTGGAAGAATGAGGGGGCCTGATTGTATGGTCTGCTCCTTGTCACTGCTTGGGCTTGCCATTGTATTTATTTTGGATTACACAAGTGAGCAGGTTCAAACACTGTTGTGTTCTTGTGGTTTAATTTTTTCGAAGGAAGAAATTGGTTTGGTTTTGTTTATTAAATAATCCCTGAAGCTGGAGGGATGCAACCTGGTACTGGCTTCTCCTGTGTTTGCCTGGAAGTTCTCCTCTCCTAAAGCAATGTTATAGGATCCAAAATCCCTACGGTTGATAGCCCAGTTATCAGATACCTTGCAGCCTTTGCTGGAGGAGCCCTGACAAGCTTTCCTTTAGGTTTGCATTAATATTAAGCAAATCAGCCAAGTGCCAGCCAGGCAATTCAGAAACCAAATTCCAGATATTTGCCCCATTGTCCAGAGTTTAGAGCTGTGTTTACCTCGGGCTCACAGGAGTGACTGGATTGTATCAAGGATTTCTCACGTGGGCTGCCTCTGGAATTATGGAGCGTCACTGAAAACTCATCAAGCAAAGTTTTCAGGAGGGAAAAATAACTAAATCATGCTGTGGCCTGGCAGGGCCAGATGGATGGATGGTATATCTAAACCTGGGTGTAAGTGGTGATGGTGCCTCTGTGGTGCTCTTGCTCCTGTGCCAGGACAGGTGATGATGTTGAAGGCATTCACTGGCTGTCCCATTCCAGGCTGTCACGTGGGATGTACAGGCTGGAGCTGCAGAGCCATAACTGATCACCACCACTTTTCATATGTATCTTCCACAGGATCCTGCCTCTCTTCTGTGGAAAATCCCACATTTTAGTCTGTGTTTTTCCTTAGTTTCTAGACCTGAGCCTTGTATGTGCCCGTCCAGTGTTACTCTCTCAGCTGGTTGGTTTGATGAGTTAACCGTGAAGCTTCAGCCTGGGTTGAAATACTTCGGAAACATTGGGACTTTTTTCAGAATTAGAATGTGAGGGATCTCTTAACATTTCTGCAGGCAAGAGAAAAAACAAGTATAGTACTTAACAATAAGGTATTAAATTACTAAATCCTCATCCAAAGTTCCCGCTTGAAGTTGTTTGTTGAAACCAAAGGCTTTAAGCTTATACAATTTTATTTCAAAACAGTAAAGAATCAATAGCTGGGGTTTGTTTTGTATTTTTGTAGGGAAAGTAAATAAAAGTTAATACAAAATTTCTATTAAATTCAATTTAAATTTATTGTAAAGGAAAGACAGCTAATATATCCTTTTTTGGGTGAGAAAGGAGAATAAATTAATTGTTCTTTGTGAACATAAGTTTTCAGTGGGTAGAAGCAGTGAGTGCAGACAATGCATTTTATTCTTGTCACTTGGAAGCAAAAAGCAAACACAATTACAGAGACACTTCATCAGCTCTGGAAAGGAATCTGAATATCGTAGATGCAGCTGCTGGCGGGCTCTCTTGTGATAAGCTCAGTGTAGCAGAAATGGAAAAAATCAGTATCCACATGAACAAGGCAGAGGTTGAGTCTTGGCTGTGTGATCCATTTTAATGAACACTCTACTTTCCATTTGCTCCCCTTTCACACCAAACAATGGAGTTCCCCCTGAAGCACCTGCAAGGTAATAAATAGTCTCCCACTGCAAAGAACAGAGTTCACCAATAGTCCAAAACATTTTTGTCAATAAATCTATTAAGATTTACATGAAGGACATCACATGTTAGATGAGTTGAAGGGATGGGGAGAAAAGGGGATAGGTTGGAGTTTAATAGAGGGAGATAGTTGCTCTCAAAAATTAATGATCCATACCACTGGAATATGAAGTTTGGTGGATTTTTTTCTCTCACAAGTGCTGTGCAGGCATATGTAACACAGCTTTCTACATATTTATGCAGATCAATGATCATAACCTTTCTAGTACAAATGAGGCATTTTTTATTCTAATGCAAAATAGTTAACCCTCTACTGTAGCTATGATCTCAATTTCTACTTTTTGGGAGAAAATTTCAGAAGTGCTAGACTATATTATCCTGTAAAATTAATTTTTTCAAAGGGATATTTGGATTGAATTACATTTATATTTTTTCCTCTCTTATCAGAAATAAATATGGGAATTACCTGAAAGTATAAAATGGCTGAAAAATATAACTTGCCAGTATTTTTTAATAGTAATAGTATTAAATATTGATTATTTTTACTGCATGATTGCCAAAATGAGAATCTTCATACTGGCACACTTGTAGCAGCTACTAAATTACTTTGGTTTGAACTTCTTTTTACCTATAGGGTTTCATAATTCAGCATTTGTCAATATCAAATCAATCCAGTGCAAGCTGAAGACCCTCTGTGTCTCTCAAATAAGTAGAAAAGACCAGTAGACTTTTTACAGTCAAAGCAAACCTTCAAAATTTCAGACCCACTCACTTATGCAATGTTTTAAATTGGGAAGTAGAACATTTGAGGACTTTTAAAAATCTGGGTTTAAATTTGTAAATGTAATAATTTGTTGTGTACATGAGATGAAGATATAATAGGACCCGCTAGAATACAGTTGCAGAGATTAATAATAATATTATTATTATTATTATAATACCCACCATGATGATGATGATGATATAGGAAGAAACACTGAACGAGTGCCTCAACATTATTCCCTCTTGCTGCTCTGTAAATGCATCTGTCAGGGCCCAGGTGCCCCCTGCTCTGTCCTCCTTGCTTTAGTACTGGAAATGTGCACTAGAGCAAGATGGACACGAGCCAATGACTTTCACTGAAAATTTAGTTCCTGTTTTAAAGCAGGTTTGCAGAAGGGCTTGGCTAGGACTGTAACCCACTTATAGCAGGATCTGTCTGACAAAGAAACCCTTCCTTCTTTCCTTGCTTTAGGAAGGAGCCATATGGCAACAGTTTGGAATATACTTGTGTGCTCCAAGACGCTCTGTCATCTTGAATTCTCTGTCATGAGAACACCCTGTCGTCCAAGCTGTTTGTGCAACATGTGTTGGATGGTTCTGTGAAAACAAAATAAAAACACTTTCTAAAATGATGCAAAAATCATGGATGTTCCCAAGGGTCATTAAGTGATAAAAAGAGATTTTGATTCTGTCTCTAGTTAGAAAGGACTATAGACTTGAAAAAACTGTTTCTGTCTTGCCTTCCAGACCAAGCTGAAATGTTTTGCCAGGTCAAATAGCACCACAGTGAGATTTTTTTTTTCCCACTGTAATTTGAAATCTGAGAGAAGTAGTAATTGTTACCAGAAAAACTGCATTTCATCAAGTGTTACAGAGTCCAGACTTCATGGATTGATCTGGAATGGAGAATATGAGTCCACCTGCGTTCCAGACTGCTTCAGGCTTCTGGCTCATAACCTTGGGGTTTAGGAAATAATTTATTACATGCCAGCTTCTGCTGGTGTTTATTGTTTACAGCCAGTAACTCATGAAGACATGGTAGTTCTTTCCTCCTCTGGTGCCCAGCCACACGGAGCTGTGTTGTCTGCTATAGTGGATAATTTAGCTCAGATGTTGTGGTCAGTCCCTGCTGCCAGCAATCTATTCCAAACCCAATGTTTTAATCCACATATATTTGTTGTGCTTAAAAATGTGGCCTACCTAGAATGTGAGCCTCGCTGACTGGTGGCAGCACAGCTACACCCAGTGGGTTTTGCCCTGTTCTGTCATCTGTTGCAGTGGCTGCATTCCAGTATGTGCTTGGGGAAGTTGCTCTTTCTTGGCTTGGTCCGTCCTACTCCCTCTGGTGAAACTGCTCCACCCTCCAGCCCAGGCTGAGTGGCAGCAAGTGTGGTGAGTGCCTGGGGCAGAGTGGCACTGCCAGGCACCTCTGCAGTCCCTGCCTGCCTCCTGTGTTTGGAAAACCACCTGGAACGGAGTTCTGTGTCTACCATTGCCTCATATCCCAGCACACAAGAGGTTAAGATTAATTGTGTGTCTCATGAGGCAGTGAGTAATCCTTTGTGGTCCCAGTTCAGAAGGCACCGAATTCTGTGGACCTGCTCCCCACTTAGAGTTCATCATGCCAAGGGTAACATGGAGGAAATGCAGAGACAGAGATTTATAGTGTAAAGAATTAAATCTCAGGTCTTTCCAGATTAGGAGTTTCACTGACCATAATTATGTCTTGGATTTCAGCAGATCACTGTCTTGGCAGAGTGATCATGCTCATGGCTTGCTACAGATCCAAAATATTTCAGCATGTGAAATACTATGAAGTATTTGCTTGGTCAGAATTAAAGGGGTTGAAAGCAATTCTTTCTTAATAGTACTATTTCTTTTTTATTAAAGATTCAAGAGCAGGTTTTTTCCCCTGTCAAATGCCAGTTTATCTTGAAAGCATTTTCTTGGTTGCACTTAGTATCTGAAAAAAGTATTAGAGCAAACAACTTAGTGTACTCTGTGTGTAACTCTGTATTAATCTTTATATAAGTAATTCTAAACCATATTGTGGATATGAGAATTTTTAAGTGACTGAGCAGCTGACAGATGAACATAAGTATGTGCTGCATTGCAAATATCATGCCTCCTCAGATACTTTGGCAGCTCTAGTAAACAAGCAGAGTAAACTAAAATTCTAAGCAGTTATTTAACTGACTTTGGTGGTAATCTGGATTTAAATAGCATCTGAAGGAGATTTCCACTCGGGTGAAGGCTGCTGAGCCAGGCAGTTGCCAGGGTGCTCAGAGCACCCAGACTAAATGGCACTGAGAGGTTCTGATCTCCTGAGTGGAAAAAATCCATCCAAGTCATGCAGCACATGAGTGGTCTTGTTGGACGCTCAAGGGGCGGGTGGCAGCGTGTGCATTTGCCCCCCACTTGGTGTTGCTTTTAAGACTTTAGCACTGGGGATGTGGGGAGGTGCCACAGTTCTGGTCTCTGGGAAGGGACCGGACCGACGGCGGGGGTCCGTGGACAGCCTGCTGAGCTGGGATATCGCGGCTGT
>JAWWEV010000022.1:6640618-6688566 GCA_035583235.1 Hafferia zeledoni | reverse complement strand
GAACTGACCAATGGTAGCTCTCCTTTTGCTGACAGGCTGAGCGGGCTGACACAGGCAGCCTCGCAACAGGGGGACAGCCATCTCCAACAGGGAGGTTCCACAGGGCTCTGGGTCATGAGGTTGGAGTGCTGCAACAGGCCTCAGTGGGGACAGGGAGAGCAGCTGGGAGCCACTAGGAGACCCCAGGCAGGGCTACTGGGACAACCTTTTTGTTAGGCAGCGTGTCTTGCAAGAAATTTGCTTCACACATGCTTTGTGATTTCTGTTGCCTCCTGCTACTTTAAAGCTTGGGCTTGATTTTCTTATATTTTATATTTCCTATTGGTTGTTGCTCTGATTCTGTTAAAAAGAATTACTGTATCCAACAGTGGATGTGATATGATTGGTCAGGTGGCACCTTTGTCGTGTTAGTGCTTCTGTTGGGGAGGGCAGGGGCTTGGCCATTCTAATGAAAGAGGAGGGGTGTATCTTTATCCTGATGGGCAACCAAGTCTGGCAGCATTTAGATGAGAATTGTTAGCTTTTGGGTTGACTTGAAAGGCCATCTTTTCCAAGTAATGTGTCGGGTAAAGAAGTGGATGGATTTCTTTGCAATGTGGCCTGAGGATTTTCTTATGGATTTTTAAAATAATTTTTCATGTTGCTTTAATAGAATGATGTGATTGGTTCTGGACAATAATGGTGAAGGTAGTTCATGAAATGTAACAGCAAAGAAGTCTTTATTTCTCTGAAGCTTTTCAAGCAGTTTGTTTAACTAATTAAAGAGAACAGACTCCCATGCTCCCACTTGGATTTACCACCTCGATTTTCCTCTGAGAGCCTTGGCAAATGCAGAAACTTTCTGCCTAATACTCTTGCAGTGTATGCTGCAATATGGCAATATCTGCAGATGGCATTACAGGAAAGCCCATAAGTGCAGCTGACTGCAAAGATTTCTACACTGAATTGTGGGATTTGGGGGTTCTTTTCAGTGATGATGTTCAGTTTGGTGCTGGATCAGATGGATGTCACTTGTAGAAAAGGTGAATCCTATGCAGAAAAGATTTGGGATGGTGGTATGCATGATGAAATACTCTCTTCCTAGTCTTAAATAATAGGCTCCAATCTGCTTCCAGATGTTCCAATCCTCCACAATATGTTTGAACCTTCAAAGCACAATGTTAAAATGACTTTATCTTTTGTAATCCCCTTAAAATTTTCCCTGGCAGTGATAGCAATGATTTTGACTTTATTGCTTTAGATGCAGGAGCAGGAACCTTGAACCAGGCAGCCCTGCCCACCTGCCCCTGCTTTTGTGCTGGGCTGAGGTCTGCCCTGGCCCCAGGCTGTGACAACTGGCCTTAGATAGTGGTGGTGACCCATGTGAACTCTGGAGGCTTTAGAGAGCAGGGGAAGATAACACTTGGACTTTGCTAATCCCTGCAGTGCTGTCTCCTGCTTGCATCCTGCCTGGAGAAGGGGTGGCCAGTGTCTGTTCCTTATGCTGTAAATGCCATCTGAACCTCAAGAAATGCTAAATTTTCAAATAGTGATCTCGGGGATACTACACATTGCCTTCTTACCCAGCTAGTTAAACAAATATATGATACTTTTACTTACAATGCAGATGCTTTCAGCAGAAAACTGCCAGTTTTCCCAAAACTTTTCATGATATAACTGCTTTCTCTAATGCACATAGAGGCATTTCTTACAGCAATAAAGAGGGATTTGGAGCTATAGATCTCTGGAACAACAGCCACATCCAGTTGCTAATTAGATAAGTACCAGATGTTGGCTCCTTTCTTCTCGTCTATCAAATGCAGATCTCATCACTTTTGCTTATATCCACTCTTTATATAGAGCAGAGTTATACCATAGGCCCTCAAAGATTTTCCTTTGCTGCTCTGTTTGCTTCTGGCTCTCACCAGTGTGTCAGACATTCTCTGCCAAATGCCACTTCTCATCAGGACCTGCAGGCAGGGCTGCAACCAGAGGCCGTGTGTGTTTCTGCTGATGGCAAAGGCTGGTGGCCAGAGTGGCCCTGCAAGGATTGCTCTGTCTCTGGAGCAGAAAGGTCCCACTTCTTACACTGTCATGCAAGACAGAGAGCCCTCTGTTAGAGCTACTTAGATGAAAGCAGGAGCACAGCCAGGACCAACAGGTCTTATTTTTGAATGTGTATCTTAGCAGCTATGACGATTGAAAATTAACTCCTCTAATTTTTAAAGGCAAGTTCAGTCATGTAGAGTTGGACTTGGCCAGGAAAGCAAAAAAAGTACACCAAATTGGGGCAGAAACTAATGAGTCTGCTTCCACATCCAAGTTAAGCTAAGAAACAAAACAATATGATGAAATTGCTTCCTTTGAATAATTTTTGCTGCATATTTTCTGACATTTTTTAAACTATTAATCATTAAGCTTTGATAAAACTGGTGCCTTTTTTGCCTTCTTACCATATCATTATAGAGAAGTGAATCCCAGAAATCAGCATATGAGAGTGCCATACTGGGCACTATGTTGTTTTGGCAGTAGAAGGCTTTAAGTTTTTTACTTCCATCTGACTTCAAAAGGTCCGTTATGATGACAGCTATTAGTCCCATCAGCATTCTGATACTTAAAGATACCAAATGTTACTGGTTTACTCCTTGGAGGATCTGTTGGACATAGTTTCCTTCTGTGAGACTTAAATGAAGCAAAGTTGACCAGAAAAGCTGCGTAAAATATGGACAGAGAGGGCCCTGTACTCTTGTCCCTAAGGCTGTGTGGTGGGGAGACCTTGGCCAGCTGCCTACCCAGCTGCTCTCCCACTCCCTCAAGAGAATGGGGGAGAAAATACGATGGAAAAGCTCATGGACTCAGGTAAAGACAGGAAGCACATTTGTCAGGTACCATCTTGGGCAAAACAGATTCGGCTTGAGGAGAATTAATTTAATTAATTAGCAGTTAAAATAGATTTGGACATTGATAAATAAAGGCAAATTGCAACACCATTGTTTTTCTATCCCAGTTTCCTGGGCTCAAATCCACTTCTTCATTCTCAACTCCCACTCACGAAGTGTCACAGCGGGGATGGGGATGGTGAGTTGTGTCCTTAACAGTTGCTCTCTGCTGCTCCTTCCTCCTCATCCTTTTCCTGTGCCCCAACTCAGGTCCTTCCCATGGGCTGCAGTCCTTCAGAGCTCTTTCCTTTTGCACCAGCATCTCTGACAAAAGGCACTGCTCTGTGTGTGCAACCACACTATTTCTCCTCTTCCCTCGTTGGCAGGAAAGAGCTGGAATCTGCCTGTATTGCAAAGCAGATGAAAGACATTCACAGAATGTGGATGGTTTGACATTTGCTCCTTCCAGATGCAGCTGATTTTGGAGGTGAAGTCAAGAGGGAGAGCAGTGCCTGCTGCTGGGTGTATTTACTCTTTGCTGTAGTTATTTCCACCTGTCATCACTGTTTCTTTATCTCTGTGAGCATGTGGCATGTTAACAGAAGTTAGCTAAATTTAGCAGTTGCCTTTGTGAATTTAGCCCTTCTGCTTTTTAATATCATGGGTGATCCCATAGCAAAGTGATAGGCAGTGAAGGAAGGAGAGAGCAGGACTATTTTTCACTGAGCTAAAATGTAAGGAGTTGCATTTCTCTCCAATCTGTCAGTGCTGAACTCCTTTGGAGTCAAGTGAGCGGAACTGCCTGGTTATGTGAGAAGCACCTGCCCCTGGAGAGCCTTTCCATTGCCCTCCTCCATAACCAGCGTAGTTACAGCTATGCTTGCTGCTCATTCAACTCAAACCTTGCTGGGGGAGAGTTCTCAGGTTTTTCTTTCACTTGGATTGACTGGGTTTGTTTTTTTTTTTTTCCTATTGTAGCCATCTGAATGGATTTTCTGTGATCTTGGGGTGAGATTTTTCACATAAATTAAAAAATAGTTGATTCTATGATTTACTTTGAGGCTGACTTAGATGCAGGTGAAATATTTAGCAGGTCAAAGGAGTGCTGGTTAGAGTCAGTTTTAACTTGACCTGCTTTGACAATCAGAGTGATCTGAGAACCTTGCAAATGCCTAGAAACAATGTGCTCTGTCCTCATAAGGTGGGGATTTTGCTTCTGTGCACACATTTGCATTGGGAAACTGTAACTTCTTCATAGATCTGTATCTGCTATAATAAATTGGATTTAATTATCAGCAGGGTGGTGCCCAGACTAATCCCTTTACTATAACCAAATTATATTGCATCAAATTTACTTCTTAAGGGACTCTTTGATTCTTCTGTGCAATGAGCAAAACAAATTTGACACATCCTGTGCTGAGATACAGATACATGCAGGTTATATGGGTTCAGTATCTGTTATACTGTGTTTAATCTTCATTTATTTAGTCTATAATGTGCCACTCAAATGTGTCTGGGTTTTTTTGTGGTTTTTTTACTCTTCTTCCAAACTCATAATCCTATGTATAGTCATATTTCACACATTTCTGTAATTCTTGGTTTTACTGTAGCCCAATGTGTAAGTAACTTTTTGGTGTGGCAGGTTCTGGAAGGATCACAGGACTGGCTAGAAATGCAGTGACATTGCACAGCCCTCTGAGGTGGGGAGCAGTGGAGAAAATGTTTGGAAATCTAAACATAATTACCTAGCACAGAATTTGGCATAGAACAGTGACATGCCAGGCACTGTGGAGGGAGAAATGCTTGGGCTCAGGTTCTCATCTCGAGGTTGTCATTTCAGTGTGCTGCTGGTAGCAGTCATGCTCCAGAAACATTTCATTGAGGATGAATTCCAATGAATAGAAGAGTCTGAGAAAGTGCCTGGTATCATTATTACGCTCCACTTAATGACAGAAAAAGCTTTGCTGTCACCCTTATCTCTCCCAGGGGCAGAAATGAAACCTTGGAACAGTCAGTATCTTAGCATTGTGTCTGATGCTGCAGTTCTTTAGAGGTGCTCCATAAAATAGCACCTTCACCACATCCTGCTGGTTTGCCATGGCTGGCAGGATGGTACACAGGGTTTGCACAGGGTAAATTGCCTGCAACTTAACAGTGGTATCTGTTCCTTATACTAAATTCTTATATTAAATCTTGTTATAATACATGGCATCTAACCTCAAGACAGTGGTTGTATGAGACAAAGTTCTATTTTATTTGTGTACTGAAGTGCATTTACAGTAACAGGATAAGCTTTTAGAGGCTTTTCTTTTACAAAGAGCTGGCACAATGGCTTGAGCTGAAGACAGGCCATGTGCATTGCCAAGACCTAATAATGACCTATAATGATGATTAGCAGACTAAATCACTCTAATTCTGCAAAAAGAGGTGATTTCTTTGTGTGTCACTTGAAGCGATGGTAGAGATTTTGACAGCAGGTTTTTTTTTTGCTTACCACCTCATTTAAGTTCTTGTGCAAAAGAACATTTTTTCTTTTTGAGTGTAGTCACAAGATCAAATGTAGCTGTGCTCATAAATTAAGCTGAAATGCAGAAATTGTAAGACTAATTCAAAAAGTATATGAGCTGTGTATGAGTATGCATATGTCTACAGAGAAACATCTATTTATGCCTACACATCTGATGAATGAACTTTGAGAATCTTTCTAAACAGTAACCAATTTCTCATTGCCCTTCATGAGATCCATAATATGAGTAACACACTAAGACTTTTCTAGACTGACACAGTTTCTATAGAAAGTGCTTTCTTTAAGGCTGTATCCAAAAGATCACCACCCTGGCACAGAGGAGAAAAATAATACAGAGCTCTTGCTTCCAGAGACAAATAGTTTTCTACCTCAGTACACATCTGTGCTACTGAAAGTGTGCTGCAGCAAGGAAATCCATTTACAGTTTTTCTTTTACATAACACTTGCCATGCCCTTAAGAGCCCCTGGTTGTTTCCATAGTCTCTCCTCCAGTTGTCCTGCAGTATAACTGCAATAAAAAGCCTGTTTGTGGAGAACTGGTGGTGTTCTGCAAAGTGTCTCTCAGCAGACCTTACAGGTCAAAAGCACGTGTTTTGTCACCTTTCAAAGTATTCTGAAATAATAATATGGAGTTTCCTAGTCTTTTCATTACAAGAGTTCCTTACCTTTTACACTATCAGTCTTACTGTGAATACACCCATGAAGGTAAAAGGTGAGTGGGGATGGACTGGCTTTGTAATTGCCATGTGCCTGATTGGCATAATCTGTGCCAGGGGTAGCTGCTTGTGCCTGTGCTGCAGTCCCTCCCTGCTGAGCGATGGGCAGCACGGGCACTCTGCCCAGCTCTAATGCATTCTTGACTATCTCTCTGTGTCTCAGTTCAGTTTCTTTGCCTGCTTCACCTTTGATCCTTTTTCCTCCCCTGCTAACTGTGTATCCATGCCCAGACTTTTGTATACAACAACAATCTTATTTCATATCATGTGTTTAGGAGGACTCTTTGTTCAGATCTGCCATTTCCCTCATCAGTGTTGTGTCTGCCCCTTTTGTTGAGCTCCATAGCCTTGGTCCCCACTGTTGGCAGACTGGGAGTCTTTTTCCTTATTCTGCTTTGAACCTACACTAATTAGAAGCTTGTTTAATACCTGCTGCATCCCAACCATGTTGCACTGGCATACCTGTCCATGCAGCTTACCCAGGTGTCTGTCCCACCACACTAACACTGACACACTCATCAGCCATTTGTTCCTTCCTAAGCACTTTCAAATGCTGTTTTCTCTGTGAACAATTTTTTTACATCACCTTCCCCAAAGAAGCCATAATCTATGAAATCGTGTCCTGTCATCAGTAATTTTGTTTATATGATTGAACTCAACATGATCTTGAAGTAGAGAAGTGGGCTTAAGCATCACACAGGTAAGAGCAAGGAGGGGAACCCACAAACAGCCAATATCTGGCCTGGCAGCTGGACAGCAAAACTAGATCTGGTGATTGTAGCATATTGTAAAAACACAATATATGGAATATGTGGCCAAAATACAGTGCTGCTAACAGAAAGAAAAAGGAGCTAATTATAGTTGGAGATTTCTCAACTGGAGTTTTGTATCTAAGATGAGGGAGGGACATTGCTTTGTTTTCCATGGGATTTTTGAACCTTCACTTAGATCATGGATGCAATCCTGAGTTTCACCCTTTAAGACAGACATACAAAAATGAGAAAATATTAAAAAAAAACCAGAGAGACGTTTGGCAGATGTAACCTCTGAGGGAAAGTTCAGGAAATTAGATTATTTTGCTCTATGGAAAAAAGAAGGCTAAAGGAAAGCACAGTAATAACAAATACCTAGTCTGTAAAAGATGCTATAAAGAAGACTGTGATCTCCTTGGTTCTGTATTCTCTGAGGTTAGAACAAGAAATAATCAGCTTTAATTGTAGGAAAGGACATACAATGCAGGTACTTAACCCCCCCCAATTTTTGCACTGTAAAAACAGTGGAGCAGTAGAAGCAGAGGCACCTGGGTTTGTGGTAGGGCATCCTTAGAGAGTTTTTCTTAAGGAGGTATTACAAAAACATCTGTCAAGAGTTGTCTTGGGTATTCTGGATTTTCCCCATAGCACAGGAGATGCAGCAGGTGATTTATGGAGATTTTTGTCAGACTATTTGTATGTTCCTGCCATAGACTGTAGCCTCTCATCTTTACTGTATTTTGATAGCTATGATACAGAATTGAAATAGTTCAACAGAGCTCTTCCAAGGGCTGTAATAAGATCTCACAATGAGAAATGTGGTGGATATTGCAGAAAATTCATTTTGTGTCTGATAAAGCAGGTGTTGTACATCTTATAACAGAGCAGGGTCTATTGTGTCTTGTAATAATGGGATTATGAGTTTGGGAGTTCTCCCAAAGTGATATTTTCCAGTCTTGCTAGTCTGTCAGGCTACTGCTTTTTTTTTTTTTTTCCTTAGAAGTCCAGCTTGAATATATTTCTTTATGCAACAGTGTAAAGTGCTTTTGCCATTTCAGCTTATTCTGTCTCCTCTGGAAAGTGAGAGAGGCGGAGGAGAAAAAACAAGGAGCAAAATACTCAATTCAGTTTTAAATACAAAAAGATGACGTTCAGAGATACTTTTTAAACTTAAGGTCAAAAGGGACCTGTTAGATTACCTCATCTGACCTTGACTTGCTTTCATTTATTAACAGCATCAATGCTGGTGACAAAGTGATTTCTGATGCTGACCCAGGAACATGTTCAAGAGTTGTAATATCTTCACATGCCATCTGAGACTGGGTGTGTGTGTGTGCACTTTTGTATATGGACACATTCTTTTGATGCCTTTATTTGCATCACTGACATACTGGGTCTTCTCTGTCATTAACAGATTTATTCCATTTATCTTTCTTTCTTTTCATTTATCTTGCTTTCTGAGAACATTTTTGAGTATTTATAGAAGTGCAGGTTTCATGGAAGCAAATCTTTGATAGTGTGTTAAGAAATATATGATCAAGTTTGGAAACATACCAGTTCAGTAATTGTTTTAATACACAGCTTGCCATTTTATTTGATGGAGTAATTAATTTTTTTTAAAGTCTTGGTTTAGATTTTTTTTAAGTGCATGTCCACACCATTTAAACTCCATGAAGATGGAACTCCTGTGGGTAGTTTATATTTAGCATGTTTCACCTGTGGATAAATGATAATTTTCATCCTCATGGTAATATATAGAAAATATTTGCTATAGTGGCTAAGAAACAAGTTATTAGAACAGTCACTCCTGATGGCTATGTAACAGGAAAGCAATTTAAAAAACCCTAAATAGACAAATTTATCCCTTTTTTAGGAGATTTTAAGATTATTCAAATAATTATGAAAATTTATATTAATTTCTTGTACTTTCTTCTGTGTTTTTGTTTGTTTGTTTTTAATCAGTTTTCTTTTATTGCAAAAGGAACTGGAAATACCTTCTTGTTCTGCAGTTCTACAACTTAACAAAGTGTATACTGACTCAGACTAATGGATGATTTCTAATACAAGTAAAACCAGTTCCTTATAATTGTGACTTATCAGAATACTTAAGCATGTACTTACCTTTAGAAATGTGCTCAGATCTTAAGTACATTATAAACCAAATTTAAGCACTGAACAGAAAAGAATGGAGGCAAATCCTTCCATCTTTTTTACTTATTTAATATGCATAGGTCAAAGGCATTTCCACTATTAATACCATATTTATTTCCTGGTCACTCTCAAATACTTTTACCAGCAGTTCCAGACCTGAGCCTTTGCAGCAGTCACGTCAGTTTGCAGAGTCAGGACCTGAATCCTGGCACTGTAATGTAGTAAAGGAGTTTGTTTTTATCAGTCTTTTTTTCAGCTGTTTTGGAGTTCATTGTTTTCAACAACTAAAAAGTGGTTGATTATCACAGAGAAGCCCAGTGAGATCAGCTGTGAATGGTAGAAATTCTGCCTGTGCTCTGTGAGCCTTTCTAGCACAGGCAAGATTTTTTCCAAATTGATGTATTATGTCTTTATAGGTGAGAACGGAGTGTTTGGAATAGAGAGCTGTTAAAGAGGCTTGAAATGAGGTACTGTGAGAACAGTTTGATTGAAAAGGGAGAGAGTAATGAAATCCACCTAAGAAATGAATGATGGGTCACACTGTATTATCAAAGGACCAGAACGAGCACAGCCCAGAAGCAAAGTGAGTGCACAGCGTGACAATAGCCCGGGGCAGATCTGAGAGGAATTAGGAAAATGAGGTTATTTGCAGTACACAGTGCAGATACAATAGACAGTAATGGGCTAAACCAGGAGCAAGGAAACAGGTACAGATAGCAGCAAGCATTCTGCAGAAACACCAATTAGGCACTTGCACAACTGCTGCTCGTTGTGCATGACATCCATGATAAGCTACCATGGCAAGATTAGTCACAAAAAGTTGTGTGGATTCTACAAAGACCAACAGACCCCACCCCACAGGGCTCTGCATCCTCTGTATCCTTGTCTGGCACTGTAGAGGAGATGATCTTTCAGTCTCTTGGAATAAGATTATTTTATCCAAGTCAAGCAAAACAAAAAAGCAGCAAAGAATATAGTCTGTTACTCTTTTTGTACTTTTGAGTTAAAACATGCTGTGACGTGAATACTTTAACCAAGTCTAAGGGAGGAATGGAGCAATGGAAGAACTTTTTCAATTCAGGAGTCAGTGTTTTGTTGGATCAGCAACGTATCACTCCTGCTGTGCACGAGCCATTGCAAATTAAAAAACAAAAGACAAGAAAAAAAAAAAAAGAAGGAAAATGAATTGCTTTTGAGTGAAAGCACACCATAAAAATATTGTGTGCTTTATTTCAGTGGAACTGGTTCTGATGTGACTGTCTGCCAGTTGCTGTGGCCACAAACTTCTCCAAGCCTTGCTTCTGAGCCAGGGTCCAGTTGGGCAGGATTCACGGTGATCTCAGGGACTCACAGCTTCTCCATTGCAAAAGACTGCAGAAGGGTATGTCTGATTTTCGATTTGCTTGTTGTATCCAGCTCAAGCAATTCTCTGCTGGTAAACTGAACCAGGAGTGGTGTCTGCCTAAGGTACATTTCCATTGTCTTCATGAAAATAGGAAAAAAAGGTTGGTTGTGTGAAGGATTGAAGGGATTATAAAGGTTGAGCTGGGAAGATGGAGCAGCAAAGCTGGTGCTGACCAGGAGAGAATAGAAAAAATATATTCCTAACAAAAGACAAATTTGACCACCAGGACACAGGAAAGTTTAGGCAAATATCCCACTGAGTTCAGTGGGGGCCTAATCCATACAAATGGAAATGAACTGATGTGGCAAAAGTGGCGTATTTTTCTGCCAGAAGAACTTTGCTGACACTTCACTTAGGAAAATGGGATATAAATGGCTTTACTGTCAGGCCTAGGAGTTTTCTAGTGGAGCTAAACCAAAAATCCTTTATAATCACTGTACTTTTGTTTTCATTGTTGCAGAGCTGGTGCTCCAAGTTTATCACTGTAAACTCCCTTCTTAGACACCATATATCTGAAGTCCTTAAAACTGAAGTTCAGGATTTGAGTTAGTCCTTTTCAAAGCAGATCAAGTTTTGTTGCTGTTTTACCTTACAGCCAGAAGGGGTGATATATTTTTTTCCCATTAATTCTTCACAGATTTAACTCACCAGTTCTTCCTTAGCAGTGTTACTTCTGGTTTCATATGCATAAGAATGCTTTTAATGTATTGCAACCTATTAGGAATTGTGCACTGCTAGGTTAAAAAGTACTTTGAACCACGACCTTGTTCCCATAGTTCTTCATTTTTCTGCCTTATCCTGACTGTAAAACAGTTCCATGTCCTGTTTCTGTTGTAGTTAAGAGGCAAAAACCAATAAGCTACTCTGTGTTCCCTTTGTTCAAGGAGAAGCTTGCACTGGCCACTTACATCAGCCAGTGAGGAGATGCTCCTGCTAAATACATATGTGAGGAAGGTGGGGTGCTTTTCTTTAGGTGTGATAAGAAATTTGTATCAGGTGTATTTGAAGCATGTTTAGACTGACAACTGCACTCCCAGAAACCGCATTATTCCACTGAGGGAAGCTTCAGAATCCTGAAATGTGCCCTTCAGGATGTTCACTGCCTGGTCTTCAGTGTTGAGCTCCATTACTCTTTGCTTCCCACAAAATTTCTGTGAGGTCTTTGGATGTTTTCACAGTTAAGCAGCTGCTGAAGAGAAACCAGTCTTTCCTAATTTTCTGGTTCATGGGCCATCCTGTATCAGTGCACGAATGAGTTGTTATGCAGAATTACGCCATAGTAAGATGCCTCACTCCAACGACTACCACCAGTGAACAAGTTGCTCAATTACATTCTATGACACCATATCTAGCACTTAACATTTTTCCCTAAAGCTTCCTCTGGCCTCTGTTATATTACTGTCCTTCTGTTCTTAATGTGGAAATAAAATGTGACGTGTAAGTTTGTGCCTTATTTCCTCTTGTTCTCTGATGCTTTTTACTTGAGAAGCCCTTTAAAACAACTGACCACCACTGCGGGTTCTCTTTCTTTTATTCAAACTTTTTTTTAGGCCATGTGTATCCCAATTTAACTGGACTGAAATTATTTAGTAGACAGTAGTCCAAATCAAAGCATAAGCTGCTGTTTTTATTTTAGAGCTCGTAAACATGATTTAAGATAATAATTACCCAGTGCTTATTTCTACACTCAGCAATACTGAATTATTCTACCCTGCTGGCCAAAGCCCTTCAAGATGGAGCAGAAGAGCAGAGTATAATTTATATGTTTTCCTGAGGTAAAATCTGATGTGCCTGTCAATTCTTGCTTCCAAGATTTTGCAAGATCTGTAAATAAAGTGCTGTAGATGGTGTTGTTGCCTGCCTGTATTTGACAAGGACATCAGAGTTGATGGACATTGATTTGCCACTGGGAACCAAAACCATTAATTGAAGCTATGGTGGCTAATCCATTACTTTGCTCTGCTCCGTGGACCCTGACTGAACAGGTTTTGCTACAATCAAAAATTCATTCATGCAAATGCACCTATTGTGATCAAAGTAATCAATTTTTTGCTTGTAGTCAGCAGGCTCAGGATTGTAGAAACATATCCACGTGTCATTGAGTGCTCCCAGGGGTGGGACGTGTGTCTGGGAGTGCTGGAGGGACAGACAGCAAAGCAAACTTGAGCATAAAGTACCAGGAATGCTGCCAGTCTAATAGTGGTGTGAAACAAGATATTGAATATAGATCTTTGAAATGAACATGTAGGGTTCGGGGGGTTTGTTTTGTGTTCCTTTGTTTTTGTTTCTCCTTGGATTTATTTAGTTAATAATCACTCTAACTTGAGTGTAAAGAGAAGCTGCAGAGAAAAGACAAGACCAGGCTGGTGAGGTGGATTTTTCTTTCTCTTTTAGTTTGTTTGGGGTTTGTTTTGGTTTGGAGGTTTTTGGATGTTTGGGGGTTTTTTCATTTGTTTTTGGGTGTTGTGGGTTTTTTTTGTTTGGTTTTTTTTTTTTTTTTGGCATTTGTGGACTTGGGCTCTGGAAACTTTGGCTCTTGTGGGTTTTTTTTTTTCATCTATTACTTCTTGTGATGAAGGGAAGAGAGCATTTACTTAGAAAAGGTTTGAAGAAGAGGCTTTTAATCTAATACATATAAAATTCAGTGAAAAATTACTAATGGAAACCTCATGAATACATATGCTTTTATTAGTGGATATTTGGGGAATAATCTGAGCATCCCAATAAAAAATCCCTTTGTCACTGATTGATAGCACTTGAATTGATATAAATCACAAACATCTTTGTTGTCAGGTTCATGGTGGCCTAATGAAGATTAGCAAATAATCTTTCCCATCTCTACAGTTCCTGTGTGTGAATAAATATACAACTCTAGTGCTCCATTAACTGACAAGTGCATGAGAGTCTCTGTGTTTTGCTGCTGCCTTTTTTAGCCTTATTATACTGAGATATCTCAAAAGCTTGTTTTGGTTTGGGGATGTTGGAAGCTGTAGGGTTTTGGGACTTTCAGATTCTCCTAAGTCTGTGTCAGTGTGAGTGTCAAATGCATAGGTTGAAGTATTAAGAGGGTATTGTTATTTGAGGAGGAGTAATGAAAGAAGTAAAATGTCTTCAGTCCAGTGTGTGACTTTTTACTGTTTTGATACATGTATTTGTAAAAGAAATAGTTTGAATTGGGGAACTTTATGAGAAAATCCATCAGTTTTCATCTGAGGGGAAGGCTGTTGATGAAGAGTTTTGCCCGTGGTGGCTGAGGGTGCAAGCTCAGAGAGCCCTGACTGTGGATTGTGGGGTAAATATTCAGGACATTTTTCTGGGTTTATGACAGAGCAAACATGAGGAGTGCCACATGTGTTATCCCAGACAAGGGCTGAGCAGGTAGCTCAGGTCCACATTTGAGGCATCAGATAGAAATGTTTATTCTTGGTCCTCTTTTCATTGAACATGTTGACCTGCAAATATCCCACAGTTTTAGTGAAAGTCCCAGTCAAGCTGCTATTAGGATTTAAAGCATCATTAAGTTTGGGTGAAAGGGGTTTATTTATGGATGAAAGGGAATTAGAGGAGAAAAGCTCTAGCCCTTATTACACAGAACTCTGTGGTAAATGTGTACCCTAAAATTTCATAATTAAGGAAATTTCTTATAATTTCTCATCCTTAAGTAACAGTGCAATGACCTTGATCCTGGTATGTTCTCAAATTGGTGTGTTATACTATAATTGGGGTTAGGCAAGGGCCATAAAACATCTAGGCTGGTGTAAAAGTCCTATTTATAACATAGACTGCCTTGCATAAGTGCAGAGTCTCAGGTTGATTTCTTTAGCTTCATAATAATTAACATAGATAAAATAAATCTTCATGTCCTTGGTTAAGACCAAGAGCAGTGTTAAATAGCACAATGACAAGAGCATGTGCCTAATTTCTCAGCATTCCCTTCAGAAAAAAAAAAAAAATCTCTAAGCCTTTTGTACTGTTAATTAGCAAAACAATATTACTTTGCTGAACTGAAGTCACAATTCTCATTTAATGGTCTTCACTGTAAAGTCTACATAATTGCTTAGCATTTTCATGTACATGTGTGTGCACAGTTGATACAGCACTGGCTGAAGGAGAGGAAAAGATGCTCTCTGTGTGAGGAAGTCACTGAACCATGTTAAACCATTGTGGGATAACTCTTATTTTCATGACTTTTGCACATGTAACTCTGAACCATGAAACTCAATTCAGATAGATTTGTCTGGTTTAATACACCAGCACTGTAACTTTGTTAAGGTCAATTGCAGAGGACTTTTGCTTTTTGTGGCTGCCTTGGAGGGGATGCTTTGGTTTTCATTTGTCTTTGTCAACTTACGGCATTTTATCTTGTTTAACATTAACATCAGGAATGTCATATGTGGAGGATGTGTTTTTTTCCTGAACGACATCGAATATATTACTTTGAGGTCTCAGATGTTAGTTGGAGTGGCAGAAGTATTGCTTTATTCAAGTGTTCTGGGATTCCAGAGATTAAAAAATCAGTGTGTTACGTAGATGCTAATAATAGAATAGTTAAAGAAATCAGGAAATCCTGAAAATGGCATGTCTGAGCCTTGCTGAGGGTGAATTTTTTAACCCTCCTCTGTTTTTAATGGATGTATAAATCTGAGCTTTGCAGACCTAGACCTGTGCCTGGGGCAAAGTGCCTAGGGAAGCAGCAGGAATGAGTGATTATTTTGGTGGGAGTATGTGCTGCTCCTCACCTGGGTGTGTTACTCCAGCCCCGAGGCCAGCACTGGTCACAGTCACTGTGGGGCTCTGCCTCACCAGGGGCAAGAGTGGCTTCATGTGTTTGCAGCAGGGCCAGTTGAGGTTTGGAGTCTTAAATGAAAGGCTGTGCCATCAATGCCCCCCTAACTGTCCTGCAGTTCAGTTGCTGATGTGCCCAACTCTGCTGCAGGTCATGGCCATCAAACCCTTTGCAGAAGCCCTTGGGAAGAGCTGGTGGGCTCTTCAGTATCAACTCCTAGTCAGAGTCTTTTTAATAAACCTCATCATCTGAGTGAATATGGGGAAGAGAGATGTCATTAATGTCTCTTCTGGCTAATAATAATAGAGAATATATAGATAAAATATGTCACAGAATATCATCAATATAATAGAAAAGAAAACACCGGTTTGGCAGGAGAGTAGTTTTAATAGGGATTTACTCTTGAAATTCTTTATTTTCTTGTCCTGTGTGTATAAGAAAGGAATTGAGCTGCTGCAGTCAAGGACTATTCTTCTTTGTCAGGGTTGTTATTCTGGATTTTTAGGTATCCAGTGTAGGTCATGGAGTGTACCTCGAAAAAGGGAACATCAGGGTACTATAGCAGGTGATTGTTGATCACAGAGTTCCCCTGAACTAGGCTTTTATGGTGAATTTCCTACAGCCATCAGTCTTTTTGTATGTGCACTGTGTATACCAGTTATTTTTTAATTCATATGGAAATTAAGCGTTTTGTGTAAACCCCTTAAAATCCATGTATGAAATTAATTTCAAAAGGAAATTCTGCAAATGGTGTCTGACCTGCTCTCTTCTTTCTTTATTAAATATTTATCCTGTGTATGCAGTAAAAGCTATGCAGTGCTTTCCAGGAACTTCAGCATCTGGCCTGCTTCCAGCATGTTTTTCTGTAGCCAATGTTCTGGAATAGCTGGTGATTATATACCTGTATAAGTGATTAAACACATTCTCATTACAAGTGAAGCTTAACAGGGTTTTTCCTTATGGTCCAGGACAACACGTTCCTCATCAGTGTTCTTTAATTACTTATCTAGTTCTCCTTCTCTTTCATTTCATTTCTGCTCAGGACATTTTCTGACTCTGCTGACCATGTTAATCTTCAATAGTGCCCGAGGGATTTTGCTTGTCTGCTCCTTTGGCATAGTCCTAAATTAGCTCCGTTCACATTTGTTCAGTTTATGGCACTGTATTTAATAGGACAATCTCTGTTCTTCTGTTGGAGAATTAGTATTCCAAGATAGTCTTTGCTGTGACTGGTGATTTCAAGTCAGAACATTTGTTGGCATGATATTAGTTTTTTCTTCCTTGCAACTCATACACAGCACATTTTGTCAGCAAAGCAGCAGTTTGACTCTGCTTGTCCTGTGCTGACAGATCGCTCGGGAGATAGAAGTGTTGGATTCCATTTTCTTCAGCAAAGCTCAAACTAAACAAATAATTCAATTCCCGTATCAATGCTGGACACCTTCCACATTTTATCCAGGCTGGGCAGACGTAAGTTTTTAAAGATAGCACAGTGGGCTTTTTCGTTCATTTAGGTTTGGGGTTTTTTTTCCTCCCCAATGCAAACTTTTGAACAACTAATTTGGGAGATAACCATGGTTACTTATTATCACATTTAAAATAAAATTCCCCAAGTGTTATTTCTTCAGGCTTTCCTGTCATCATACTTGTAGTCACACCTGCTGACTGCCGTTCCTCAGCTCCTGGAAAAAATGTCTGGGTAGCCAAATATGCAAGGATGTATTGATCACTCCCTGATTGGTTGCTGATTTCCTAAGCTACTGTCCTGCACATCCCATCATTGTAAGAAGTTGGGCCTAATTTTAAGATACTTCACCTATAGCTTTCCTTTGCCTGCTATTCCTGTTGTTTCCCATCCCACAAAGATTTGAGGCAGTAAGTACCTCGAAGACTCTACAATATTGAAGCAGAACAAACATGCTTATCTGCCTCTATGAAAGAGATGTGGTATCTGCCTATGGTGAGGTGCTCTGGCAATGTAATATATCATAGAATCCAACATGTTCAGGGTGCAAATAACCTGGATGAAGAACAGGAAAAACCCAGTGGATTTGGGTTAAAAATGTGAAGACTGGAAGAAATGTTTTAGAGGTCTCCAACACCCTGTTGAAACAGCTGGTTGGAAGCAGCAGCAGCTCTGAGCACTTCCAGCTGCTCTGCCCATGAGTGCTCCATAAAGCTCTCATTTGCCCGTGGAGTGGCAATGCAGCCCCCTCAGATTGCCCGTGTGTGCCACGGTGGATTGCACGGTCATCCCAGCAACATGAAACCTTGGCCTCCCTGAGTGAAGCTTCTTGCAGCAGGAAAAGAGGAAATATATTCCAGGCAGCAAAGGAAGAGTCAGGGGAGGAGAGAAATGAAGCAGGAGAACCCTGCATTTGTGCAGTGCTGATGACATTGTCTGTGATGGTGCTGCGTGGTTTTTTTTTTTTCCTGTTTATTTGTGTTTCATTTCACAGAACATGAGGAGACAGACCCTATAGTTTACATGCAGGTTTCTCTCAGCATGTCCTCTTTTTCTGTAAGGAAAAGTAGAAGAATGAGAATTAGAGGAAATGAATTTTGATATTTGGAAGAGTTAGACCAAGTGCCAATCTACCTGTACTAATCAGACTGCTCAGACATTTTAGATGCATTTATATTCTCTGTGTGTCTGTATTACCTTGTACAGAGAATCACTGGCAGAGAGGCACAAACTTAAAGGAAGGTGCAGTAAATATTCTGAACTGGTCAATCATGTTTTCCTATTGGCAGTTTTGAAAGTCCCGCCGACTTCAGTAGGACCCCTTTTAACAACAAACAGCTTCTTCATGTAACAATGAATGCTTGTATATTCAATGCTGCTTTCAACAGTAGTCTCTCATTCATAGAGGAAGAGAGAATAAAAACTGGAAAACAAAATCTAATTAATCTAAGCCTATTGGATGCTTGTTAAAATTCACCTGTCCTGGAATGTCCATTTATCATGATTATGACTGAACAACCAAGCTAAGAAAGGTGCTGCTTCTTCATTTGATGCAAAATCATGATTTATTACCCTGTTTTTTAGTAATGGTTAAATCTAATGAACGTTTCTGCATGACAAATCATTCATCTTCAGAGTAAAATTAGACATGTTATTCTTTCATGTAGAACATTACACAGCAATTCATGGAATACAGAAATCTTGTATCACTAAATTATTGCCAGGGCACTGGCTTCATAGAAATTTGTAGAACATGTGTGCATATTAATGTTTTAATATGATAGAGCATCCTGTTTGTAAAATTATGTAAATACTTTCATTTGACCTAATCAATTTGCAAACAAATTTGCAAACTGCATTTTCCTCCATGCTTATAAATTCCTTGTCATAGATCTGAAAAATACATGTCTGGATGAATAATTGTCTCCTTTTTCCACTCACTGTATGTACATATAGGAGTAGCAGGTTCCATCTTTAATTAGTGGATTCTAGAACTAATAATAGTACTTTCTATCTGAAAGCACTACTGAACAGCACAGCTATTTTTTTCTTTTTAAAGAAGAGATATTTTAGTATTGCTGCTACTCCTTTGCTTGCAGGCAGCTCTTTACAGAGACCCCCCTGAGTAACTTTGCAGCACGGTCAGCTGCCAGGTTAGGGGCTTGGTGTTACTGCTTTAACAGAGGCTCCATGGATTTCATAAAGGAGAATCAGTCTTTAAATGTTCTAGTAGCAAAAAGATGATGTAAATTATTCCATAGATTTCTGTGAAAGTCTGTCTGCTTTATTCTGACATTGTTTAGTAGCATATGTTTTAATCTGCTTCCAGGCTCTTTTAGTCGTCAGAAAAACTTCAGGCAGACGGTGCTCTAATTAAACCATTCGCTGTAAATTGAGCTAATTCTGTGATTGTGGGATTAGACATTGTGCTAGAACTGGGCTTTACAGAATACCTGGTGCTTCAAATGTTCATACTCTTGTGCACAAAGTGATTTATTGTTAGTAGTATCATTATCCAATCATATAATAATTGTAGTATCAGCAGACCAGCCCTCGGACCTGTTTTACTGAGTGCTGTGCTAGAGGGTTTCTAATCCACTGAGAAGCTGGTCTGGCATCTCTCTCTTTAGTGGTCTTGGACAGTAGAGAACACAGGAATCAGAGCAGGCTCTGAAAGAGGGAAGGGACAGGGGTTTGCTGGTGATCTGTCTGGTTATTCTGGCAAAAGCACCTGTGCTGGGGAAGGTAGTGCTGCACCAAGGGAGAGGGAATTAGGAGGCAGGCAGTCAGTCAGTCAGCTGGTCTCCCAGCCCAGCTCCTCTCACCTCTGAGCACTCATTGCACTGGATTCCTGAGCAGCACAGGTTCCTTGCTGCCCCTGGGTGACAATGTGGTGAGCTCAGAGAACAGCCCACCCAGCCCCTGCCTGGCTCCTGCAAGCAGCAGTGGCTATGGGGATGAGGTGCATGTGCCAAAGAGAAGGACCTGCTCTGCCTTCCTGTGCTATGGAGAGCCATGTGAGATGCCGTAGCTGGGAAATGATGCGGTTACTTCACAAAAAAAGCAAAGAACTTTCTGTACTTCCAATATTTTTCAATTTTTCAGCATTTGGTATTATTTCAGTGTAAGTATTCAGTGAATTGATATAATTATTTTCCATTATTCTCAGGTCAAGAGCTTAGAAATCCAGTGAAGGTGCTTTAATACTTTTTTGTTCTTTGAAGCTATTGAATTCATTTGGTTAACACATTTCAGTTTTCAGAGTCAAGGTGGTAATTTTAAATGAAACTTGGAAATCTTATGCCACTATTTCATTGTTAGTGCTTGGTTGAAAGTCCCAATTATGGCAAGATTCATAATAAAACTTGGTAACAAAACAGCAGCTGAAGTGAGAGGCTGGAAAGATAGATGAAAAGTAGGTAAAATAATTAGCTGTCTCAGAGTTGATGTGGCAAAAAAAGCATCTCAGAATAACAAATAACTACTACTGAAGGCAATCCATTACGTGCAAAGAAAGGTAAGACAATTACTAATAGCTGCAGAATCCCTCACAGCTTGGACATAAGCATGATTTTGCCTGTAAACAGTTGCATCTGTTACAGAGAGGTCTCTTCCTTGTGACATGCACCAGCTTCTCCCCAAAACTTTTTTGTTTTTTTTTTGTTTTTTTTGTCTTCTCTTTCTTATCTAGGATGTAACCTCATGTTTCATCTTAATTACGCTGTGCTATTTCACTTCTTTGGAGATACAAATGTCTTTGTTAGACCAGGTGTTGTCATCTGTATCAGCCTCCTTTAAACCTCTGCTGTAGCAGAAAAAACCTGAACTGGTCCTTCCCCCTTGGTACAATAGTGGGTGTGTTTCAACATGAATTGTTTCCTCAACTGAACCTTCATATTTTATACCCCAAAACATACTGATATAGGGACAGGATACCCAACCTTTCCCATCTGCAGTGGGGTAGATGCTGCTTCCCCTAAGTTCATTCTCTTCAGAATAGTGAAATACATCCCAGGATGGATTAAGTGTCAGTATAATCTGCATCACCTGAGAGAGGCTGAAATTTTGGTTTGTGTTCTTACTTCCCAGTTCAGGGAGCAGGAAGGGATAACAGCCAGTGCTTCTGGGAGCTGTTCTGTGCCTTCTGCAGGATGAGACAAAGCTCCCTGTTTGTTACTTTCTGTGCTTTTCAGAAGGTGGAATCATGGAGCTCAAAAGTTCATTAAAAGCTGAGTTGAAGAACTTAAGGAGGGGTTGGAGAGGGTTTGCAAGACTCAGTAGCGGAATATTTAGTTGCGTGAATTAAAGGAGGATGTTTGGTCCCAACTTTGCAAATTGCAGTGCAAGGAATCTGTCTGGGGTTGCAGTTGTCAGGGAGTCTTTCAGCTTCTCTGAGCTCTCTGTGATCTAACTTTCTGGTAGATATGACACTGCCTACCACTGACACCGAAATTGCTGGGGTTTAGGATGAGCTGTTGCGTTTTAAGGCAAAAAACCCCTTCCTGGTTTAAAAATAATAATTACTAATTCTGTTGTTTATTTGTTCTTAATGTTTGTTTTTTATCAAACACTGTCTGAGAAACAGCACTTGAGCCTTGTTGCCCTCAGGAGTGATTTTTACCTGTGACATCTTATTGAATTTACAGGGGAGATGTAGAAGACAGAGCATTAATAAAGGAAAGAATCTATACCTTGTGGCAGATCCCAGAGCACACATTGTACCAGAAAAGATTTGGGAGCTCTACGCTGTGTTCACAGCAACAATCAAGCGTAGGTACTTAATTTTTTTGGTCCTGGATGAGTGGTTGAAACACTCATTTTGCTTTTCATCTTACCCTCCATGGGGCACTTGTGTTATCACAAAGTTTTCTGTAGTGATTCTTTGTCAGTGGTGATGGGACAATTGTATGGTCTACATTTACATGAATGAACCTTATTTTTAACTTTTTAACTAAAGATAATTTCTGTTTGTGTCCACAAACTTTACACCCTGGTAAACAATTGTGCTTGTGATGTTTCAGCATTTACTACATTTCCAGTCTTGAGTCAGTTCTGGCTATTTTTCAGCATAAATCATAAGTAGCAAATAATGTTACACTAGGTCAAACTAGGAAACCTGGGAATTCATAGTGTTCTGGTGTGTAGCAATATCCAGAACAGGACTGGACCACTTCTCTGGTTGCTGAAATCTGCCTGCCCTCCTAAAGAACACCTTGGCTTAGTGTCAGGGCTATGGGGAACCTTCAGAGCAGACAGTGTGTGTTTTACAAACAAAAGTGGGAAACTTCTGTGAAATACATTTTACAGATGCTCATTGTAGGCACTCACACTAATGCATGTTGGTGTTTTATTTCCAAACTGTGGAGATGAATGCCTGTTGGATTGGCCTGCGGGAGGAAAATTTTATAGTTTCTTATAAAAGTTATATAGACACCAGATTCAATTATGAACTCTGAAGAAGGAAACTGTATGTTTATTACAGAAACTGCAAGAGACACAGTAAAGCCCAAGGTTTTGGCTTGGACTGTTGGTTGCATCAACAGGAAAAAGACTTAATTACATATTTCAGAAGATGTGACCAATAAATCACCTCCTAAACAGCTTCCATGTTTTTTAACTGAACTATTTATGAGAGTTCATAAAGTCTTTGGGACAAGAGAAGGTCACTTGCTTCTCTGTAAAAATGCAGAAATGGGTAAATAGCACTGAGAAGTGACAACCTGCCTGTCTGTTTTCTGTCTGCCTTTGCTGGAGTCGCAAAGGATGGGAAGTTCCCAATGGATTCCAGAGACCTCCTGCTGCCTTGTAAGAGATTCTTTGTCTTAGCATTCTCCTTTCCTTTTGAAGGGAGATCATGTGTGTTTGCCACAGTTATATGGACTTTCAGACTTTAATTTGAACATTTTAGCGTGCTTTTATTTTAAATAGAAAGAAAAGTATCACCAGCAGTAGATGAAGGAACAGACATTTAAGCAAACATAGTCCCTTAAGCATAAATCAGTCAACAGAAAGATCAGTCAGAAACGTGTCCAAAGCAAAGTAATCCTCCAGAATCCTCCTTGTTCCCCAAGAGCCCACCATATTAACACAATGCTTCCTCCCTTAAGCTGGATCTCATTTCTCTGTTTTCAGGAATTTAGATTTTCTTCCCCCTTCCCTTAGTGCCCCTTGCACTTTGAAAAATGTTTGCAAACTTTGAAGGGGACAAAGCCTCACTTTTCAGAATTTTGACAGGGTGTCTCGCTGGTCAATCAGTAGAGCAATGCCCTAAAGGCTTGTCTCAAAATCCCAAATTTTGACATGCATTCCCATGAAAGAAATTGAAGAAAATATACTAAATATGATGTGTATGTGCTCATGTAAATGAAGAAACTCTTCTGAAAACAGTGCTGTGTCACACGGTGGGGGGGGAAATGAGATGACGGGAGAAAAATTAGGCTAAGCTGTGTTTTAAAACTGAAATACATACCTTGATACATGTCAGAAACCAGTCTTAACTTTTATGTGGCATTTTATCAGAACTTTGAATTTGGTGTTTGCATTATGCCACAGAGCTCCCTGGCTTGTAGAGGAATTTATCTAAGAGGATTTGGGACTTACAATTCATGCCTAAAGCTATGCTTGTCCATCAATGGGCCGTGGGTAGCTCTGTACCTCTAGTTCTGCAGTTAATTAGCTGGTTTTTATAGGTCCAGGCTTCTTGTGCTATTTTTATTGCTCTTGCTGCATAAAAGTAATACAGTGTTGTAACAAAACTTTAGAACTAATAATGTTTTGATAGCTGGGACAACACTAGTATTTGAAAAAGCATTATTGGTTTGTATTGTCCCTCTTTGCTGAACACTGGATTAAATGTTTATCCCATAGTCATTTAATATGCTGAGTTCTAGACATTCACAGCTCAGTTTTCTCTCCTGCCCCTGAGGTTGCTGTTACACTTTTCCAAATTGGGTTCTATATGTTTCTAGTGTAATGACAGTGGATTTTGATCTCTGACCTGATGCAGTTTTATGGATTTCTTCAACTGATACTTTCTAAGATAGTGTTTCTTGATTCATATTGAGGTTGCATACTTTTCTTCCATAGATTCCTTCTACTTTTCTTTTATTTCTGATTTATATTTAGACCTGCTTTTGTTTAAGCTGCCAAAATGATAAAAAACATTTAAAGAAATCTCTGCTATTGTTTCTGATTAACTGTAGGACACTGGGGTTTTTCCTTTGTTTATTCTTTCCAATCCCAGCTAATTTTTTTTTCTCATTTGTAATCAATGTAGAATTAAACAAGACAGAAAGAAACAGTACAAGAGGTTGTCCAGAATTTTGACACAATTCAGGAGTCTACCTATTCCAAACAAGTTCTAAACTAGAAGAGATGATTATGGAAAATTTTAGAAAGCTGCATTATAGTTTAATGTCTTAAACATTAACCATTGATTGAATATATGAGTGACTCCAAAGGGTCTGGGTGACTCAGCTGCACAGCTCAGTACTAGAGTGTGATGCAGGAATTTAGTCATTTTTGGGAGAGCTGAGCTTTGTCAAAGTCCAGGCTGCAATCAGAGTGTTTCCAGCTCTTGGGGGTGCAAAGGACCCTGCTGGGCAGATTGCCCAGGGCATTCTCTCAGCATGTTGGTAATAATGGGGTTTGCTGCACTTTAGTGACTTTCATACCTAACCACTTTTTGAAGAGAGGTAGAATATTGAGGATGATTTATAGAGACTGATTTTCTTCCTCTCCTTTTTGTCCTTGTTGTCAGCACTTCCCCACTAATGATTCACAAGTGCGTTAAAACACATCCAAACCTGATACAAAGCCACCAAAAATGAGTCTCAAGTGAAATTTCTCAAAACTGTATGTAATGAGCAAGGAAAACATCTTGTTAAAAATGTGTGTGTTGATTTACCAGGTAGTCTCAGACACTGTGATGTGGGAGAGCTTTCATTTACTGAGCTTAGTTGCTTTGTCAATGCTGCTCCATTTAGCTGAATTCTTCCTAGTAAAAGTGGATAATGGAACATTACACTTTAGTCTTATTTATCTGTCTTTGGAAAGGGAAGGGGTGAAAAGTCCTAAATGCAAATAGCACAGACCTTGCCATGAAGATGCCTACTTTCTATTAAATGCATAAGATTCAAAGCAATAAATTAAAAGGCTTATTGAAATTCTAAGCATTATTTCCATTCTCATTTTCCATTAATCTACAAAATGGGCTCGCTCTTGATAAAGCTCCAAGAAATTGTTAGTAGTGCACTCTTTGCCTGGGTACTCTGTTGCTATTGCAAGTGGTTTGGCTGCTTATTTAATTTTACCTCTCTGAGTAGCATTGCTGAGAATCCCTTTCTTTTCATCCTCTCTCTTCTGCTGCTTCTTTTAACTGGATCAATGGATGGAAACTTTAATTTTATGATGGGTGGAGCCTTGAAATGGGATCTCATGTTAAGAGTCAGAATGTCATGTTAAGCCATGATGTGTTAAGTCATCTTAAGAGTCAGAAACTGTATTTGTGCTGCTTTTTGTGTTCTTTCCTTAGGCTGTTGGTGGTTAGAACAGTCAGGCTATGGGTTAAGGAAAGCATTTTGCAGTTGGGATAGAAATGTGCAGAGGAACTAGAAACATTTTGCTGCTAAAGAAATTAATTTACTTGAGAAAATGAGAGTTTTAAAGTAGGAACGCAGCGAGGAACCATTAGCAGGTGAAACTCCTGTTAGATCAGCTTTGCCTCTGAGTTTCTGATATACAAAAAGATCATGTTACCTATTACAAGAGCAAATGCTTATAGATCTTTAGACTTGCTGACTGAAGTATAGATTAAAAATACAGTCATGTAGTATTAGCTTGGTGATTCCTCACCCTGATGGTCTCTCTTAGGGCTGCAGTTATTTTGCAGCTTGGAATCTGTACTGTTGCTGAGTAAATAAATTTTTTTTCCACTGAATGCCACATAGCACATGGCATAATCCATTGTCTGACTCAGTGCAGGTAGGTCTAATGAAACACTCCTTGCAAATTAGCCCAGTGGCTATTTTATGAAAAGCAATATTAATTTATGTTCTACCTGTGCTATATCAGGCTGTGAGAATGCTGCAGACTGACAAAATTGAGGATCTTGCAGGTATTTCTGCTTTTGTTACAAAAAGAATTAAATTCCATCTCAAACCCAGATATTCTTGCAAAACAGATAACTCAGAACTATTATGAAAGCTTCAGATCCAGAGTACATTGAATTTCTGATGTAAATGTCTAGAGACTGTTCCTCAAATAACTTTTGACTTCCATCTCTCTTCTGAGTTACTGAAGTGCTGCTCAGTGGTGCTATTTTCATGACTCATAAAGGTGAGTAACAGCTACTGCCTTTAGCAGCATATTAGTAGTTCATTCTGTGATACTCTTCAATAATAGCTCTGCCCCGTGCATCAACGAAAATAAAATATTGAAAGAATGGCCATAACTAGCTGAGGATTCCTCCTCTTAACCATCCTTCATATGAGAGCTGGTGAGTTGCAAACTTTCACCATCTTCTGTTCTCTCAAAGGAGTTGGCCAGACTGGTGCTTGGAATTGCCCGTCCAAGTTTGGAGATTTTCCTCTAAGACGAGTGGCCCAAGACTAAGTGACCTATGTCAGGTTCATGTGGAAACTGGAGTTTTCCTTTTGCCAGGTAAAATCCAGTCACAGGTCCTCCCTGTGCCAAGTGCAGTGTTAATGCTACAGAACATCCCCCTGCTCTCCCTGTGTGAGACTTGCTCTTGTGCTCCGTGCTACGAGGGCAGATCCACAGTGGATCCCAGCCAGTGCTCTGGCCTTGCATGGAAGACTTGCAGGTGTTAGGATGTAGATAGCTAATTGCCTTGCTTTGGAGCTACAGCATCCTTACATTGATCAGCTGAGCAGATTAATATCTTCCTTCTACAACTGACATTCCTAATATTGGGTGGTTGAAATTTCCAAACAGTGAGTTAAAAGCTATTGCTGGAATCTCACCCAGCAGCTGAAAACAAATTTAAACCCTCTAAGAAGGGCTGGTAGACAAACATGCTAATTTCAGGAAGTTTTAGAAATATGCTAGCAAGCATGCAGTGTGTGACTGTTGTGTAATAAGGAGATCTGGGCACATTTTGTCTTCAAAATACAGTGTCTTGAGGGAAAAAAAATGAAAGCATCCCTGGCAACTATTGATTAATATTCACAAAGGTCCAGCTGTGAAGGAAGTTTGAGCATAGTGAGATACAGCGAGGAAAAGCAGGCATTAGCACCTTCCATCTGTTTATATGATAGACTGAACATGGAAAACCTTGGTCACAGCATATAATCAGTTGTTCTTTGATGGAGAAGAAATCCTTGAGCACAGTCTGCAGCTCTGCTGTAGGGCTCTCCAGCTCGCCTGATCACAGTATTCTGCTCTAAAGGGATTAACGGAGAGCTTGTCTGGCACCTCTGCTGACTCTACTAAATGCCAAAGAAGAGGTTCTGATTTGAACTATCTTTATTCACACTATCGTATGCATAATGATGTGGAATTAAAAAATGTAAGTGTTTTAACATACTGAGTAACTGCCACTGGTGATGAATTGTGTTTACAAGCTCCCATTCAACACGATGTGCATAAGTACCTTCCTTGGCTGCAGTGATCACATTCTTCAGTGGGACTAATCCAGGGCTGTAGTTTCTTGCAGAATTAGGGCTGCCCTTGTTTAGCCATTTCACCTGGAAAACTTAGCTAAAATGGAAACTTTCATCCCAAGTGGCATTTTCTGGAAAAACATCAAATTGCAGTATATGTATCATCCTTCAACTATTTGACTTAGTAGAAATCAATGATAAGTTCATATCCTCAACTGGAACAAATAAATCAATTAATAGCCAAAAAAGGGCAAAGTCAATACAAAGCATAAAACAGTGTTGGCCTAATTAAAACATCCTGTGCACCTCAAAATTATTTACTATCTAAGACTAGTGAACAGCAGTTCCAGTCTTCCATAAGAAGAAAAAACACATGATAATTAAAAAACAGACTTCCATAATTTGCAATACCAAGTTTAAAAGGAACATCCTTTTTGATTAGGAAGCTGAGAATACATAAATACAGCAAGCATCAGAGCTTGCCTTTCCTAAACTGTTCAGCCCAAATCCTACTGACTTTGGAGGAGCTTTAGGGCTGTTTCCACATGTGTGAATTGTTCTTGAACAGTTTTCCTTGTATGTCAGGCCTGAGCAAGTTTTCCATTAATTTTGGTCCGTCTTCATTTCCAGCTTGCGGTTTCTCTCCCTTCAGAGCACATGTATTTAAATGTTGCTTTTACAACAAAAACTTGTTGTTTGTGGCTCCTCTAGAGCTGTCCTGCAACTGATCTGGGCAGTGGCACAGAGTATGGAGCTGGCACCTCCTCACACCTCTTTGTTTTACTGGTGAGGAAGATCCCTCTGGATTCTCTTTCTGTTCTTCTAACCCTTTATTTAGACTTAGCTTGTTCATACTCATCTCTCTGTATATTTTGGGAGAGAAGAAAAATAATGTAGGAACCATGAAGTGAGGTAGCAAGCAGGCAGTGATGTAGTGATTATCATTAGTATCCCCAGGATTGTTATGACAGTAACAAACAAATGATAAATGACATAAATATAGCTGTGCTATAGCATATATTGTTTGTTCTTTCTTTGTTTATTGTTGGAACAGTAATGAGTCTTAACTTTTTCTTTCTTTTCCCATCTTGTGCCTTCTAAGGTAAATGGTAATACTAAAAATAGTGTGCCTCAGTTTAGCTGGTCTGCTTGGTTTTGTGTGATCTGGTTTTGCTAGAATATATGGTTATAATGACAGCTTCAGGAAAAGACTAATGTAGGAGTTATATCAGTGTATAAGTGACTTATCAGCATGGTTATTCTTATTTTGGTACAGCATCTTTTACACTCTTTTGTTTGCAGGAAGATAAACAAATTGCTACAATTCTCCACATAGACAAGAGCTCCATTTGGCAAGTTCTAGCTTTGTGAGCTTCCTAAAATGTAAAGGTGGGAGGGTAGTTGTTATCTAAATGAAGTTTACTAAGCTGTGCCTGCTTCGTGCATCTTCCAGCCCAGCAAACAGCCTTTTCAGCCATCTGGGAAATGGGTAAATGCACTCATCCAGAAAGTGGCAGCACTGATCTTTGCAAGAAGTTGCGAGCTCCAAGAATGCAGAGCTGTAGCATGTGTGTTTCTCTTTTTGTCTTTTAAACTTTAAATAGATCATTCAGTAGGTTTCTGAAAATCATTGAGGTATTCTTTCTTCTTGGGATTCACTGAAATGTGTTTATCACTGTTTTATTGGGGAGCCTTATTATCCTGCTTAGCATGTTTACACATATTTCCCATTCATTTCCTTCAGGGATTACAACTATATCAATATAATTATATATGTGCTGAATGGCACCGAAAGTTTCACTGGGGTAAGACTTTCCTGTCAAGAGGAAGGCTTTGTTGTTTACTTATAGAAATTAGACTATTGACAGTGTTAATGGTGTTTAAAGTAGACATTTAGAGATGCCACTGTTTGTGTATAAATGTTTTATAATTAATTGGAAGTACACTTGAGGCAAGCTAAGCTGATGGGATCATAACCATAAGGCTGGTTTGTTGTACTGATTGGTACATTATGTGTCTAATTGTTTGTTGATCTGGCATGGCTCACAGATGCATTTAATGATTCCCACTTGGGTTGCCTTGGTTTGCATTGATCTTCCCAGACACTTGGGAGGATGAGATGTGAAGATGTGGTTTAATTAGGCTACAGCTTTATTAATGTAGCTCATCTGGGAGCTCTTCAGCAATAACTTAGAAAGTACAGGTCATGATGTCTGGAGTTGCTGCCAGCTGGTAGAAGTTAACATTTGCCTCCCCAGGCTTCTGCTGGGCACTTGCTGCATCCCCATCAGTGAGAACTGAAGTGCTTGAGGTTTCTGAGCACGGCAGTAAGTGTTAGACTGGGACCTTATTTCTCCATTTCTAGTTCTTTCTCAGTGTGGACCCAGGTCTTTATTGTAAGTGATCTGCACTGCTGGGAGGGCATCAGTTATTGATCACTGTATTTGTCCTGCCCACAGTTTCTGGATTGCTAACAGTTAACAAGTTTACAAAATGTGCTCCTTGAGTGGAGGGAATACCCTCCTTGCTCCAAAAGGGCTCAAATCAGATCTAATTAAGGTTAGTAGTCACTGATTTTCAATGTTGCATATCCTGTCCATAATTTACACGTCTTCTGGTTTTTATCTCAGTAAAGGGCTGAAATGACTTCTCTACTGCAGTATTTCAGAACAGTTTATAGTACATATTGCAGAAGGGCCTGTGTCTGTCACAGGTATTTCTGTCATTTGTACAAGACTCATACAGCATTTCCACCCACCTATCCAAACATCCCTGCATCTGGCTGCTTCTCACTACTGGAAATTTTAAAAAGGCCAGAACTGGCCACAGTGCAATCCTTTCTGTCATTCCTCTGTTCTGAACTTCAGTGAAATGGAATTAGAGCTGTGGGCCTTTGTACCTGCTTGGTGGCCACCCATCTCGTGAGGAGATCCTGTGCTCCTGGGGAGCAGGAAGCAGAACCAGCATGTGCAGCCAGTGAGTAATTAAGTTTGTCTGATGCAGATTCCCTTGGAATAATTTTGTTGTGGTCCTGTCCATGCCATCGGGATTTCTTTATTTTACCAGCAAAACTCTGAACTTTGCAGTGTAGTTGCATATCCTCTTTTTGCAGTTACTTTTTTCCCTTTGAAGAACATTCAAGAAGTTCAAGTGACTTCTGGTTGCCCTCTTTTTCTATAAGACTCACCTGCTGTTGCCCAGTATGGACACACAGGGGGTCAGGACTTTGCTGCCCCCTCCCTGTTGAGAGCAATTGTATTGCAAAACATCATATAAATCTTTCCATGCAGGTTTTTATTCATCTTGATGGATATGACCCCTCCTGTAGCATTACCAGTGACAAACAAGTTCAGCCCCAGCAAGTATAACTGTTCTGCTCATGAGGGAATGGCTTAAGCTGAAGGTTTGAAGGTCTGCACCCCCCTGCAGGGTGCAGAGGAGGCAGTGATTGCTGCACACTGCTGCTGCTTCCCTGCCCTCCTGCCCTGCAGTCATTCTTGTCATCCCAGCACAGGGAATAATTAAATCCTACTCAGTTTTGCCTGTTAATCCAGCTGTAGCCTAAAGCCCTGCCTTTGAGGCAGGCTGAGTGTGTGTGGTTTAGGATCTATTCTTAATATGTGCTGTGGTATTCTGTTTTTCTGGATGCAGACCAGTTTATACAGGTTTGATTTCAGGAAGACATAATGTTTTTCACATGCTATTTTGAGTTATTACATAATTCCACTAAGTGTAGCAATTCCTGGTTGTTCCATTTCTTCTAGAAGGACTACTCTTGGTGACTTTTTAAATTATTAATATTGAACTGTAGAGTATAAACTGTATAGCTGGAAAAATATTTTTTAAAGTGTATTTCATGTTCAGTTCAGAGGCAGTTCATTTATATAAGCATGGGAAAGGATTTGGGTGAAAAACACCTGATGTCTGGATATGTCTATAAAGCATATAAAGGATGGTGCAAATAGGTGTTTACTCCTCCATAAGAACAAAACCTTTACCATTCATACTTTAATTTGTACAATGCCAAATGCAACACATAGACTGGATACAGCATTTATGTGCTCTTACACAAATGTTTAAGAAAACAAACTGGATCACCTAACTATGAAGGGAGTTTAAAGCCAGAGTCTTGATTCTTCCGCTGTGCTTCCAAATTGTGTTGTCTCTGTAGCATTGGCTTGCAAGAAGAATAATTTGCATGTTAACTTGTTTAGTGCAGTGATGCTGCTTGTTGTAGTGTGTATGGCTAATTAGGAATCTGGAATCGTGTGCAGCTCGTGCCTTGTTTGTTCTCAGCTGGCCTGTGCTTGCATAAACTGTTAGGAAACGCTGTACAAGCACAACTCCTTTGGAATTAGGTTTTAGTTCAATTGTAAATAATTTAGTCTTTTAGGCTCTTTGAGATAAAGATATTCAGCTGTGAGTTTGCTGGCTGACAAGCATCCCACTGAAAAGAGAGGGGTGAGTTCCTTTTCTGTAATTTAAAGTACGGATAAATTAATGCTATGAAAAAAAATCATGAAGTAATTCTGCACTGTTTTTACTTTGGTTTTGTTCTTTGGCTGCTTGTATTCTTAAAAGATTTTGTTTTGTAATAAATTAAATAATAATGAAGTTATGACTGCTGATGTATATGTTCTGTGTCTGAATATTTCTGGAGTGCTAATTATTTTTTCAGAGAGCACCAATATTGTTACCAGTTGTAAGGCAACAGTGAGACATGATCTCTCAAGAGCAATTAATGTTTTTACTCTATTGCAGTTTTCCCATTTAATGAAGTAATAGTTGGGTGAGCAGCTTAGTGCACTAAATAACTATATTTTACCTTGTGGACCTCTTTGTTGGTCTGTGGCCTTTGTTAGCTTTGGTGGCTTTTGAGAGCATCTGCTCCAAGTACAGACTGAGTCATTTCAGGCTAAAGCAGCCAGTTCCTGATGTATTTGAATTTATTTTGCCTTACTCTGGGAAAAATGGAAACATTCTTTTTTGTTGTTGGTGGTGTGTGCCTATAATTGTCCCAAGTAATTGCTACAGTCTGTCAAGGATGCCCTTAATCAGGCTTTCAATCCATTAGCTATAGAAGGCAGAGAACTTCAGAATTATGAAAGTTTCATTTCAAGGGAAGCAATTCTGCCTTTCACAGAAAGGGGCATGAGGGGCTCGAGAGGGTGGGCAGCCAGACTCCTCTCAGAGATGTGCAGTAAAAGGATAAGAGACAAGGGGCACAAGTTTCAGCAAGGGCAGTTTCAATTCGATATTAGTGACAAATTCTTCACACTGAGCAAGTTCAAACTCAGGGAAGTGGCCTTGGAGGAGGAGCAGCTTCCTGCACCCTTGGGGATGTGGACAGGCTCAGTTTCAAAGTTTGCCCTCCTTAAAGTGGTACCTTGTGTTCTCTTTCTGCTGAAATTATGTTAATATTCTTGGGTAAGTGAGAAGAGACCAACTCACCCCTGTCATGTTATGATCAGCTCCATGGAACATGTGGAGGTGGAATCAGCCCCATCTGTGCTGTATTCAGCGTTCTCTGCTGCCTCAGTGCTGCTGGGCCAGACCTCGGGGGACAGGGGTTGCATGACACCTGGTTTATTTTGGAATTCACATTATGTATTTTGAAACTCAGATTAAGTATTTTGAAACCCAGACTATGTCTGCCTTAACCAAGTGCATAATTTTATGTCCAGTCTCCTCTCTCATTTTGGACTGATGCCCCAGAACTATGAACAGACCTCCCAGCTAATCTTTTATTCAATAAGCTGATCTAGAAGACAATGTAAGACAGAAATAACACGTCTCATGGTTAACTTTTATTGTACCACACTGCAGACATCTGACTGTAGTTGCTCATTTCAGTTTTTGCAAAGAAAACATAAGACATAAAGTGGATTTTCAGCTATAAGCAGTGATGTCCTATCTAGGGATTTGCCATGGAGAGGAAAAAACAAGTAGATTTTTTTTTCTCTTAGATGGCTTTGTGATTTGTTTGGTTGGGTTTTTTAATTGAAATGGAAATATTGTTGTCAGAGAGCCTGAAGCCTGTGGATTCTCAAGTCTTATTCCTAATAGGAAAATTAACATAGTGAAGAATATTTTTGAATAGTGGGATTTTTCAAAAGTACCTGAAGAAAAATTTTAGAATATTAGCCTTGTAGATTTCTAGAAAACACCCTTTAAAAGCACACTAAAAATACCCTTTTTGCATCTGCATTAAATTCCTAGCAAGTCTTTGCTTTTATTGATTATCCTTTCATGCAAAAATAGTCTTTAGACTAGCAAACAGAAATGAATGAAAATATACTGTACCAAGTCATCTATAAGCACTAAGAAGTATTTAACATGTGTGTGAATGCTTTTATTAAAATGATGAGTTCTTACTGGTCATCATGATATTGAAAGAGGCATCTGTGCATCATAAATATTTCATAAATATTGAAAATACTTGTATGCTGGAAACATGAATGCAGTTTCTGTGACTGGGGAAGGAGGTATAGAAATTTACTCTTATTAAGACCCTCCCAGAAAGCAGTGGGGCTCAGTGCAGGAACATTAACGTGCAGGAAACAGATGAAAGAACCCAAACCCAGATTTTCAGCTGTCTGGAGACCAGGGACAAAAGTCTCATCACTACCTTAAACCTAAAGCAGCAACAAAAATAGAACAAATTGGTTCAGGAGACAGAGAGAGACGTCTGTCTGGCTGAGGGATGGAGTGGAGGGAATTGCAGAAGGACCCAGGAGAACATACTTAAAACAAGCTGGGGAAGCTGGAACAGACATTAGTTGGTCTCCAGCTGTACACACTACATGGCTGAGCAATTAACCATCATTCACTGACTTCTGCAGATTTGAAGTAAAGCAGGATATATTTTTATATGTTGACAACAGCAGCAGCCTGGCTGTGTGTGTGTGTGTAAGCATATTTTAGGGAAATCTGTTTTTCAGGAGATGGAAGCAATTGCCTTAGCTTAGAGTGGTTGAGCTGTTAGCATGCCTCAGTGTTTTCTGCTCACAATCCAATGCAAAATTTAGGCTTAATTGAAAAGGATATGACCAGTCTAGCAGCAATATTTTGGTCCTGTTGTAACAAAATATTCTCTGATAAATTAGTCTTGGCTTGTCTTCATCTTTACCTCTAAGATCATTGCCTTGTTTAGAAGTTCAGCCTCTGTAAAGTGTCAGATGCTGTTAATGAGCTTAATCCCAAATTCAGCTCTGTATTGGGAGTCAAACTTTGATCTGAGGATTTATTCAAGCCTAACCCTACTGAAAACTGTCAAGTCTCTTCAGAGATGTGTGACCACAGTCAGACAACTGTACAGCAAGATAGTCAACAAAAGCATATGAATGCTAAATAAGCCCAAGATGTTCCAGAGTTTCAGTAGTGTTTTACAGTTATAATTTGTACTTCCATGTTACAGGGCTCAGAAAACCAGGCAGTTCTATTAAACAATATGAGCTTTCTCCTTTGGAAGGATTTGTAGAAGGAAATTCTTCAATTATTAAAATCGGCTCAGAAGATTTAGTCCAAGATTTATTTAGTAATTAAATGTGGCAACTTAGGTTCAAATTTCAAATCTCATCTGTAGGGAGCTTTCATAACACACAATAAAAAGTTCTTGAAAATTTGCAGCTAAAGATGTTCTTTTTGCCCTCGATATAATATTTCATTGCAGTACTCTCCACTCAGGGTGCTTTTGTTTATGGTATGGTCTCTGAATGGTAGATATTTATTTGGGTGCAATTCTCTTGCACACATACAGAAAGGATATAGAAAAATACCAAGAATCTGTTCTTTGCATTTTCCCTGCCTCAGGAAGAGTACTATTTTCTTGTGTGTCTTATCCTGTGCATCACTGTTCATACAACCATCTGTTTATGCTGCAAGTAACTTCTAATTTCAGGTTCCACTAATTCCAGTTCAAATACTTCATCAGACTTTAAAGTGTGCCCTCAGCTTCTGTCTTGGAGAGAGTGGGAGTCTGGTGGGGAATGGAAGAGAACCAACACAACCTTCTCCTGCCACAAAAAAAAGAGTTAGCATGTCTGATCTCCCCTAAGTTAAACAGTGAGGTGGTTGTTCCCAAAGGGTTGGGAGGGGAGGGTTGCCATCTGCGTGTGTCCAAGGCTCTGTTACTGCCAAAAATCCCCCGAGGGACTCTTTGAGGATTTTCCATAGCTCAGCCCGTGAGAGGGAGAGGGGCAGGACAGCAGTTTATTGGTGTGAGCTCTTGAGGCTGAATGTCCCCTTAAGATCTATGGTAATAATGCAACAGCTTTATTTAAAAAATAATTTACATCCGAAAGCTCTTGTCTTCTCCCAAGACTGGGTTTCTTTCCACAGTAGTTGTGTTTTCCTTGAGTGATAAAACTGTTGAAACCTTTCTGAAGTATTGAGTTGGCACTTGGGCCAAGAGAGGATGGGTAACTGGGGCAGGTACTCTTCTTACAGGTAGAAGTTCTGGGCTGGCCCTGCCAGCAGTGATTCCAGCTGGCTGTGCAATCAGTTGACACCTTAATTTCTGTGCATGTTTTCTGCTTTTGAAAAAGATTATTCATGTGTGGGAAGAGGAGATGGGTTACCTTACTACTTGCTGTAAAATTTAAGATCTTTTCAGAGAGCTGTCATAGACCTCACAAGAGGTATTTCATTGAAAAGAATTAAATATAAAACATCTCTAAGGAAATAAGTAATGTTTTTGTTGTCAAAATTAGTTTTATTCATTTAATATTCAATATTTACAACAATGATTTAAAATAGCTGAACTGATTTGGGACCTTGAGGTTTGAGTCTTTTTAAATGTTCATCTGTCAGACTGTTGTATTATCCTGAGACTTATTTCCAGAGCAGTGTGCTGGGATCCTTTATTGGCAGTGGCTGGATGTGTGCTCTATATATTCATTCTAACAGCTCTCCATTAGCCTAAACTTCGATGCTGCACTGCACTTACCTCCTCTGCAAATGCAGCTTTAAGAGCTGAACATTTTCTACTGTATCCTTTCTTTCTTGGAATAAAACACATACCCAGTCACTTGGAGTTTAATGAGTGCCTGCAGCAGACTTGTGTAGAGCTTGGGGACAAATGAAGCATCATCTTTAACTTGAACTATCTCAAAGTTTGTGTGTAAATGAATATAGAGGAGACACATAATGCCATTTAATGTTGGTCATTTTTGTGGTTACCTGAGCTACCAAAGAGCAAGAAAACTTGTTCCAGGGGAAGGAAATCCCTGGGGCAGTAATGAGATTAAACCCTGAGACTGATGAGCTGTGTGCTGCTGTGCCCTGCTGGGGGAAGGTGCTGCTCTCTGGTGCCTGCCAATAGTAGCACCGATGGCTGCTCTGTTTGAGCGTTCAGTCTGCTCCAGTGCTTCTGTTTGTTGTAACTCCAAGTCATCTCACACAGATTCTTCTGCCTTTGCACACTGTGACAAGAATTTTGCTTGTGAAATTGTTGTGACACGCTAATGAAGCAGAGGACAGGACAAGAAGATTGGAATGCACATCATGCCTTAATGTGGAGGAAAGTGGATTCAGTGTCATTTTTAGAGGCTCTGCACAGGTAGGTGTGTCCCTAAAGGATTCCATCATGCAGAAGAGATGATACAGGTTGAAGCTGTTTTTAAATAATCAGTACATATTCTTTTGTAATGTTGCTCTAAACACATTAGGGAGTGGTGCCATACTCAGCCTCAGACATCCCAGAGAAGCTTTTGTGACACCCTACCTGGCAGCTTGGACAGGGACTGTAAAACAAGTAAGAACATTTTAGATTGCACTCTGTGAATTCTAGGCCTTAATCCTGAGTTAGGGTGAAACAGCTTCTTGCAAATATTTATACATAGAGGAAATGATAAGTTTAAGTGTCAATTCATGCTAGTTGTACAAGACTTCAGTTTTATTGACTTCCTTAATATTTGCTGGAGGCATATATTGTTTCTGGGTCTAGAATGTGATGCTGCCTTATACAAGCTGGAGTTGAGAAACCCTGTGGTTTTTATATGTTAGTCCTTCAGTTTGCCCTGTGGTTTTGTTTTACTCCATCAGATATTCTGGTTGTCTGACAGTTTATCTCAGGATGCCAAAGATAAAAGAGACCTGAACACTCATCTCTCTTAGTGCTCAGTCTGTGTTTGTTCAGTTTGTTTCTTGAGAAACTTGAGGGCTCATTTGCATGCAATGAATTAGGAGGAAATTGAAGCTCTGGAATTACATAAACTAGTGGAAACATGGTGATACAAAGTGTGCTGTTTGGAGACTCTGAGCAAGCGTGATGTGATGGCACAAGAAATTTGGAGTCCAAGCAGACACAATTCAAGGGACTAATCACAAAAATTATCACAAGTCTGCAAAAATAAGTAGTGAGAAAAAAAGTAGTGAGAGTTATAGTTCTGTCTCCACACTTTACTCTTTGTAGCTTCATGAATTTTTATGAATATACCAAAGTGATTGCATGGGGAAGGGATAAATCTCTGTCTCCCTTCTTTAGACACAGGAGATAATGTAGGTTTAAGTGTGGTGTGCTGGGAAACATTCCCTGAGGTGGAAGGGGCCTTGCCTGTCTGGAAGGGGGTGTCAGGGGGGCAGCACACCTGGTGCTGCTGTGCCAGGCACTGCCTTCTGGGCATCCACATTCAAAACAGATGGATGAAAACTGGAAGGGGTGGGAAAGGGTTGCCAGGGTGATGGACATGGTGGTAGAAACTGGAGAGTGCTTAGCTTGTGATGGCAGGATGGGCACCACAGCTGGGCACCACTGTGATGTCCAGGGCATGCTCCTGCCTGTGTATTCCTTGGGAACAAAGGCACAGGTGGGAAAAATCACCAAAGAGCCCCTGTTCAACCAGCTGCAGCTTTGGGTTCTTGTGGCAATCAGAAAAAGATGCGAAGCTTTTAACGCTATCTGAGGTTTCAATTAAAGATCATACTTGGCCTCACTCTTTAAATAATACAGCAGTTCTTAAAACATACAACAGTTCCTCAGTTTTTCAACCCAATCTTTTGTTTGTTCAGGCAATCTTATTTCTTTTAAGTACCCTGAAATGAAGGACTTGAAAATCTGAATAAAAACATTGCTGTGTTGGTAATGGTACAATGTGAAAGTTTCCACAATGTGCCTTTAACTGGAGTCAACTTTTAAAGCCCCTCCCTACTCCTGGTTTTGCACTATGCAATTCACCTTATAGGATAGTTTAGTGATTTTTTTTTTTTTTAAAGGATGTTTTGGGTTTTTGATTGCATATTTCTCACAAGCAGTTCATTGATGCTAGTGCCTCATATACTGAATGCAGGAAAGAGGGTAAGGGCAAGAAACCCTGATCAATTAAAATATGTGAGAATACTTTAGCCTGTGAAAGACATGACAGCCAAAAAAGGTGATATTTACATCAGAAACAGTAGCATAGATGTATTTTGTTGTATACTGGCTTCTATTCTTGTCCATCTGTGCCTGTGTTGTAAAATCATGTGAGAATTCATCAACTTACTTTCTGTCAGTTTGATTTGTTTCTTTTTGACCTGAGTTGTATGGTTGGAATTGTAGTACTTGAATTACAGCCTTAAAGACTGCAGGCTCAACAGTAGTCATTTTCTGAAGTGCTTTAGCAAAGCATTCCATATTGTTCTTACAACTTAATTATTGTAAACTTGTGTAGTTCAAAGCTACTGTTTGTTTTCTCTGATGAAAGTTCAAAATGTGGTGTGGATTGGTGGATTTGTTGTTTACCTCTGAACATGGAAACAAACTCAATGCTAAGATACTCATTTATTTGTAGCTCTGCTTTGTAAAATGCTTTGTATAGTAGATTTTTAATTTATATTTATTATAAATCAAGGATTTGAGAAAGCATTTGCTCAATTCTTCATATACTTCTACCAAGAGAAAAAAGCTAAAAATAAAATTGAAATGCGCAAGAAAAAACACTGGGGAAAAAAAGTCAGGTGTTTAATTATTGCAGCCCAGTAACATCTTAGATTTTTTAATTTGGACTATCAAACATCATGTTAGCAGTGACAATGTGTTGGGGTTTTTTTACTGGGATTTTTTTGTGGGGAAGTGTTCAGGGGGTGGTACAGGGAGGAGAGGACAACTAAACCAATTGTTTTATCCTGACAATTTTCCCCCAAAGGATTTCAGGTGGGTGAGTAGTACTTAATTAGATGTGAACTTATGGAGGAATAAAAAAAAAGAACAAATAAGCTTTCTGTAACAAGTAGTTGGGTTGTTTATGTACATGTATTGATTAGTATGAAGGTATTCATATGTATGCAGTAGTTATTTTGTTTACTATCTTTGTCAAGTGAATGTGATTTGGCTGTTCAATAATTCAGTAAACCAATGACGCAAGCTGATGGGAAATATATGAGGTCGCATTACAGCATTTTTCATCAGGAGAGAAAAGAATAAGCAGGCAGTGAATAAATAGCAACAAATTCATGACAGCATCCAGACAGCTGCTGTTCTGCTTCTGGTCTTCTCCAGATGTGAGAGAGGACTGTGAGCAGCATTCTTCTCATTCATAATTATTCATGTAAGTACAAATTAGTTACAATAACGATCTGCTGTAAAACCTGCTATAATTATTGCCAAAAATGGAACAAATGGTTCAGAAAGCAAAGCTCTGAACTTGAACCAAATCTAGCCCAAATTTCTATTGTCAGATTTAGATCTTGCTTACAGCAGTAAGAGCAAATCCAGCAAAGCTGATAAAGTTAATAATTCCTGACTAATGTCAGGAATTAGTCACACAGATGTAGCTGATAAGTTAGTATTTTACTCTTTACTTGATAAGTCATTATTTTACTCTTGATTTTAAGCCAGTCATTGATATGGAAACAGTTGTCATTTGCTTGAGAGTATTCAGACAAGTGATTCTTAAGCAAAAAAATAGAACATTCAAAGAACTCTCCAAGGAAGTCCCAGCTTCCCCAAGGTTTTGGAAACTGTAATTGAATATTTCCATTACCTATTGGCAACTATTGTCACAATTTCTGTGACTATTGGCAACTGCCTGGGTTAGGTTTTATTTGCAAGTCTTTTGAACTTGGCTGTTTGTAGCATCGTGTGGGTCTCCCCTTCACAGAGGCTTCACCGCTGCTTGCAATGGCTCTGGCTGTGGGGCAGAGATCAGAGTGTCCTCAGGACCTTTCACAGAGAAGGGAGGAGACCACAAGGCAAATCAACCTCCTCATATGTGAATAGTTTCATTAAAAACCTAAACAAAACAAGCAAGCAAACAAAAATCCCACAAACTCTTCATTATACCCTGTCCTGGTGAACTTCCCTTGCTGCTGCTGCCGGTTAAATTCTCTGCTTCTCTCAAGGTTAACCTCTGGCTCTGGAAACCTTACTATGCAAGAATAACACACTTTTTCAGCTACTTACAAGTAACATGAATTTTCTAAACTCCTGTCTTACTAAGTTACAACAATCTGGGAGAAAGAATTTTCTTGCCTTGAATTTTGTTTCTTGATTATATTTTGTCAACTTGCATGCACACACACCCCTATAAATTTAAGTGCAAAGTACCTGACATATTCCAAAGACCACAAAACCCCTGGGAATAATCTCATATTGCCAATGTCCACTATTAATGCAAGGAACAAGTTTGTAGTGTGATGTTTTTATGTTCAAGGTAAGAAGGGGAGATTACTTTGGATGGCCCTGACTAGACTGAGTAGTGATGGATTTGATTCTTGAAGTTTGAGTGTCAAAATGTGTGAAGGAAGGCCAAGACTGCAGATGGCTGGGAAAGCGAGGATGCAAAGTATTGGTGTGGAAATAGAAAAGCTGATCCTATAAAAAACTTGGCTAAAACCCCTTTCTGTGTGATATGAAGAGCCCAGAGCCCAGGCTGAACTGCACTGTGCAGAACTGTTCCTGTCTGACGGCTCATTTGATATTTCTCTCCAGAACTTTTTCTGAATGGCTATTACAGATGTAAGGTTAGGTGGTTATTTTGTTTATTTGTTTTATTCTTGTGAGTTCTTCAATAGCAGAGACCCATTCCAAAATGAAATATGTAGGATTGGTGCTTAAGGTATTTCTTTTTTCATGTTTTCCATTTTTTCTCTTTTGGTGCCTCAGGCATCCTTAAAAAAAAGCCTGCTGAAGTTTCTACGAGCAACTGGGTTATTGCATTGAAGATCACTTCTTGTAACGTTTAATTGCTCCTGAATCTTGGGCAGATTTCCTGATTAAGCTCTCATCATATTTTATGTTTGAGCTTCCTGCATCAGATGTCTGCTTTGTCAGGTCTGAGTAGGCTGATCTAAGCTTCTCTGGCAACAGGAAAATGATCAGAGAAATGCAGCTTAAGACTGAAATCTGGAGCAAATTGCACCTACAAGCTTGGGTTCAGCTGAGGGCTGAATTGCCTCCTGGCATCATTTCCCAGAAATCCTGTGCTACTGAGAATGGGCCAGGCCTGAAGTGCTCACCTTGCCTGAAGTCAGGAGCCATAACCTGGTGTCATCTTTAACAGGCCCTTACCCAATGTCTGCTTGAAAACTTCTTACTCTGAAACCTCCCAGCCCTTCTGTTCACTGTCCCTGCAGCTCCCTTATGCAGGATGGAAGTTGGTTTTTCTCTCTCAAAAGTGGTCTTAGAAAACATTTCTCTTCTTTTCTGTTGCAATCCTCTATGTATTTGAAGCATAACACCCATCTCTCCTGCTCCTCTCTGTGTTCAGCTTTTTCCTTTTTCCTTGACTTGTATTTTCAGTTGGCTCATTTTACTGCTTTCTTCAGGTTTTGGGGGTTTTTTTGTTGTTTTTTTTTTTCTTTCTTTTTTTTTCTGATTGGTTCCTGCCTTTTTATTCTTGTTGCAGAAAGTGAACTTTGAGCTGTCTGGCTTCTTTTTCTGTTGAGGATCACTTTTATAGGTAGCTGGAAAACACAGACTGTGGGACAGGGATGTTTCTGACCCTTTGAGTTACTTGTGCTGTGAAAATTCTTACCGTGAGTGCGAAGGGATCAATTTGTTACCAATTTGAAATTCCTCAGGTTTGTTTTTGTATCGTTGGGGATTTTTTTGTTTGGAGGTTTTTTTGTGGGGGGTTTCTTGTTTGTTTCTTTTTAATAATAAAATTGCTTCTATACATGAGTCAAAGGCAAAACTGCAAAACCAAGAGGTAAAATATGATGTGCTTTTGGCTAATAAGATAACCCTTTTGCAAATCAGTTATCTTTCAGGCCACATTGCAAGATTTTATGATAAAAATTCCTCTGAGAAAAAACTCCGTGATGTGAAAGTCCAATTATTTTGAAGTTATAACTAAAAATTGCTCAGAATAGCACTTTTGTTACAATGCCAAAAACCTAAGAGAGATACAAAATAAAACAGTGGAAAAAGTTTTCAGATATTCACTCATGGGTCTAATGAGCTCAGAACACAGTGCACAGGCAAAGCCAAATTCTGTTTTCAGTGCAGGCTGCAGCTGAAATTTATGGGTGCATTAGGCAGAACTTAGGGATAGAATTGTAGGAAATTACCTCTTTCTGTTAACATTGCATTTACTCAGTGCTGTTAAATTGGTGCCTTTCCTTTGAGTAATGTTCAGTGGAACTGTAGCTGCCTCTGCTTCCTCTTGGAGAGGCTCTGTGGGAAGAAACTAACTGTGAATTAGTTGGATTACAAAGAAATATGTTGACGGATGTCACTCACCTGCACCAATACTTTCTGGAAGCAAAAAGTGTACAAATGTTCCTTGAAATGGTACACAGCAGAGACAGTCTTTTAGCAGTGATACAGTGAGATATTAAAAGGAATTATTGCACCTGAGGTGTGGGAATTTATGGCATCCCTTTGTACAGGCAATCTAAATGTTAATTGGTAACTATAACAGTTTCCATTTTTAATATCTTCAAGCTTAGCATTAACTATTCTGTCTTTCCTTGCTTTGCAGTTTTAGTTGCTTTGGTTTATGATGAAATGTCTTGGATGTGAAATTCCATAGTACCTTGGTCTCTTAAACCACAAAAGCAATAAACTTGTCAAACTATCCACTAAACCCTGTGCAAACATACAGCATAACATTATCCATCATTTCTAATACCTGAAAATAGCCATTTGCCCAAAGCTCCCAGGGGTACTTGCTAATTTTAGGACCCAAACCAAATGCCACAAGTCTGGAGCCTTTTGGATTTTTTTTTTCCTTCACATCTTCCTCTTTTAGTTGCTCTTTGTTTGTCCTCTACAGGACATAGTTGGGGCCCTGCAAGTGTGATACAGCCCCTGAGCCTGTTTGAGGGGCAGTGAGTGGCCCCAGCCCAGCAGTTAAAGCCACTCAGTGTGACATTACAGACAGTTCCAGAGACAGCCCCAGAGGCCTTGGGGTGCTGCAGCGTCGTGTCTCAGGGGAAGAGAAGGGAATAAAAGAACTATGATGAAGAACAGGGCAAGGATGTTAATGATAGTGAGTCAGTTAGTGATAAAGAAAATGTTCTAAGGGTCTGTTTGTTTTGGGGTTTTTTTCCCAAATCCCACACTAAAAATCATGTCTGATTGTGTTTCTCAGGGAATAGGATGCTGCAGTGTTTGAGATGTGAAATGAGAGCACCATAAGCATTTTGTTAGCAAAAAAAAGAAGATGCTCTCTCAGAGGTGGTTTTATAGAAGTTAGACATAGTGGAGATGTGAGAGGTTTGGAAAGTTGCTTGTGTCAGAGGCTGGAATGTCAGATGGTCTTAGGAAGCCAGAGAAGAATTTGGTGAATGGGTAAGATGGTAGAGACCTGTAGCCATGTTTAGGCCCAGTAATAGCTTATACTGAATACAGGGGAAGATGCACTACTTAAATTTGGGATGAGAAGGGTGTGAGACTGGGAGAGACTGTGGGAACAGAAATAGAAGCCAGTCCTCAAAAGTTCCTTTATGAAAGAATTGGAGGTAAGGTCAAAAAGTGCCTAAAATCTAAGTAAAGGGTTCAACTCCTTTATCCCAGTTCTCTCAGTGACAGGGAATCTTTCATTAACTACAAAACTGTTACTGACCCCTGAGTGTCATTCCGGAGTTGATAACCAGTGGCACTGCAGTGAGCAGTGAACTGACAGACCTGCTCTGCCTTTACTGATGGTTTGGGGGGTTGGGGGTTTTTTTTGTTTGTTTGTTTGTTTGTTTTGTTTTGGGATGTTCCTTTGTTGCTTTATTGTTTTCTTGTATGACAGCACTGAAATGCTTCCCTGTTGGAGCAAACCAAGCATGGCTGTCCCTGCACACCCCTCGGCCCATCCTGGGGTGTTCTCAGGGATGTGCTCACACCACTGGGGCTGTGCCCGGGCAGCAGGGGCTGTCCCCAGGACCAGGTCCAGCTGTAAACTGTGCCAGCAGCGTGGGCAATTCCATGCCTGGAAATAATCTGATTTCCCTGGCAGAGCTGTCAGCAGCTGGAGTGGATTCTGAACGCTCTGGAGCTCCTCACTCAACCTGCTGCCGCCTGATCTTAAAGTGTCAGGAAGTGACTTATTGCCTACGTAGCTCCCGGGCAGGAGCAAAGTGCCAAACTACTGTTCACAGAGGTTTTCCTTTGTGGAACCCCTCTATCTTTTCTGCTTTCTGTAGGAGGAAGAAGCTGATTCTGCCTGTGTGCAGATCCCTTTATGTTTTCTTTTCCTGGTCTTTCAGTGCCCAGGCTTGTCCTCCATAAACTGGAGCAAAATGGCTTAGGAAGGGCTAGAAAGGGCAACACGTAACCTGAAAAAACCCCAGTAGAATCTAAAATTAATTGAATTTATGTATTTCTTATTAAAATAGCACATCTGATAAAACACCCCACATGTCTTAGCATTGGTTTTTGTTTTCATTGTGCTAGAAGTATAATGTTGATTGATTTGAATATTTTTGACTGAGGAGCAGGAAAATGTTTGGGTATGTTTATGTTTTGCAGCCTGTTTTCATTTGAAATTACCCATCCTGGCATTTCTTTTCATTTTCAGAAAGAGAAAAAGGCAGACCTGGGGACAATTTATTACCTCAGTTCTGTCCTTTTTTAAAATGTAAGTCATTGAGCACTGTGAAAGCTGCCTGCAAGGGAAGGCCTCTCTTTAACCACTAACACAGCAGGGCCAGTTTTGGTTTCCAGCTCCCACCATGTCATTGCCTGGGTGCTGTTCCTGCTGAGAGGGGAATGCAATGCCAGCTCAACCTCAGAGTGCCAACAGGAGAAACCAGCAGTGCCTGCTGGAGGTTTCTATTGGTACATCCTGGAAAATCCCCTCTTGCGTGGGAGCTGCCCAGGGTTTTTGCAGAGTGCTGTGCAGTGGATGTCATCTCCCAGGGAGAAGCCTGTTGCTTAGACAGAATAAAATTCAATCTACCTCAAATAACAAAACCACAGGAGAAGTTCATCAGCTATGCCAGCTTTCATGATTCCTGATTTTAAACAATGCACTGACAAGTTATAGGCACATCCCCTCATAGTACTGGAATGATTTTTTTCCCCCTTCTCTATCAATTTAAGGCCTGCAAGCTCTATGGTTGCAGATGTGGCTGGACACAGGCTGAGGATAACTGGGCTTCCTTTAGTGGCTGTTTCAGCAACCACTTCTGTGCATGGGATGTCTAAACAGAGAGAGAAGGCAAGTGGCCAATTAGAATTAATTACTTGAGGACTCCGATCTGTCATGTTTGAGATCCTGCCACTGAAACCAAACCAAACACAAACCAGAGCCTGAAGAGGTATTATTTGTGTCAAATTTCTTCCTGAATCTGAACTCAGAACAAAAGCTGTTACAATGTCTCTCTGCTTCCAAGGAGAGCCACAAAATCTTGTTTGGTTTATCACTTATGAGGATCCTTGAAACTTGTCCTTGGCAATTTATTTATATCTTTTTCTAGTTTATGTTTTGTGAAAACCAGATTGAGAGTTTCCAGAACTAAGTTAGTTGAAGGCTTTCCCTGAGTTGAAGCAAAAAGATTGTAAAGACAGAGTTGGCACGACACAGACTTTCTTGTAGGGCCATGGATGGTTTGGTTTGATTGCTAGATTTGGGGGAAGATAAAGGGGATCAGGAAAGGGGTCAGGGAAGGGGAGGCAAAGGACTCGGAATTTTTATGCTAGAGCCGGGAAATCAATGCACCCAGAGGTGCTGACAAGTCAGTGTTTTCTAAAGCCAAAACATTCAGGAACACTCAATATCAGTTGGATGTGTAGCAGCATAAATTCTGTATCCTTGTACTTTTTTGTTTGTTTTAGTGTGAGCCAAATTTGCACAAAAGTGGGATCTTTTCTTTCTTTGTAGTTCAGCTAATCCTCAGCATAATATTTATACTGTTTGTGTTTGTTAAGTGGTTGCTGTGTAAATTAGGAGATTGCATAAGGCTGTAACTTCACAGGGAGTATATGGACTGCAAAAACATCTGAAGAGGATCCTATTTTTTATGGAAATGTTTGTAAAATAAAAATTGAAGAAAGGAATGGAGAGAATAACGACTTCAGAATTTTTTCCCTTCCTCAAAATCAAGGTGTTTCAGCTGGGATTTCTTCTGTTCTTTAAGCTGTGAACATGAGTGAATGTAACCTGCATTCTCATTAGATGCACAGACATAAGTTTTGGGTTTCTTTCTAGCTGCTTAAATCAAATTTTCTTCTTTTCTCTTGTTATGCAAATAGGAATGGGAAAAGCATTTAGCCTTCAATATGCACTGTGTAAGCATCTTGACTTCAGTCCCAGAGCCCTCTTTAGAGATAAAACTTACAAAATTAGGAGTAGTATTACATACTGGAATGTATCAAAGAGAGTCAAGCAATAATGCTTTAAATTGAGTTAAGTCACTGATGTTTTGATATTAACTAAGTTTTGTATGATGGTAACTTTGTTCAGTGTTTTGTTCAGTCTTTTGTTTCTTTGAGACATTTTGCAAATAAAGCTGTAGAGATCTAATTATGTAGCAGTTGCAATAAAATACCACTCTCCATGCAATTGTTTCTCCCTACTTTACTCATAAGCTACTCATTGAAAAATATTAAATTCCCAAGAAAGGCAAATCCTTCCAACCATGGGTTACACTTTGAACTCTTAACTGTGCTGTCAGTTTTGAGGTCAGTAACACTTACATTGGAAAAATTTTATAGAAAAGAAAAGGAAAAGAACTTGATTTTAAAAGGAAATGACAGTTTTGCTAAATCAACTTCCTGCAAACATGTTTTGAAAATGGTATTTGTAATGGAAAAAATATATTATTTTAAATTATTTACTTTTTAGGGAGTTCTAACAACTGCAGATACTGTCAGCCTGAAAAAGGCTCTTAAAAACAGTCCTAGCCATTCTGATTGGGTGCTTGTTTTGGCTGTTTAATTTGGGTATTACACTCACACCCATCAGCAGGCTGCCCAACAGCATTTCACTTTCCCATAATTCTGCAGTTCCCACATCTGCTGTATCTGACCCCCAGGTCCCAGTTGCATTCTAGTTTTTTCTTGGTCTCACGTAACACACTTTCCTACCATTACTGTGTTGTTTTAAGATCCATTAACAGTTTACTAAAGGTTTATTTTCTTTTCCTCTGTCTTCATGGTAAGGTACTTTTTTACCATATGGGTTTCTGATTTTCCATTTTTCTACCTGTTGAATTTAAATTTAAAGTGAAGCCAAGTTGTAATGGGTTTGACCCATGGCTTCCTCGGTAACCAGGGTTTCCAAGGAAGTGAACTTAACAAGTATTCCACACGT
>JAWWEV010000022.1:6622702-6640518 GCA_035583235.1 Hafferia zeledoni | reverse complement strand
CCCTTTGCTGGGAAGGCTCTGGGGGGAGGGAGGAGACAGTCCAGGATTGGTAAAAACACTGGGCCAAACCTGAGACACAAGTTTTGCAGAGCCATTTTGTTTCCTTCAGTCAGAGGAATAAAGGAGCATTGGACATGTTTTGCAAGCAGCTGCACTGCAGGAGGGGTAGTTACATATAAAAAACATGCATTTATATGTTCTGCACACACAAATATGTGTGCACTGTGCTTACTTTCAGCCTACCCACAACATACACTGCTCTCTTTAAAGATCCACACCTGTTTTTCTTCCAGTGTTACAAGTTTTAATCTGTAACATAAATAACTGCATTGTTTTCTATCCATGTGTTTATAGGTTCCCAAAAGCTCAATGCCAAATTGTCAAAAAATAATCTTGGAGAAATTTAGAATGGTTAAGGGGAGTTTATGCCCAACAAGAATGAGTTGTGTACAGTTTGTGCAACTGGCTGCACTTCTGTATCTATCTGATCAGTGAAGAATTTTCCTTTGATTCCCTCAGTCCTTCCTTTGGATGGGTTTAAGGTGTTTGAAAAAATTCGTGGTGTTCTTGTGACAGTGTTCTCAGATGCCAGAGGCACCTTTTCTCTTTTGAAATATCAACTACTCTCCTCCCTTGTTCTTGAGGACTGAATAAGGTTTTTTAATTGCTGTCTAGTGCTAATGAAGCTTTTTTTTAACCAGGACATTTTAAGAAACCAGAACAATTGATACCACCCCAAGGGCAGGAATTTTTGTCTGAGGTATTTGTGGTTTTTTGTTACTTACTTTGGTACCTTTAAAGAGTTAGAGAAACTCAGTCAAGGCCTCTTGGCTTCTCTTGTTTTGTGAAACATCTGCCCAGAACGCTGTATAAAAACATGGCTGAAAAAAGGAGTGGGAAAACTATCCAAAAGTTTCTCTAAAGCTACAGAGAAGAAATACTTCAAAAGGATACTGTAATGCAGAGCTTGCTGCAGGTTTTTCCTTCTCTTTTGGTGGGAAATGTAAGAGAAGCCAATTCTGCTGTATGTTGTTAAGCTGCACAAAAACAGACTTTCAAGAAAGTGTATTTGACCTGAAGCAGAAGTTGCAGCATTTGTGTGGGCCTCTAAATTGCAGAAGTAATCTTTGAATTGAATGGTGTGGGTCAGAGAGGCAGACGTGGCATCTGCAGGGGAATTTTGGTCTGCTATGGAGAGGGCAAAACAGTCCCTGAAAGCACCTAAAAAACATTTAAAATACAGATGTGCTGTCAAACTGGAACAGAATCTGTCATTTTGGTTGGGAGTTTGTTTTATTTAAGAGTGGAGGAATGACAATTTATATTTTGAGCTTTAGTCTTGTGCAATTTCAAATAGCCCCTTGAAAAATGCAGTTATCAGTAATACCAACAGCCCTTAAACCACTGCTGGGCTATGCAGTACTAACCTGGGCTGGCAGTGCCACCAACCTGCACTGAGGCAGAGGAGGCAGTGGGGGCTGAATGTCCTGCCTGGCAGTCCCAGACACCCCCAGAGGGGAAGGCTGTGATGCCCAAAGACATCTGCAGGCAGAGTGACAGGAACCTTCACAGAGCTGCTCCACAGGACCTCGCTCAACAGCTTGTCCTAACTAGAAACTGAGATACAGTGCTGGCAAATAAAGCAGCAGTGCCCTATTGCAGCTCACAGAAAGCTGCAGGATTCAGGGATGCAGTGGGGTGTTCTCAGCCTTGGCTTCCTGGCCCCCAAGAGGGAACATTGAGAAGGTTTCTAGGGTTGAGCTGGCAAAATGCCAACTGCCCAATACAGAGTCAAAGCCTTTTTACCCCACTGAGAAAAAGGGAGGAAAAGGATAAAAAAAATCCCTTCAAACTGGTTTATGCTTAAACTAATTATATATATTTATACAGAAAAGAGAAAATTAAGAGTAAACTACAATATAACACACACTTAAACAATTTAGAAATAACAAGAAATAACTCCCCACTCCCCATCAAAAACAGATTCCATCACTCTAGATCTATAAGCACTCTAAAAGACACCCAGCAAAAACCAGAAAGTGCAACAACAAAATGTTTCTACTTCCCTGAACTCAAACAAAATGCAAGTAGTGGCAGCAGGAGCAGGGCCTGAGACAGCAGCTGCATGTCCTGCCTTTACTTTGGCCATGATGGAACTGAGTGAACACCTCCCACTCCTGTATTCATATCTCAGGTTTGCCTCATCTGGTATGAAATATTTCTTTGGTTACTTACTCAGGTGATACCTGTCTCTTAATCTATGTAGATTCTCTGAGCCTGCTAATTTGAAGCCTAGCTAAAACTACCACAGGAGGCCACAAGGCACCAATGTTGGGCTGACCAAAACACCAGGCAGGGGGAGTTTGCTCCCACAAGCAACTGAATGCCGAGGTTTGCTGCACAAAGTTGCCTTAAGTAACTTGTGGGAAAACAAACCCCAGATTCCTCTCTCACTTGCCAGTTAAGATGTAACTGGTACTTCAGGTGTAGGGAGGCTGCCTCTCCTTTAGCTGATGGAGGCTGGACAGTGCTTTAGCAGCACAGAATGAATTCCTTAACCATGGAAGCAGCAGCCAGAGGTGTTTGGTCCAGGGAATAGCAATGTGTTTCAAAAATTGCACCATAGAAAATGGTAAATGTTTATGACCCTACTCTTATACAGGATTTACAAGAAGATCTTTAATAATAGCACTGTTGAATAATACTAATACTTTATGAATTCTTTCAATTTTTCCCACTTATTATTCTAAAAGGTTCTTTAACTCCTTCCCTCCTTCCTTCAGACAGGATTAGCCATTGTACAGGCAGTCCAGAAAAAACTGTATGTGCTCAGGAAAAGGTATTTCATATGCAAATATTGCTTTCCTCTCCATCACTAATACAATTATATACATATTCATGGCAGGAAAATCATTAAAATAAAAAAGTAAAATGGGTTATCTGGTCATACAGGGGCCTTTTAAAGCAGATCTATTCTTACATAAGCCACATACCTGATCTCTTCTGTGCTTCTAAATCAGTAAGTACAAGTAGAAAGAGCAATACTTTTTGTCATACTTCCTCAAGAAACTAATGGCCTACCTGATAATCTTTGTAATGGGGGAGAAGTCATCTTTACAAAGATACTTTTATTTCATCTTAGCATTACATACAGAAGCAATGTATACCTGGTGTGTGGTTACTCCGTTTTAAATGTATATTCCATAACAGTACCCTTTGGGAATGCCACAGGTTCTGTTTCCTTTTCAACATTCTATGCATTCCTTGAGATGCTTTGAATCACTGTTGAGATTCTTCTAACACTTGCATATGAACCCCAATCCCAGTAGTAAGCTGTGCTCATCATATTCTTTTTAGAACGTATTCTTGCCCTAGGAAATGTAATTAAGCAGAAAAGATCGGGTACCTGACCCTGCTGATGCCATTCAGCTACAAGGAGGCTGGTGCTTTACATTTTGCAGGCATAGAGGTTGCATCCAGTGTCAGCCTTTGCATTTAGTTTGCTACTCTTTATCAGTAATTCCTTGTTGGTGTGAAGAAATATCTGTGCTTTAGGAGTTTGGCACTCTATAGCTTATTTTAATGATGTTATTAAACCTATCTCAGTTTTATCTGCATCAGGCAATTCCTTTTTCTGCTATGTATTAGAACAACATTCTTAGTCAATTTATTATTGATATTAATATTTAATGTTCTCTGTATTATATGCTGGATAATGTTATGAACTGTTTTTAAAACCAAACTGGTTTGTAATCTGAGGAATTACTTCCAGGGGTGCTTCAGTGAGTACCTGTGCTTCACATGGGCTCGTGATGTGGTTCTGCCTCGCAGCCCCTCCCCTGCAGTCCCTGCTGGCCCTGGGGGTTGTGCTGGTGCTGAGCTGTGCTGTCACATGGGCAGTGCCACAGCCTGCTGGGCTGGGGGAGGCTGGTACAGAGGGGAGCAAGGAACACTAAAAGCTCAGCTGTGTGGAGTTAAAGTGTGCAAAATGTGTTAAATGCAGGTCATGGCAGAGCTGGATTCAAAAAGGTGATCCAAATCTCATCTCACTTTTTTGCAGTGATATATTATTATTGATGTATTTAATTTTGACACAGTGAAGGAACTGTGGGACTATGTGAAAGCCCATCTCTTTTCCAGTTGCTCAAAAAATAAGAGAATTAGCTGTTGAATTTTTGCTCTAGTGCACAACACCCACTTAATTCCATTAACAATGTATGATTATGGAAGTAAAATGGCATAGCCAATGAATCCTTGTTGTACATAAAAACAGATCACAAAAATAGTTCTTTTGATGTGTCCAGACAGAATAACCTGCTCTAATAAGATTTCCTTCCAAATTTTAGAACCTTTGCTTTGCCACAGGGCTCAAGACTTAGAGGGCCCAGCATCCACAGGTTCAGCTTCTTCCTTCCAGTAAACAAACCTGCATCAATAAGGAGCTCCAAATGAGTCCTCAGAGATCCATAACTCTGCTAATGCATTATGAAAATCAAGTGGACTCTTCTAAATAGAATACAGGTGTTCATCCAGAGCGCTGTCAAACTCGATTATTGAGGAATAATGGGCTTCCCAATGTAAATGCCAGTGGCACAGGGACCTTGCTTTCCATTTCAGATACAGGCAGCATGGAAAGGCCCATGCCTGCAAATCAGCTAGGATGGCTGTCATGGTTGAGACTTTCCAGGGCCAAAGTCCAGCACTGCAATAACTGTCATGTCTTTGTTGATAAATATCGAATGCTTTGTATGGAGCCCTGAAAAATGGTTCAGTTCCTAAATGAAAATTGGAATTTGCATCAGGTGTAACCAGGATTAACTGTATTTAGTCCCCTGGAAAAGATAACATGATTTGGTAGCCTGCATGCCTCATACTGGTAAGGATCTCTTACCTGAGGAGGAGATGCAGGATCAGGCTTGACATAAGGAAAAAGAAAGAATTTGTACACTGCATAAACATCTCATAATGAAGCACACAGATGACAGCAGTAAAACAGGATCCATTATTCATGCTCCAGGCACAAACAACAGTGCAAGTTTATTTCCAACACACACAGATGAAAGGATGCCTAATAACAAGCCAAAAATGCCTAATGTTTGCCAGCAGTCCTTAATCAACACCGTGGGTGTGACTGGCCATTCAATAGGGAGTTAATTTCTTAATATATGACCATCTCTTTTCACTTTCCAGGCAAAAATCTTACAAGCAGCAAGATAAAGACTGTTCTAAGACCAGTGGCATTTCAGAATGAGGGATTAAAATAGGATACAATTCCACCTCTCTTTCTCTTCTGTAAAAGATGAAGAAGGTGAAATTTTTGAGACCTCTGCGCACTTTCCATGTGCTTCTGTTCAAAATATACCAGTGCCTCCATCTCTGCAGGTGTCTAATTGTCTCTTCCTTTGGAGTTGGCGCTAAAATAATTTCAGAAATTACATCCGTCTCTGCCACCTTCCTCATATTTCCTCAGCTCAGGAACCTGAAGTAGCAGAAAGATTGGTAAAAGGAGTGGAAAACTTTCCTTTTTGGTGCTTCCTAATTTTGACTCTGTGAAAATTAATGCAGCATGTAACTTTATTGGTAGCTGTAAAAGAAAACACTTGAGTTAAAAGCAACAAACTTTGACCACTAAGAGATTATAATGTCTGGTAGATCTGTGGCTCAGCACATCTAAGCAAAATTGCTGCTACTTTCCCTTGCATTGAAAAATGGTTTAATGATTATCTGTAGTGTAATTTAGGGTTGATTTTTCCCCTCTTTTCTTTTTGCCTTTGTATTTGAACAGGGCAACAAATACAAGAAAAAAATGGTCAACATAATGGCTTCAGAGAGGGACAAAACCACTGTGATCGTTAACTGCTCGTGTAAAAAAATCACGCTGATAAAGAAAACTTGAAGTTCCTTTCTTGCTTTCTATCTCTGAGCTGGACTTTTTCCACTCTTTTTAGGTTAGCCTGAAGTTTGGTGTGATTAAGTCTTAAAGTCCATTGCATATAATGCATGTGGTTCATGAATATAAACCTACCCCTTCAAACAACAAAACTGGTGAGTTCCCTTGCCCTGTCCCTGCTGATCTGGATTTGAGGGGATATTCTTCCCATTGGGTTTCTCCCCTTTGCTGTTTGATGACCTCAGCAGACGGTTTCAGTGCTGCTAAAATTTCCTTGTCTGTGATCAGCTGAAGGGGATGATAGAAAAGTGATTCAAATATAAATTTTACGAGGTAGAATTTGTTTTCATAAGCTGAATTTTATTCTTTATATAAATTGTTTCATTCTCGTACTGCAGAATAGGTGGTTATAAAATGAAGTTAAAACTTGGTTTATTTAAACATATAAGATAGTATCTAAAGGTTTAAAAATTGGCAAAATAGTACAGATATAATACAAATTTACAGATGTTGCAGTATAATTATAAAGGAAAATCTATAGGAAAATGAAGTTATAAACAGGGTTTATAGAAATAAATATTTCTTTATTATTATTGTGCAGCCTTGGAGGTGTTTTAATGCTCTTTTTTCCTGGGATAAAAATGACTACTTGATATGCTAGAAGCTAAATCTGTGGAAAATTTTCTACTTTATTCCATATAAAATAACTGTGGGCTGTGTGTGTCTCACTGGGGCCTGGCCAGCTTGGTGATGCTCTGTGGCTGATAGTGGGAAGCATGAAAGTCTTAATTTATAGTCTGCTTTTTAAACTTGAAGGATTTTCGGTGCACTGTATATCTTTTTATGGCACAGAATACCTTGGAGGAGTATCTGTGGCTCCACAGTTCACTTTCTGGATGTTTAATAACAGCAAACAATAAAATTTATTTAGTGATGGGGAAACAGAGGAACAGAAATTCCTGAGGGGGCTGAGTTCTGATACATTTTACTCAGCTGAAGTTGCAAGAAATAAGTAGCAATGAAATATGAGTAAAAATATTATGGCTAAACAAATGTGCAAATGGTTTCAATCTCTGACTTTCTTTGGGCTGTTAAGAGAGCTTCAAATCCCTAAAGATCTTAGATTTCAGCTGAAAATGGATGAGCAAGGTGCAACTGGTATGAATAGTTGTTATGGAAAAAACCAGCACTGTCTTCCAGTCAATTTTCTGAAACAATATTCATGTTGGAAACATTCCATAAGGGAGGTGCACAGAGCTGTGCTGGGGATCCCTGGCACAGCCACAGGCAGAGCCCCCTCAGGTGCCACAGCAATTCCTGCTGGAGCTGTGCCCAGTCAGTCTCTGCCAGCCCAGGTTCTGCCCTTTGCACAGCCCAGCTCAGCTCGAGACGTGTGCATGGGGTGCTTTCTCCTGAAGAACCTTTGATCAGTCCTTGCTTTAGAGCTGATGTTTATAACTTAATAGGCTTTCAGTGTGTCTCTAATAACTCAGCTGGGCTCAGAAGTGTTTCTGTAATGGTCAGGGCATGAATTTCTGTGTGAAAATCCTCAGATGCAGAGTAACTGTAGGGTGGTTATCCAGGAAACAAGAACTGTGACAAGTAATAAGGCTTTTAATAAGGTTTGGATCTTTCAACTGCAACAAATAGGACATTTGAAAATACTTTGTGAAAAGGGAGGAAGATTACAAAAGAGTTAGTGATTCTGAGGTAGCGATGATGAGTGTTGGATGATTCACATGCTGAAGGATAACATGGATTTAGTGGCCAGGACACTTACCCAGGCTGTGGGACATCTGAACTGATATCTTTGCTTCATGTTTCCTGACCAACAATTCCCTTGCTGAACTTGCAGTTGATTTCTGACAACCTTTTCCTGAGGATGCGAAGTTGCTGTAATAAAGTTCTGGTTTTGCTAATAGCATTTTGTAGTTAAGGAAAAAGTATTTAATTACATCGGCTCTGATGTGAACACAGGGGAATCTGTTAGGGAAAAAAACCCCAAAACCCCACAATCAATCAAAGGTCTTTCAGCAATTAGTCCAAGTAGGAAACTGGAGATGTGAATAAGTCTCAGACTTCCAAAGAAGTTGTCATGTGAGGCTTTCAAGTATTTTATTGCCATCTTTCTGTCCTGTGTTACCAGCATAATATGAGGCCTTTATTCTTTGTGGATTCTGGTCAAGAATTTTTGTAAAATTTGATATAATCTTTCATGCAGATAAATATGAATGCATAGTTTTAGTTTAAAAATAATGTGAAAAAATCAGGTGCACGCATTAAGAAAACAAAACAGCATGTGCATATACAGAGAGACAGACCTAAAATCTCTCCTACCCTGTGCAATAAAATACTCTTACACAGCGTTGCTGGAAGTGAAGGGGGGAAGAAATGAGAGCCTTTTGTATTATTATTTTATGTGGCCTGTTCAGGGTTAAAATCGTTGATGAGTGTCAGTCCTCAATAATTAATGAAACACACTTTTTCCTTAATGTTTCACTGTCTCCTCCATACTAAAAATTATTTGGATGCCAAAAATATATTTTGCTGTGTTTGTGTTGAGCAACATGATTCCATTTATCAGTGGTGATGCCCTGATATTCAGGATTAGTTTGGAAGGTACTTCTCAAACATTCTTTCTTGTAGCAGTGCATCTAAATTTGGACTTGATTTGCAGGGTTGTGTGCAAGGGCCCCAGCACTGGTAGCCAGGCAGGATTTGGGAGTGATGTCACTTTTCAAAAATTATTTTTGTTTCTTTTCACTCTTGGTTTCATTGGTAGGAAGACAAAAGCAAGCACATTCATGATCTTTGGTTTTTCACTTTTGGACTGGAGAGAAAGGTAGAATATCTAAATCAGGATTGAAAAAAAAAAAAAAGAAAAAGAAAATCTACTGTAGAAAAAGTAAATTCTGTAATTCCATGTCAAAGGATGGAAAGAGAAGCTGTTGCCTCAGCTCGTGGCTCATGTGCAGCTCTGCTGATGAGGAGCCCATTGCCAGGGCAGCCAGGCCACCTACCTGAGAGGCTGGAAGGGAATCAGGTCGGGGCACGATGGTGCTTCCCATAATTTATTTGTGGACAATTGTTTTGCTCAAATCATCATTACAGGCAGAGGTGAGTGGGAAATTTAAAGGAAATAAGTTTGTCAGATCTGTTGCTGATTTCACACAGTTGAACTTAAGCACTGTTGGTTTTCCATTGTTTCTGTTTCCCTTGAGATGAATATGGACACTCAGCTGAGACAGGAGATACTCCAAATCACACTGAGGGTTAATCTCTTGCAACCTAAAGAAATTTCCTGAGCTGACCCTCATCTGTGCTTTTGGAAATAAAGGCATCATTTGGCCAACGCTTGCTCCACTTGCAATTAAACGTGCTGGCAGCTCTCCAGTGGGCACTCTGTCAGCAGGAATATTTAGCAGCAGAGAGGATATCATTTCAATGTACTGACCCAGGCTCTTGCCAGATGGAGCAGAGGACTGTTGAGTGAAAGTAAATCTACAAATGTTTTTGTGAGGGAAGGAAACCACTTCTGATTTGGGGTGGGACTGTGATACCGAGATAAGGAAAGAAACACAGATTTCTTCCTTCTTTTCAGGGGTTTTCTACCCTTTGTTTTCCTGTATCTTGTTTGTTTTCATCTCATCTTGAAAAAGGGACTACAAAGCTTCTTTTAAACCCTATTATCTTTCATTTTGTGCCAGACTACGAAGTTACACACAGCAGAAGTGCTTATCCATGCCAGAACCCAGGAGGTCTGCCCTGAGCCCAGGAAATGGGGGAAGAGTTGGGGGAAACCGCTGGTCTTCACAGCTTTTGTTGGCAATTCTGCTGGGTTCTGCTCCCAGCAATGCAGTTGGGGAAAGGGACTGCCAGGCTGGCACAAACAGGGCACTACTGCCCTTGTTTCTTGCTCTCCATCTCATGTCAAGGTTCAGCATGGCCCTCACTGCAATGTGCTGGTTTGTGGTCATGGAAGTGCAAAGGTAGCTTATGAATCAACTTTTCAATTCCATTCTCCAGCCAATGATCCTCATGCAGAGTTTTTTATGTTGACAGCTGACATTTAGCTTTGATTATTTATGTTTCATAATATTTGGGTGCCTGGATTTGATGGCATATGTTTTAAAAGCAATGAAGAATTCAAAATAATGAGACCTCAGCATCTGGCCATGCCATGCCATGGTGAGAACTGAGGAGACAGGGATGGACTTGCTTGTTGGTCTGTACAGACTGTGGATGGCGACAAACTACATGGGGGTTTCTTGAATGAATTATCTTGTTGTTGCTAAAACTAAAAGAAGTTTAGACAGTTCTTAGTTACAGAAAGATTACTGCATTTCTGTTTGTATTATTTTTTTTTCTTCACCTAAATAAATTAATCATACATTAAGGAATCTCTTTGTGATGCTGAAGAATTTTCTGGTTTGGGGAGGCATTTCTCTTGTCCAGTTTTAAAAGAATCATTCTTTCTAACTACTGTATAGCAACTGGTTTTGAAGTTGTAAGTCAGAGAACATAGTATACCTTACCTTCTTACCACAAGTTTCATCTGTGCATTTGTACTTTTGTAAGAGCACCAGGCCTTGATCTTGTTCCTGCTAAGCGCCGTCTCCTTGCAGTAATGAATGTCTTGCTATAAGAGGATTTCAGCTGGACAGATGTACCTTAATGTCTTGCAGCAGGATTTACTGTTTTATAAGACTGATTCTGGATTATTGTGTTCTTGGTTGGAATATGGCAAGTGCTGCCCATCCTGGGCCTCAGGGTAAAGGAGCAGTGCTTGTGGGAAAAAAACTTGGACCTATAGAAAAGCAGATATCCTTGTACTACAAACAAAACAATTTAATTAAATTCGGCTGCATAATTGTTATACTCAAACTAACCTATCCTGTACTTCAGAAATAACAAAGTTCCAGCAGTGATCTGAAGCTGGTTGAATCCTGTTATAGAGGAGCACACCTTCAATATTGTGCTAATTAGGTGTTGTATTGGAAATTCTTACTGGTTGTTTATAGTTAAGTTTCTGAAATTACCCCTGTGCAGGTGCCTTTCCAGTTTACCTTGAGGAGAAAAATCCTGTTGGCAAGAGGAAAGCTCCAATCTGTGATTCCCGGGCACCGTTTTATGAACAAGCCATCTGTTGGCTGGAGGTGGTTTTTAGAAAGTGTTAAGGCAATGACTCCAGTTGCTCAAGATACAGTAGTGGAGAAACCCTGCCTGGAGGGCTTTGTGTGCCCCTCAGGGCAGTCCTGGGGGCACCCATGTGCCTGCCCTGTCCTGCAGAGCGTGCCAGTCTAGTCAAGAGCAGTGATCACACTCTGTAGAATTCCTGTCTGTAAATTATTTTAGCCTCATAGAGAATCATAAACGTGTTAGTGTTACAGACAGTAAATATTCAGAAAACCTTATAGAAACAGGCTTATTCCCTAAAGCCTTTGGGGGTTTCATATGTTGGCTAATGTATATTTCACTACCATCAAATCTTGTTACCTGAATTTTCATATTGTGGTTGTTTTATTGCTTTGAACTTGGTAGAATCATCCTAGTTGGGATTGAGCCCTACAGGATGGAGCTGCTGTTGAGTAGGTTCCTCAGTGCCTCATGCACACCTTTTGTTGTTGTATTTCAACCTTACTTTGACTACTGTTTCATTGCTGCCATTGCTGTGGATTTCCTTGAACAGCTGCCTTTGGCTTTTAATGCTCAGCATTTCAGCCAAATGATGCTCTTTTGTTGGAAAATTAAGCACAGAGGGTATGGGGAAAATCCCAGGAAATACATAGTTTTCTATTTCAATGGCACTTTCAACTTCTCTAAGTGCCTACATTCCTATTCCCTGACACATATATCTGGGGGGAGTGTTGAATTATTTTTTTTTTTGGTACCAGCTTGACACTTCTATTTGTGGAGAAGTTGGCACTGGAGTTGAATGTTGAAGTTGAGTGTTATCCTTTTGTTCTGGCTTCTTAAAGATTTTTTTCTTAATGTCTTCAACATTCTTATGCTTTTGCAAATGTGCTTGTCTGAACTACTGCAAATTAATTTCCTTATCTAATTCTTCTTTATTTCTTCTGAATGCTCTTGGGGAATGAAATCAAATGTATACAATGTACACCAAATGGGATTGCCTCTTCCTTTAAGGTCTAGTTATTGTAGACATTTGCTCTTGCTGTGCAGAAAAATAATGTTAACAGCTGCTTAATCTAGTTAGAAATGCATCTTGCTGTGTATTAAAAATTACTTCCACTTATCTTTTCTAGTGGTATAATTTGTCAAATCACATTTAAAAAACTGGAACAGCCTAAATGTAACCTTGTTCAATCTTTTTATGTGTTAACATACAGAGGGTGAACATTTAAAAGGCCTTTGAGCATATGACAATTAAAATAGACACCTAAGAAATATCAACCTTTCAGGCACTATAGTACTCCTAGAAATCTTGCCCAAAGGGTTTATAGTGGTGCTAGATTATTTCAATTAAAGAGGAAAAAAAGAAATCATTCTGCTTCTTTTCAAATGGGATTTGCTATTTCTGGAAACTATTAAATGTTCAGATTGAGGACCCACCCTTTATAAATTAATGCAGCACAGAAGAGTAATTAAATTTGGTAATCTCATTAAAGCTTTTAATGGAATTGATCATTTCAAAGAGTTTTTCTGGTTATTGGGATGTCTGAACAGAGGAGTCACTATTGGATTATTCCTGCTCTTTTCCAGGGGCACTTTGTTTGCAGCTGCCATGCAAAGTAGTCGTTTTGGGACCTCCATTTGTTTCTGTTGAGGATGGGCCCAACGCGCCATTCCTCAGGGAGATGAGGAGCTCAGTTATAGTGTTCTCCTCTAGACTGTTACTCATTAGTTACATAATTTTTTCCTAAAGCTGATTACAAACTTAGATCTAACATCTATTTTGGAAATGTTGTTCATTAAAGCAAAAAGTTAGAGCAGTTTGTACTTTTTGTAAGTTTATTCAGTGACATACAAATAACTTGTCCAAATCTACCTGATTTAATTCTTCAGTAAAGAACAACTTCAAGGTTTCAGCAGTATATGGTAACTGTGAAATAAATAAAAGTCTTATTCCCATTTTTTTCCATTTAGAAACTGTTAAAGTTGTACTATTGCAATATAATGAGGCTATAGTATATCTATAAAATTGCTTTGCAGGGCTGTAGATATTTTTACATAACTTTGCTCATTGTGTCCAATTTAAAACAAAACAATGTAAAATGGCAAGAATAATCCTACTGCGCTGTTTTGTTTATTATAGCAGTACATTCTACAGTGTGGATGTGAATATTTCATTATTGGTGTATGCATTATGCAGATGTATTTAAACCCATTACCTTGTTTTGATGGCCTCCTTCTCCGTGATATTTGTGCCTTTTCCTCGGTCATCTCTTTTCCAAATTGAGAAATTCCCCTAATTAATCTCTTTCTGCATGTCTTTCTATACCTTTGAATAGTGTTTTCTGCTCAGTGATATCTATTACTGAGATAATCTTTTATAGATGTGAAAAGCAAGATCCATATTCACTATCAAAGGTGGATGGTGATGGTAAATTTGAAGGAAGTGAAAATACAATATAATTCATTGCTTTATGAGTTAGAAATAAGATCTGTGGACATGTGGCCAATTTTCCTGCCATACCATACATTTTTGGTTAATCTAGAGGTCAGAATCAGGACTGCACAGTAAGACAGTTTTCTGCATAGAGCAGTAGAGCAGGTTAATATGATGGTGAAGCAGAGACCCACTGATTCCATCCTAGAATGGGCCCTCCAACAAGATCCTTTGAACCTGCAGACAGTCTCGTGCCACCCTGTCAGTCCATGCCTGTCACTGCCCTCCATTCTCATCCCAGCTGAGGTGCCGGGGCAGGAGCCAGTGCTCTGCAGGCAGCACCACAGCCAGAGACACACAGACTGGAGCTTGTTCTCAGGTCCTGAGTCTGTCCCAGCCTCTCTTGGGAGCACAGGTATAATGGTGGACTTGGTGTAATTACAGCAGTTTTCAACAATATTTGCTGTTTATGGAGAAATGTACTGTGAAAACCCTTATTGACATAAAACCATAATTAATGTCAGACTAACATTTTTCATTTGTTCCTTACATTTCAAATGCATCTCCAGAAATAAATGTGGTGAGATTGCTTCAGACCTCTGTGAATGTTTGCTGTTAGAGATACCATTTATTTTACTTTCGCTGCTGCAAGATTTATTGCAAGAGATGTTTGTGAAAAGATTGATAGACCTCATTTCACAAACACTTGCAGGGGGCTCGGGCTGCTGATTTGCAGGTACTTCCAGGCTTCTTTGTAGAATAACTGAGTGAGGCAAACCAAAGCAGTGAGGACAGAAGCTTCTGCAGGTTGTCAGCCATCTCTGTGCTGTGACTGCCTGTTCTTTCAAGCATCATGTAAGAGACAATCAGATGCCAGTGTAAATCCTGACTGTCTGCCTTTTATGCTCAGTGACTGGGGCACAGGAGAGAGCTCTGCTCCTGCCCTTTCGAGATTGCTTAGTGTGCAAAGCAAAGAGGCAGCCGCGGGCACTCGTTTGCCTCCCGTTAACACACAATCCGCAAAATGTATCTGCCAATCATCGCGGTGATTCCTGCTGTGCTTTTACGGGAAGAGCTGATGCGTGTCCCTTGCTTATCTCAGATTCTCTGCAGTCAGTGAGAGAGGGGAAAAGATGCGTCTGACTCTCCAGCACAGAGGAGGGCTCTCGCTGAAATGGCACAAGTAAATCCACAGTGTTCGGTCCAAACGCTTCCTTGTACCCAAAGGGTCAGTTTTAGTACCAGGGACATCTGCTTAATCACTTCTCTACTGTCTGAAAATTCTCAGTAAACTATTTTCAGTAACATCACCATGATTAGAGTGCTAGTAAAATACTCTAGGAGCTACTAAAATGACATTAATCTTAGCTTAGCTAATTATGAGTCATTCCTATGAATGAAGGACATATTAGACTTTTTGTTAATCTCTTTTATCGGGAAAATAACTTTGATTGGACAATAAATGAAGAAAAAAAGGAAACAAATTCCTGCAAGGCTCCCCCTAGCACCTAATTTTCATGTGACTTCAGAATATTGAAACATGGAGAGGAGAGTCCAGTGGTGAGAATTCAGATGCAGGCTCTTATTATTGGGCCCCAGCAATGCTCAAGGAATAGAACTTCAGTGTGCCTGAGGAAATACGTAATTCCATCACTGATTCCTTTAAGTGAACCAATTTTTTAAATTTCTGGCTTCAGACCGTATTGAAACACCTGCCTTTCTTGAGGAATGCTGTTACTGTAACTGCAGTTTATCAGCCTACAATAGAATTTCCTTACATTTAAGGCATGCAGAATTACCCTGGAGTCCTGTGAGTCTAATGAAGACTTATGTCTTTGATATGAAAGGCTTACCAATGTAAAAGTTTCCCCATTAAAGATCAGTGCTTGGGAAATGAAGTAATGGGCTTCATTAAGTTTTCTGAGAGAGGCAAACCAACATATTTACTGTTTGAGGTACCACCAGCTCCTCCTACAAACAGATCCCTCCCCAGGGATCCCAGCCACAGGCTGGCCCCTGCCAGCAGCATGAAAACAGGCTGGGCAGGGAGGGGATGGCTTGGGGCAGGTGTCTGTAAATACAAGGGATGATTTCTTCAGTGGGATATAACCTGTGACTGTCAGACTGTTCACTGAGAGAGACTGCAGGAAGGAGCATGTGGGGATAGGACAAGGGGGAATGGCTTCAAGCTCAGAGTCGGTTTAGATTAGATACTAGGAAGAAATTCTTCCCTGTGAGTGTGGTGAAGCCCTGGCACAGGTTGCCCAGAGAAGCTGTGGCTGCCCCATCTCTGGAAGTGCCCAAGGCCAGGTTGGATGGGGCTTGGAGAAACCTGGGCTAGTTTCTAGCCTGGGCTAGAGGTTCTTGAGGCTGTTTCAGTGCTGCAACTCTAACGGTGGTACAGGTTAGATGTACAGTTCTTTTGTTTTCTTTTGAGGAAGTAAATTTTCATGAGAAGTATTTGCTATGCTGCTTTTCACCTTATAGCATAAGCTGTGTTGTTAAATGGCAATTTTTGGCAGCATTATATCAAAGGGGATTTTATATATATATATAAATTCAATTATAAATGTCCTAAATATTTTCTGTAGGCTAAATGATGGCTTAAGATTTTCAGATATCTATTTCAAAACCAATTTCAATAAAACCCCTGGTTTTTTATGACTCTTAGCCCATAATGTTGAAGTATCCTGGCATTTCCAGAAAGACAGAACTTTAAAAGGTCTCAGGTTGTCTTGCAAAAACCAGAATAATTCCTAACAGTACTTATATCCCACCTACTTTTAATAAAAATGTTTTTAGGTAATCTACAGCTGATAAAATCAGCTATTCTTGAAAAAAAATATTCTCTTGAAAAATTAACACCGGAAATATTTAAAGGGAGTGGGGAGCAGGCAATTCTTCCTTAATATCTTCTGTACAGTGAGGGCATTTCCAGCATCAAAGAGCATCTGGTCCTCCTGCTAAGGAGTGTGTGTATTTCTGTAGCTGGGCTTGTGCACCCTCTGATCATCCTGTGTTAGCCTTGTTCTCAAAACTGACTTGTTGATCTTGTGTGAGACTGTACTGTGGGGACTTGTAAAAGTCACACATTTTCCAGAAGAAATTAGGTTTTGTTACACTTAACAGCCTTTGTGTGTGTGTGTTGATTAAATAGCACGTTGTTTTTATGACAAAATCTCTTTACATATAGCTTAAAGATAAGGTGGAAACTTGACATCATTGCTTTAACAGTGCCAAAATAAACGTCTGGTAAATTAGTACAAATAAATGTACTTGTGGTTTACTGTCTGTGGGGAAAATTGCTTTTCACTTGAAAATGTTGGAGCTGGCAAATTGGGAATGTTAATTTATCCTTGCTCATGCTCACAGTCTTTTAATTCTCAGGTGTTTAGCACATGTGAGTGTTTAAGCTCCCTTGTGATTAAAATGCCAGTCCTGCTTGGCCTCATCATAATTATTAGTGAGACTGAGAGTGTACCCAGTCAAACACCACCTGGGTATTTGGAACCGGTTTGAGGCAGATGTAGCATTGCCCTGTAGGAGGTGGCTCTGGATCCCTGCTGGGCACATGTCTGGGTTTTTTAGACGTGTACCCAGAGGGCACAGGCCAGGGAACATCCCTTTGGGCTGCCTTAGATCTGGGCTGCAGAGAGTTATGTAATTTCTCCTGCAATTGGATGGTGTCAAAGAAGTGCTGGGAATTTTGCTACTTTAATAACACTGTCAGAGTTCAAATTCAGCACCCAGAATGAAGCTGTACTTGGCTCAGTGTCCCCATGCAGGGGTTTTTAAAGTATATATATTAGTTGTAGTGTTTCCTCTTTCCATGTCTTTGGGATCCAGTTTTTCTGCTGTCTTCCCTAAGCATAACTGAAGGAGAGTTGCTTAGAGATTGGTGATCTCACTCTGATTTCCTTTCATGACAAGGTGACCCACTAGTTGATCAAGGGAAGCCAGTTGATGCAATCTGTTTGGATTTCAGTAAAGCTTTTGATACTCTCTCTCTCAAGATCCTTCTGGATCTTCAGCCCACAGCTGGATAAACACATCTCGTGGTGGGTAAGCAACTGGCTCACATCAGACTGATGACCTGTCACTAGTGAGGTTCCCTACTAGGGAGCACAACACTTACTCAGAAATCATAAACTAATTCTGTAAAAATACTCATCACTCAGAACTTTATCCATGTGAGTATTTTCTAATTGACACAGCATTCTCTCATTGTCCTAGTTTAGCAGGTGAGACCAGTTGGCACTGTGTGGGGGTGATCAAGGCCGTGTATTCTACTCCCTCTATTCATTTCCCACAAACAATGGACCATCTGCCACAGCTGCCCAGGGAGTCGTTAGCACC
>JAWWEV010000022.1:6605567-6617493 GCA_035583235.1 Hafferia zeledoni | reverse complement strand
GGTCTCACCTGCCCTGCTGCCCACGCTGTGGGACCAGCCCAGGGCATGGAGGGGGTTCTGGGCAGGGTCATGTCCAGCCTCCCACCAACCAACACCCCAAGTCCTTTTCCCCCCAGGGCTGCTCTCGACCTGTTCATCCCCAGCCTGGATTGATTCCGGGGATTGCCCTGACCCAGGTCCAGCACCTTGTGCTTGGTCTTGTTAACCCTTGTGAGATTCCCATGGACACATCTCGAGGAGCAGGAAGGCACCCACTGCTGCAGCTCAATTGGTGCCTGCTGCTTTCTTTGCGTTTGTCCAGTGTATTCAATAACTCTGTGACTACAACACTCCAGATGAAGCAGCACACATTGGGATTTGCTATGGGCATGTCTGCATGAAGATCTACCAGATCTGGGCTCCTGTGTCTGGCTACCTCAGCTGTAAAGCCTGAACTTCAATGATATGCCTGAAGTTACCCAACAGCTGTACTGTGGAGCAAATAATTTAAATTTATATCTCCAAAGTTAGAATCTTGCCATTTGCTGTCAATGCACTGATTAGAAGCTGTCTGGGGCAATAAGTTGGTACTTGTAACTCTGTTAGAGCAGGTCTGAGTGTGACAGTTCCCAGCGTGGTTCCTCTTACCAGGCAACCTGCAGTTGGTTTGTAGAGCAGAGGAGCAGTGGGAGAGCTGCAGCTGTGCCATCGCCAGCCCCATGCCAAGCACTGCCAGGCATTTACCTCTCACCTCTGAGGTCTTCTGGGCTGAAGACAGCAATCTGGGACAAATTTTTCCTCTTGTTCTCCATATCCTTTTTTTACATATGGCTAAGTACTTATTTATGTGGAAAAAATACCCTTGGCAGAGGCTGCCTTGGCAGAAGGTAGCTCTCCTATCTTTAAATCCAGTTTCTGATAACTATCTTATCTTTATATGAAAGAGGACTCATAATCTTACCACAGTACCTGAACCTTTTTAAAGCTATCTATTTTTATAGGTGCTTTTCTTTCATTTCTGATATTATTGTTAACACAGTTTTATTAAGCAATCTATAGAGCTCACATCAGGCTATTTCACAATAGGTATTCTAATCTTCTCTGTAAAATTCACTCTGTGCATGTTTATCTTCTGGTAATTCAAACCTGCTTTCCTCTCCAACTGTCTGCTTTTTGAATTATCATAATCTCGAGTCGCATCTACCTGGTTATCGTTGACACAAACAGGTTTATTAAGGTGTCTTATTCTCTCTGTCTGACAGATCTCATATTTAGTAATGCATTTTACTCCTACCTTATTGATCAAAAAATCCTTTTGAATAATTCATCTTTTTCTGCTAGTTTTCAGAGCTTGTTGCTCAAATGATTTAATAGTTCAATTTACATTACAGTATTTGTAACCAGAATCTCTTATGTTCTAATGTAGTTGTAGGGAAAACCTCAAAATTCCCTTCTAAGACAATCAGTGTTTTCTGAGTAATAAATATGTCTATCGGTGTTGTAGTAAATGATTTTTTTTTCCTTTTGAAGGTTTCTGGGACTCTGCTGTGAAGTTTTTTACTTGCTTTTAGTATCTAGAAAACATCTACACAGGAGCTTTAGGCCTGTGATTTCCCAATCCCAAGCAAGTATTTTGAGAGGAAACTGCTGTATAATATCTGAAATATCTATGTCATCTGCAGCATCTGTATTTCTTACCAATATGCTGATAAAAAAAAAGCCAGTCATGGATCTTACCTGGGCAAACCAGAGATAAGTAGCAAGCTTCTGTAGCCATTCTCAGCTGTGCCTTTTTGCTCCTTATTCCCAGAGGAGTCTGTTTTTGTTTATTGTACTTGGTAAAATTGGCAGAAAGTGTTAATCTGTTTACATGTATTTATACAGGTAGGTACAAGTCATCTTCTATGCTACAGTACAGAACGGGAGGATAAAATAGTCTATACTGAGGGTTATTTCAGTAAAGGCTGGGGTTTTTTTAATGGGAATTATGTCCTGGTGCCCTCAAATCCCAAAATATGATTTCCTTGTTGTTATCCCAATGAGAGTTTCAACCAGAAATTTAGTGGTCTGATGTCAGTGTAACTCTGTATAACTTCAGTTCTTCAAAACTGTTCTTGGCTCCAGCCCCACAGCTGTGTTAAGGTACAGGTGCACAGGGGAAATGCACTCAGACACTCAGAGTTCTTGTAAAATGCTCAGCTTTCCTAAGAGTGCAGGCTGGGTACTCAGGTGGAGCAGGATTCCTAATTCCTTCTCTTGGAGCTCCTGTCTATGGGATGGAACAGCTCCCTTTTGTCCCACATCACTTTGTGGTGAGCACTGAGGGCAAGAGGCAGGAGAGCACACAAGGACTTGGAATCTCCTGAGGCTGCTTTTGCACTGTCTCCATCCTCTGCCTCCACTCTCAGAGTGGGAAATGTGGCCTTGGGGTCTCAATAACAAGCGTTCCCATTCCTTAGACTTGGCCCTGACAAGGTATTTGTCTCATTATGAATGTATCTGGCTCACAAACATCTCTCTCATACCCACTGGCATGATGAGGGACCTGCAGAAATATGCCTTTCACATAACATCTCGTGGTGATAAACAGTTTCCATTCACCATTTTAGGCATCTGCAGGCTTTGGCTGACTCCACAGTGCTCACTTGCATGACATTAGACACTCAGTGGACTTGGTGACTTGTGTTTCTTTTCATGCACTCTCGATTGATGTAAATTGATGTGCCTAACAAAACATCAAAATATTAGGATGTCTTACCATAAAAAAGCCTCAAGTTGGGTGCTCTACTGTGACACAGAGTTTCCCAGGGCTTAAAAGAGGGTCTTTGTAAATTAGTGAGACTAATTTAGTACAAAAGCAGTTGTGTGGGTATGTACTGTACTTTATAAGATGTGGCAAAGGTGGAACGGGCGAGGTTGTGGTTGCTCCCTATAAACTGACCAAATGGAATGTAGAAATGTTGTTTGAGTTAAAAAGGCAGCATTAGCACCAAAACTGAAATAAACTTTCTGCAAATAAATTTCATTTGGTAATGAGAAGGTTGCTGAACACTGGAGTGGTGAGGTTCTGGGCCAACTTCCCATCTAGAGTAGGTGGGACAAGAAACCAAATTGCTTCTAAGATGGAACCTGCTCATTTATGAAGGTTTTAGTTTGTTTGGTTGCCTGTGACAACAGCGAATTGCATTTGATGACCCAGGAGGTCCCTTCCAGTCTTGCTGCCTATGAATATGCAATCATTATGAAAATAAATAAAGCTTCTGGTATGCTTCACTGGTTGCAAAATCCTTTCTGTAATAACCCTAGGAACCTAGCTGGAAATAATTAGCAGAATTACTAGTTATAATCTGAATACCCAGAAAGCTAAAGTGACTGAAGGAACAATGTGAAGAGTTTTTCACACTCTGGATTTGAGTGGCAGAATTGTGTGTGATGCACTTCCTTGAAAGGGTAGTCAATATTACAGCAATTTGCTTTATGTGCTTTGCTGCATTTACAACAGAACATCTTGTATAGACCATACATTCCCTCTTCTATTGTGCTGCATTTTTAGCTATCCATCCCATAATTTTATGCTGTATATTTAAATAATTGGCAGTAGAAATTGCTGGCATTTACTGAATATCCAGAATGAACTTGTCCAAGATTTCCTTCTCTGCTAAGGAAGCAGAACTCCTTGCTGGTGCTGTGGTCAGTGGTCCCCCAGTGACCTTCTGATCCTCTCTCCATGCCTCAGGTGGCTGCCTCCCTTGTGCTTCTGCTGGTGGCACATAGATCATCCCAGGGCTCTGGGGATGATCTGTGTGTCTTTCTGAGCCTGTTTTTCTGAGCAGATCAGGCCAAACAAAGCAACACTGCTGGAAATCCAAATGGGCTCTGTAAAGCATCATCAAAACACTAACAGTAAATCACAGGACTCTGTGCTGTGCTACAAATCCTGTGATTCAGTGTGTCAAAAAGGAACTATTAGGCTTCCAACTTGGGATAAAATAATCACAGGAAAATAGGTGGATCTGTCAAGTTGTTAAAAGATAATGCTGAAATATGCAGCAATCTGCTCAGCAATAAGTCTGTCAAAGATGGTAAATATTTGTCTAGAAAATGGGAAAATAGACCTTTTTTTACATTAGCGCTTGTGAAAATAACTTGTATTTGACTTTGCATGTTAATATTTGCATCTTTAACCCACGCTGGAAGGTTAGAGCCAAAAAAAAGAAATTATGTTAAAAACAAATGCAAAACACAAATTAAACTAAAATTCCCAACAACCCTAAATCCCTGCTGTATGACCTTGAGGAAGACAAATACAAAGAAACAGTTTGTATTAAGGAAAAAAATTACTTAGGCAAATCCAGTTATACTTTCAACAAATCTTTAAGGTTCATTTACAGTACAAAATCCTAATGTCCCTAGAGACCTGACAAGAAGGAATGGAAAGTTTCAGCTTCTTCCTGCAAAATGACAAAGTCACCTTATCCATTATCAATTGCCCTAAATCTCCCCAGTGTACTTAGTGACCAAAAAGATGGTTAAAATACACTGACTTGCAATGGCAAAAGGGTGACTGGTAACAACACATTTGGACAGTTCTGTTACTCAAACTGTGTACAATGTGCAAACACAAACCATACATTTTCAGTTTTATAGTATCATGATGGAATCCACTTAAGAAATAATGTCTCTGCTTTTGAGATTGCTCATAATTGATCAGCCTCAGAAATGAAAGGATAATTTATTGTACAGCATTGCTATTACTTGGTGCCTATTAGAGAGGGTGAAGGATTCTGCAAATGCTGTGGAGTACAAGAGGCTGTTTTCAGTCCACTGCAGAGTTGCCATTCCTCACCATTTGAGACATATGGCTTAGATAGGAAGAAACTTCCTGTCCTCTTTAACTTCTCAAAGATCATTAAAAAGCAATGCTCTCAGTTGTGCTGTGTTTTACTGTCACTGTGCAGTGCAGAGGAAGTGCAAGCCTGTAAGATATGATGGAGATGTAGCTGGTCGTGCTTCCTGGAGTTAAGGTCTCTTTGTGTGTCCATTCTGTAAGATTTGTTTCTGCTGAGTTGTGCTTTGTCAAGCTGAAGTATGCTTGGCTGCTGCTATGGGATGAATTTGAGACTTTGTCAGCAGAAATAATTGAGCTTCTTTTTGGAAGGAGACTACATTCTTAATTGTTGGCTGGAAGGCTTTCACACTTCCACGTTTCAGACCAGACACATGGTCTAAAGAGTTGTTCTGTTGCTGAGTCTTTTTTGTTATTCTCATAAGAATCTAACTTAATCTAGTCATGTTACTGAGTTTGATTTTATTTGCATGTGCTTTGCTAGATGCTGAGTTGACTTCTAAGACACTTTTCCTGGACCTGCCCAGGCTCAGATGCACTCAGACCTGCAGCTGCTCTGTGGTATTGCTAAGACATCCTGACTTAGAGTGGGCAAGTGAATCCTTCACTGCTGTAGAGCTTCTGCAGTGGCACTGAGATAGGATAACCCAAAAGAGAAAACAAGGGAAGAGCTCAAGGCAGACCCTTTGGCTGGGCAAAGGATGCTGGAAACTGAAATAAGGAGTAGACAGGTGAGATGAGGAGTGACCTGGAGTTGCTGGAGGAAGACTATAGGCAAGGGGAGTGCATGCAAGTTTAATGAAGGACGTTCCAGAAGATCTGCTGTGGGTGGTGGGTGCTTGAGGCAGCAGCAGCAACTATCAGAGGAGTTCTTAGGACTGTTGTCTGTGAGACTTGTCCAGGAGGATTTTCCCGCAGTAGGAAAAAAGCATACATTCATAGAATTGTACATGCACAGTGCTGTGATGTCTGCTTGAAGAAGCCAAGTTAAGCTTAACTGGACTTGACTTTTCAAACTGAATAATCTGTCACAATAGTGTTTTGCATGCAAGAGAGATATGTAAGCTTAGTTTCAGCTGGATTTCTGGGTGGTTCAGTGTAGATGATTTATTTAAACAGTGATCTTTCATCTCCCTTACCTCAGGACTCTGCTCCCTCCAGCGAGCCCTCAGTCAGGCCAGTTTGTCCTTCTGCCCCCTGCCAGCTGTGGTGTGATGCAAGATAGGTAGCCCTGCTGTAAATATGTTTTATGTGGAATATGTGGTTGTAGTGTGAACTCCTGAATTTCTTTCTCTGTATTTGTGGCAACCAGCTCTGCTGGTGTGTGGCATTCTCAGTCTGTAGCAGATGTCCACCTATGTAGCCTCTACAGATGCTGCTGACAGCTTAAAAACTGATGTAGTCTAAAGATAATTAAATATTTAGTCTTGAACAGGCTCTAGAATCCTATCAGTAATGGAACTACCCTATATTTGCCTCTGTTTACTGCTGTGCACTAAGCCAGATGCATTTCATCATTTTGATCCTTTTCACACAGCTTTGCCCCTGTAATGCAGCTTCATGTGGAAGCAGTTGTGTTAAGTAGCAGCCCTACATGCCTCCCATCTGGCTTTGCATGAGAACAGGCTACATGCAATAAATGCATCTCTGTTCTTGAACCAAGGAAGAGCAATTGCACAGACATTCTGCAGTCACCTATTGGAAAAAGTTTGTTCAGTGTATTTATAATTCCTTCAAGTTTTCATGACTGATACTTCCTGCCCCCTCTGCTTTAATTATCCAATAGGTTTCCTATCCCAGGCTGTTTTCCCTTGCACCCTGTATGTAGCCTGATTTATGAGAGTTGCACGATCCTGCAGGTTCCCTGAAACTGTTCTGCACAAACTCCTATGGTTTCAGTTTTGCAAGAACTATAGGAATTTTACAAATGCATCAATTTTAGGGACCCACTGAAGTTACTCCCCAGATTGCTTTGCTGGGGAAAAGTGACAGGGGGGAGGCAAAGTTGCCCTTGAAATTTCTGGCTCTGTCTGGTCTTGCACCAGCTGCCTCTCAAACATGAAGTGAATCTTCTGCCTTGCTGCAGCTGATAGTCCAGTCTTGACAGGAGTGCATGCAGAAAAGCAGCCTCTTTCAGGAGGGAGAGAAATGACAACCAAAGGCAGAAAAGCAGGCTGCATGGCAGAGAGCTGCATGCATAATATCAGCTAAGATCTGGGGTTTTTTTCCTTCACCCCACCCCCCTTTCTGCCTTAAGGGGCAAAACTCAGTTCTGCTGGTTCTTTATGCAGTCCACTAGACAGCAGTGTCCAACAGTGTATATTCATTATTCACTATAAATTGAAAAGTTATTCTAATTAGACAGTGCTGTAATCCTCCTGCTGCTTTGGATCAGATGTCTTCCAGTGTAAACAAAAACCCATCAGACTTGAAGAAGTGGGTCAGATCAAGAGACATCACAGTGCATTATAGCATAATCCAGTGGAATTGGTTCTAAAATGGTGCCTCTTGGTGGGGGAAGGGGACACTGGACTGCAGCCTACACTTTGAAAAGGTCACTGTAGTGGAAGAGTGTAAAAATTGTTTGTTCATGTCATTTTTTTTTTTAATTATTTCAGGGCATATTGCAGGTGCTGCATTTATACAAGGAACCCCATGTCTTTCATGTGCTTTGCCTGTCAGTGTTGCACAAAAATTTGAGTGAAATATCTTTTCAAAAGTCCATTTGCAGAGCAATGAAATGAAACCATCTTAATCTAACAGTATGTAAAAGTGTATAAATTTGGCAGTGACATATGGGTGTATAATTGTACAGCTTATGCACTGCTTTAATGAGGTATAAAACTTGTCTCAGAAATGCAGCTATGCAGTGACTTTCATTCCACAAATCCATCAGAACAGCATATAAATGAAACCATATTCTCTCCACAGTGTTTGGAAGACATTTGTTAAGCATTAGCACCAGTTGTCATACAGTTCAGAGTCCCTGTAAGGCCTCAGAGTGCTTCATTTGCCCTGCTTGGACTTACTCTCATTGAACTATTAACTGATATGATTTAATATTTCTGTCAAATGTCAGACTTTCAGGCTGACAGGACCACCTGAGATGTGGGGAAATTTGGTACAGGCTTTGCTCTTTCTGGTTGGGAAGGAATTTGAAGGGGGTGCTGGAACAGGCGTGAGCACAGCTGCGGGGAAGCAAAGGCAGGAATAGAAACCCAAAGCACTAAAAGAATGTACCAAACTAATGGAGGTTTTGATCTGCTGGAAGTGAGGATTCTGGAGGGTGAGATCCTGGAGACTTCTCTGTCACTAGACTGCACAGCTCAGCTCTGTGTGTGAGGAATTCCTTTCCACAATCCCTCTGTTGCTCACAGTCCCACGTGTATGGCAGCTAGTGAACAACCCTGTGCTTGGGATGTGCTGGAGGGGTGCATTTGTCTGTGGGGAGCTGGAATTCCAAGCTGATGGAAACCAGCCACATGTACCTGCAAGGTTTACAGTGGTAAACTGGGGGTGTGCAAGGCTCTCACTTAAGATCAGCACCATGGATAGTTGAGCAGACCAGAAAGAAAAACTGAGCGTTAAGTTTGAAAATAAACTTTGCATCTTGCCTGATTAGTTCAATTTATAAAACCAAACCAAACACACACCCCACCCCCCCAAACCAAACAAAACTTAAACAAAAGCATACCCTCCCCAACCCCTCCCCACCTATTCCTGGTTGCATTTCTTAATAAGTAATTTCAGCCAAATTTTTCGTTCATTTGTTAATGGTTTAGCTGTAGGCAATGCAATGCCTTTCCAAAGCTGATCAGAGTTTCATTTTGCACTTTATCAGCATGAAGTAGGTAATCTGAGCCTTTTCATCTCTGGGTACTCATCTGTGCTCAAGAGAAATCTGTTAATTAGAGCCTTCTCTCAATATGGATTTTCTTTCTTTCTTTCTGTGTGTGAGTGGAATCAGTCTTTTAACAAAACAACCAAGTAAGTTTGTATGAAGGGCTCTGTGGCAGCACTGGATTTGCAGACACAGAATGCAAGCCTGTTGCTTTTCGTGTTGGGAGGAAGGCTCTGTCTTTTCTGTGAATGAGAGAATTAAATAGAAGAACAAAGAGCAGTTTCATACCTGCTTATTTGCCAGTGTCCTGAGTCCAGTATGAAATCAATAAATCCGGCATCTGTTTTTCCCAGCTGCTTGTTGAGAGAGTGGATTGCAGAGGTTACATCAACCCAGGATATCAGTATGATTAAACATGGCATATGCAAGCTTTTGTATTGTCTTTGTGACCTCCAAGAAATGTATAAGTGAATTGAGGAATGCCAGAAATAACCCTGTTTTCAAATGGGTCCTGAATAGAGCTTTAGTTGAAACACACAGGATCATGTCTACTCCATTGTCAGAATTAATGTTATCTGTCTTTTAAGTATGCAATGACTATCATGGTAGAGAAATGATGTGCAGATGTTACTAAAAAAACCCTCAAAACCAACACAACAAACAAAACCCAAACAAAATTAAAAAGCAATAAAAGAGGAAATGTGAACATCTCTATCATTAGAAATATATATAAAAAAATTAGTTGTGATCAATGACTGAGCATAGTCCAGAAAAAACTAGAGGGACCAAAAGAAGTCCATCTTTCCACAAGTAAAAACAAAACTATACAAAAGATTTCTTAGCATCTACTTGAGGTAAGAGAAGACTTGGAATGGAGTTTGAAGTGATAGAACAATCAGACAAGAAGTATTGCATGGATGTATTTTTCCTTCCAGTGCAGATTCCTTAAATGCTAAGATTCATTTATACATTCTTGGGTGTATTTTACTGTAATTTTACCCCTTTTGCAATCTTGCTTGAAATCTATTGCAGGAGTGTCTGGCTACTTTCTTAGTTTTTAAAGTTCAGTGGAAGATTTCTACTGTTTATGTCAAGGGAATTAAAGGAAATTACATTCCAGTGCTCTATTTTTACCTTACAACTGGATTAGTGAGAGCAGTCAGCACTTCTAGGCACTTAAAATTTTACACAGTTTTCTCAAATACTAGGATCATGTCTTTTGGGTTGAAAATTCAAATTTACTTGGTTTTCAGGCCATGTCAGATTCCACACTGACAATGGCAGGGGTCCAGTGTACATGAGTCCCACATGAAGCCTCAGATAATACCTCAGCAATGCAATGTAATAGAATATAACCTGTATGAATATAAGAACAGTCTTTCCTCTGTAAAGATAATCCAACACTGGAACAGGTTCCCTGGACAGATTTAGGCTTCTCCCTACACAGAGATATTCAAGTCTCAGCTGGACACAGCTCTGAAGAACCACTGCAGCTGGCCCTGCTCTGAGCAAGAGGTTGGATGAGATGATCTCCACAAGTCCTGTCCAACCTCAGCCTTTCTTTGAGTTTCTGTTTGTAACATGCTTCCAGTGGTTTAGTTACACTGAGACTTTCCATGCCAATTTTCACCCTGAAGTGCATTTTGATGATGATATTTCAAGTCCCAGCAAAGGGTTTATAGTGGAAGTGCTGACAAAACCTTTCCTACAATGGTACAAATGTGTCCCTATTATATATAGCAAGAACGTGGTCTAGAGTTAGGGACTGACCTATAAGTCCTGCATAGGAATGGCTGTAATTAGCAACTATCAGTAGCAGTCTCCAATGATCTTCTATGTCATATAGCCCTTTAATGTCTGCTTTCAATTTCCTTTAAAATTAGTAGGACATCTATTTCATACAGAACATCTGTTTCATAATGTATTTGATCTAATTTTCTTATGCTTTCAAAAATTATGAAAAGAACCAGCTGCACCTACTTTTATTTTTGTGGTTCTAGGATTGCATTTTATTATTTGTATGGGGATGCATTTTCCTTTTGGAGAGGTTGTCCTCTATGTACAATATCTGTTATTTTAAACTCTAAGGGAGCTCAATTTTTGAACTTAGACACACTTTTTTTTTCTTTGCTTTTTCTCTTTAATGTCATACTGGGTGGGGTTTGGATGCAGGAAACTATTTCAGAGACAGATGTTCAAACCTGGCAAATATTCCCCTCTTCTCCTCCCACTTGGGATGTGCTGCTTCATTTGAAGTATAAGAGGAGAAAGAAGATGTTGCTCTTCCATATTTCATTTTGGAGGTGGTTTCATTTCTGCACTGAGAACAGTGATTTGTTGTTGCCTGAGTGTTATCAAATGGACCTAACTCTGCAAGTTGCAGTGCACTCATTTCCCATTAATTTTATCAGCAGTTGGGACCCCTCAGAACTTTGAAGCCAAATTATACAAGGCCTGTTGGGAACCTTTCTGGAGGAGGAAAGGTGTTGTAATGATCCTAACCTATTTAATCTCTTAAATTCAGTGAGAGGAAAGTGGTTTGAACAGGAAGGTGGAAAGGGACCTGAAAGGAAGAGGCAAGGCTTCTTGATTTAGGATTGCAAAAATAAACTTATTCTTCTTGTAGACACCTGAGAATTTAGTCTTCAAAGAAAGGGCAAACATCTGCCTGTGAAAATGAGATTAACTTGCTGCTGTGATTTTTTCTTTTTTAAATGTAAAAGAATCTGTTGTGATAGAGGAGTCTGGAAAAGTCAAAGAAGAAGGTTGTTAGGGAGACATAACTGGGGAAGACATTTTGTTTCTGATCTGTAGTTAAGAAGAGAGCAGGTTTGACTTTGTGCCTGGCTTTGGGCTGTCCCTGCAGGGCCTTGCTGCTTGTGTGCCCAGGGCAGGGCTGTGGGGGTGCTCAGGCAGGAGCCAAACCTGCTTCTGTGTGAGCTGCTCTGGTACCAGCAGTCTGGGAACATCTCTGCCTGTCAGGCCCAAACATTTCCTGCTGTAAGGCTTCTTAAATCTGTAGCCCTTTATGTTATATTGTCAGTAATGGTCCACCTTCTGGTGCTGTCACCCCAATATATCTCATAGATGTTCTCTCCTTGAAATACATCTTTTTAAATGACAGGCAACACACACACTTGTCTCTTTAATTTTTTAATTAAAGTACCTATATATCCTTCCAGGCACTCAGCAATAGGACAAGGGGGCACAATGGGCTCAAGCTCTGCCAGGGGAAATTGAAGTTGGAGAGCAGAAGAAAA
>JAWWEV010000022.1:6547138-6605467 GCA_035583235.1 Hafferia zeledoni | reverse complement strand
GCCATGATCTGGTAAAGGGACTGGAGTTGGACCAAGGGTTGGACTTGACGATCTCGGAGGTCTTTTCCAACCCAATCAGTTCTATGATTCTGTGATTTGCAAGATTGGTTTAAATATTTCGTATTTGTGTTGGGTCCTTCTTGGTCTCCATCAGTGCTGAGTAATTTATTTTATCATAAAATCACTCTATTTAGACTGATTTTTAAAAATTTCCTTTTTGTGTCTTTCAGTAATCTCTGACAAGAAAGCTTGGTGTTTGTTTTTATTAATTGCAGGCTAAAAAATGGAACAGTGATTTTATATCCATTTTATGTTTTAATTGTGATCTGTGAATTATGCTGTGTTAAAAATAAACAAAGCAGCTTCGAGAGGCAAATAAGGATAAGACTCTGTGGTAACTGCTAAATTAATCTCAAAATGCATCTGCATTATGTTGAGTTTTGTAGGCAAAAGAAATATTACTGCCAGTACATCATGTTTTGTTGGCTGAGACAATAAGTGGGGAAATTCTGATGAAAGCCAAGAGGACTTTTTTTTTGTTTGCCTCCTGGTTGTTAGAGAGCAACCCCTTTTATTTCCTTTGCAGCTATCAAGTCGTAAATTTTAGTGCCAGGTATTGTAACAATCAGTTACGTTCATTTGGGAATATTTCTTGGTTTATTTAAATCAAATTGCATTTAGTAGATGAAGTTTTAAATAATCTGTAATATCCCAGAAACTATTTCATGTGAACACAGGACTCTACAGCGGGGCAGAGCTGCAGAATGGAAACCGGTTGCACAACATTCTTCCCCTCAATATTTCCAATTTTCTGTAGTGCTTTTCAGCAGTGGTGAAGGATTTAGTGCTCTCTAGATTATCTGAGTCCTTATAAGCATATCTGATAAATTACACACTCTATAAATGCATGAAAATTTGCAATATCTCTGGAAATGACAAGAATATCAGAAGTGACAGATAATTTATTTGGTATGGTTGTTAACTGGACATGAAGTCAGTATGAGCAATAACCAGAGCAGTTTCTTGTCTCTGACAGGGAAATACTGACTTTAAACCTCATCAGGCTTCAAGGTTTCTGCCTACAATGCTCTGTAAAAACTAAGAGTTAAATATTCCGTGGGACCTCTGACAGCTGTGCCGGTCAGACACAAAGCCGAGTTTTCTTTTTTTCTCCATGACTCTGTATGATTGTGGAGAAGGAGGCTGGAAAGTTCCCTTGGCTGGATTGCCCACGTGGATAAAGCCATGCACACCTGGGTGTCCTTGAGAGCTGGGAATGCAGGAGCTTCAGTGGCTGCTGCTGCTGGAGCAGCATCGCTCACACTGGGGAGTCCCCACAGGGCTCCCAAACACTCACAGGTTCCTCAGGTCCCAGTTGAGGCTCCTGTCCCACTTCTGTTCCCATGTGGTGTGTGGGTCTAGATGCTGAAGGGGAAGATTTTGCAGGCTGGGGGATGTGCACACTGGGGAATCCCATCTGAGAAGTCCTTTTAACCTGTGTCAACATTGCACTGTTGTCATTTGGCTGAAGCATTTTGAGTCCTTTTCATCTCTTCACGTTGTTTTCTGAACTTTCCCACATCTAATGTCCTTTGGTAAGTCTCTTGGAGAACTACTGTGCCTGCTTGATGTCTAGAGCATCATTAAGCTCTTGTTGATGAGATACAAAGTGAGATGCACATGTAATCAACACCCAAGAAAACAGAAGCAAAGTGCAGAAGCACATTACAGAATTTCCATACATTGGGAATGTATGTTGGTTTACTTTTTGTCAGAGATTTGTAGTTTCCTTATGCTTAACTGTCACAATTAAAATATAACTTACTGTCAAATATACTTTCTTTGCAAAAAGAAATTGAGTTCTCTGTGAGACTGTGAGAACCTTTGTTCTTTCAAGTCCAGCAATGCTTGCACTTTTTGGGCTGTATAGGCCTGGAGGAGAAACATTGGCATGCAGAAGTCAATTCTGCTCACCCATTAGGAAAGCACATTCACACTAATGGCTCTACAGTCAATCAGTGGCAAAGACCTGCAGGAAGATGTACCTGTTTCACTGTTCACTGATCTTGCAATTTGATCAATATTATTTTGAATGAATTTGTTTTACTTCGTCTGTAACATCTCTTTTTACAGCCAGACTGAATGTGCACCATAAAATTGTACTGCCCATATTGCTGAAAGGAGCAGCCATGTCTTTTACAGGTGGAAGTCCACAGTAGAGGCTCCACTTCATTCAGCCACATGGTTTTATCTGTTTTCAAATGAGCTCCTATTATTCTGTCATACCCTGGGGGAATAATAATGGTGATCTCTTTGCTGACTCTTAGGGATGTTGCTGTTCTCTGTAGCAGAATTTCTCAGCATGTACCACAGCCTTCTGTTTGCTTCCAAAGTGTCAGGGAAGCTTTCAGGTGTTTAAATTTTGCTGTTGTGTTCAGAGCTGTGACAATAGAAGGATGACTGTGAGTCTAACTTTTGTCTGTTACAGGTGGTTTTATGGTCCTTATGCCATTGTCCCAGCGGCAGTCTGTGCAGAGGATGTGTTGATGTTCTGTGCTCACCTGTCTCTGGCAGCCTGAAGGGGTCATTCATCTGGGAAGAGTCCGTGGGATCTGCATGGATGTGACTTGGTCACCCTTGTGAAGAAGAGCTTCTACCAGTGTTTTATTTCGTCTCTTCACCTTCACCACTGCAGCTAAATACAAGCTGGATCTCCAAGGAGAAGGTAAGAATCTTAAAAGAAAATACCTGTACTTCTGTGAGTCAGTTGTGGTTCCATCCAAAGAGCAAGTATCATGTAATATAAGGAGCACAGAGGAGATCAGAGTCTTGTAGCAGAGCTATTTATTTATTTATTTTCAATCAGTCCTGCCTTTCATTAGACCTGTGACTTTCTGTAAGCTGCATGTTACCCAGCAACAAAAATATTTCTGCACAGAGTAGGAAGCAAGTGGTTGGCACTCTTATGTTGAGATTTCAATTGAAGAGTGCCAGAGATGACCAAGTAATCTAGTTGTTAATTAGAATGTGTCAAATTCAATACAATATAAAGGAGACTGTGTCCAGAAAATGGCCTATGGCTGACTATTACATGCCTTAAATATGTGAGGAAGTGGCACAGGGAGAGTTACCTGTTATAGCACAAGTGTTAGCAGCAAAAAATATGTCTGGATGTTGGCATAAACTTCCAAGTTTTGTAAGGATTTTACAAGAAAGAGGAATTATGTGGTTGGCATACCAGGATCAAGAAATGTCTACAAGCCACATGGTCTGAAAGCAGAGATGAGAATTACTGTTAGTTGTAAGTGGAATACAAAAATGAAACAATCACTGGAAAAAGCAGTTAATGCAGTGCTAATTAAAAAAAAAAACTCCAAACCAACAAACTTGTGAGATTTCTGCTGCATAAAGAATAAGAGAAAGACATGGGCTGGGTCAAGTAGGATGAAACTTGGCTGTACTCTGCTCTTCTGGTCCAAAATTATTCAATGACCTGCTGCGTGGTTTTTCCATCTGTAAAACAGCATAGAATGAATACCTTTCTTCTGAGGTGCTATAGTATTCTAACTTAGCAAATTAATTAGATTCATATGCTTAACAGCAGACATGTAAGTAACTTCTTACTATTACATGTAAGTAACTTATCAGAGAGGCCAGTAGGTCTTATCTTCTAAAATGTGTCTGTTCTTTCCTGGGGTCATGGCCAAAATGTTCAGCATGTTACCAATTGACCCACAACAGAACTAACTTCTAAATTCAGATACTATAAGTAGCAGAATTATGGAAAATTCAGAGTATAACTCTGAGAGAAATAAAAACCATCATTATAATAATTCTTGTGCACTAACCTCCATTAGCTACTGACTGGAAACAGGAGGGTCATTTTTTTATCTCATGCTGGTTGCGACATACGTGTATTTTACAAAAGTTATCAGTAGGATTTCAACAAAAAAGTCCTGAACCCTTCTTTTTCTGTCTCCTAGCAAGGCAATTCCATTATAAACTTCAAGTATTATGAATGAAAAGTCACTTTTCTGGAGAGCATTTAATAGAATAAATGGTAGAAATGCATTTGTAGTTCATATAACTGGTACCATGTAAGGACAGATAGAGCCAAAAGTGCCATTTTTTAATGTATAAAATGTATTTTCTTTGTAATTCATTGGCAAGACTTTTATTGGCATTTAAAATAGATGCTATTGGATATCAGTTAGTGTATTTTTACATATAGGTTATACTTACTTTTTTTAATCACTTAGTGAAGGCAAGCTTTGCAAAAAGCACAGACAAGATGGTCAGCCCTTTATAGACTTGCATTGTCAGCACACACAGCTTTGCAGTCAATTGTCACTTGTCTCCTACACTTGAAAACAGAGGCTTGGTGTTCTTTCCTCTCTTTTTTTCCCATTTTGCACAGCGAAATCCACATATTAATACAGTGGTGTCTGACTAAAAATGATAGCATGAAATTTAAGAGAAGAGTAAGTGTCCCTAACATGTCAATAAAATTAAATGACATCCTTCCCCTTCTAGCTTTTCTTAAGCTCAGGATTTCCTGTGTCCTTTCAGCAGTGCTTTTAATGGGCTTTGAGTTCATCATGTTATTGCGTGGAGGATAATCTCCATATGGTGAAGGCCCTGCCAGCCCTACCAGAAGGGCATTGCTATTCCTTAGTAGCTTGGAGATTTTGAACAGAATAGTGGGCAATGAATTTTTAGAAATTACAAACATAGTCAACTCCCTGTTTCCAAAATTAAGAACGTTACTTGCAGTGTATCATAATTTTTGAAGCTATTTTCAGAGCATGTAGTCTCTTTGTCAAAATGAATTCTTCTGGGGATAATGTATTAAATGAGGGTGAAAATGGGTACCTTCAGTGTGAGTGCACTGGAATTAAATTCATAACACATTACAACAGTTGTAAAGATATTGCTAAGGAAGTTTTTATCATTTTGTATTTGAGGAGTATTTAAAAAAGTATAATTGAACCAACAACCGTGGCATGATTTTAGGAATGTGTGATAACCCAAGGTCTGATTGCATTCATCTGAAAGGATTCTACCCAAATCCCTGAAGGCCTAATGAATTAACGTCTGCCCAAATCATGTTATAATGAGCCATAAATTATTTATAATGTTTTTTTGTGGAAAGGAAAACCTCTTTAAACCTCAACTTTTTCTACCAGTATTTTTAAAGGTGCTTTTTTTATTGATGCATGGAATCCCTACATTTATCTTCAGTTTCATTTGCTTGTCTCATAGTGTCAACTTGTTGATGTTAGTGACATATTCTGATTAGTAAACATCTGTAGGTTGTTCCTAAACTTTTACTCTCCTGTGAAGACAAAGGCAGTCTTGGCATGAGCCAAAGCTTTTGAAATCACCAGGGAAGTTCCTACTGTTGGTGGGCACTGCCTCCTTTACATGGCATTTAGTGACTCTTCAAGGGAGCTGTTGGCTGAGCTGAAGTGCTCCCTCAGAAAGAGAAGACTGGAGGCCATTGCACACCAACTGCAGTTGGGAGGTACTCAGAGGAGCAACCACCAAGGTCAGAGTGGCTGCAGAGCTCTGCCCTGAGCTCTGTGTGTCAGCAGCATTGTCAGCTGGGATGGAGGGGGCACGGGGAGTCCAAACCCAGCCCTATTCCAAAGACTCCAGACAGGGCACAGGGGGGAAAAAAGAAGAAAAAAACACCAACACACGAAAAAAAGAGGTCTCAAAGTGCTGCTTGGAAAGCACAGATTCATGTTCTTAATTTTGCACTAACAAGCCTGTGCATGCAGGCTTGGGGGCTGAAATGGGTGAAGCCTTACTGTGCAGTGGGTCCAGGCTGATCACCCTGAGCCCTGCCTTGGAAAAGCTGTAGGCTGAATACTGTCTAGTTCTCAGGATAAACCTCGAATTTTAAAGTTTTACTGTCGTTTCATTCTGTGTATTTTATTCAATAAAGGTGAACAGTATTTTGACACTCCATACACACATATTTTTCAGCTTGTAGAATCTCTTCCTATAACGGTGGGACATGAAAATACATTTCTTTGACAGGCAGTGAAAATCATGGCTAAAAAGAGTATTTCAGAACACCTACTGAACAGTCAGAAATCTTCCTTAGACCACTCTTTTTAGCAGACCTGCAATTTCACAATCTATGATATTAAAATAGAGTTTAGAAACCACAGTTTTGCTGTGTGGAGTGTCAGAATGGTAAAATAAAAATGCTATGGTGAGAGAGAATTATCTCAGCTTTCTCAGTTTGGATCCAACTAAATCTATCAAGGTAAGTGACAGGTGATTTATACTAACAAGGAATTGTCTGAGAGGAAAAGAGAACTGAAAGAGAATTGAATTGAGATAGACATGAGTGAGGAGAAAAGACACTTGAGTTTTTCAGATGTGTCTAAGCATGTCATTGTACAGACAACAGCTAAGGGAGCAAAAAGAAATCACTGATCAAGCACAGAGGCAACTACCAAACAACAGCTGGGAAAAAAGCTCTGGAGAAACTAATTTAAGTATTCTAGACAAAGCTAGATAATGAGGAATGTAGCCTAACATCAATTTATTTCACTGACAGCCTTAAAATGTCACTTGTGTATTTACCAAAAGCATTTATCATCATATTTTAAGTCATAGCTAATAAAATGCAGCTGAGACACACTGGCAGCTGGTGTAAGGGGAGCAGGGCTGGCAGAGGAGGTTGAAGCCTGTCTGTGCCTCTGATAGTCCTCTGCAACATGTCCCTTTTGCTGTCTGCTCTCACTGGAGCCATGCAGCTCAGCAGGTCTGATCTTAGTCAGAGTGGCGTTTCCCTTTCCATATTTCTTTCCCAGTGCCTTTTTTTTTTTGTGTTTTTTTTTTTTTTTTTTTTTTTCTGAGGAGATGGATGTGGCAATGGCAATGCTTACAGTGTGCACAGTTTGGAGCACAGTGACCCTTCCTGAGGGAAAAGGCCAACATCGTAACATACCTCAATTGTCAACTTCTGGTGTTGGGAAAAGGAGCTTTTGTTCCAAGGAAGAGCTTACTGAGCTAATGGTGCAGGTCTAAGTAAAGCAAAGTATCTTTTCAGGACTGGCTCTTTGAGGCTTGAGAGGCTCCTGCAGGAGAGCGAGGAGCAGAGCAAAGGACACAAACTGCCTGCATGGTGCTGCTGCTCCCCAGCTCCTTTGGTGGTTGGAGACGAGGGGCCGTGCCAGGGGAGGCACCATGTCCTGGGGGGAAAGGACAGCTGTGTGAGGAGAAGACCACCAGGCCACCTGCCCACTGTCCCCTCAACACCACCAGCAGGGAGGGGCAAAGGGAGGTGGGAGTTGGCTGATGGCTGGTGAGCTGCAGGGTGGCAGCTGAGCTGCAGTGGCTGTCAGTGATTTAGGCATGTGTTTGTCAACCTGAAATGCATAAGAAAGGGGATTTAATGATGAGATTTGCTTAGATTTTCACACTTTCGTTTCATGAAAAGCAATGAATATTCTGCTTGTTGATAGGTTAAATATAAAAGCTTGTCTGTGGCACAGCTGCCATTTATTCTGTTGCAGTGTACCTTTCTCTTTTTTGAAGTGAAAAATTCATTACTTCAGACCAACTGCTCTTTTTTCCTCCTTTATAATTTTTTAAATAACCTTTGAAATTCTAAAACAAAAACCTGGAAGGTGTCAGGGCTGAACAGATCCAGTTCCAACACTTTGGTTCCAGCATTGCATAATTAGATCTTCTACAAACTTAATTAAATCTCCTTTTAGTGCTGTTCAGACCTGTCTACAGCTTTCCATTTGGTTATGTAATAAACCTGTATCATTGTTTAATTACATCAGCTATGTTGGTTGGCTGAGCTGAAACCAGGTTGCTTACTTGAAGACACAGCATTTAAAAGAGAGAGCAAGCATTTGTTCTCATTTTCTTCACTGCGTGCTTTGATGTGTGTAGTGTTCACCTGTGCCTGTCTGTTCATTGTTTCTAGGTAATTATTGCAATTTAAGATCCATTTAATTATAACTTGTTACATTTATTTTATTAATAAGTCAAAAGAGTATATATTTCTCCAGTCTGTACAATGAATTCATTTTATGGTAACAAGGGAAATTCTCTTTTCAGTAATGATGGTTATATTCTGGTAATTTACGTAGCCTAATTGGAATATTTCTTGTCGCAGTCCTTAAAAATAACTTTTTGGGTGCATTACCAGTGCATTCTAATGCCAGTTATTCATACAATTTGTCTTATTGATGCCACTCTTCTGTGACTCTATGAGTATTAAAAATTCTAACTGTCATTCTATAGATCCTGTTAAATGTTAAAACCATCTGGGAATGTCTCGATCGATTAGACTTGTGCAAACATTAGATGCAGAATGATAGCAGTAAATTCCATCTTGAGCTTACACTGTAACTACTAATGCTTTAGTCCTTATGAAAACCTTCTGAATTATTTTACATGTTTAAGGTGATTATAAGGAAAGCTGACAGGTTTAGGGCCTAGAAGTTGGTGCAAGTGTCTATTTATTATTCATACTTAGGAAGTTTGTATAAGAAACAGCAGTAGTAGATATGCAATTTATACCCTTCTGCATTGGTTACTGTCTCAGGGAATGTTTTGCAAATGGAAGAGGAAAGAGAAATACATTTGCTGCCTGGGTAGTTCCCACTTTATGTTTACATGTAGTTTACAGTGAAGAGAATGTACTTTTCCCCCTGTGGAAGAGCTGACTCTTACACCCATTTGCAGTCTGTATGTTATCAGCTGGAGGTGGAGACAGTAGGCACTGCCTATAAAGTGCAGTGTCTGTGCTGAACTATAATAAACACTCAGATTCTAATATTTTCCATGGATTTCAATCTTAACTGAAGCAGAGCAAGCAGCAGCTTGCTTCACACTCAGAAGGTTCCCAAAAGATTGTTGTCTTTTGGGGCAAATAATTAAGCAATAATAATAATTGATCACTGATGACCTTTATGCACTTTTCCTTCAGAGGTGTCCTTCCCAGGATGCTGATTGGGAGACTCTTCCCTTTACAGAAAACAGGCTCTGTTACCCAGTAGATCGTGTTTTCCAGCATGTTCCCAAACTCTGGGCCAGCAGTGGAGGTGGGAGCCCACACGGTGCCTCTGCCCCAGTGTGCCCGTTAGACCCCCATGCACCTGCCCCTGGCAGCTCCTTGGGGACAGCAGTGGCTCTGTGGGAGCACAGACCATTCCCTCTTGCTGCCTGCACCTTTGCATTCCCTCAGCAGGGCTGAGCCTGCCTTTGGTTCTGCCCAGAACCAAATGGGATGAGCAAACTGAAGAATAACATTTAAAAACGTGACTGTCTTAAGGCAGTTTTTATAGATTTTGCTTTAAACACAGGGAACAAAACCAAGCTGCTTTAAGAGTGGAACATAAAAATGTCACGTACAGAGAGTTTCAGTGCCCATGACCATATTCCTGCTCACTAGAAGATTAACTGTTGTATTGACCTTTGCTACTCCCTTTGTGTTTCTTCCAAATTTTAACCAAAAGTATAATCCAATTCCAATCAAGGACAGTGTGGCAGGTCCCATAGATTATTACTGTGGCTGTGGCTGCCCGTGCTGGTCTCTGCCCTGAGAAGCCACCCTGTGTGGAGGCAGGGGTGGAAGAGTGAGCTGCCAGGACAGAAGGGATGTGCTACTGCCAAACAGAAAACACACCTTTAGAATTGCAGCATCTGCTGGAATCATCAGGATTTATTACTTTTGAAACGTGGAAAGTTGCTTTCCATAACTGCAGTCCTGTTTCACTCAAGAGGAGCCCTCCAGTGTTTCACCTGGATCCACCACAGTCTGTGACAATATCAGAGAATGGAGTTTTGAAATTATAGGCCCAAATAATCTGCAGAGATCAAAAGGGATGACCCTATATAACTGCATGTTGTTGGTATCAAATCTTTTAAATCATCCTGATTCTAAAAGAATTTGGATCCACTTAGAGCTTTATTTTCTAGTCTTGTCTAATACTGACTGCTGGAGAAAATACTAGAAAGCCCTGATAACACACACATGTCCGTGTATCTTGAGCTAAGATCAAGGGAACTAACTAATATTTGGCTGGTAATTATTCCAGCCTTAAGACACCATTTTCTTGAAAATACACACAAGGGAGAAATGAAAAATAACCATAATAAATTATTAATTTTAAGGAAATTAATATGCTAGCTGCAAAATTAATCACTGCAAATATAGCTAGAATAGTTTAACTGGTTAGATATGTTATAAAGATAACTATGATGGAAGTGCAGGTTGTCATAAAAGTTAGCTTTGGATACACAGCTTCTTCCACTTTAATTCTACATGAATTAGGTAAATATAAATTGTGCTATTTCCCACAAACATTTTAGCCTCTAATTTTATTTTTATTTTGACCTGAATACTTATTCTGTTTATATTTATAATTCTCTGAGGTATAACTAGCGTTTCATCTGCTATACAAATAGAAATTTTGCTTATTGCTGAGAAGGAAGCCTTTAAATATTTAACAAAATCATGTTATGATTGCAGAAACAGAAGAGGAAAAAAATTGGAAATCAAAATGCTGATTAAATAAATTTTATGGTTTTAAGGAATGTGTGATGAATTATAACTTTGTCTCACTGTATGTGTTTTGAGTGTAAAGGTCTTTTGGACTTCATTTATGCTATAGACTATAGGTAAAGCAAGTCACTCTGTTCTTTTCATTTTCCCCTTTCTCAACTACTTTTACATATTTAACATGCTTGCCATTAAAAACTCTCATTTCAAAACCATCTTTGACAGACCTTAAACTAAAAAGTACATAGAAAAACTTACCAACATCTCTAAGCATTATAATTGACTGTGATACTTAATGTTGGAAATTCAGTCTTTGAAATATAACATTAAGTGCTTTGGATTGGATTGACTTCAGGTGAGAGAACAATTTGCTTCATCAAACAGATACAAACTGTTCTGTGAATAGACATGTCCAGTTTTACTGCAGTCAGGAAAAGTTAAGTAGATTTCTTTGTGCACACATATTCCATTCCTCACCTGTGATGTTACATGGCACTAATGGTGTTGCTCTGGTGGGAGATGCCAGTGGTTATCCCACTGTGGCTCCTGTGCCACTGGGTACAGAGCAGTTCTGCAGCAGAGCCTGTCCAATATCACAAAATCACAGACTATTCTGAGCTGGAAGGGACCCACAAGGATGATCGAGTCCAACTCTTAAGTCAATGGCCCACACAGGGGATTGAACCCACGACCTTGGCATTGTTACAACCAAGTTTTAACCAACTGAGCTAATCTCAGGGTCAATATGCCACATTGTGATCCTTGCCTCAACAGCAAGATCTTTTTTCAAATAAATGAGATATTTTGAAACCTTAGAGCAACTTAGTTTGCATCGCTGGTAGTTAAAGAACCTACTATTGGATGGTAGTTCTATAGATTGTTATGTCTATGGAACAAACTAGCTGATAATAATTAAGTTTATCAGTATGTTTTGGGAAAAGTGTTCACTGATCTATTTTTTTTTTTGAAATCTGGCTATTAGGAGAACCAGGGAAACTGTTAGGATGTGTTTGAAGTCCTGGCCTCATCAGTTTCAGTCCTATCAAGGTAAAAATGCAAATGTGTAGGTTGACTTTAAGGTGAAGGCAAATTAAATTAGGAATTGCTGAAACCTGTTATTCCAGAGAAATATGCTTTTCTAGTGGCAGGTATAGTGCTACCATAAGAATACATGGGAAATATTTTGGTCTATGGAGTGCCTTAGTTTTAGTCTCCTTTTGTTCGTGACCTTGTATTTTGAATTCACAAATGTATCTCTCAACAGTGGTGGATGATTCTTCCTCCAGACTGTAAAAACTAAAGCCAGAAAAGGGGACTTGTTCACATCAGTCCTCTCAGAATTTGGTCTTTTTGCAGTTCCCCTGTAAATCTGTTTAATTTCTTGGCACAGGACTCCTTAGAGGATTCTGGGTGATGTATCCCTCGTTACCATGGAAATCATGGTCACCCAAAGAGCACCTGAAGTGCTTGTGGAGTTGGGGGCACTGACAATTACTCGGACTGAAAACAAAACAAATAGTTCTTTCATTGCATGAGAAAGAGTCCATGTGTTTATAAACCTTCAGCTTAGTGCAAAGAACCTTATTCGGTAATTTCTGTGTTAAACTCCTCTGTGCTTTGGTTATGGTAGTTACTCAAGTCACCATTCTCCAGCTGGGGGGTGACATACCAGTTCTTGAGAACTACAGAAGAATGCCAAAGCAACTGGAAAGGAGCAGAAAAAGCTTTAAAGAGTTCAAATTATTCAACCAACTACCTCAGAGTTTGCAAGTAGATGGAAACAGAGGGCCAAAAGGTATTTTCAGTAAGTCTGAGAAATACTGATGGAAGAAATCCTTAAGCAGCTCCTTTCCTCTTTGTATTCAGATGGTTAAACAAAGGTATTTGAACCTCTTTCTTTGCATGGAAAAACACAGAGGGAATCTGCTGGATATTTCTATTCTAATTTGAAAGAATGTAGTCTATCAGGGGAATATAAGGGGAAAGAATTTTATGAAAGTATATAATCTATTTTTAGCTAACCTACTCTTGTACATGAAAATGAGTGGAAAAATAATTTCAGCAGTCTCTGAATCACTTTAACATCAACACTGACTCGCATGCTTTGAAATTGCATATTCTGCCTCATCCACATTCTGCCTCCTTCCTTGTCTGTAGCGGTAATGAATGTCTGGATAATGCCTATTGATGCAGATGATTGTACTGGCATTTTTGCCTTTCAGTAATGTTCTCTTTCAAGCCGTGTTTCTGTGCTGATCCTTTGCTTTGCCAAAATTCCTTCCTTTTGGTGTGTTTCGTATGGAAAATGCCAAATGCTTGCTATTTTCCCTGTGTTTCATTTGCCTGGCCTTATTTAATTTTGCTCTTGCAGGTAAATGATCCTGTGAATTACTAGCAGTGCAGGGGATAACTGATGTTTGGGAAACGCAAAATTTAGCCTCATTGGCTTTGTTTTGAATTACTGTTTTTCATTTTAATTACACTGGTAGCAGAATTCTATTTAAAATGAATATCCTTTTTTCTTGTTTTGTGACAATCTCAGTGATTACTTTTTTGGATTTGCACTTTGGAAGGTCCTGTGTTTTGGGGTTTTTTCTCTTCATGCAACCTCTCTCACTGCCTTCTTCACTTGTTTCTGGAGCTCCTGGCTCTGTCAGTGATAAATTTCATCCTGGAATGGTTTTGTTTGTGTCTCTTCTGACTCATTCGATGTTTTTGGTATTGGGAATAGGAGACAAAAGTGAGAACTTCTTCAGGTATATGAGAAGACAGAATCTGCAGTTCAGTACAGTTAGCCTTTAAAAACATACGGGGGTGGAGGGGCAGGAGAGAGGGATTACTCTGGAAAGCCTCACAGATTACACATCTCCCCCTGTAATTCAAACTGGAACTTAACACAAAAGTAGTGAAGTTGATTGAGTAACTTAATAGTGGCAGAAAAATCTCCCTCTTTCGGTGGCATGCGTCTTGAACCCCTCCCTCACTAACCACCCCCTCATCCTCAAATGTTTGGATGCCGCTTACTGTACTTGCCAAATATAATATTAAACACCTGCATGTTGTTATGCACAGCTGTATCCACCTGCTGAGCTGCCACTTGTCATTTGCTTTGATTAAGAGCAGGTTGAAAGAGACTTTAATTAAAGAAAGTTCCTAACACAGTTAAGCATCCACCTCTTCAGCCTCTTGCCTTGATTGTACGTTTTTTTCTGCTTTTCTCCTTGATAAAGGCAAGGTATTGACTCCAGAAGGGACACAATTTAATGATAACAATAGATAATGATTTTTCAGTTCAAATATAGAGCATCTAGGCAGCATGCTTAGGCTGACACATTGACTGTGATTTTGTGAACCAGCAGCTCTTTCTGAAAGGGTGGTATGGAGCTAAAAACTGTAAACCCTGTTTCCAGGTTGTACAGCCATGGTGTAGTGTAGTCATATTGTGCTGTCCCTAGGGAGAAAGATAATACTTTTCCTGAAATTGTGGCTATCTGTGATTAGAATGGGAAATATATTGAGAATTATTCCATGGAAAGGCACATATGCCAAGAAAAGATTTCAAAGCACTGTGTCATAATGGGGGTGTTTCCCATTGGATGCAGGACAGCCCAACAGGATTGCAGTGACACCTCTAAATGGCACTTGAGGGCACTGAGGTGAGTGACCTCAGGCTGGTCCCAGAAAAATCTTAGAGCACCCAATCAGTGTAAGCTGAGTCACAAACTTTCTTCTTTCTAATTGCTGTGACTCAATAGATTTGCATCTGAGTGAGAATTAGCTATGTTGAAGTAAACAGTGATAAAAGGAATTCAGTTATTCCAATTTACAGCTAATACAGATGTACTTTGTGCAGCACCTTCAGCCTTACAGGAACCACTGCTCATGGTTTGTAGGTTGCAGTAAGAGGAGTAATCAATTACACATTTGAACAAAGGCAAAATATATCTTATCTGTGCATATGGTTAAGGAAACTCAGTGTGAGATCTGGGCACATATAATCCAGTTTGTTCTTAACAACCTGAATTTTACAAAGGAAAAGAGAATGACAAGTAATTAGTGACATTAATCTTCAAGTGATTCTGTTTGGCTCTGGTGGTCATTATTCTTGACAGGAAGCCCAGAGGACCTCTCTGGAGTGAAACTACTAATACCATACACTTCCTCTGTTATTCCCAAAAATGTAAAATAAATGTATCTGGATTGCACCAGAAAATTACAGGTAAGTAATCATGGGTGATATTAATCTTTACTTGTTATTTTACTTGTTTGGGAAATATTAGGGACCATCTGCAACTAGAAATATGTCCAGAATAATTTTCTGGCTTTTTCAGTGTTGTTCATCCAGTTTCCAAAGGCAATAAAGTGGAATAAAGAACTTCAGGAGAACATTTCAACAAAGCAAGGCTGAAGCTTTGCACTGAGACAGTGCTCAGAAAAAAGATGATGTATTAATAGAACAAACCTTACTATGGTTATGGAGAAAAGACAGACTTTCTTTTCAGTTGAATGGCAGTCAGTTTTTGAATTAATGTCATGTTAAGAGAATATGTAGCTTTAAATCTGAAATCAATAGATTTTTACCTCTTTGTCTTATGACATTTACTTTCCAACTTATCTTGAGTGTCTTCTGAATCTTTTTTTGCTACTTTTCCTTACATATTTTCATATACAGACCTAGCAGACACAAGCTGGGAGTGAAAGCAGAAAATAACAGGTTTCTAAAGAATCTTCCTTTAAAACTCAGGCAATGTGTTCAGACTTACAGCATTTTTATATTTGTTAAAATTTTATCTTATCACATCTTGTCCAGAAGTTTGAGACTTATTTTGAAGGTATGAGAGATTGCTTAAGCATTGTAAAGAATGTCAAAATTTTGTATATGCATTATCTATTGAGGTTGTAAATGAGCCTTTCCAAGGTAAATCTTGATATCATTCTAGAATTTCAAAATGCAGTAATGCTGTAATAAATATTGTCTTCCTGACCTTCTCAGCCTATTGAAATTGAGCTTTTCTGAATGCATAATGTTTTTAACATTGATTGGCATTTAGGAATGTGTGGCTTTGTCAAGACTTAAAAAAAAATCTTATTTAATTACAAAAAGAATTGAGGAGGATTTTTTTCTTACTCTTCATTTGTCTCTGTTCTGGGAATTTGCTAAGACAAATAGTCAGGTTCAAGTGTCCATGGTGAACAACACAAAAGAGGGATGAGGGTCGTGTTTCATCTCAGGTATCTCTTATCTTAGTAAACACAGTGAATATCTGGGTATTCTGAGATCTCATTCTGACCAAAATTTTTATATCAAGTATGGAAATATGTCTCTGTGATATGATCAAAGTTTATGGTCTTGTAAGGATTTGGTTTAGGTGAATCTGCCTTGTCCCATTAGAAGGAATCATTTTGCCACAATTCTCTGTGCTGGTGACGATTCAGTCCTGCCGGAAAGGAGGCAGAGGAAAGGGCCTGTTCCACTGGCAGCATCTTTAGCGCTTGTTGCACCCTTCAGCTTCCTCAATAATCTGGGTAAAAACATCCACTGCCACTGCAAATGGCTACAACTATCAACCAAACAGGTTTTTTAAAAAAATGAGATTAGAATATCAATCGAGATGACAAGTTTTACTAAACTGACCTTTGTAAGCAAGAGAGAAGTGAACGAAAGTCACTTTGCATTCTGAATAATCTCAGTAAACTGCAGTGCAGGTTCTTCAGGCACTTTGACAGTGTGGGAACAAATGATCTGTGGTGTGATTAAGATGAGAATAAGAAAAATCTGTTCTTTCTATCTGGCCTTAAAGCTTTATAGACTGGCCTCAGAATTGAGGTTAAAAAGGAATCTGTAATGTTAGCATTTATCTGTATATCTGTAATATTGTGATGCTGCTGTGTTTTTTGAAATCACATTGCAAGTTTATAGCACTTTATAGTGATTTCATATTGATTTAGCATCAGAAGTTATCAAAATAGAATTACAGAAAAAACTCAAAGGTTGTGAGCTTTTGGTAAGCCAGAGTCTGAATTTGCTGCTTTATCTTCCTCCCAACAATGAGCAAAATCCTGCCATAGGTTTTTGCTGGTTTAAATGCTTTCATAAACAACATTGTGAAATGATCAGGATTAGGGAAGAAATCAGCCTAGACTTTATGGTAAGGTGGCAATAGGAACCAGCCTAGCTGGGATCAGCAATAGCCAGTTAATTAGACTGTGCCCAAGGCTGGGACAGGTGCGAGGTGAAACTGCAGCTGTGAGTGTGTGCAATCCATCCTCAGTTAGCACAGCTGCACCTGCTGCAGATCCAACACTGTGTGCCCAGAGCTCTGCCTGCCTGCCTGGATGGGGCTGCCTTGAACCTGGGACTATGGGAAGCAGCATTTCAGTGAACACCAGCTCCAGAAACAGAATCTTTAGAATTTAACCAGTCCTTGTACCTCCTATATTGTTTCTCAATTGATCCTTTCTAACTCAAAACAGCTTTTTCTTTTGATTGATAATCTTATGTCCAAAATTAGAATGTATTTACCTGGTTCGATTTTTTTTTTTTTTTTTCTGGAAAGTCTGTAGTAGAAAAGCAATCTGATTTAACAACATGTATGTCCTCTAGCAAAACAAAACCCCACTTCTCCAATACAGGAGGAGAAAAAGAAAAGTGGAATGTGGGACAGTAATAGAACCAAAACTTTTATTCCAAGTGGGGTTTTGCCTTTGTACTGTTGTTCATGGAGTTGTCAGAGGCTCTCTAAACCCTCTGCTGTTTGTATTCTGAGATCTGAAGGTCATTGTCTGTTATGTACATCTGGATTGCTGTGAGTAGTCATAAGTCTGTTTAAAAATTTAGCTGTCTCTGATAATTTATTCTTCAGGCCACCAAAGAACTGATGTGTTTTGTGAAGTGGACACAGCAGGAATGCAGCAACCACCATCAGTGGTGTCCTGGGTAGGAGAGGAGCACAACATTCAGTGATTTATTTCTCTGACACTTTCACTGCCTTCATTCTTTGAGGCATTTGTCATTCCTGCTCAGTTTGGGCAGATACAGCCCCAATAACTGTATGCCAAACTGATGATGTTTCACTTGAATCAACTGTAACTATATCTGTTGAGAATTTTTTCTTTTTGTGGAGTTATCTTGGAGAAATGGATCAATAAGTTCTATGTGCTCAAGGATCCAAATCCAGTTGTCCACGCCCAGCTCCCAGCCTGTTTGTAGCCTGCCATGGTCTGGGTGCAGAAGAATATAATTCCTGTCACAGAAACACAACTTGGTTGTCAGCCAAAGTTTCCTGTGAGACACTTTTCTTCAAAATCAGTCCCAGTGTAAGCAGGAAGGGCAGAGCATGGGAAGTGGTGCAGGAGGCAGGGGCTGGGCTTGTGGCCTTGCTGTGACATGCAAGTCTCACCAGCTGAAGATGTTCATGCACAGGAATGAAGGTGAATTCCAGTTATTTGTCACTCCTCTGCTGCCAGTTCTTTTCTGTTGAGCTGCCAGAGTCTTTATTGCTGCTGCACCTTTTATTGTGAGACACAAAGTGAAGATTCACTAGAACAAGCAGAGACTCAGCTCATGGGCATTATCTGCCCATTTTCTCTGCCTGTGCCTTGTTCAGTCAAGGTTTGCTTCAGAAAATATTTAAAGCTTACATAAATATAGGTGCAGAATTTCAAACTCAGTTATGCTGAGGAAAATGCCATCAGTATTTTTTCAATAAACAAATAATGTCTGTTCCCCTCCCCAGTGCAAAGACACACTGTCAATAGAAACAATTACTTCGTTGTAATTTAATTTGAATATCTACTTGCAGAGAAATAGACAAGCAGTTTAGTGAGATAGATGTATATGGTGGATTATTTAGGATAGATATGGATCCAATCTAAAAACAGGAGGCTTCTTTTGTGCATCTGAGTCTTACATACATGTTGAGAAAGATTTGAATTAAGAAAAAACATGTTTGTTTTTATAAAATATCTCTCTTTATAAATCCTGCTGCTAAAGTGAAATAGAACCTGGATCCAAAACTAGTAATAGTAAATAGTTTTCCCAAACTAAATTTAAACCCTGAATTTTTCTAATAACCTAACAAGTTTTGCCCTTAAGTTTGTTCTGAGATATCTGATGTAGAAACTCTAATTTAATCATGCAAAATAATCGATTTTAGCAACACTGTTACTTCTTGAAATCATGATAACCCAGGTTTGCTGAGAGATCATATGGTGGGATATCCTCTTATTCCACAAGCACAACAATTTGCTTTAAATAACTTGCTTGAGGCAAACACACAAAGATGAAAGTTCCTGCAAATCTTGTAGCAGCTTTCCCAGTTTTACTCTTTCATCAAGTAAGTCTTAGCTGATCTGTAATTACAGGATGCAGATGATATGTGATCAGTTTTCTTTGAAGCAGTTTAATGAATATAAAATTTTGTTCTGAGCCTTAAAGGACAGTAAACTTTATGGCACATCATCCAGCCAGCCTTCTTCCTAAACACCAGCCTAATTATAAACCTAATATTTTAAAAATAAGCAGTTATGCAGATGACCCAGGTGTAAACTCAGAAGAAGAATGGAGAGTTTACTTTACTTTCCAGAATGCACAGGCCAGCACCACATATGGAACAATTCATGCAGACCGTGCTGCTGCAATTACTGACAATTAAGCATATGGGCCTTTGTATTTCTTTTAAACTAATTTGGTTCAGATCATTTGGGGCAGACTGTGTTCAGGGGGAGTGGTGATCTTCAAAACTTATCCTTAGGTGTGTTGAAGTCTGGGGAACTGAGCCTTGAGTCATGAAAATGCTTGCAAGTCTTCTGTCTTACAACTCTTTGGCAGTTTGGATTCTTTGTCTCCAGGGCACAGATTAGGCTGGGCCATGGAGATGTGGGCAACTCTCACTATTTCAAAGGGACTTGTTTCTGCCATGTCTCAGTTTCCCTTTAAAAATAGAGTATAAAGGCTTTTCTGTGTGAAGAAATCAGGGTGAAGCGAGATGTGCTGTGAATTGATGGCATGACATCTTTTCTGCTCTACATACTCCTTCATGCAGTCTCTGTGGTCATGGTTAAAGTCATTCCCTTTCCCTCGCCTCTCCCAAATGAAATAGTTATAAGTGATGGAAAGATGTCAACTAAGCCTGAAGGGAACCTGCTATGATAGTTTGGAGAGCTGCAAACTGCCTTATTTATTCTGGCACAGCGTTAATCAGCTGTCCTGCACAATCAGTTACATGTCACCTTTGTTAACAATTTAATTCTCCCTGTGAAAAAGGGAGGGAGAGGGTGATGGATATTTATAGTTCTCTCTTTGAGACCTCTCGTTTAGTGCCACCAAGAGGAGACAGTTCCTGCCTTCAGCATGAGCTCCACCATGGGTGTCCAGAATCCACACTGACCTGAGCAGGCTAATGAGGAGCCTGTATGGACTCACTGAATTTTTTGCCACTCACATGCAAAGTTTCTTTCCAGCTGCCAGGGCATTGTCATCCTTTGCTTTACATGGATCCACAGCTACGCAGGCATCTGCATTGCCCTGTTCTCAGCCTCCTGTTTAAAGAGTATTTAGATGTGCAGTGGGAAACAATACTTCTAAGGAAAAGAATTGTCTTTCTCAACCACAGCTGTAGGTTCAGTTGAAGGGATGGTGATTGTTGCAGGCCAGTTCTTAATCTGAACAAAATTATATCTGCTCTTAATGCAGGTAAAGGCTTCCAGTGGGGATGAGTCAAAAGGAAACAGAAAAGAATGAGTTCAGATAGGTGGCAAAAACAGTAAAAAAGAGAGGGCAAAATGGAAATATTCAAAGCGACCAGCAGAATACATTGGACATTCATAAAAAGGCAGATTTGCAGGCACGTGGAAAAAGAGGTTGATGGCTGTGATAGCAGGAGCAGCAGCATCTGAGGCAGAAATGAGAGAAATGGTAGTAGCTGGGACAGGAACAGATGCTGGAATGGCAATAGCAGTAATATCTCCTTTCACTGCTCACCCGAACCACTCATTTAGGGGTGGCCAAATAGACTGTTAGAAAGCAAACAGACCATTATGGTCCATTGTACAAATATGTATTTGGATAAATGTTGATGTGCAGTGGCATGGTGGAACAGAAGTTGCTGTGTGTGTTTAGTAGCCCTGGAGTCAGGCCATTCATTAGCAGCAGCCTCTCTGCAGAGAGGCCTCTTTTCCTTTCTGTGAGAGGCAGCAATCAAACCACTCCAAAATTTCCAGATATACATATAGGTTTTTACTCATTGGTTGTGAGTTTAGTCATTTATTTTTTAAAGGAAAATTGCTTTGGACACAAAATCCATCTTTCTTAAAGGATGAATACATTCCATAATACATTTCCTGGACTCCAGAATGACGTTCACAGCTCTGTTGAAGAGCAATGCCTTTTCCTTTAAAAAAAGTTGCATTGCCCTCTTAGCTGTTACAACCCATTCTTCCTTCAAATTACATTGTGCTGAAGAAACTTATAACAGCAGAGAAACCAGCCTTTTGACTTCTAGGGGTATGCACTTCTGTTTGAAAAATGGTACTTTAATTCTTAATTAAAAATTATTAACTACAGTTATATCAGTTGACTGCAGTGGGTTTGGATTAGGAATGTTCATGTACTACATGTGCATGTGCAGAATCATTAGATTTCCCATCCAGGCCTCACAAAAAGTGCTCACACATTTTAGAATCTCAAGTCATTACCTTTATTGGACAAAAAAAAAAAATCAAATATATGCAATTCAACATCAAAAGTACTCTCTGAATAGTCTGTGTGAAATACACGTTGCTTTAAAGGAAATTTCTTGGGGGAGCAGGACCTTGATTCAGCAGATTTGGACTCTGAGCATTGCTGTTTGCCCTGCACTGAGGAGCTGCCAGGCTGCAGGGGCACAGCTCGAGTTCAGGCTGTGGTGCCTGGTGTTAGCAGTCCATGGGTCCTGTTAATCAGAGCTGTGTGTCTGTGCTCTGGGCAGCTCCCAGCATTTGCTTCCCCTGGCCAGGCTCTGACCTTCCAGGCACGTGTGCTCTGCTGCCATTGTTGAGTGTGTCCACAAGTTTTTGCCCACAACGATAACCTAAAAATGTCCAGTCATTTAATTGTAATAATAAAGAAATTTTCCTCCATGCAAAGATGTCTGATGGTGCCTTTAACCTTGGAGTTAAATTTTAGATTTAAATTCTAATTTCTAGTAAATTTAGGATTAAAATGGAGATGTTGACACAGCAGAATCACTGCCATAGAGAAACAAGTCACACTCTTTATTGTAACAGCTCTTGATTGCCTAGCAAAGAAATGCATAATGAATAAACATTATTTTAAAAGGCTTGATAGCCCAATGAATTTTTCAGTGGGAGAAACAGAAGAGGGAGTATTTAAAAATACATGAGTTTCATATTTGATTATAAGTCAAGAAGCAGCAGAAAGAACCAAAAAAATTGATAGCAATGGCAGCAGGCACCAAGCTTTCAGTCTTGAATTAATGAGGTAATTCATAATAGAGAAGGAGTGACTTAGTGATTAGTTAATTACTGTGCAGAAACATACAATTAATGCACAACTGGAATTAGTATACAATGAATTAAACTGCCACAAAATGCAAGCAACAAAAATTGAGAAGGAAACCTTGATTGTTGATTGAAGCTGTTATTATAGGAAAAAGTCTATTGAAATTACAATAGTTTAGCTCTCAACATGTTTCACTTGTGTGATCTCATTCTAAGCTGTTAATAGGAATGCTGTGATGGAGAGTGTTGTGTGCATTAATTACAAATTTATGTGCATGCAGGGGCAAATGAGATGGTAGGGCCGAGGTGCCACAAAGGCAGAGTGATGGGCAGCCTGTGTGCATTGCAACAGGAACCTCCTATAACTTTGGACAAAACTAACAGATATTCAGCCTGGTTGGTGTATCAGCTGTCCTGTCATCAGCCCAGGGCTGTTTCATGCTAAGGCTGCCAAGGGCTGATGAGGCACAGAAGGGAGGGAGCTGTTCCTGCCCGTGGATGCCACAGCAGCAGCCCTGGTGCAGCTGCTCCCCAGGGACAGGAGGGCTGTTCCACTGTACCTTTGGTATCTTGTGTGAGTGCAGGGGCAAGGAAGGATTTTGCACGTGGGGCAGGTGTCTGTTCTGGGTGATCTTTATGTACTATAAAGCATAAGGGCAGCTGCCAGGTCAGGAGCTAATGGTGCTCACCAAAGCACTCTCTCTTCCTTCTGAGAGAGTAGGGGTTAGAAAAGGTTTGATTGTGTAATGGAGGGAAATATCTCAAACTACACCACATCATAACTTAGAGAGTTGCCTTGAGCCTACTCTAAGCTATGTCAGTGGAAAAAGCCTTTTCTATCTATGTATTTATCTATATTCTGTATATAGAGCAGTTATGCTACAGCACACTGCACAGCAGCCCCCAGCACAGCACAGGCTGCAGGGGAGCTGCAGGGGCTGGGCTACAGCTCACAGAGGGTGCAGACCTTGGTTTGCAGAGCCTGCATTTGGCAGAGCATTTCTGCAACAGTTCAGAGAAGAGTTTGCAAGAGCACATGGGTTTTAACTCAGATTGCAGAAAACTGAGCTGATACTACTGGAAGATCATGCTAGTCTCAAAATATTCTCTCTCCATTTAGCAGTGTAAGTAAGAGTGGTATTTTAGATATATAATAAGATGTAGTTTCTATCCTAATTAAAAATCTGAAGGAGAAAAATAATTTATAATAGGGTACATAAAGGTATCCTTAAGGGAATTACACAAAAGAGGAAAACTAGAATCTGTATTTTGCAGCAGTATAGAATCTGTATTATGCATGGAAAGTCTTAAGTCATGATCATTGATTTATCTTATTGGATATTTGTTGCAGTCTAACATGCATTGCATTGGTGGTACTTTATTTCAGCTGAATTAAAAAATGAGGGGTAGTACATTTTCTTGGGACATTGCATTTTACCCTTTTACTTCAGATGAGTTATAAAGAATGAATAGCAAAAACATTTTTAAAAAAATATAGTCAACTATGATGTCACTTGGATGTCAATATGAAAGTATCAGTGGTGTATATTGTTATAACAATCTAAAAAATGCAAAAACTTCTGGACAGGAAAACAAGTTATTTTGTATGATAATTTTAAGTCTCTGAAAGAAAGCTTTAATCTCAAGAAATGGTCAAGATTTAGAAAAGAATATTAAAAATAGAAATCTGAACACTCTTCTGCCAAGGGCCCCAATTCAGCAAGAAACTCAAACACTGTTAATTTACTTACTCAGAAAGACTCTACCAGACAAGCAAAGGTCTCTGAAAGCCTTTCATTATTCACACCAGAAGCTGTAAGAAAGTCACTAATTTTTTATAGGTAAGAAGACCTTTTTCAGTAAATGTGAGAAAGTCCACCTTTAGTAAGTGCTGAAGTCTGACCCTCTAAGCTGAGAGCAAAAATTGCTCTCAATTTAATCACTGGCATTGGGAGCTGTAGCGGGAGTGAGGCTCCCGGGCTGAGCTGGAGTGCTGGATCTTCCTCTCCTCTTCCTACTTTCCATAAAACACCACAAAGATTTCAACAAAACAACACCTTTAGAAATATCCCCCAGCACAAATCAGCACAGTCCTGGCTTTGTCACATGTGAATTATTTTGGAAACAGGTTTGGACTTCTCTTCATTTCTTGCTGAAATAATTCTTATAATCAGATATCTCTACCAAGATCTGGTTAAAATTCAGACCATGTCATTCAATCTGCCTTTACCAAAGTAGAAGAAAATTGGGGTTTATTCAGCCTTATCTCAGATTTCTTTCTCTTTCTCCTACCCCTCTCTCCCACTGCTGTTCCACTGAGAAATTAACTCAGCCTTTCTGTCAGTGTGAGAGCTGGATTGGGAATAGCAGGAAAACCTCAGTTACTAGGAAGGGTATTAGTTTATAATAAAGTGCTGATCCTTGAAATGTCATTTTCCTGTTTGAAGACAGTAAAATAAACAACAGCAGAAAACCAAGTACTCTGTCAATTTAAATGGTTGGGTTGTTAATATTTACAATATTCTAAGCAGCAAAAGTAACTGTCTCTGCTTGTAGAAGTTATTTCAGCAGTATTTTCATTAAATGATCAAGCTTTTTCATGGGTATTAAGTGGGTATGAGGTTTCTGGTGTGTGCTGTAGCTGAGGAGGGAAACTTCCCAGTGATTTCCAGCCCCAGCCTTCTTTCCTCACCAGTAAAGCAAATTATTTTCTAATAACTATTCTCAAAGACGCTTCTGTCGACACAGGTGAAGCAGAATAACCTGCTGCTCATCCCCACAGTGGCTCTGTACCTGGCCTTTTCCTGGAGCTCTCCCCATGGATGGCCCCGAGGGAGGCTGTGGAAACCAGTGGGTTCCTTCCACCTCCCTCTGCTCCGATCCGTGTCTGCTCTGGGCACTGAGCACTCCCTGCCAGGCACAGGGAACTCACCAGGTAACCCTTGGAACTGCACTTATTTGGGGTACTAAAGGTGTCCACTAAAATGGAGACTTGGTTAAAACCATGTTTGGAAGATTCCCAGTAGAAATTAATGTCTGAGTGGAGGACACAATGTGTGTAATACTGCTGGATGCTTTTATTTACATTGTTAGCATGGCAAGAGCTGCCTTCCTGGACTAGGTGCAATTTAAGGTAGAAATGGATGGAGTCAGAGTTTGCAGTCAGGAAAGCAGTAAAATCTGGATCTACTAAACATGCCTGTGCAATAATGGTGCCTTATATACTCTTTTTTTTAAATTAATAACTTTGAAGTATGTAGCTCTTGGCCATTGGCTCCCAAGCACTGATGACATTTTTCCCTAAAGTAAAATATTAACAATGCCAACAAATCTCAAAAGCTCTGTGTGTGTGTTTGTGTGTGTGTGTGTTAATTAATTGTCATTTCCATTATTGAGTTTCAGCTGAGATAAAAACCCCTAAGAATAATTATGGCTGATTTCAGTGTTCTTGAGTCCAGGATTTGCCATCATTCTCACAAGAGGCAAGTGGTATTTCATGCTGTAAAAGAAATAGTCCTTTAAAAAACATGTGACAAGGCTTTTTCTTTGGTAACATCACCCTGTGTCACTTTGAAAAATTTCCTGTGCTTCATTCTGAGGAAAAAAAATATTTTACCCTAATGGCAAACTAAAAGTAAATTGCTCTGTGCTGAAGAGGAGACAGTGAGGAGGGAAAGCTTCTGCTGTAGTCTAACGAGAAAGGAATTACTTTTCATTACCTCAGACGCTTTTTTTGGTGCAGCAAAGACTTGCATCATAAAATACAAAATGGTCTGAAGGGCTTGAAATTTTGCACACCACAAAATGGATTATGCAGCTCCATCAGACATGAGCAAGGGTTGTGCCTCTGCACCCTATACAGTTGGAAGCTGGAGTTTACCTCAGTTATTCATCTGCAGGGGTATGGCTGAGACATGAAGGGATATTTTCTTCTCTCTGATGTGAAGTTTTACTTCCTTCTTCTGCAAATAGAAAATCTGCAGGTAGATTTTGAATGATTCAACATATTAAAAGTTCTTAATCCAACAGGCACTGAATCTGAGTGGATAGCAGTGAAACTTCAGTTACCCAGACAGGGCATATGTGTTTTCTTTTGGGGTCAGAGAGATTACCAGTCAGTGACCATGATCTGTGTCAGAAAAACAGCCCCTTCTTACAGGTATTTTAATTGCAACTATGAAAATCTACTTGCAAGTTTTTATTTATTATTCATTCAGTCTTGCTAGTTTCATCTTGGAGTCTGTATTCTCAGATTAGAGAAAACAAAACCCAAAAAAATCAACCACCAAAAAGCAGCCCTTCCCTCATATGTTCCAAAAAATTAAACACAAATCCTATCCCTTTGCCCCACAACACCACTGCACCAGGGTGGATGGCAATGCCACCACAGCTTCATGAAAACTCCAGAAAACACAGTGTGTTGTCTCTTCTGTGGTTTGCCAGCCTGAGCCTGGAAATGCTGTATTGAATTCCCTGAGTTCTGGAATTATAACAAGGTGTCACAAAGAGATGGCTGGCAGAGCACAGGCTCACTGGGCAGAGTGACAGCAGCACATCAGGGCTGCCCCTGCAGCATCTCCACTGACATCGCTACACCAGGGATGAATTCAGCAGATACTCAGGAGGAAAGGGTCCTGGGCATCACTCCTGGACACAACTCCTGGCTCACATGAATTATTATCTCCTGTTAAATAAAGCAAATACAAAACTGAATCATCCCTGTGAATATGAAATTGAGAAGGTTTTACTTATACATCAAATGATTATTCAAATGACATCCAGATGTAGGACAGTCCTCAACAGAGATCTATGTATTGAAATGAGTTTTTGTCTAATATAGAAATATATTTTATGTATAAATATAAATGTATGATATAAATAATATTTTTTACAAAAATACCATTTCAGGGTTATTATACACAGAGGGTTGTAAGTGGGTATTTTGATGCTGTATGCGACTATGTGTCTCATATCTGGGGGAACTGAGAGAAATAGAAAGGAAATATTCACCTTCTTAGAGGCTAAAAATGAGGTGCAGCTCTGCAGTGTCTCCTTACAACAATGGGGAATGGAGTGAAAAAACCTCGAGTTCATTTAACAGAGGGAAAGAAAGATGGTAACGTGTTGAGAAATACTAAATGACATTTACGCAAGAAGTTTATCCAGCAAGCTCCTGGACCATTTCTGAAAATGTGCTCAAGTGGTTTTTTCTTCTATTTCCCTCCATTTCTAAATCATCTCTCATATCTGTTGTTTTTAGAGCACCCACAAACTTAACATTTGGGTGCAAGGTCTGACAGCAATCAGATATCATACTCTGACATTCACTTTCCTTTGCTGTATTTTATTTTACAATTTCAGAGGAACACAGGACAAGTTTTCTATTAGCTTTAATTTTTCTCTCTGCTTTCCTTGCTGTGTGAGGGTAGTATACCTCTCAGGATATTTTAAAATACCTTCCACATTTTCTCTGGGTAATTCCATTTCTGAATGCCTGTTCACATTCTCCCCACATGTTTCCCTTAATATCTGATATTTTTCAAAGATTGAAAGGCAACATTGCAGAGTAAAAACAGTTGACATATTTGATTTCTCTCTCTCCATCTCTCAGTGGAGGAGGGAGGGAGCATTTGTCATCCCTGGGCACAGCAGCTGTTACAAAGCTTTATGGTGAATTGTCCGTGTTTACAGTCCTTCAGAACAGCATTTTTGTAAGTCTTTTCCTTAAATTGTTCATTGTTGAGTCCTGTCTTAAGCTCTGTCTCTCCATACACACTGAACTGAATAGAGGGGCCCTTTCTGCCTTGTGCTGAGTGCAGGCTGGTCTCAGCACTGTTGCCAATAGCAGAGCTCTTTTCATCGATTTCGAGGGGCTGCTGATCAAATCTCTGCACCACAAGCTGCAGTCAGTTCCTCCCAGTGAACAGGTTACTACTTTTGCAGTATTTGGGAGTATGATTTTTTTAATCTAGATGATCTCCTCCACCCCAGAAACCTCTGTGAGAAATTTGTCTAATGTTTCTCCTCTTCATGTTGATTCCAGTCCCTCAGATGTGCTTGTAACTGCTCTGGCAGAGTTAAAGCCTCATCTCCTGTAGTCTCAAAGAAGATTTTTCTTTTTTTCTTTCTTTTTTTTTTTTTTTTTTGTTTTTCTTTATTTTTTGGGAGGAATAGGAAGGTATGGTCCTCTGCTTTTGAGTCTTTTAATGCTGTTGGCCATCTGTGCACTGAGGCATGACTGTGTATTAAGAACTGGATTGTAATGTAGTGCTCTTTTCTTGGTTTTGGTATTGTTCCCTACCTTTTGCCTTCTTTATCCCTGCTTTTTTTTTTTCCTGATTTCCAGACTACTAAGCTGCATTTCTTGTGCAGTGCCATTTTTTCTGGTTTTGTCTCTCATCAGTAGGACATTGATTTCCCTTTCGGTGAAATTAAATTATAGAATAAGTTATGCTTTAATATGATTCAGGTACTACAATCTGGTGGATGTTTTTAACCTCTGAATTTCAAAATTCAAAAACATACCCTGAAATATTTTTCAGTTCTGTTGGAATGCAAAACTCTTCATTTGGCTAAGCAAGATCTGACACATGAGCAGCTCTGTAGGATGAATCTTCCTTAGTCTCATGGAGTTGCAGCATCATTATTAGGAAATTCCTAAACTGAAGCTACTCTTGTTCAAGGGAACAGCATCACAGTGGAGCCATGAGTTGGTATTTTAGATGAAGATCACACGGAATCAGGTTTTTTTACTGATTTCAGTTACTTTTTGGGGTGGAGCAGGACCAGCTACTACATTAGATCCCCTGTATTTTTCTGTAATGTCATTTTTCTTTCTTTCTTTGCTCTTTGGTAGTCCATCACGTGCTGGTTGTTGAGTTGCCATCTGCTTTAGTGTGGCTGGTAGATGGACTGATTTGTATCTGTTCAGAGAGTACTGAAAGGTGAAGGAATGAGGGTGGGCTCCTGAGGAAGTTTGGCTTCACCTTCACCCACAGGATGTGTCTGAGGTACTGGGGAGGCAAAGGAATTTTTGTCTTCAGGCAATGCTCATCCCTGACAGACTCCATGCAGATTAAACAATAAAGGTTGTGGTAAAAAGCCACGATGATGAGAGTCCTTGAAGCTGTTTGTCAACTTGCACAGCAAAAAGTAATGCAAGTATTTGCAGACATGCCATCAGTTCAAACCTTTGCTCCAGATCCAACATTGAAAGGTTTCAGCAGGTTTGAGATAATTTGGTAGGAGGGAGAATGACACAGATCCCCAGGGTGCACTCAGGGTCCCTGCTGTGTTCATCAGACTTCCAGACAGCCCCATGGGAAGATGATGGCCTCTCTTGGATGCACAATTGCCTTGCAGAAAGTCTGTCCTCTCCTGCAAGTTTGGCCACAGAATGGTTTTTTCCTCCAGCTTTATGGTACATATTTCATTCTTCAAACTGCTCAGAACCTGAGTGAAAATGAAAGCAAGAGGCAGCAGGAGGTGCTTTGGGTAGTTTTCAGATATGCACTTATCTTCCTGACCATACATCCTGTCTGTCCCAAACACACCGAGTGCTGCACTTGGGGCAGGGAGGAAAATGCGTGGTCAGGTAAAGCAATCAGTGTTATCTGAAGCCCACTGAGTCTTTTCCTTTATCCAAAACTGCCACTGTACCATTAACCTTAAATGACTGGTGACTGCTAAAATATCTGTAATCTTTGCAAACTGGAGCCACAGGGAGGTTTCCTGACTCCTCTGCATAAGGCAGCATCTCTGCAGTGTATAAAAAGCCTCTGTGAACACTCACAAAGGGCCAGTGCCTCAGCTGAGGCCCTTTGACTCCGCTGGACCTTTGCCAGCCTCCACCAGCCGAGAACCTTTTTTCTTGTATTTTCTAAAGATACTATTGGGAAAACACTTTTGAAATCCAATGAACAAAGTTCAGTCAATAAAAAGTGAGAAAAAAATAGCATGTGCAGCAATTGAACAAGTGGAATTGAATTCAGAGGTGACTGAGTGCTGCTGGTTGATGCATTTTTCTGTCTGATATTACTGATTTGGCAAAATGGGAACATTTCCCAAAAATGCATCAGGTTTTATCAGAATGCTATGGGAAATCATTGGAACCTTTTGTGTCAAACATTTTATTTTTGACTATTATGCAATTAAGATTGAAAAACCCTTCTGGGCACAAAGCAATTTGATCCTCCTGAAAGAAAATATTTCTGAAATCTGATTTTGTTGTAAATTGTGACGTTTCAACTTGTTACTCAAATCTGACAAGAAAACAAATGCCAAAATTCCCAATGGAAAAGTGATTTACCACAATTTTAACAAGAAGCTGTTTTAATAGGAAGTATTACCTTTGAGAACTGTGAGTGAAGGAGGCAATCTTATTTTTAGCAGGGGGATGCATTACAAGTGAAAGCCTCAGAATCACTTAATAAAAAATGGTGAAATATTAAATAGTAGCTCAGCATTGAAAGACAATGTGTCGCTTCCCTCTGCCTGTGTTTAACCAACACGAGTTTCACAAGCTGTCAGTCTAAGTGCAGAACACAAGGATCTGCTGGACTCAGGAACAGATTATCGGCATAAGTATATCTGATTTTTCTTAACACATTTCTAGATGAAATATAAGAATGCAATAAGTGACAGAGTCAGAGGCAAGAGGATGTCTAAGCCTGCCAGCCCTGCTAAGAGCTGGGACAGGAAGAGTGATTGTTTACTTGGGCACCTTCTACTGACAAAATTGGTGAGGATGGTTATGGAGTGTTCAACACTTGAGTTTCTGGTATTTTCATGCTGTTTCCCCACAGATTATTTTTGTGTTGGTAAACAGTTGAGAGAAGAGATAATACATTACGTCTGCAAAATTATCAGTGCTTGAAATTTGATCCATTCTCTGAGATGGGCTGTGCTGGTAAGGCAGGTATTTTTAGACAACTTATATTGAAGAGGAATTTTTTTTTTAATGCTTTGAATAATGTAAACCATTTATCTTCTTTTCTGCCTCTGGAGGGAACATTTTCTGTAACTTGAGAAAAGGCAATAAAAATACTTATCTGAAAACCACACCACACCTTGGAGGTGTGTGAAGTTCTCCTTGTACCAGAGCTCCCTTGGAGTTGTTCCCGTGGGACAGTTCCTTAAAAATGGCAGGAATGGGCTTCCCCATTAAGAATAAAGATAAGTCCAAAGTGCACTTTCATGACCCAATTTGGGGATTTATTCCGCTCTTCTGTATGGATAAAAAGTCTCTTCTCTTTCAAATGAAATTCATTTGTATTCACAATACTGTTTCTGAGTTCTCAGCTCATAAGGATATTTGCATCCTGAAGAGGAGCTGGTTTTGCTCTAATTCCACTCATTTCACGTATTTTTTAGTTGTAAGGAGTAGAAAACTCCTTTAGATCAGAGGATCATTATTGAGAGAAAGGAGCTTAATATTCTTCTTCTGTTTCCTACCTACGGTGTGGTGGGAAGATGAAAGTTAATCTCCAACCACTCCATTTTCTTTCAAAGAGGGAAGAGTCACTGAAGCATCATTTGTGTTTGTGAGCCCCACTGGAAAAAGTAGGTGAAGTACCAGATTCCTTCACTTACTGAAATTTTCCTGATTAGTTTTAGTTGTGCACTTATTTATTCAAGAGCATCTGACTGTGCCTGGCCTGGTCTGGTCTGCAGAGAACATGGAGTTGCACAACTGTGTGACACAATGTGGTGTCATCAATTCTGAATTCACTCCCATTCTGTACTGCTGGTGCTCCTGCTCAGGGGCATTTGGGGAGCTGCATCTTTCTCTGAGCAGCAGAAAGATCACAGAAAACCTGCAGAGGCTTTTCTCCTGGTGGGTGAGCACTGGTGTTCTGGAGGTGGGGCAGGGTCCACACCTGAGCCCTCCTGCCCACGCTGGGAGCCTTCCAGACCTGCAGCTTCCACTGCTCAGGCAGGATTTTCTGAACGCACCTGAGGCAGTGTCACCTTGTTCATTCATCCTGTGTTTCAGGGCAGGAGGGATGTTACTCATTTTACTGTTCTTTCTTGTTGCTTGTAGCAACTGCAAGAAATTGTGGACTTCAGTAATTCCTTTCCTGAGTCAAAACATTAATCCCAAACAGTTACAGACCATAGATTTCATAACCCATAATGTCATAATATTCCAAAATTATGCTGCACAAGACTTTTTTGTTTAAAGTCCTTAATCTGACCTCAAAGCCCATCATAACTAGGGGAAAGATAAATTACTATTTCTATATAAATATATATTTTATGTATATGTTTATTAATTTATAGAGCTAATTTTGTATGTATATACCTGTAATGATTATGCAAGGAGTAGAACTCCCGAATGCTTCTTTTTTCTTTTTTCTTTTCTTTTTTTTTTTTTTTAATTTAGAAAGATGAGTCAGAATTTCCTGAAAAGTAAATGTAGGCCATAAAGTCTACACTTATTCTGAATTTTAAAACATTTGAGGAATATTCAAAAATTGAAGGTCTTACTTACCTCTCTCTAAAACTCCCTGATAGATACCATACTAGATTAAAACAATAGTAGAGTGACCCCCATTTGCCTCAAATCACTGCATTTAGTTTCCACTAATGCCTGTTCCTCAATTAATTCTCTAGGGATTATGCAAAAATGACACACCATAGTCCTCTGCTTCTGATGCCCACACACCCTAAGCCCAGGTTTAGCTGTGGTCAGGTTGGCCACAGTCAGCTGTGAACAAAATCTGACAGGGCCCCTGTGATGGCAAGTTGTATATTAATCCTTGCAGGCTTCTGGCATTCCAGCAGCCATCGAGTTCCTCTGCTGCCCTTATACCTCAAACCCAACCCTAAACTAGTTTTTCAAAAGGTATTGAGATTGATTTTTTTTTTTTTTTTTTTTACTACTTATTTCAGGATTTTTTTCCAGGTGGGTCAAACACACTATTTTGTTCCCCAGGCCAGATAAAGCCATTTTTTAGTGACTCAGCCCTCTGAATTTAGTGAGCTGACCCCCACATTCACCGGTAGCAATGTGCTCGTTTGCAGGTTTCCAGCCACCCAGAGGACACTTCTGTTCCTCCTGCAGGCTGTGCTTGGTTCACCTCTGGGTTAATGAAGATGCATTTGCGGCACTGAGTGTGCTGCGGGTCCAGAGGAGCCCTGCGGCTCCTTGCCTGGCACTGAGCAGCCCCTCAGGAAACGGGACAGCTCCTGTGTAGCTCCAGGAACAGCCTGAAGATCACTTTACAGTGGCTAAGTAGATTTGTCCCTAGTGCTCTCATTCTGAACTTGTGGAAGTGTCAGAAAGCTGTTAAAGACTGCTCTTGGGCTTGGTATGTCCAACTGCCTTCCGTAAAACATACACTGGTGGGCAAATGCCAGTAAAATCCCAGTGCCAGGTGTGTAAGTCTGTGCAGGAGAAGGTGTGCAGCCTCAGTGGCACTAGATTATTGCTGTTATGGTTGTACCTCCCTGTGCCATTTAGCTATTCCTGGGTTTGGTTTTTTTCCTCTTGTCTAGTCTTTGCTGTCAGCTCATTTGATTTTGTGTCTCTTTCATAATTGAGTACCCATGAGCTCCCTTTGTCAATTGCTGTATGAAATATTAAGGGAAAATTCCTGTAATACAGGAAGGTGGATACAGGAACAGGTACTTTTTATCATAAGAAAAGAGTGGTGTGAGAACAGGGTTGCCTGTTTGGGTTAAATAAGATCTGCTTCTTTCTGTAAAATTATAATGTAGTCAGGGTAAATATTAGTTTTATAACTGATTGACATCCAGATTAGGCTTTCCACAGTGCTTTCTCTCAGGCAGCAACAACAGCATGAAATTCTCCAGTCATTCAAGTTGTTTTGTGTATGCAGGGGCTTTACAAGAGAGCTCTCTGGTGAAAAGCTTGCCCTATTCCTAGGGCTCTTTTCACAGCAAATCTGACCCATTCATTACTGCAAATGGCTCTGGGAGGGCTGTGTGCTCCAGGGAGTAAGGAGTAGGACTTTGGCAACAAGCTGCTGAATGCAGATTTCTGTGCTGATTTGTTCTGTAGGTCATTGTTCACTGGAAACTGTTGAGTAGGATTTTATTTTGCCTTTTTTTTTTCTTCTTTTTTTAACCTGCATTTTATAGTGATTTTTTGTTTATGTCAAGGCAGTTATCTCAGTCCACCTCCTCTTGGTAGCTGATATTTCTCCTCTTTGTACTCCAGTTTTTTCCTTACTCTTCCTTCAGCTTAGGTTCTGTCACTGGATTTTGAGGAGTCTGTATTTTGTATCCAGTAAGGTCTTTGCTTTATTTTCTACCTGCCCTTTTTCTAATTGCTTTTGTGGCTAAGTGAAAACTATTAACAGAGCAGTTCTAATATGAGTAGAGATTCCTGTTAACCTTACAAACCTCAACTTGCATGTGCTTCAAAACACAAGCTGAGATGCCTCTTTTGAGACCGTTGGTTTAGATACTTCTGGCCACTGAAATCAATCCTGAAGAAGCCCTCAGCAAAGATTTTTGGATGTTGCAATTTTATGAGGATCTGTTATCCTGGGAGGGTGAATGGGATGGGACACAAAAGTACATGTGAAAGTTGCTCCAAAATGATACTTTCAGTGTTGTGATGCGTCCTCTGCTCGTGAACCATGGGCTGCTCCTTACCCTGGTGACTTCCATTGTCCATCAGGGTTCTCCGAGGGCCTTATTAAAGGAGCAGAGAAGCTGGAGCTGTTTCTCTTGGCAAAGTAAATCAATTCCCTTGACTTTTGTCAGATAAACCCACTTTAAATGTGAAACTTGCTGGGTTGTTTAGTTTCCCACACTGTCAGCAGCCCCACTATGTTATGTTGAAGTGTTTGACTCCAGGTGAGTCCAGGGGGGATGTGTGTGCTCTCTGCCACTCTTCAGGAAATAACCTGTGCTTTTGAAACACATTGTGTGTCGAAAATAATGGTTTGGTGGTACAGAGCACTGTGGTATGAAGTGGTTTAAAACTTTGTTGACTTAAATGCTTTCATAGGAGTTCATGGGGCTGAACCCATCCTCCAAAATGCTGTGCTTTCATAAGCAAATACATGTAGGTAGACAAATTAAAACAATTGCAATGTTTATTGAAATAAATGAAATATTTGATTGAAAGAAATGAGATAGAATAAAAAGAAGGGGGCATTTTTGTTTTACTTTGCTATTAGGCTGTCTGACCTCTGGCTGACAGAAAAAGAAGCAATTCCACTGCAGAAGAACTTATTTCATTCCAAAGCGATGAAATGTCATTGCTGGGAAAATGCAGAAAAGATTGCATAGGACAGATTCTGGATGGCTTGTGCAGGGCAGTGGTCCCAGGTGGCCCTCTCCATTTCACAGCATCACAGCAGTGCTCATGGAGGAGAGCAACAATCCTGATGTCTGTGTCAGCTGCAGATACAACAAGTGCCTCTGACAGACAGGCCACTCTCTGCAGTCCTGCAGCAAGTCACTGTCGTTTAAAATTCTTGGGGTGATTTGGAATTGCTTAGCACCCACCACTTGCTAGGCTGGCTGGTTATTAAGTTTAGCTGCAGACATGCTTTGATTGAAATATGTCAGCCCCGAGTTGTGAGCTGCCAAAGTTTGGGGTTGAGACAGACCATCTCACATTAATCAGTTTTTTGGCCTTGGCCCTGACCCTCTGCCTTATCGAAGTGCCCAAGGGGACCAGCCCTCACTACTGCTGCAAACCCTCAGGCTGTTTATGAGGCTTTAGCCCTTGGAAACACTCAGGCTGTGGCCTCTCTGCTTTCTTTTCTGAAGACAGCAAAATGAAAGAACTGCTTCTCTCCTGCACTTGTGCGTGGACCCTGACCATTAACGTGCTGGCTCTTCTGGGCTTGTGTTTGATGTATCAGAGCAGCTTTTGTGCTGCACAGTTGCAGTTGTCTCAGGCAATTGTTGCAAGTGTGCCAGAGCAAGCTTTTGGAGATGGTTCTCTAGGCTGCCTGTCTGCCATCCAGGATAAATTTGTAATCAGGTTATTTGTGTTAGAGCTGAATCCTGACCTCTCCTGCTAATGTTGATTGTCCCGGTCTGTTTCCCTGCATGCGAATTTAGGTTGTTTCAGATTCAGTTCTTGTGCCAAAATTTAAGCAAAGAGGATGCCACTGTCACACTGGAAACTTGTTTCTCCAGTCTGGGAAATACTTCTGGTGTAAGGAATGGTGGAGAGCTGATGATGAAACATCAAGTGCAGCTGCAACCCTGTCCTCTTCACTGCCTTTCTGTAACCAGCAAGATACATAAAGCAGAAATATCCACATTCTTCAAGCAGATTAAGTAATAAATCTTCATTTTTTTTCCCGAAGCATATATACTGTGATCATTAAGGCTAAAGCCATTGAGAGTGCTTGACCTGTGAACTGACTCTGTTGGATAAGCAGTGGCTTATTTCTCACAAAGCCAAAATACAAGTGCAGTTGCTGTGAGTGCTCAGGCAAGCTCCAGTGGAAAGGGAAAGGGCTTCCTTTCCAGTTCTTCAGGATCAGAATTGAGCATCTACCATTGACATTGATCTAGCTGGTTGGCTTTGGGATTTTCTCACTAAGTTTTCTGTGATGTACCAATTTTCTTCTTTTGCAGCTCATCACTTCTCCACATTCATTCCCTGCAGTTTGAAAGAGCAGAGACCATATCACCATCCAAGGTAGTTTTAGCATCTTTACAGAGGCTGACAAAAAACCTCCAAAAAACTTTATTAGGAAAGTAGTGTATCCAGTACCCTTCTGCCACACAATGAGAATTTAAAGCTTGGAGAACCTTCTTCTGCTTGTTCTGATTACCGGCTTTGTTGTCGTTATTTAAGCCATCTCAGGAAAAGATACAGACCTATACAAATTGACAGTGGGATTACAGCATTAGAAATCTGAATCAGTTCTTGGATGGACAAGAAATTTTTGCAGTAGTTAAGAAATGTTTAGTTCATTATTAAATCCAGCTGTGCCATATAAAGGAACAGATTGCTGACATCTCCTCAGTAAAATAAACACCCATTTTTCATGGCAGTCATGGATTGATGCACCATGAAATCTTCTAATAGTCCAGATCTGAAAGCACGAACCATAAATTGTTCTATTGACACTTCTAGTAGCAGTTTTACGGATGTGCTTAAACTGCTGAAAGTAAAATTTTAATTGCCTAATTTTGTGGAAATTATGGACCCAGATCCAGGCATCTACATCTGCAAAATGGTATTTGGAAAAAAGAACTTATAATTCATTCTGTAAGATTGAGAGCAGTGTGAATTTGAGAGCTCTGCACCTCCTAAGTCAACGAAATTACCAATCATTGAAATTCTTGGGAGTGAAGGCCACAGGGCTTGGAGAAAAGATGTCTGAGGGAGTGAGTAGGGAATTACAGTTTGATCTTCCTTGGCTTGCCTGAAATCCTGGCTGAATAGCTTTGCAGCCATGGTCATGCCTTTAGGCGCTGATAGTATATGTTTGCTGCCAAAACTGAGCAGAGGGAACCTCCTCCCAGATGGATGTCTAGAAACTCATTTCCCAAGTGAACATTTTACAAGGCAATTGTTCTGTCTTCTTGTGCCACAGTGATTTCCAGTAATTCATAATCCATTGTACATGGAAATCAACTGCTTCACTTCAGACAGTTAATTCAGGTTGCAAACAGACACACCCTTTTAGGTGGCTTGTTTTTGTCATCCTTCTGCCCCTTCTCCCCATTACCTCATCTTGCTTTATACCATCACATTTCAAAGGATGTGGTACATTACCAGCTTTGTAGTCCCTTTGTGTGGGGCTCCTGTGAACCTGTGTGGACACTCAAAGGTCATGTTGGGAATGCTTTCCTCAACACTTAGACCTAAATGTTTTCATTTTCCAGGGCATCCACTAGAACAGCTTTCCCTTGGAGGAGTCTCTGGTTATTTGTGCTTGAAGAAAAAGTTAGTGAGAAGTCTATTGACCCTTTAAGACACCAATATTCAGCTATTTGCTTGTTGTTCTTTACTTGATAAATTACTAATTTAGGGTGAAATCATACTCTTTAGTGGCTCCCTGTTCATAAATCACAATCTGACATTTTTCCTCTAGGGGAAGATTGCTGTTTGCTGTATGCTCTGCCATCAGAACAGATGACAATATTAGTTTATCAGGAGAAGCCTATGTTTTAAAAATAAATCCTGATACAATAAATTCCCAGCTCTCTGTATTGCTGCTTGATTTTTTTTTTATTGCCAGATTGTCTCCGTGATCTTGAGCTCAAAACACTTTTTATAGAAAGCACAGAAATCCAAAATGGAATGTATGCTCAAATGGACAGAAAGGGGAAAGCAGTGTTTCAATTTGACAAGTTTGACAGCCTGCACAGGTATTATAGCAGATTATTTATGCAGATGAGAAATCACACGCTGCTTTCAATTAAGCAGCATTTAATGAGGACTAAGATTTTACTAAAACTAGAATCCAGCATTTTCAAGAATCTATGAAACTGTTCTCATTTTAAATTGCTAACATAGTATTTGAAGGTAGAGTTTTAAAGGTGTTTTAAGCCTTTGACTCTTGCAGAACTGAAAGTTTATGTTGGTGTATGGCCTTTCTAATGAGGGTACAAGGCATTCTGAGCTAGTGTTAAGGTCCCTACACATGTAACTTGCAATTTCTCCTTGCAGGAAGAGTGAGACAGAGACACTCTAGGCTTTTTCCCTATCTCTTAGATTGCAAAAACTGAAATCTCCATTTCAAGCTCTTTTGTTCTCTTTTGTTCAATCACAGAATGCCCAACCTACCTTGCTGCTGCTGAGACAAGGACCAGCACCTCAGCCTGCGGGTTTTGCTGGGCTGTTGGTGACAGTACCTCTGTGTGGAGGGCAGTGGAAGAAGCTTCTTTCCCTGCTCCCCCATGCAATGTGCTTCCTGACTGTGGCTGGGTTTATGTCTCCTCCCCTTGGCTTACACCTCACCAAAGTGGCTGGGGGTTGTGAGAGAGCACTCAGCCTTCCAAGGGAGCTGAGATGGGCACCTGTTGTGGGCAGGATCAGGTGTTTTCAGGGAGAGAGTTGTAATGGCTGGGCTCCCACATGGCACCAAAGCTTTGAGCAAGCAGACAGGGGCCTTGGGATGAGCTCATGAATGTACTGTGGGGCTTTGCCTGCTGTTTCTTCATGGTAAAACAAGAGCAGTGTGAGAAGCAGCACTCTGGTCTTCATTCTGAGCAGCTTGTGTTCTTCATTCTGCTTTTCTCAAATACTGCTTTGGGGAAAGTTAGAAAGGAATTACTAAAAAGCAGGAGGGAGGAAAGAGGGAGGATAGGATGCTCAAAGCCAGCTCTGCTGCTGGCACCAGCAACTTCCATGTCCATTCCTTCTCTTGCTGCCCTTTTCCCTATGTGCCAACCGCTGTCAGAGCTCCATTATTCCTCTGCCATTACAAATGGTGCTGCTGAAAGGCTTGCAGGCAAATCTGCCTTCCCTGTGTGCATCAGGTTAAGGGCCACCTGGCCAAGGTGCTCCTCACATTCTCGGGCTGGGGTTGACAGGGGCTCGGCAGCCAGAGCAGCAGTGCTGGGCTCTTCACTCATGCTAAACACACTAAAAAAAGCAAAACCCACAGGTTCTTTTGTATTCCAGCAGAGTGCTCCTGGCGTAAGAACATTGTTCCCACGGGTCTGGAAATGTCTTTACATCTTTAACGTGTCTTTACTTCAGAGAAAACAGGCATGTGCAATTAATTCTTATACGTATGCTACTTGAGCCTATTTGAAATTATGTGTGTCTATGTGCAAGGCAATTAATTCCCATTCTTCAGAAGTAAGAGTGTGAAGGAGATTTTTTTCTTTTTCCTTTTTGCAGTGGCAGGGTAAGGATTCAAACTTAGAGGGTTTTTTTCCCCCAAGTCTGTGCTGTTTCTTCCAGATCATGCTGCTTGGGAAAGTCGTTGTACTGAGGAGCTTCAAGCAATAAAAAATGCATGATCAAGAAACGTGTATTTTAGTGATTTTCAGTATGCAGCACAAATCAAGGAAAATCCAACAGCAATTTCTGATTTAATCCTTAATGAAGTTAATTCACTTATTTCTGGGAGAGAAATGGTCTTTCTGAAGGATGCTGTCATGATAAGAGCAGTAAGAAATGGTTATCTCTTGGAACTAAGGCTTGTACTCCAGTACCAGTTGCCTCATGAAATTAGTTTGCAGCGTGCTTAATGTACACTGGGTTTGGTTCTCTCTGGTGCCTATTTAAAATGTCCCTCAGGATAAGAACTTAAGTGCATAGCTTCAGGGTTTGCAAATTTTATTCACCATCTAGAACCCTCTTCAGTGTTCAAGCAGGCAGAGGTATAACCTCTGTCAAAAGGAAACATAGGCAAAAGAGGAGAAGGAAGACCAAGTGACAGTCTCTTCTTTGTGCAGTATCGTCTTTAACTTGGCTTCCAAAAATAATTTTAGCTCCTCAGAAACAAGGTTAATGCACACAGGCAGTTCAATACAAATGCTGTTCTTTTCCACTCATGATGTAACTCATAAAAATGTCTTGCACCATTTATGCAGAGTCTGTTGTACTTGACATAAAAAGGTGGAAAGAAGTTGTTTCATGAAGACTGGAGCATGGTCCTCTGGGAGTCATGAAACTCAATTTTCCCTCAACATAATTAATATCTTTCCCATTATGAACTCAGGGAAGGTCCATGTAGCCTGAAATGGCAGCAAACTAATCATCAGAAGAGACACAGGGCTGAGAGAATCATATGCTGGATGTTCATTTAGAAAATGAACTTGAGGGAAAATCAGAGAGGCACTAACATCAGGCTTTATGGCTGTGCCCTGTCATCTCTACAAACAAAAGAGGGGACTTTCTCTGACCTACAGCAGTTGTTATGGAGTGGGGTGGGTTGTTTCAGCAGCACCACTCTCACATCCTGATTGCACACAAGGGACCAAGATCATTCCTTGGTGCAATCCCCTTCACTTTGCTGAAGGAGCACCATAGCTGCATTTGGCTCATGCTTTCTGTGAATTGTAGCTTTTTACAAGAGATACAGGAATTAAAAGGAGAGGTCAACACAACATTTTCAATCCCCATGAATTTTTTTTTCTCAATAATTATGAGTCATGACATTTATCACCAGTCAGCTGTGCCCATACTTTTGTCAGATACAGTGCAGACTGGCCAAAGCTTTCAAGACCATACACCACTGGTGACTGAGTGGGGATGAGCATGGCCTGCAGCAAGTGGGTATTCCAGGAGAGGGCTTTTACTGTTAGTAACAGTAACAAAAGGGAGAAGTGACCAAATGGGCCAGATGTGTTCTGCATTGTCTTTGTGTGACCTTTTGGGGTCACAAAACAGTACATGGCTTTTGTGTGAAGCCTTGATTAGCAGACTCAAGTGACCAGTGTAGTTCCAGGGAGGAGGTACTGCTTGATCACCTACCTGAAACCTCAGGAGATTAAAAACATCTTTTATTCTTAGCCAACATGGTCATGGCAGAGCAGCAAAAGGCCACCCTGGATCAAGAGTTTCTGCCAGGATGTTGTGAATCTCTGAGGCTTTTCCTTTTATTTCCCAGTGGGTCTCTCTCCTGTTTGACTTACATGTCACATTCATTTTCCCAACAGTCAGAACAGAGCTAGATATTCTTCTCCAGATTTGAGTGCAATGGAACAGCATTGCATCTGTCAGGCTGGGTGTCATCTGCTGTCCCTTGGACATGTCTGCTTATCTGTTTCCACTTTTATCGCTGTTTTCTGCTCAGTAACATTGAACAAAACCTCCTTTAATGTTCCAACAAAATAAGTTCTCTAAAGTGATTGCAAACTAATGTCTGGCATCTTCAACTATTGGACTTGGTTTTTCTATAAGAGCACCTCTTTTCTATGTTATTCTGTATGAACCAGTTCAGACTTCTTCAGGGAACTCACTGTGCTGACATCTCTGAGCCAGCCCATGGGAGCCAAGTGATGCAGTTAAGCCACCATGGGAAGCTTCCCAAACCCTGAGAGTCAGGTCAATAATATGCAATGTATTTCCTGGTGAAGTGAGAAATCAAGGCCTTCTCTGTGCTTCCTCAATGAGCTTCTGAAAAGTTTTTCTCCTAGGAAGGAGATTGACCTGAGACTAAAAGTGCTCTGAGGCAACAGCCTGGCAAAGCCTGTGGCATGACATTAGCTCTGCTGTAGGAGTCAGGAGCTCATCACACAAGGGGAGCGTTGGGAGGGTAAACAGGGCAGGAGCCTGGAATGGAGGTATGTGGTATTCCTCCCATTATAGCCACCTCTCCCTTCCATGACTTCATTTTCTGGTTGCTACAGGCAACAAACTTGTGAAGTGTCAAAACTTTGATAGGTTGTACCATCTCAGTGTGGCACAGGATACTGAACACTCACACCTCCCATGGAAGCCTGGAGCGTTCAGCATGTTTTAATTCTGACTGGCTTCACAAATTAGGACCAAGTCCTTCATTTACCAGTTATCTGCACTTGTCTGGCAGTGATCAAGTCCACTGGTGTTATCCTATTTGTGTAGGTCAACAGCATTAATTGGTTTTCGTGCATCTTGTATATTAAGCATGCAAAGCGTGGACTCTCTTGCCAAGAATAGAGGCAGAAGCAAATTAAAGAGTGCTTATGTTGGGGTAATCATAAGATGCTTCCAGGTAATTTTAATAAATTAGTTGTTCAAGTCACTCAGATACCACTAAATTAATATGTCTAGAGCAATGTGCTGTATTTTCTATCAATCATTTTTTTATTCTTCTTAATTACATTTCCCCCGCTTTAGCTGTTGCCTTCTAGCTGTGGCACTGCTGTACTTTAGCTGCAGCAAGTACAAAGATTAGAATACAAACAGTGCATTTAGCTCTCAGCAGGAGACTGAGTTTAAAAATGGTTCAGTGAGGGAGTGCACAACAATGTTAAATGTGGAGTGTACCACAGATTGAGGAGTGGTTCTGAGAATGCTGTTCAGCTAATGCATGAGGAGCACACCCAGGGCTAAAGAGTATGCAGAGATACTAGAAAAGACAGCCCTCAATACCTACCAGGCTATTTTTGTGGAGATAATGGAGGTCACTTGACTGTTACTAAACATCAGAGATGAACGTTTTTAATAAAATAGGTTACTTTCAACCTAGCAGAGACTTCCCTTCTCTGCACAGTGGTATTATCAGAAGTCCTTGCAGCCAAAGAAGCCATGGGAAATGTCACTTGCATCTTCAAAGGCCATTTCTTCCTTTCCCTGCCGCTGATATGTCAGGAGCAATTGTAGTGAAGTCCAACCAGTTAGACTGGCAAAGAACCAGTCCAGATCATCTCTTCAGAATATAAGGCCCTGATCCTGCCAATCTGGCCAGTCTTCACAGGCAGCTTGTGAGATTCTGTGCAGGTTTACAAGTCACCTGCAACGTACCCTTTACCAAATCACCTTCTCCAGTAACATCTCTCCAGAACTTTAACATCTCAGTGTGCTTAAGCACTGGAATGGGGGATGTCAGGCTAGTGAAACGGGAGGGTCAGCAGAGTGCTGAACCATAGTGAACATACCAACACAGCTTTATTAGCTTATTCTTACTTCTGGACACAATGACTTGGCAGGGCATATGCAGAGCGATTTGGAAAAAACCCTGGGAATTCAGTGCAGAAGCCCTGGCTTACAGCCATGGCTCATCCAAGCCTGAGGTTGGAATACATTTTCTTTGGGTGTATTCCAAAGGGAGGGGAATGTCTGATGTGTTGGCAAGGGGGGATGTAAAAGCACAAAAATTGCAAAATTGGCAGAAATCTTCTGAAGATATGAGTGAGAAAATCATTCTTAACTGGCACCAATAAAATCTTTATTATTAAATAGCTATATTTAGATTTCTTCCTATTTCTCCATGCATTTTCTGGGTGTGGGGGTTTTGTCCCCTTTTTCTAAATCTGTGAAATTGTACATGTTTTTAATAAATGGGAATGCTAACACTGGGCTAGTGCATTCTTTAAAACAAGACTTGCATGTAGGATGAGATACAGCAAGTGTCCCAGTTTTTATTGTTTATGCACAATGTCAGCCACACTGTCGCCTGGGCATTAAGGTCCAGCCCTACAGTCTGGATTAACTGGGAGCATTTTCTAGTTCACTGTGTATTTACATATGTCCTGTTGGGTAGTACATATCTAGCAAAATTGTTTTGTTCACATATTAATAATCTGGCTAGAGATAAGATATAAAATCAAACCGTAGCAGTCTCTATTCTTAGGAGAGTCCTGTTTAACAATGATTCACTTGGATCTGTTTCATCCCAGTGTTATGTTGTCAATAGAATTGTATTATGGATATTTAGGGGAAACACCAACCTAGATTTAGCCAAAGTGCATCTTGAGTTTGAGAGTTTTTCTCTTTTTTCTCTTGCATTTTATCTTTTTTTTTTTCCAGTGTATTACTCTGAAATATGTATGAATGCTTCCAATCATGATTTCTGACCATCTGTGCAGTCTAGTGGGGATTTCATAGGCTATTTCTAGTAAAATTTCTCATTTCTTGTACATTTTCTGGAGGACCAAGCTTGTACAGGAGAAACCTAAGAAATGCCCTTGTGGTTCTGAAGTGCTGAAGAGCAGGGCACGTAGAGAACAATACAACCAAACAAAAGCTTAAGTGCCAGTGGACTGTTCATAAATACTTGATAAAGGTGAACATACCTTTCTGTAAAGCAAGGCAATGTGTGCCTGGTATTAAAATAAAGTAGGCTATCAAAAAGTGGATACAGGTTATCAAGACAAATATTTTAAAAGCAAGATCTGCTTTATTGGGAAAGCCTCTCAAGAGAAGGAGTGGAAAATTCTTCACACAGATCTTTGCAAAATGAGATTGGTCAAAAGTAATCAGTGTAGGCTCAGTGCTGAACTAACTAGGTAATAGAAGACAGCCTCAGGTCTTTTCCATGTCTAATTATTATGCTTCCATGAATATTCTCCAAATTCAGGTCACTCAAAGCATTAGGTGCTGATCACAGTTGAACACTTCCTAGTCTATTTGCATTTTGCAGTATATACTCAAAGGTGGATGATGGATACAATTATGGATGCAAATTAAAGAAGAGCAGTTGGAGGAGATGAACAAACTGCATTTCATTGAAGATCTAAGGCCAGCAAATGTCCGATGAGCCTCTTAGAAACACAATTCCTAATTTCCCCTAAATGAATTGTACATGTTCAATTTTGAAACAATGGTTCCAATCTTTTGATTTCTTCTGAAATCTTCTGAAATTTTTATTTACAAGTTGTTCTTCTAGAATTTCTCATACTGAGCAAGAATAGACAAACTGTTCCCATAGGCACAGTATTTGCAGATCAGCATCCTGATTGTTTCATGAGTAGTAGAGAAATTAATAGACCTATTGTTAATCTACCCCGTCAGACTGAAAAGAAGTTTCCAAAAGCAGAGTCACTTTTGCCACCTGAGATTCCCAAGAGCACAGACTAGTTTAGTTTTTTAACATGCTAGGATCCCTTTTTAAGAAATTTTGCTTCTTGAGCATAGAGTTAGGCTTTTTTTTTGTATTTGTGTAACATTTATCCCCTAGGAGGACACTGTTAGTGTCAAATTCTCCTTTGTGTGTTTTTTGTTCTGTTCCAGACTCTGGGTAGGCCTTGGTAATTCAATGGCAGATAATAAAATATGTATGTTATCCTGCTGCAGTTTGGTTTCTGTTTCTCATTGTTGTGTGCAGCATCCAAAACAATTTTTGTACCCATTTGCTACAGCAGTTGATTTTTAATTTCTTCCTGTCTCATTTTGTTGTGAGAACAAATACCACCACAACAAAAGGCTGGTTTTGTGTCTTTCTGGTCTAGCCAAAACCATTTTCCAATTTAGTGCTGCTAGAACCACCCCAAAGACTCTTTACACTTGCAGTGAGATCCTTGTATGCACAGCATGAGAGAAGCATATATAAATTGGAAACATCCAGAGGGCTTTAGGATATGCTTTGAAAGGATCTTGAAGTTGTAGTTTTGCTGTTGGTCTCAAAAGTCTCTAGTAATGAATACAAAGGAAGTTTATTATAATAATTCATGGTAATTTCGTGCACCCCAAAAGAAGGTATCTCAGAAAGTGCACTTACACTGCAGGCCTTGTTGAAGGCCCATGAATGAGGGACAGCTGTATAGAAAATATAAATGTGAAGCTGAACATTCACCAATAGGTAACCTTGAGAGCTTTGTTGTTGCACTTCCGTTCATGAGGTAGAGAGAGGCTATAAAAGCAGAAGAGGTTTAAAAGGCTCTTGGCTGCTAAGGCTGTGAGTGCAGGTGGCTCAGAGCCTCCTGAACACCTATCTCAGTGTGCAGTCCTTTGCCCTCACCAGCCTGTATTTTCTGTTTTGAATAACAACCCATAAAATACCCCAGGTATCCTGTCCAGCCACTGCCCCAAGGCCAGCTATGTTGTCTGTGACCCTCCCAGAGCATCATTCACTCCAATCGTTCACAGCTTGCCAAAGCTTTCATTTCGTTTTTGTGACAGGGTTTATGGCTTCATTTCAGACATGTGAGACCTCACCAGGACTGACTGACTCATCCCTGCATGGCCTGAAAGGCAGCAGGTATGTCCCCAGCTCTCTTGGCCACAGCCCCAACATCTGACAGAGCTGCTTTATGCAGCAATTCTGCAATTGCAGGACCAGGTGATGTCACACACAGAGTCATTGACACAAATTGAAAGGATGCTTTGGAAAACTGGGCTCTGGATGTGGGGATGCCTTGGGACTGCACAGGCTCACAGTCCTCCTTCAGCCCCAGGAGTGAGAAATGGCACAGTATCTTGAACGATGATCTGAGCTTTAAAAACTAATAGAAAACTCATGCTGGCTCCATTTTTTAAAACTACTTGAAACATCATGTATCAAAGTAACTGGAAGGCAAGCTGAGGAAAAACCTTTTGTTTTTTGCTAAGCAAATTCATTGCAGCTTAACTGGGAAAAGTTCGCTGGAACATTTTTCAGTGCGAGACTGTTGCCTAAATTTGTCACATTTCCTGAATGTGCTGTCAAGATGAAAAATGTCACCAACAAATCAGCTGCAGAAATTCAGGAACATGGGAAATGGATATTTTGGGGGGATTTTGCCCCCCCTTTTTTTTTTTTTTTTTTTTTTTTCTTTTGCAGTGGGAGAAGGAGCCAATGTTTTACTGTTTTTGAGTTTTGTGTCAGGTTCTTTGTAGTTTGAATTGGGAGTAGCAGGAACAGCAAAGTTAAGCCTGGAGTTGGGCAGTGTAGGAACTGTTCTGGCTCTGGGAGAAGCAAAGGGGTTTATTTCAGAAGAACCAGTATGACTTTTTAATAATCTGTCTGTGTCTATCACTGAATATATCAAGCTCTCTGTACTCCCAGTAGTGTCTGGGGATGATGGAAACCTGGTTTAAAGTTAGTGCTGTTCTTTGGTACTTACTTGGTGTTTAGTGTTTGCCTTTAGCTCTTTGGTGATTTCACCATAAAAAAACTTGGATATTCACTCATGAAATCAAAGGAATTTTCATACTGACCTTCAGTAAGGGCAGTGACAATCTGGGTCTGCTGCAAAGTCCTCTCTAGGGAAGAATCTGCTATAAATTGCAAAATCCCATAGAATCCACTGAAGGGGAACGCTGAGAATTTTTTCCCTCCCTTGAAACTACTATAGAAACTTAGGCATCCTGAAACCTGTATATCTGTGCTTTTCTCTTTGACTAAACCCACTGAAAGAGAGAAAGATTCATTTTAGCCGAGTTTAAAACGAAAATTAGCATTCACGGTTTTGAAATTGCTGGTGACTGTAAGAAATGGGCATGTTCCTCTGCAAGGCTTAGCTCTGTGGGATCAGATAGGATGTTTATGTGTAACTGTTGAGATATTTTGATTTTTTACTGAAAGGCCATTTTCCTATGGCGAGCTCTGCTGTCGCTGTGAGAGAGAGTTCTCATCGGGGCTGAGAGGGATAGAGGACCCTCAGAGTAGAGGCTGAAGAGCAGACACTAGCAAGAAAGAGAAATCTGGGCATTTTAACAGGGACTTTGATCTGAGTGAAGGCAGCTGAATTCTGTAAATTGACTCTGAAAAAACATCAGAAGAGTATTCTTCAATTATTCACTGAGCAGGAACTTTCTCTATTGCAGTAACTATCATGCCTTTGACATAAAGCTGAGAGAGAGAGTCTTGTTATAAAGTTCAAGTATCCTATTTATATTAATTTTTTCAGATTTGTTTCCTCTACCTTCTGATTAAAATGTGTAGCCACTGTGATAGAGGTGCACTGCTTGAGCTTCTTCTTTCATATGAAGGTACTGATAATGTCAAGAAAACAAATGGAAGAGAAAAGCTGTCTGATTGAAAGTAAATACTTAGAGCAGTTTCAGCAGTCCTTTGGGTGGGAGCTAATATAAAGTTGCTTAGTAAATCAGTAAACAAGTTAAAATGTGCACAAAAAAGATAAAGAAGTAGAATACCATCTGAAATGAAGAGCTCCCAGGAAATAAATCAAACAATCAAATATGTGAGGAGCTGGGCAGAATCTCAATCCCCTGTGCAGCTGAAGGCAGACACAACTTTCCTCTCACACTTCTGCTTCTGAAGTTATTGGTCTTGACTGTAAATATTCGTAGTTCTGTCAAGACTTACTTAACCTTTGTGGCCAATGTGCCTTGATGACAGAAGCTAATTTGAGTCATTGCCATTAGCACTGTACCAGTAACTGCTACAAAGCTTGTTCCTGAGTCTGATATTTATAAGTCTATGATAAATGGAGATAATGTTAATTATTTTAAGGTTTAAGATAAGAGCTCAACTATTCCAGTATTTACAAAATGTATTTATTTCACTAAACAGGTAAAACTGCAATAAAATTATGTCTCTAATAGAACTTGGACTTTTAAAAAGGCAAGAAATCTGCAGCTTAGTTTCTGTGGAAACTGAGCACAAAGAAACCTCCTGTGCACCTTTGAGAAATCTATAATAATGTTTAAGCTGCTTCTACCCCATTTTTTGCATCCCTGGCAGCATCTCATAGTTTGGATTGGGCTTATGTATATCTTTTGGGTTGTAGGAGGCAAGTAGTGAGTCTTATTTCAAGTGTTTGAAGCTGTTTGCTATTTTTTCCTATTTATCTTACTAGAATATTCTCTCATTAACAGACAAATCATTATGATGGGAAAATGTTTCAGACTCATATGCTTATGGAGTGTTTGCAAAGAGGATGAAACTCCATTTAAGGATACACATCTTCATTACCACCTGGCTCCAAAGGATCTATCCAGAACTGTGGGAGTTCAGGTTTAAAACAGATGACTGAGATGTCTTGTTTGAAGACTTACAGCCAGTGGTGGTGACCAACAGCTTTTTAAAACATATGATTTTTTTCAGAAATTATGACAGATCAGGAAGAAAAAAGTGTTCTAAAGGGTTCTAAAGAACTAATTGTCTGTGTGTGTATGGTCTTACCCAGTATGTGCTGAGCAGGACAGGCCTTCCTCTGAAATCAGAGCAAAGGTCTGGGCCAATTTCCAGTCTTTTGGGGCTCATCTGCTTACTAGTTAAAGTTGTGCTGGTGAATGCTCCCAACAGAAATATTGTTGCTCAGAAAGGCTGCACAGGCAGAGTTTTGCTGAGAACATTTGCCCTCCTTGTGCATCTTTAGACTGGCAAACAGCAGGGCATCCCTGGGTTCCTGTGCCGTGAGCAGACACCAGCTCTGAGGAGATGCTGGCAGTGCTGAACCTTCCATGCGGCCCCACCGCTCCCTTGGCACGGAGCCTGTGCTGTGGCACGCAAGGGCTGGATTTTGGATTTGATCCACTAAAAATCCTTCTCTGTAAAATCATTCTGGGTGTTCATTTCCCCCTTTGTGCCTTGTCAAAGTCTGAGTGGTGGTTTGTTTTTCTTTCCTGTCAGTGTACTTCATCTCTCTCTCACAGTGCAAGCAGGAGCAGAGCGCTCAGCAGCCTGTCAGGCAGGGTCTCCCTGTGCTCTCCTGTGTCCTGAGCAGCCCAGAGGGGACAGTGCCAGTCCCTGTGTGTGCCGTGCTTGCGTCAGCTCTGCATCCAGTCGTGATAGTGATTAGTGACCCCTGCACTCATCATATGCATCAGGAACTTCTTCTAAACCAGAGAATTAAACTTCTGTCAAGCACTACGTGAAGCAATCAGTGTGACTTGGCCATTCTGCCTGGTTAGCCCAAAAGTGTAGACAAGAATAAATGATGATTCAAGGCCTTTCAGTCAGCCATAACCACACTCTGTTAGGGAGTCAACAAGGCTGGGGACTGTGCCCAAAGCCTTTAACCACTAATCCAAGCCAATTTCCTCTCCTTCTCAAATGTTCCATGATTTGAAAGTTTTTTGAACAAAGAATAAAAGTTTAAAAAATACTTTTTCAAAATGAGTTTAACAAAACTCTCACAGAAAGCAGAATTTGTGATGCAGTCACAGTTTCTAAGTCAGTATGGCTTTGTACATAAAATTGTATAAGGAATTTAAATCCTCCTGAATTGAGTTGAACTTGAAAGTATTATCATTACAAATGCTCTTTTTGATCCAGAGATGGGGAAAGGAATTCCTTACCACTTGCTGTCCTTTTTATTTCTCTTGTATTTCAACAGCATCAAGTATCTAGATTATGTCTCAAAACTATGCTTAGACTATATAGGTGACCTATATGTTCAACAAATCTTGGTTTCAGAGAAGCAATTGATATGGACTGTCCTTTGTTTCTCCTATGACTAATCATAGTTCATGAAGTGGTGTGTCTGAGGCCTTGAAAATTTATTCTGAGCATTTTTTTATTCTCTACAACAGAGCATGCAGATGTGACTATTGCAGTTTACCTTTCAGTTTTTCATGTCCTTTTTATTTTTGCTGCTCATCACTGCTATTGGGCCACATTACTTCCTGTTTCCTTTTTTCATTACTCAAAAAGAATTGAGAAATGAAATTAAATTAATACATGTGCTTGCTACAAGGCACATCTTTCCTCCTCATATCGTACAGTTCCCAATTATGGTAATGGTATCTAATGAACTGGAAGTATTTGAGGTAAGAATTTGGTTTCTGTTATTAAGGAGAAAATATTTTTGTCATAGAATAGCTAATTTGTAGAGGAGAGTGGTCATTTTTATAAGTTTTATTTCCTTTGGGATTAATGAAATGTTTTGACAACTCATTCCATAAGCAAAGAGCTGACAAGCTGTGTGTTGTTTATGAAGTTTTGAAATTCTATTTTCAGGTTACTTGTTTATTCAAGAAAAATAGTTCCTTCTTTTTTTTCAAGAGTCAATGATATCAATCACAACCTACCTGTTAGGCATAGTTTAATCACCAGTCACATAATGAGATGAAATATGCTCAGTCAGAGGAATCTGCTTGTGCCTGCTGTTGCTTCTGACTGGAGCTCTGGGCAAGTCATACAGCACTGCTCTATTTCAGTGTCACCTGAACATTGAACAACCAATATTTTCAGCAGATACTAGCCAAAACCCGTGCTAAAATCTTGCAATAATTTAGTAAATATAAAGGAAAAAGGAAAAGAAGCTAAGTATTGGTATGTTTAAATGGGCAACAGTTTTCTGGGGAATGGAATTTTGGGGAATGGAAATTATTCTTAAAATAGAAATTTGTTCTCATAGGTATATATTGTTTTGTGAATTCTCTTGAATTCCTGTTTTCTTTACAAATCTTTTCTGGAATAAAACCTCAGTTTATTAACATGTCCATCTTGTAATGGGAAAAACAGTTCCACTTGATAGCTCCTTCTCTATTTTCACCCTATCTGTTTCAGAGTTAATGCCAGTTCCACAGACCTGGGTCCTGTGTTCTGACATGCAGCGTCTGGGTAATCACCATTCAGATAATCCTCTCTGCTTCAGGCCTTCCATTCCATAATATGTGGGATGGCACAGAAATTGGTGGGTTTGCCACTGTCAGGTTTTTACCCCTTCCTTTCCAACCACACAGTTTAACCCTCCTGTTATTTTAGTGAGGGTTTAGTTGTGTGTCCTGCCTCGTGCCCCTGCCCTCTCTGTGCTGGGCCACAGCTCTGTTTGGCCACAGTGCCCTGGAGGTGGGTGGGCTGGGGCAGAAGTAGGACAGGATTGTCACCTCCTCAGGGCTGGGCACAAGGAGGGCTGCTCTGCCTGTTGCACATTAGGCTTTTTGTTTGCATGTCACTGTAGCTTAGCTTCATGTTTTAGGTCTTTAGAAATGTTAGTGTGTTTAGCACTGATCAGATTAACGTGACAAAATTAATAAAGTACTTTAATACACAGGGTGAAGAGACTGAAGGGAATTGAAATTAGGGAGAGAGAAGAACAAAGGCAGTTCTTAAATGAACATTTTTAGCAGTAGCTTAACATTATAAAGATTAATAGGAATTAATTTGCATATATAATGCAATGTACAGAACACAATTCAAGCTGACTACCAATTCTACAAATGCTGTTATTGTAAAGGAAGAGCTACATAAAATAGGTGTATCTATTTTCTTCCCCTGGCCCCGAAAATGTGCGTGACTAAAACTACAGCAAGTGCCAGTCATTCTCAGATGTTTTCATGTCATGTGCCTTCATCTTGGACTGTACAGGCACAGGCAACCCACGTGTTGATTCTAGTGGGAGTATTCTGATTTTATAGCAGATCAAAGCATACTTAGTTATAAGTAATAACACCAATAATCCACATTCATGATAATATTGAGCCAAAGCAAACTGATATTCTACTCATTGATTGCTTAGAGAAGTAAGAATAAAAAAGTCTAAGGAAGAACCAAGGAGTAATACAGTAAGGACAAAAATGTTATGCAAGCTGGCTTAACTAAAAAAGTCTCCCAGTACATTAAGTTGGAGCACAAAATATACAAGTTCAGCCTCTGTTTCCTCTGTTTCTCTGAGTATTCCCTGCTCCTCTTTTCTCCATGTAGAGTGCTGTAGGGATATACCCATTATCTGCCCAGTTGCAATGGATATTTACAGTGCTATAGGAAGGCATAGGTCTGAGGAGCACAGAGTATAAGCCCAAATTGAGAGCTCTTCTAAAATCCATCAGCTATGGCTAGGATTACCAAAACTAATATGGGATTTCCTGTACTGTCTGATTGAATCTTAGGTGCTCAAAATCATAATAATAAATAGGATGGTATTGACTGTCTTTCCCTAACAGCTGCTATTTCCTGTAGACAAATAGCACATCCTCAAGCTGCAAACCAAACGTATAGATGATAAGAAATGTCACTTTGTACCTTGTCTGTTGTGGATGGTCACTGGGAAAGGAGAGGGAAAAATGATAAGAATAAAGGTATTTAAAGAGGAGTAATTGCAGCAGATAACTGACGACACCTTTCCCCATCCCCACTCAAGCTGTGTGTAGTGGGACATGCATTCCTGCCTCAGTGGGCCCAAGGTGGCGTGTGACTTAGGCCTCTTGGTCACACAGCTTTGCAGCCACTGCCAGCTGCTGTCATTGCAGGAAGGGGAGACAGGGCTGCTGGTGCTGCAGGGCTGCTGCTCACAGACAGCAAATGTGCAGTGTCCAGGATGGGTGCCCAGAGCGTGGCCATCAAAGCCCACTGGGGAGCGAGCGCTGGGCCTGCCCCTGGGTGTGTCTGGCCATCTGTGCTGGTGTGTGCCTGCAACAATACCCCTCTTGCAGTTTGGCCTTTCCACACGGCTGCCTGTGTTTCCACATGCTGCCAGATAATACAGGAGAGCAAGCTGGTTTTTGCAATTCACTGTCTCCCTTGAAACCCAGGCTTTGTGGGATGTCTGCTTGCTCAAGTCTAAGACCAGTGGGAAACCAGGGGAATGAAGATTCTAATTGTGAAATCAAATTTGAGGGAGGAGTATTTTAGGAAGAGAGGGTTAATTGCATTTCAGAGTTCTCAGAGCTCCTGTTCCTTGCCCTGTCCTCTGACTAGGATTACTCTCCTGAGTGCAGATCAACTTGGGAGCTGCTCACTGTCACCAAGTACAGTGGTGGGAGAGTTGCAGTGATTCTCAGTGTGCACACTAAAGCCCTGCCTTAATTCTGCATCTCATGGAGAGAAAATGTGCCTGGATCAGGAGCTGCTTCTGCTTCCAGACTGTACCTTTTCCAAAGGAAATACAAAGGAGAGAGTATTGTGTACAGTGTTAGATGCTGTGAAGATATTTGTTATGTGTGTGCAGGGACAGGTTTGAGCATCAAGATGGATCTTTCAACAGCCTTGAGTTTTAGTTTCTATAGTTTCCATATTGAATGAGAGCTCTGAAAATGAGCCAAGGATGGTGTTTTCCTGAGGAGTGGTCTGGAAATGAGGTAGCATGGATGTTTTTTGGCACATGGTGGTTTTGTCCTGCTGGAAGTGCAGACTTCTGAGCGGAGTAATCATGTGCTTTAATATGCTGTAGTTTCCAAAATTAATTTTAGTTGTAGAAATAATGTTGATTGGTTCTCGTTGCAAAAATTACCCTCAAATTCCAGTTTTGACAGTGGATGCTGAATCTTCGCTGTGGAAATGGAGAGGCTCAGGTTCACTTATCTTTATGTTTAAAGGGAATTCATTTTTAAGTAAATCCAACAGAGAAGTTCATTATCCGAAATACTCTCAGTCTTGGAACAAGTATCTACCTTCAGTAAATGCAGTTTGGTATTTTGGCTGCCTAATGTGTGTCGTCTAGATTAGAGAATTGGCCCAATTCAGGATCTGGGTTTTATTGTGCAGCCAGAAAAATAATCTAGAAAACTTGCTGGGTTTTAAATAATTCTTTATTGACTCATTTTTCCGCAGTCCGACTATGTCACTTAATACCCCAGTGCACTCTTGAGCAAAGACCTGCATCCTCCTCCTGCAGGAAGGTAGATTTACTGCTTTGGTGTGTCCCTCTCATTTCTGGCTTCTGTAAACCTCTGTCTTCGCAGGGTGCTCCAGAGCTTCTGCATTGGCATCCTCTGTCTTGTTACCTCGGGTGAAGGGTTGCATAAAGATGTTACATATAAAGCAGTAGAAGAGAAGCCAGACACGATCTCAGGAAGTTTCTAACTGACAAAACAAGATGTCTTGTACAGCAAGAGGTGTGCAGATGTGTCCTAAAGGACAGCTTGTTAGGAACTAGGCCACAGTAACGTGCTGGTTGTAGGTGGTCTTTGTGTCAACAAATGACTGGTAGTTGTTTTGTGACAGTGAATAGATTTTATCCCAAGGCTCAGATAACATTCCAGTCTTGTGAAGCACCATTCAGTGACACTGGAGTGTCTGCAAAGGCATTTAGTGTCTAAAAAGATCACAGTTTAGACAGGTGAAGGCTACTGCACTTGTTTGAAGTTACTGTGTGTTTGCTTGCTTTTCAACTGCGTTCATTGTTCTGTGATGCAGTTCAATGTTTACAGATAAAAGCTTTTTTGAGCAAAATTTCCTTTTGTATCATCAGGATAAACATGTCCATGAGGCCAGGAGTTCCTTGTCTCCAGTCTCTGTGTACAACAGCACTCCATGTAATGATACTCTCACACTTGGACAGCATGGCTGGGGCCTCAGTTTTTGGTGTGGGGTGTTTTTTTTTTTTGCATTATTTGTCATCTTAGAGAGCATCTGGAGGTTTTGCAGGTAGCCTGCTGCCCTCGGCCATTTTCTGCCAGAACAAGGAATCCCCCAAATCCAGGCACATACAGAATCAGTGGATTGATCCAAGTTTGATCACACCAGTAAGGGTAGCCTGTCATTTACAAAAAAGGTTTGAGATTGATTTGTTTTCTGCAGCTGGAAACCTTCATTTCATTACGCAAATTATTTCTCTGAAAGCTGCTAAGAAGGATTGTGGTCTATAATTAGAATAATACCCCACAGGATTACGTTCGCAAATGTAATTATATAATCATTTAGAACTAAATTGTGCCATGAAACTACAGAGTTTTTCAAAATGGTACTACCATTGCTGGAGGGGTTTTTTGAGATTTTCTGTGGTAATGCAGTTGCCACAGGCCAGTTAGAAAGATTTTCAATTCAATGGAGCATTCCTCCCTCCTTTCCCTATCAATAGTTTGAGTTAATCAAGATTGGGGTTTATGTTCAAATACCTGGTGTGGTTCAGAACCCGTTAGTGCAGTGAAATCAGATGCAGCTTTCAGTATCGCAGGTGAGGTGCTGTAAGTGGGAGTGTGTCTGCTGGAAGCCCACAGTAGAAGGTGTTTGGTACTTCAGTATGTCATCCAGAAGTAGACAATGAGGTGGTGAAATGGTTCTTCAGGGACTCTGCTATCTCGGCTCTGTGGCAGGGAGGGTGTGAGCTGCATTTGTGTCCATGCTTGGAGCAGAGAGCAGTGACAGGGGGAGGCGATTCCTCGCTGTGTAGAACCAGCCTGGCTGTGCAGCCTCTCTGTTGCAGGGTGTTATTATGGAGCAGTGCAGGGTGCACTGTCCCTGTATCCCCTGCAGCCTCAGGACAGCCTGGCTTTGGTTCCACAGTGATGTAAAAGTGAATGCATTGAACCCTCTCCATACCTGAACCTGTGTGAATGTGTTAGTGCCATTCACAGATGAGCATTGTCACAAAAATATTTTGCGCTGAATTAGTTTTACTGCTCTTCTGCCTGAAATGATGAATTGTAATATGAAATAGAGCAGTTTTGCTTTTCTTCTTTAGGTCTGCAGAGCCCTTTTATTAGCTTTACATCATTGATATGACATCAAGTTGCATCCTCTTTTACATCAGTTTCCCCACAGTGCCTGGTCTCCTGCACAGCCAAAACTGTACCAAAAGTTTTGTTTACTTAGCACAGAGAGGTAAAACTCCAGAAATAAGAGCAGTACATTGCCCTGTTTTATTAAGAATTCATGCACTGTCCTTTCAGGTTGCAAACCCTGGTTAGTGAGTCAATGGGCAATAGCAGGGTAAACTAATGAGGTACTGTGATATTTGCAACATGAGAAAGGCAAATATTTCACCAAGCTCTCCAATTATCTCTGGTAGCCTTGTACACTTCTAATGAGCACAAGGTAATCAGCCTATCTCTTCCAGTGTATTAACGAGAGCCACTTAAAATTCTCCAGGATTCCTGTGGAGAACTGATATATGGACCCAAAAGGATAAATAAAGAGGTTGTGCAATTGCTGCTTCAAGGGCTGTCATACTATCCCCAAGGCTAGTTGTGTCTCTGCCTATGGTGTGTTTTGTTGATGCTTTTATTGTATGCAAACTAAAGAGAGTAATTTTGGAATTGCAAGGGTGCTTGAGCAGCAGCATAATGTGGCTGCTGGGAGACTACAAAATCATTCTCCTCAAAGACAGCATCTCCTAACAAGGTGTTCAGTTTTTAGCTCACATCTCAAGTAGTGCAACTGGGCAAGAAATAGGATGTCAGAAAATGCAAACCTGCAAGCACCAGCAGTTACTGGCTGGGCTTTTACCATCCCATCCCATGTCAGGGAGGACAGGAGGATCTGAGGAAGCAGCAAGTGTGACATGATGGCATCTGCTTTGGGAGGCAGCATCCGTTCCCATAACCTCCCATGTAAAGCAATGTCCAGGACAAGACCTGGAGATGTAGAAATAGGAAGCCCAACAAAAGTGTGTGGGGTGGTAGGAAGAGCTACATTTGTTCTGTTCTACCATATACCTTAACACTCTGGCGACTAGAGATGAAGGATACAAATTAAAAATTGTTTGCTTCTGATCAGCACCAGTAGCTGTATTTCTTTGAGATTTTCTAAAACAAGGATGGGAAAAATTGTTACTCAAATAGATTTTGCCTGTGAGGTTTGAATGAGCAGAGATTTGTTATTACCAACAGAAACTTGGAAAGGAAAAAGAATTTCAGAACATTCTCAAATTCAAAAGTCCATGTCATAATGAAGCCCATTTAGAAGCAAATGTTTACAGGAAAAAAACATCAGTCATTTAAAAAATGTAAACTGACAGCCAGTATCCTTTGTAATTCTCCAGTCTGCAGCTGTGCTGAATTCAAACATGTACTTTTGGATGCTCAGGAGTTTGGTGCTGAGAGGTGGCTTCCACTTTTAGTACCTCCTGGCCTTAAAGTTACACCAATGGTTGTGTCTGCTTACAACCCACACTACATGGTTTTGTAGCAAGGATCAGTTTAGTTTTTCTCTAATCACACTAACACAATTCAGCTGGTGACAAAGCACTGCAAGTCTGCTGTTCCTGTATGAGAATCAGTTTTTAACCAGTGTCTTTGTCTTGTATGTAATTAGCAACAACTGTCTTCAACCAGGAGACTGGACTGACACATCACTCCTGTTTCACAGCCAGTAAGGGGCTGGTGTGAGGTTTTAGTGGCATTGGAGCTTCCACTGGGCAAACACCTGCACAGCAACACCAGCCCAATCACCTCCTCCTCTGCCTGCTGG
>JAWWEV010000022.1:6516128-6547038 GCA_035583235.1 Hafferia zeledoni | reverse complement strand
TAGTGGCATTGGAGCTTCCACTGGGCAAACACCTGCACAGCAACACCAGCCCAATCACCTCCTCCTCTGCCTGCTGGCTCAGAGGAGCCCTGGGATTTTCAGTTCTCACAAAGCACCAAGAATATCAAAATTCTGTCTAATGTACAAGTAAAAAGCTTTATCCAGCAATGCAGCAGCTCCAGGATTTGCTGCTGAGAAAGTTCAAAGCTGAGAAGCAGTGAGAGAGAGCTGGGAGTGCCATGAGGCACCAGCTCAGAGGACTGGCATTGGAGGCAGCAAGGGCAGCAAACTGGGGAGAGTAAGGAGAAAAATAAATATTAATATGAGTGAAGTGTTGTGCCTGTGTATAAAACCTCAGTTGTAATCTTGTGATACCTTTTCTTGTGGCTTATGATGACGTTAGGCTCTCTAAAGGTTTATTATGTGCAGCTGGATGTACATTACTCTATTTATTAGTCATCACAAGGTTGTTGACATTATTTCCACAGTGCTTTTACATTAAGAGCTTACTGAAATGCTAGATTTATGTTAGGCCACCGAAGTAATTTCCTCATATCAAGACAGCTTAGAAATACAGGGACCTAAGCTGTTGCTGTAATGAATTTTCTGCCTCTCACAGGGATATTTATCCAATCTGTTCTGTAAACAGAGAAATTAGTTCAGACTTGTGCAAATGCTTTAATTACACTTAACTGGATTAATGGCTGAACTCTGAGGAAATGTTGTTTCTTTAGGCAAAGCAGTTTGACCAGGTCAACAATGTATTTTTAAATTGAGCCTGGTGCCTCTGGCAGGCAGGCCTGTGTTTGCTGGGCTGCTGGTGCAGCATTTGCTGGCCCTGGGCAGTTGGGTTGGGATATGAGGATCTGTGTCATGAAGGGCTGTTTGGATTTAGAGTTCATGCTATCTCCTCTCTTCGAGCTCACTTCTCTTGGACTGAAGTTAGTCCTTGGAATCTGATCCAAATTGTGGCAGTTTCACAGCCTTTTTCTTTCCCTGTGAGTGAACAAATTGGGTCCAAAGATTTTTATGGTGAATATTTGCTGATCAATTATCTAAAGGTGAATGCAGCAAATCATGTTAAAGGCTTCAGGTCTGCTTTCCTGTTAGCTTGAGCAACTTGCTCAGAAATCTGATAACTTTTGGAGAAATGCCTGATTCTTTGTTTCTTTGGTGGCTTTTGCATGCTGTTCCCCTCGGAGCAAGCTCAGCTATGTCCCGAGTGAAACCCCAGGCAGCCCATCCCAGACACAGCTCCCTGCATCTTCCAGAAACACTTTGGCCCTGACAAGGACTGGATTTCTAATCCTATCTTGTTCTGAGTTCCTCATTAAGTTGCTGCAGCCAGCTTCCTGCTCAATGTGCTCCTTTCAGGGTTGTGTTGAAGCATTTCTGTTTCATTTTTCACCTTATTTAAACTAAGTACATCTTAAGACAAGGATGCAGGTCCCACTGGGGAGCCAGAACCAAGTAGTGACAGCTCTAAATGCTTGAGTCTGTTTAGTCCCCCAGGAGCTCTGCACCCTCCTGGTCTCCCTGTGCGTTCCTGAGTGCTCCTCTCTCAGTGCGAGCCCTGGGCACAAAGTTGCTCATTGGTGCTGACAGTAAACCCTCAGAGTAAAGGAGCTGCCTCCTTTCTTATTGCATAAAAGCTAAACTTGATGATTGCAATCCAAGGACTTGTGGACATAAGGCAAAGTGACACCTTGAAATTGCACTCTTTCTCACCTTCTCAGGGTTCTTTGCAGAGGAGGTTTCTGTGTTTTCCACAGATATGCAAAATGTCAGCACTGTCACCTGTGTTACTTCCATATGCCCTAAAATTTACTTGTCAAATGGTAATGCTCAGCTTCCTTTTCTACTTCTCCACTACTGCAGCTCTCATTCTTTCAGCCTTTTAGCCATTTAGAGGTAATAGCTCAGCTTCCACTTTTAGTTGCCTCTCTGTGAAACAGAAATCCTGGAGAGCTGTGGAGTTTCTCAGGTTTGCTGGAGTCCCTGAGAGCAGATTTTCTTCTAAGCCACAGCTGCAGCGTGAAAGTCTTCGTAGCACATTTCAGCAGCATCTTTGAAGTGCATTCTAATAAACTGTCTCTGATAAAATTGTGCTTGTTTTAAATATTATATACACAGGTACATTTCAGGCATAGAAAACTGGAAGAACTAAGAAAATATTTGTATGACAGAACATGAAAAAATGTGCACATATATGGAGGGACCTACTTCTTGCAGTGTCTGAGAAGCTGCGCTCAGTAAAATATATACAGTTTTAGTACACAAACATACCCACTTCCATGCAAAGATGAATGTTGAGTTTGATCATTAAAAAGAAGAAAACAAACAATTAAACTTTTATTTTTCTCAATATTGTAAAGATACTGTTGCTACAAGAACATCTGTGAGCTCTGTTCTTTTTAAGGTTTGAAATAGCTCAATGCATAGAACAGGGAAAGACCAGAATTGTCAGAACCTTCCAGAAAGGAATTTAGCTCTAACCAAACTGTGGCATGGCATTGATACCTCACCCCATCCTGCAGACAGAGCTAGGCTAAACAGAATCTGTAAATTCAGCATATGTCAGTTCCATGTAATTTGGAGTTCACTGCAAGTTGACCCCAAGTCTCTTTTGATTTAAAATATTCCTGATTTTCAGTGGTTCACCTCAGGACAGGGAGTCTTTCCCAGCTTTTTAATATTAACAGCAAGTGGAAATGCCATCAGAATTTATCATTCAAACTTTGCTGAATACATTACACTGCAGATTTCATTGCTCCTTCTGCAGAGCGGGAAAGGGAGGGAATTGTGTTAAATCCTCTGTGGTTGTGCCAGGAGGCTCTCACTGCTCCTGCTGCCAAGAGCAGCTCTCCCCATCTCCCATCACTGCCATCCCTACAGTGCCTGGCATGGCTGGAGAGCCTGGGCTGGTGCTGGGAAGGTGCCCAAGGTCACCTCTGTGTGTGTGTGACCTGTGCCCCCGAGCAGGTGCTTGGCAAACTGGCTCAGGCCTGTGTTTCCTGGAGCTCCTCTTTCAGTATTTTGGATGGTATTGGAGAGGGTGTGGTTTGGATTTTTTCAGCAGGATTTGGTTATTTCCACAGTCAGCACACAAGCACAACTCTGCCAACTGTGGTACACTGAGACAGCAGGTTTGTCCATCATGTAACTGATTGAAAGAGGGGGCTCATTCTCCTTTCTTTTATGACTCCAGAAACAGGAGCAGTTTGACACAAGTCAAAGGAACTGCACTGGCATTGACTGGTCAGAACAGAGAACTGTTTGACAGTCATCTGCTTTGCTTCTTGTCCTGGAGCTGTGATAGGGGAAGGCTTACAAGTAAAATCTCATTTCAGACAAGTAGAGGATTTCTCACCACTTGTTTGGGTTTAGAAAGTGTAATCACTTGTGTTATTACCATAAAACAAATACCTGGAAGGTTTTGACAGTTTTTAATAAGCTACTGAAAGTTATACCAGAAAATGGTGTTAGTGAGAAATAAAACACACACACAAAAAAGTCACTGCTCTCCATTTGCACAGAGGCAGGGACAGAAAAAGCTAAGTGTCAGTTTTCAGAGCAAAATTGCTATTTGTTGGTGAATCAGTTTTATGCATATAAACAGTGCTTGGGGATTTTGCTCCCATGCATGTTTATTTATGAAATGGAAAGCAAGCAGAAATTTTGAGTAGTCCCATGGTACAACCCAGAACTGAAATGTAAAGATAGAATGAAAAAGCCAGTGATGCTAATAATAGAAATGCAAGGTCTCTGAGGGTGAACATGATCAGTGGGGAATGCCAGGGCTGTTGTAATCAGGAAAGAAAGGATTCTTCTGCTTCACTTCATCCTAAAAATTCATGAAAGCTTTTAGTTTGTTTTAAACTTGGGCTTCACAATATCTGGTGGGAGTCATGACCTGAAGGAGCAGGGCAGAAAGAAACCACGAACACAGCAGCTCTAGATGTTTGGGGCAGAGTAAACAGGCAGGCTTTGGCTTGATGACATCCAGGGACAGTTGGAAAATTTATTCCTTCTAGGTTGGCTTTGTCAGTGTCAGCCTGCCCAAGGCAAAGGGGTAGCCCTCTGTTACCTCTAAGATAGAACACTATGACTTCCCCTAACTGGTGTCACAAACAGTGAAAGTGTCCTGCATCTCAGCAGCAAACCAGCACAGACTCAGTGAAGGTTCCCTAAAAGGTGCATTGCACCCTCCCTCGTCCCCTCACTGTTGGGCTAACATACTTTGGTCATATTTATTTCAAATTCCAGTAGCTTGGGTGCACTCTCACTCCATACAGCTTTGCCTCTGGAATAGTTTCTGTGTTTGTTTGTCTCTCTGGCAGCATTTAGTGCCCTTTTAAGCTCAGTTTTCTCTGCATTCCCCTCTGTTCCTGTTAGTTCTTCAAGCACTCTGCCGTGTCTCTCCTCCAAAAGTGCCATAAGCGCCTTAGCACGCTAAGCCTGCATGGATGGTTAGTCCTGTTTCACCGAGTGGAGGTGCAGATGATAGAGCCCCTCCTTCCAATCCTATTACCTATTTTCTTATAAAAAGCAGGAGATGGTGGTGAGTTGGCCATGAACGGTGTTGTGCAGGACATCTCCACAGTCATGATTTAACACTACCCTTCAGCAGATATAAGCCACTAAAGCTTTGGGTAAAGTTGTAAGGCTTAACCCAAAGCACTTGGAAACAAGATAAAAGCTTAAGCATTTCCTCCTCTCCCATTCGAACCTGAGGATATGTGTGTACTGACCTTTCATATGCTGCAATCAGTGTGTAGTGAAAATCCCTCTGTAATTTAGCGCTACAAGGAGTGCAGTCTGACTCATCTCTGGGAGAACATTTTGTCTGCCACTCAGGGCCCAGAGCAGCAAAGTGTATTGTTTGTCTGTAAATAAAAACACCCAATGAAAATCACATTCCAGTCAGGGAAAGCAGGCATGTTTGAGCCACGTGGTTATTTTGTCCTCAAAATACAGAAGTTAAGGAACTGTGAAGCAGCTCTTGGTCACCGAGGTCTACCATTCACCAGCTCCTGCTGTGGCTTCAATCACGCTGAGGTAAAGGGAAGCGTGCTGTGTGTCTCCATGAATATTTCACACCAATTATTTCACTTTTGTGGGCTCCTCTGGAAGGTTGTTGAAGCTCACTTTGTTGGAAGATGTTGGGCTGTTGTTCCACCAAGGAATCCTGGCTGTGTAAAATTGCCTTTTTCCTTGGTCCTTTTGCATCCCTGTCCTGAGAGAAAATGAAGGTCTCTCCATCTTTACAAAGGATAATATGTTACTAGGCAAAGGTTTTTAAATAAACCTTGTGTGGGTTTGGTTCTCTTGCCCAGGTACTCACTGAGCACTAAATTTTATGCCTAACAGGGCTACACCTCTCTGTCTAAGCAGGACTAACAGAAGAGTCTAAAATATTTTAAAATATTTTCAAGTGTCCTGATGATGTATCTTCATACAGTTACTGAGGGTCAGCTTCATTGAGAGACAGAAGATCCCACTGAAATTAGTCACCATCCACACAGAAGGTAATGAACTGGCTGGTTAAATCGTTCTCATTATTGGGGTATGAGCACTGGTGAAAGAAGCAGAACCTGAGCCAGACTGGGCTGTCTCCTGTAACTCTCACTTAGGTAACTGTGCTGCATCTGAAATCAGAGTGGTGCTCCTGCCATTAGACAGTCTGCAAGGGGCCTGAGAACAGCAGGGCAGAAAATATGGGCTATGTCCCATTGCATAGGCAGTGGCAGCTCAGCAGCCAGCCCTGGTGTCATTTGCACTCTATAGCTACAACTTTTATTCATTCTTTAGGTTAAATAACTTTTGGTAGCAGCATTCACTATAATCTGTGGCCTGCAAGTCCTTGGCTTTTCCAGCAGGAGAAATAAATTGGACTAGTCAGGTTGTCTTCTGTGATACCTGTCAGTTTAAATTGTATGACCTTTTAGTGAGCTCTGAACCTCACCTGTCGAAGTCAATTTAATCAGGTGTCTTTGTAAGGCTTCCAAATTCCAGAGTTCTTTCAGCTGAGAAAACTAATTGAAAAAAGTTGGCAAATACTTCAGAGTAAGTAAACTTGGAGGAGAATTATATCTTCTTCTGCATGGATTTTCCTATATTGTTCAATTTAACATCCCTCAGATAACTTCTGCTGAAAATGTTCACCCCTAAAACACTATCCTTTCTAGCTCTGCATTTGACTGGTTCTCAGAGGCCAAGACCTGTGGAAAGTAATTAAATTAAATCTTTTTTCCTAATTGGATTGAGTCGGTGCAGTTGTTGCCCATTTATTTGAGAGTTCTCAACACAGAATCAACTATTTCCTCTTGGATTTCAAGTCTCCTATTTTCAGTCACAGCATCAATGTGCTATATATCACCTTCTCAGCCTAGCAGTTCCTGTTTGCTTTTCCCAAACTATGACAGTATCCATATTTCTCCTATTGAGGAGAGATGATCTCTCCTGTTGTCTTTTCCTTAAGAACTTCATAAAACCTTCTCAGGTTATGGTAAGTTAAGTTTACCATAACCATGTCTCGCTCTCCTCTGGGGCATTTTGCTTGTTACCTGCTGTAGTGCTGGCACAGAAGGGAGGAGGCTACAACCTCCTTTCAGGTAGTTATAAACTTCTTTTGCTCCCTTTCATCACTTCAGCTTTCCCAGGGAATCCTCCTGCTCTGCCTCCAGGGTTGCCAGTTCCAGTACAGGTCATTTAGAGTAACTGCACATTTATCAAAGGTGAGTGGTGCAATTTAAGTTTAGCATAATTGAAACAAGAAGGGTTCATACATCAATTGCTAATGGTATCACCAGGCCAACAAGTGCTTCTGAAATCATTTGCCACCCTCAGGAATCAGAAAATTTCCAACTCTAAATAAAAATACTACGTTATGTCTCAGGAACATGTTTTACTTCATCCCCCTGCCTCTGTTACAGGCTGGGCACACTTTATTTTAAAGGAAAAAGTGTTCAGAGAACACATATTAAAATCAGGACAGAAATCCCTATTTTTAATTGATCTTTTAAGAAAAATAAAGATTCACATTCAAAAGAGTTCTTAAAAAACTAGGAACTCAAGTGTATGTTGTCAAGGGAAATTAGGGAAGAGATGCAATCAACAAAGTTCTTTAAAAAATTTTTTTTAAAGTCAAGAATAAAGCTGTTCTCAGTGTCTGCTGCAGAGTGACCTTGTTATCTTTGGGGCTGGGCACCTCAGGGGGGAAGAGGCTTATCCATCCTGCTCAGCATTCACAGTGTTACTGGTGTTCCTGCCTGGATCAAAGCATCAGCTCTCAGTCAGGGGATGGAGTTATCAACAGTGCCCAAAGCGGGAGGTAACAGGAGACAAGGCCAGGCTGGAACACCTTGTCCTCAATCAGTTTTCCTATGTTTTGAATCATCTTCTTCCACTGCAGAGCAGAGATGAGCCTGGCAACTCAGAGTGCACAGGAACGTGTCAAAGGAAGACCGTGACACCTTTCCTAGCAGGGAAAACACTCGATGAACATCATCCAACCTAAATTTTCCAACTTGTCTCTGTACAGCAGAAAGAACTCAAGCATATAAATCCCCTCATAATGCAATCTGAATTTTGGAGTCCTTGTTTCATAATTTATCAGATCACATTTTGACTTGAAGGAAGTGTCCACATGGTGAGACTGGGAGAGTTGCAGCTGCCTGGGCGTACAGTACTTGTGATTTCACTCCATCAGTGATCACTCAGGAGCCACTCAGCAAAGTGAATAAGAAAAGGTCTAGTGTAATTGACAGTAAAAGGCCTCTGAATTGAGTTACTCCTGCTTTTCCTTTTAAGGTTTCTGATGAGAGTGCAAATGCTGCTCGGTAGCAGTCTCCAACAAAACTGCCATTTTTCCTCATCCATGTATTTTTTGGTTTTCTGATGCCAATGTGAGCCAGGAGCAGCTCAGTGATTTCACAGACTTGGTGCTGAGTAGACCCCTCCTGTTTGTAATTAAGCTGTTATTTCACAATTCCTAGTGCTCATCTGGCTTTACTTTAGCAGAAAATATGGCTCTTGACTTAGAATTCATTGATAGCAACAAATAGGAGAAGGTTATACTTTGGCAACAGGGTTCACTGGGCACAGGAATCATTTTGACTGTGTGACAGATTTCACACAAAGTGCAGGAGCAAAGTGCATGGTGGGCAGTGCCCAGACAGACAGCACATCACTGTGCTAGTGCAGAAAGCTTGGATGCAACTAAAGAAGAGACTGTGTCACAACAGAGTGACAGTGAAGGACAAAGACATGTGGGGCTGGAGAGACACTGAAACTATGGCAGTTCAGCTGCACTTACAACATGCACTTATGTGAATTTCAGGCAAAGCACAGGAGAAGTTTCTTTTACAACAGAGGCCTTCAAGTAGAATGAATAAAGAAGATAAATTGTCTTTCAGAAGGATGGGAGGGTTTCCAATATGCATAGCAACCTTTATGGTTTTATGTCAAACAGTAGTGGGGGGGATCCTCTTCTACAGGATCTTTCTTTAAAGGATATGATAGATGATTAAGGGGCACAGAAAGTTTCAATAGTATATACGTGAAAAGTTCTCTCTGCAAGGGTTCATTGTAAAACAAATGTGCTGCTTTAAGGATAATGGCATGGTATTATTTATGTAGACAGTCCCAGCAGTTCCCAAAGAGAAGTAAATGCTGTAATCATACCCATAAAGGCCTGCCTGCTTGCTTGCACATTATTTGGCATTAATTTTAGTACAGAATAATTATCAAAGGAACATTTGGATTTATTATCTGTAAAGGCAATTTTAAATGAGGTATGAATTCAATACAGTAAGTGTTCTCTCAGCAGTGTGAATCCAAAATAGCGTCGTTGTCTTTCACCCGCTAAGGCAAGCTGTGCTTGGGCATATGGAGATTTTCATAATATATTCTATTCAAGAATTAGAAAGCAGTAAATATTTGTGAAAGTGATAATCAGCAACTGCTTCAGAAAGCAGCAACAATGTACTGAAAGATTTTGAAATGAATCCCTAAACTCCTGCTTTGGATGCTGATGCCTTGGCTTGGTTTAAGGTCTTTTTGGGGAGAGAAGGAGGCAGGAGAGTGAGGTGTTAAAACAGTGAGAGTACGGTTGTGAGATGAGAGCCTGAGTTAACACTTCTCACTGTGATGATCACCTGCAGTGAAATGCTCACCTAAAATTCCAGCGCTGCCATTTCTCAGCTTCTAAAAGTAAATGGCTCAGGAGATGGTACAAGCCATCTGTACTGCTGCAGACTGTAGGTTTTATGGGGCTATTTTTGTTCTCACTGGACTAAACTCAGCTCCTGGATTTCTGGATGGCAGAGAAAGGAGGTGTCCTTTTCCATCTGCCCAAGACAAGTCATTTATTTTGCTCTTCAGGATGGAAATGTGCTTGATGCCCTCATCACCTCAAGGCTTGACAGTGCTGTAATGGGCATTGTACAGTGTTAACCAGAAAAGCCACATTTAAGAATTAGTTCAGATCACCCCACTTTTTGATTCTTTTTGATTAGAGTAATCCATCAGAAGCATAACCTAGCTCTGCTTCCTACTCTGGTGTTTGCTGGCACTTGCACAGGAACCCATGTCACTAAGTAAATTCTGCAGGTGGTTCCAAATGTCTTTCAGATGAGTTTTAGCAACTACTTCTCTTCGAGTGATGCCCTGGGGTCTGGAAAGGGCTCTTAGAGAGAGCCAGTGAAGCCTGCATTGGTCTTGCTCCTGTCACTGTCAGTTCATGAGTCTGGCTGGTTTTGAGCAAGACCTGATAGTCTTCTCTCTGTACAACTGCTTTATTTAATTAGTTGTCTATATATCTATTTGACAGGGATGGTAGATAGTTTGGGCTGGAAAACCTTGCTCCATCAGGGTGAAAAGGGCCTGCACACATGTAAAGTTAAGGAATGATGTTGAATAAATAAAAACTGGCAAGTTTTCAGGACTCAAACTCCATTAGGGGCTTTTTTTAGAAAAAAAAAAAAAAGCTTTAAAACCCATGGGGCAAAAAACTTTTCAGGTAGGAGGAGAACAGTGTAGCAGTTCTGAACAGTAATGAGTAGCACTGCCAGCCATGAACTGTCCTTTGTGGAATTTCTCCTGGATCTGGAAATACAGGTAGGAAAATAGAGTGACCTGGACACAATTTTTTGTTTCATATCTTGAACTGATTATAGCACAAAACTTGAAATTGGAGAGTTATAGTTCTCACAATTCTAAAAGCAGACAGCAAAGTGATTAGTAGAGGATTGGTCAAGTTATTTATCCCTTCTCTCTGCTCATGATTTTCTTATAAGCAGTGAAGCAATGAAAAAATGGGTGAAAAGTCAGCAGAGTCCCTTCTGTAGACTGTGCTGTCATGAGCAAGATATTGGTGTCTGTCCCTAAAAAGCAGTGCCAACAGGGAGATTTGGTCAAGCCAGCACAGAAGATACAGTGACCACGAAAGGGAAAGTGCCTGAGGACAATTTGCAGAGAGGATAAGGGAAAGTGATCCTTAGACAGCTTCTGGGATGGAAATATAACAGCAATAGGAGAGCTTAGGAGAGAGAGATCAGGCAGAGAAAGAATGAGAATGGCACTGCGTCAGGAAAGAGAACAGGATTCATGGCACCATAAAGAAAACATAGTAGAGCAGATTTTCATGTGGCGTAACGTGGGGCTGCAACTGCTCTGGTTTCCACCAGGTGAGAATCCCTCTCACTCCTGCACAGGGGCTGGTGGGCTTGTGTAGCTGAAAAATGTCCTGCCCACTGAGCAGCAGTGGCCCTGATGCAGAAGCTGCAGGGGACTGTCCAGTCACCAGCACTGTGCCGGAGGGCAGAATTAGATGATGATAATTTTCCCCTCTGGCTTTAAAATCTATTAACAGCTATTTTACAATGCTGATCATTTATCACCACACTGCAGACTGCAAGACCAGGACCACCATGATATACCTCATAGTTAATTTATTTCCATTAGTTCACAGCTAAACCTCATTTAAAAGAATTTCTAAAAATTGGATTATAAAGGAGAAAACCTAGAGATTTTCTAGTGTAGAACTATTTGGGGTGAGGAAAAAGGGAATTTCTAGAGCTGTGAGCTGGTGTGGGGTCCCAGATGCAGATGTCTGGCACTCGGTTGTGGCACTGATACCCCGTGCCCCAAGTTTCCCATGAAATGATAAAGAAGATTAACATGTGCCCAGGCAGACATCTGCTCAAGGCTGGTTCTCCATGGCTCTCTTCATGGCTGAAACTTTGCTAATGAAACACCTTTTGCAGCAAGGACTGAGATGCACTTTAATTATTTTTCTATCTGTCCTACAGATGAGTAATAGTAACTGTTCCTGAAAACAAAACATGTCCTGCTGCTTCTACAAACCTGTCAGAGCTGCCCCACACCCTGCCCCTCAGTCTGCATCATCCCAGGTGTAGGGACACAGTGGAACAGGCTTTGCTGATGGAAATGGGAAAGGTGACTTGCTCTGCACCTGGTGCAGAGAGGGAATGGAGGCAGACATGGTGGAGGACAAAAGGAGCAACTGCTGCACCATTTTTCCTCTCTGTTTTACAGAATTGCTCCCTTACTTCTCTTTTTACCTTTTCTCCTGTCATGACCTTGCCACAACATGGGGAAAAAGGGATCCTTGGGGAAGTCACCTGGTCACTTCTCCAGCACAGAGGTTCTTTTCCAAGGCCTACTTCAAGCACATGTGCTTCCAGGAACCAGGTGGTTTTAGTTGAAGCTGAAGTCTCACCACACATCCCAGGACATGACTGCACCCAGAAGGATGGAAAAGTTTTTCTGATGATAAAGGAAAAAGTTAATACTGTTTTCTCACTCATGTACATACAGTAATTTATTTCCCCGAGTACTTAATCTTCTGTGTTCAATTAAGACAAATAATCCTCTTGTCACTACAAAAATAATTAGCATAACTTTTTGAAAGGAACATAGGAAATAAAAGGGATTTTTAACCCCCCAAACCCACAACTTGTCTTTCCAGCATTATTTTAATGATTAAAACAATGTTAGATTTAAAGCTGCAATTAAGATGAAAGTGCTGGAATGACCAGATTTATATTTTTACTATATTTGCTGGTGATGATGCCAATAGGTTCCACAGCAACTGGTACTAATTGGCCCAAGACCAGATAAAACGTTCAGGCAGACATTGAAAAAAAGATTAAAAAAAAAAAAAAGAGAGAAGAAAAAAGAAATATGTAGAGAGTAAAATCCCCTTGTTTTTCAAGCATAAGAACTCCAGAGACAAGGAATCAACTCCTCCAGGTCTCATCTCACTAATGAATGTTCTCCTAATTTCTGTCATCAGTCCAATCTCTGCCTCCTCCAGCCCAGGCTGCCCTGCTGATGCTCCAAGCACTGAAATAGTCCCAGTGGGAGAGGAGGCAATGGTGCTTAATCAGTAAAATCCCTTTGCATCTCTAAGAATTAGCACTATTTTTAGTAGTTTTCCTCACAAGAATTAGTTATATTCCTATGCTTTTTGGCACAGATTCATTAACCAAATGTACTTTGATGTCAGGTGTAGGATCACTACAAAATACAAACTGAGCCAACATGACAAGGTTGCTGATTGTTAAGACACACAGGGCCAGGGTTTTAATCCCTGCTGGAGGAAAGTGTATTCTCTGTGCCTTTTCTGCATTGGGACCATAAACCCTTAACGGAGCTTCCTAGTGCAATTCCCAAGGGGAACAGATGAAGCTGAAATCTCTGTGACTGGCACCAGCCCTGGCTATAGACAAGGCTACTCCCAGATTAGCCAAGGCCTGAGAGCTTGCACAGATCAGGGCAGCAGGAACTGGCTACAGTATTTGTAGAGTGCATTTTGAATTGTAAAGTTTATTTTCTCCTATAAACTCTCCCTTTTTCCACTATTAAACTACAAGGATTTGTTTCACTGCTACTAATCATAGTAGCAATTTCACAACAGTCCTGAAAAGCATCCTGAGATCAGTTTGCTTTGCTCATACAGTCCTTGCTGCCCTGCCTTGTGAAATGGCTGAAGGGAACAGCTTTGCACAGTGACTCAACATGTGTGTTCCTCTCCCGTGTCAGGATGCCTTGGTTTATTCCCCAGCGTGGCTAATGATGTCTCCAACATCATCTGTGAAGCTCTGGGATTTGTTTGCTTGTTTGTTTATAGCAGCAGCTTCAACAAGAGGCGGGAGTGTGAAGCCTCACACAGCTGATGTAAAGGGAGCAGGAGTCTTTTGTAATTCCTTGTAGCTCTTTTGAGAACATCCATTTGTTTGACACTGATGCTGTTGTATATTTTAACCAAGTACACACAAACAAAGAAGCCATTCCTGAAGCCTTTGCTTATTCAGTGTCTGAGAAAGGACTTCCAGATGTTCCTTATAGATGTTTAAACTCTTTTAATGTAAATTTGGATTTGAAATCTAAAATCAGTGAGTGTAACTCCCTACCCGAATCTGAAGCCTAATCTGGAGGAGAAAGTTTGGTCATATTGATGCCTTCTAGTGAAAAGCTCTCCTGAGATGTTTTGACATCCAGATTTGTACTCCAATTTTAAGATATTCCTAAACCTCGTCCTGCAAAGTTAGTAACGTGAAGGATTGAGTGACAATATTCACATTGCTTTTGTGGAGAAAAGTCTCTAAATGTAGAGGGGAATTTGCCCCCTCTCCTGCCATAATCTAGTATCTCCCGTCCTCTTCTGTTTGGGTGCTACCAGTAATTTACTGAGCTGACACCCTTTGATATCATTTCACTCCATCACAAACTGTAAACATTATGGTTGTGCATGTGTTCTACTCCTTTATTTTTTAACTAGATCTACGCAAATGAATACTGACTTCAGGCCTAATACCCAATTTATACAGATACAGATGGGTTATTATGCCTTTAATTTGCAAGCCTGGTTGATATAATTAAAGACATTTGTGCTTTTTAGCCACACAATTGCATATGGCTTTTTAAAAAGAACGATCCTCCTGAAGGATTTTTCCCCACTAATGAACATAATGATTGAACATCAGGTACAGAGACATTCTGCAGGCAAGAGAGTGATATTACAGTAACATGAAGTATCTCATATGGGTTAGTAGTTGCATTGTTGGAATTATAGCATTATTACCAAACAGACCTGATTTTTGCTGACCATTCTGACATACTGTCCTTTCTTTTGGAGGATGGAGGGGAATGTACAGGAGGACAAAAGTATAATAGTCCATAAATATAACGTTGCTCACTTCAGTAATCTTTCCAAAGAATAGAAACTTTCCAAAAAATGCTTTAATACCATATAATATATTCCACTTCCTGGGTAAAAGCAGAAATAGCTTAAAAGTTTCAATAATTTTGTGTAGAATATTCCTGAGCAAGTCATTTGTATGCTGAATTTCCACTTGATGCAATATGAAACCACAGAGATACCTTATCATACTCTGAAAGCTGACATTATTAGGCACTACTGGAAATATTGCAGAGCTTTGCATAGTAAAGAACATTCAGCCAAGTAGCTGGTGAGTGTCCTGTGTTTTTAAACACAGACACCTTTGCTGCTTCAATATTATTAAGTTCAGGAGACAAGAATCTATCCCATAATATTTATATCACTTTTAAGAGTCATGGGGGAGAAATCCAAAGTGGAAAAAAACCCAAAAAAAGCAGGGTTGAGAGAGTGGGGGAGAAAAGGCAATCTAGCTGGGAAAGCTCCAGGGCCTCAGATCTTACATACTTTTTTGACACAGCCAAAGGTTCTTTTAATGAGGGGCTGAGCAGGCAGACAGAGGAGACAGAGTCTCTGCTTTGGAGAAATTACAGGCCAACCTGATCTCCCAGGTGTCTTCTGGCTCAGCACAGCAGGGCACTTGCACAGGGTGGTGGCACAGGCATGTCCCCAGCACAGGGACACTGCTGAGTACCAGAGGGACAGCCTGCCAGTACCTTGGTTTACACAGAGGACTCACTTCTCACCATATCCACTGCTGGCACCACAGCTGACAAAACACACAGTAATAAAAAAGTAGGGATAATCTTTAAAACCAGCTGGGTTTGATGCAAGGGGTGGACTGGTTTTGAGGGGTTTTGTCTTTTGTGTAAAATTTGGTATTTAAATTGTGGCTTTATTAAGAATGGCTGTATTTTCAGATACCTCTTATTTTCCAATAAGATTCCAAGCTTTTCTGCCTGGTTTTCCTGAAGCCTTTGGGAACTGGATATGATTTTCACATGGAATAAGAAATTGTGTTTATAGAGATTTTAAAATAATTAGTTTTAAAACATCTCCCATTTGCTAAATCCTTTGCTTGCAGGTGATAAGGAAACACTCTTTTGCTGGCAGTTTACTGCTGTTTTCATGGCTTTGTGAATCTAAGCTTTAATTTTTCCTCCCATTTGTGCTTATGTCCAAAGGTATTGAAGTTGAACTCTTGTAAAATTAATTGCATCGAGAAGCACAGTTTTATTTTTCTCCCATCTCTGATGTTCATACAGTAACTGAGGGAGGGAAAGAGGTGGAAGGGGCTGTTCCAGAATGTTGTGGCAGACAAGCTGCTTGTTTCCTTCACTGATAAAGAGAGGGATTCCTTCAAAGTGGAGTAGAGAGATGACTTGGTGCTTTGGCTGTGAGTAACACCACACTCAGCTGCACCAGGAGCAGAGTCAATATCATGCTTTGTGGCCACTGAGTGTCTGGGAATGAATGCCTTATGATCATGTTTAGAGGAAGCTGAGCCACATCTAAAGAGTTTTATATTCTAAAAACTCAAACCTTTGCAGAATGTCTTATATATTCTGTACTAATAAGAACTGTAGTGAAAAATGACTCTGAAGATTTACACCGACATACAAACACATATAGATGCAAATGTGCATAAAGCTCAGTGGAAGAGAAGAGGCAGATTTAGATGTGAATGCAAGAAGAGAAAACTAAACACAGTTGGACTGTTGTAGCCAGAAAATGAATTAGTACTGCATTTTTCTGCCAAACACAGAACATGCTCCTCATTTTTAATTGTCTCCTGAGCTGTGGATATAGAGCTAAATAGATGTGATAAAAGGTCAGGGGTTTTAAACTCCACACAGAAACAATAAAAAAGAGAGAACTAATTGTTCTGAGACCTTTTGTAGTTCACAAGAAGGACAAAGAGGACAACTTTGTGTGGTAATTTAAGCTTGCTCCTGCCTCTTAGAGTTTGGGGTTATATTGCCCTTTCCCTCTCCCATAAAGGACCATATTTATTCCTCACCTAAACATTTACAAACTCTTTACTCAAACTCTTTCCAGGCAGGACAGGAGGTTTACAATACTTCTAAACTTCAGGTGATTGGCAAATTTATCTTAATTATCAGACTCTCCATTCAGTTCTCCCTTGGAACTTGCTGTTTCCTCAAAATCTTGTAAGTCCCATTTCTCTGCCAGTAATGACAGAACTATGGGGGGGGGGGGTGGGGGTGGGTGGGAATAATAATAAAAAAAAATATTAAAAAAGCACAAAAAAGTGAAGGGCTGAAGTCCACATAAGTTTCTGAGGCTATAAGAATTTACCTTCTTTGCAGACAGATTTACCCCCATCTGCAGAGGTGATCTGGGGAAACAATAACCTGATTCTTCCACTTCCTTCTTGAGGGCCCAGATGTCCTTCCCTTGGTGACCTTCTCAGAGAGTGAGTGTCAGGGCTGCCTGCCTTGTGCCAGCCTGTGCAGAGGCCTTCTCACTTCTCCATGTCATTAAGCTTTCCCCTTTCTACTGCCTCCCCACAAGGGCTTTCCATCTTCCCCTTTCCTCCTCCAGCTCGTGGCCATCCTTCCCTGGGCACAAGTGATTAGTGTTCTGATCTTTGGCAGCAGCGGTGATGACAAATACCTCGCTCTGTTTCACCTTCCTGGCACTGGCAGTGGCTCCCCGAGCTCCTGCTGGGCTGTAGCTCGTCTTGGGGTGCTGCCAAGGAAGAGTCAGCTCTGGTAGACTCTGTGTCAGCTCCATGGCAGCACTCTGGGCTTGTTCTGCTCCAGACTACTCCTAATAAATATGATTTATGAGGGCATCTTTTCCCGAGATGGTTTTGAAGAAATGACGCTGATATCTATATCTATCACATACAAAAAGCAATGTGGGATGGTTTTTTTGGCTTTTCTGTTTGGTTTGGAGTTTTTTTTTAATATTAGGCATCTCTGTGGAAAAAAACCACACATTTTTCTTTCCTTTCTCTTTTAAAGTGTGATCAGATACCCTGGATTAAATTTCAACATTACCATAAAGCATTCCACTTATGCTGTGTAGTGTTGCAGTGGTGTCATACTGAGACAAAGTTACAGAAATCTGAAATCAAGAAGTTTTTTATTTATTTTAAGACCTTCTCAAAGTCATCATAAAGTTAGGAATTATGCAGAAGGTATATCCTCTGGAAAAGGAGCAGACATTTCACTGCAGTCTATTTATTCTTTTTTTCTTTTTTTTCTTCTTCTTTTTTTTTTTTTTTTTATTTTTGCAAAACAGTCCTCTTTTCACTTAATAAATAGGAGAATTAATGAAAGCTTTTTTTGGCACCCTGGCTATTGCTTTTATATAGCCATCAAAAGGAAATGTGAACAGGATTGACAATTTCATTTATCTTTGTGATAGAAATGCAAAGTAAAGAATTTTTAGCAAGTTGTGTGCACATCATAATAAAAGGGCAGCAAGAAACCCTTTTCCAGCCAGTGCAATTTATTTACCTCTTTTCAAAATCAACTTCTCATTGTGTGTCTACAAATCTGCCTCTCTGAATACACATTCAGAAAGAAAGAAAACAGGACAACTTTGAAAGGATATTACATAGGAAATTGCAAAAAGTACTTTGTAATTAGTTGAAAGTTTTGTCAAATTGGACAGTGCATTTTTGTGCATTTCAATAAGGCATGAAAATGCACTGGGCTGATGACCATGGGAAAGGGGAGCCAGCAGGAGACTGGTGAGGTTCACTCCTGCTTTCAGCAGGACCAGTGAGCAGGTGTGACAGCCTGCAAAGGCTCTCATCTGCAGAGGGGCAAAGAACAGAGGAAATGATGACCCTGAGGCAGAACTGATTCATATATGCTCTGATTAGATACCATTATGTGAAAAGGAGCATAAGATGAAGGAGCTGAAATTCAGACTTTGAAGTTCACCTTCTCCTTCTCCATCACAGGGGCTTGGCCAGCATGCCCAGAGGATGAAGATTATTAGCTGTCTAATGTGGGTGATTACATAGAGTCTAAACCACTTTTTAAAAACACACAATTTTAGTATAACAATTTGGAAGGAATGACCCAAATCTATCTGCCCCAGCCTGCTGTGTCCCACCCACTCAAGGCCACGGGATGTGTTGGCCCTCAGTGCTGTAGAAAAGGGCTGCAGCTTCACACGGGGATCTGTGGGACACTCCTGGCTCAACCCAAGTTGGAAGAAGGCCCTAGTGGGAATTAGCCAATATCAAGTGCCCTGAAAGCCTTTTCCTGCTAAGATGGTTGGGTAAAGGAGCCATTCAATTCCATGAGCAGGCCCCACACCCTCTGCACTTTTCAATCATAACAAATGTCAGTAACAACGTTGAGATAAAAAGTAGTCAGGGTTTGTTACAGGAATGGAAGAAAAATTTACTTCTTGGGTTGAGGGGAGACGCATCATCAAAGGTCTAGAAATAATTATGGGCAGTAGCAAGGCAGGTGTTCCAAACAGGAATGCTATAGGGCACATCGAGCACCTGCCAGAGAATTCCAGATAATCAGCCATGAGAGGTGAATCATGACAATGAGCAGCTGGGGGAACACAACAGACTCTCTGTGCCACTCCAGGCTGGCATTCCCATAATGTCCTAATGAATGGATTCCCATTACTGTTTAATTAAGCCAAAGGTTCATGTGGTTCTTTGTCCTGGAGATATGTTACAGTCTCTGCACAGAGCAGTGTTAAACTAAACTCACAAAACCTCCATTCCAAAGGCAGGGATAAGCCCAAAACCATTGCTGAATCCAAGATAAAATGGGTTCTTGGCATTCAGTTTGGCAGCATTAGCATGTGGTCTCAGGAACACCTTCTTCCTTCCCTCCAATAACCAGCACAAGTCAAATGTGGGAAAAATAATTCTTCAGTAGAAACAATGCTGCTTTTCATGTGATTTCTTGGTCTGGCATTTCACTGAATTTGCAAAAATCTGACAGATCTAATCAACCAATAAAGTGTGTAATAACAAAGGTAGCAAAGAAGCATGCTTTGAGGGAGGATACACAGGCAAATGCAGATGATGGAGAAACATAAGTAGCATTTCTGACTCATGATGAAGAGATTGAATAACTTGGTCAGACAGTTTTAGTAATTCATCATTTATTCATTAACTTGTACTGTAGCATGCTTCTATTTATTTGGAGTGCAATGGCAAAGTACAGCTGCATAGAATGTAGGCAGAGAGATAGAAAAAGGATGGGTTTAGGACAGGTGGTATCCTAGATTTGTAAACAGACATTTCTATAATTAACAGTGGCTTCACCACATCCAAAAAATTAACTTATGTGAAGTACCCTCATGTATTATCAGGATTATATTAAATTCTATCAATAACTTTGGAGAATTCATAAAAACATAGACATCTAATATATTTGGAAATATAAGATGCATCATTAGCTGTGTTTTTATTTTAACAGCTATGGTATTAACATTTCATAAACTACAAAGGTGTTTTTCAGTCTGTGTGGAATACTGTGTAGAATTTTCTGTGCAACACAACTCAATAGCACAGAAAGTTGTAGCCCAAACACTTGCTCAATATTTTTGGAAGCAGCTCTGTGTCAAAAGTGCAGTGTTTTTTCTACCTGAGTAAGCCACAAGTTCAAGTGCAATCAGGTGAACATTTTAGTCTTAGCTTAACCTCTACCATTAGACAAAGAGTCTGGAAAGCTATCAGCTATTGCTCAGGAAAAGGTCAAAAATAACTGCCATAACTGCCAGCAGCTGTTGCTGGGTATATGGGTTGATCCAAGTACAGCCAAAACAAAAGATATCTTGCAAGAAAAACTAAGTCAATATGACAGTATCTTAAAAACGTAAATCATTGCAGTAGTTACATTGGAGGGGAAGTCTACCTGCTTTTTTAGGAATCTCTGGTATTAGTAACTTTACACCTGAAAAGTTGAGATGTTTTGGAGGTTTCATGAGAGAAAGGCCCATGGGCTGCAGCCACCCAGTGCTGGGGAAGCCAGCCCAGGCTCTCTGCCCTCATGTCCCATTTTAGCCATGACTAACACCACCATATGCAGGCCTCTGGTTTCCAGAGATCTACTTTTGACTTGATCACAATGACAGAGAAACCATGGACAACAGAAGAGCTTCCAAATGCAAAAAAAAAATGTTACTTGTTCTTATCAGGATTTTCAATAATCAGTAGCTAATGTTATTCACTGTGATGCACAGCACCAGAGGCTCTTTAGCCAACCAGTCCTGCCTATTTGACTTGGCATTTCTCATCCAAAAAATGAGGTCATGAAGTTGGACTTTAAGAGACACCTTTTCTGACAGCAGAAAATGTTTTGTAGGAAATCATAAGCAGCAGTGAGGAATCATCACCCATGAGATAAGATGATACTCTATCAAGCAGATAATTTGATCTTCGTAATCAGGGTAAGGTGAAGCATGGTAAGTTTATTGTTTGAAAGCCAACTAGGAGTTTCCTGTTCAAAACTTCCTTTGAAATCCTGGGAGTGGTGTTTTTAGCTAAAGCCAGGAAACAGAAAACATTTTGGTGAGATTTTGGCTTTCAGGAACTGGTCTCAGAGACAGAGCTGGGTAGTTCAGGCAGTGCAAAGCAGTCCCTCTCCCGTGCAGTGACTGTCCCCAGGGGGCTGTTCTTTGTCCCATGCCTGTTCCCTAATGTCAGGAAGGCGAGGTGTGCCTAGCCCTGCGTGCTGTGGCCAGCGCTGGCACCGAGGAGCAGGACTGGTGCGCCTCACTGCCCAGGTATGCAAAAGTGCTTCTGACATTCCTCCCATTTGTCAGAGCAACCATCTGGCCAACGGGCTTGTTCTGAGGTGTAAAACACAGCTCAGAGAGGCTTTATTGCTAAGAAAGATGCAATAAAAATAGATAAGCAGAAAACGTCACATGTAGAGCTTTCCTACACAGAATGATAATGGTGGGGAATCTGACTGAACTTCCACACAGGGTGGCTTAAGTTGGAAGCAGTGGAATAGACTGTAAATGCACAGACAGCTCTAAGAGAAATACTGATTTTGTTGGGATAGAAAACTCTAATCAGTGCTTAGAGTTTTCCTTGCAGTGTTCATCTGCTAACAGCATTGTGGCTGAATTCATCATGGCTATCACCACAGTTAACACCTTCATAACTTCTTCCCAGTTTCCTCCTGAAAACCTGAACTCCACAGTACCCAAAACTAGTGAGTGGTAGCAGGACCACTGCTGAATGTAAAGAGCTCTAAGAGAAAACAGATTATTATAGTCAACTTTATACAGGATTATGAGGATTATCTCCTAAAACAGATCAAAATAAGGCAGACCTTCTGAACAATGGAAATCTCTATCTCTAACTAGCAGTGTAGTCAATTTATTTAAACAAATATCTATTTTTACATGGGAGATTAATCTCAGATTAGTGTAGTAAAAGCCTTAATATTTAAGTATTGGTAAACATCTGAATAGTAGAATGTTTATAGAGCTGTTACCACTTACTTCTGCTTATGTATTCTGTGGCTAATCAAATACATACCTTTATCTTCTTCCTGGCACTGCAATATGCTGAGGGCAGGTGCTGATCTGAGCAGGCTGCAGGTCCCTGGGGCTGGGGCAGGATGTGCCTGGGCACAGCTGGGCTGGAGCTGCTGTCCCCCAGCACCACGACCACTGCCCGCCAGGCAGCTGCCCTGAAATGCCTCCCAAATGTCATCCACACAGCCCGAGTCCCAGAAACCAAATTAATTCTGAGCATGCTATGAAGCCTGTCCTTTCCAATTCACCTGGATACCTGCCTCTGCCTTTGAATGACTGCCTGCAGTGAACTGGACATGACTGAATTACAGCTTGAGAAATAATCATTCTGCTTAATATTTTTCACCGTGTAGAAGGTCTAAATCAGAGCAAAGTCACATCTGAGCATCAGGACTCTCACCCAGGTAAGAGATAAAGAAGGGAGAAACATATTTATGCATCCAAGTTTTGTTATCTATATGTTATTACCTAAATTCCCCTCCTGACAGTCAGTAGAGCTTTCATAGAGAAGCATCTGAAGTCAGACATGCTTCCCCCAACAGGAGCCACTTGGAACAAATGTGTGTTGCAGTTTCATTCTAAAACTCTGCAAATAGAACTATCTGTCCACTAAACACTTTACTAGAACTATTTGCTCACCTCTGAAGATTCATTCAGTGAAGATGTTTTGTCTCAGACTCTTCCAGGATGGTTTTGCAGATTAATTGCTGGGACTTGTGTATTTCTACAGTGGTTATTATCATTATTTTAAACTAGCAAAACCTTATTTAAATATTTGTAAAAGTTAAACTCTCTGGAGTGTTTCCTTGAAACTGCCTTCCCAAATGTTCAGTACCTCTTCTGAAAATTGGCTTTCTCCATAGCCAGTTTTCTGCCTGCCCTGTCTGCTGAAAATTATCAGTTATTACTCTGTAATGCACAACTAATCCACACCTACCAAATGCTGCTGAGTTTAGGTTTTGGTGTTCCTTATTGGAATCTGTACAAAGGGATGACCTGTCAGAAGTTAACCAGTTCAGATCTTGGGGTAAGGGAGGTAAGAAATTGTTATTTTTAGTCTCATTTCCTTGAGAACACTGAGAAAAGACATCAGAGTCTGCATATGAAGGATGTGGAATGAAGAACAATCTGCCTTTTTGTCTCCATCTTCTTTCTTCTCCTTGTGGCAGCATCTGCTCAGGTCTTCTGATGCCACAATCTCTTCAGAGAATGGGGAGAGGCTCCCATTCCTCGATATTGTTGGTTCTTTGGAGCTATTCAACACTTTCTCCTTTAAGAAAAATTGCTTTAGGTTTGTGGGCTGCATGAAAGTTATTCACCCTGTCCAGGAGTGGGCTCCAACCTTTGCCAGCCAGAAGACAAGAAGCAGAGAGAGGGATCACTCACATCTCTCAGTTTCTCAGGTCACTGACTGAAGTGGTCCCTCTTTCCAAGCTCTGCACACAGCTCTTCACAACTGACTGCCAGCACCTGCCTGATACACCCACTGATGGGTTCCTTTCATTTGGGCACATGAGCAGTTCACTTTTCTGGATGGATTTTTCTTCAGTCTTGAGTCCATCCTACCACATCCATAAAGTGTCAGTGTGTCAACAGGCTGTAGCCAAATTTCCAATGTCCCTTCCCAGTTCAGCACTTACTCCTTACTTACACATCCATCAGCTGTGCAGCTTTCTAACTACTGTGAGCACTCAGGAAACAGCAGCAAGTAATTGATCCTGCTTGAACCAAATAGTCATTTCAATTCTAATTTAGGAGCCATAGTCTCTAACAGTCCTTCTGAAACAGTGGGTAACAGGCTGATTCCCCAACACACTGCAGAGGTACATTATTGATGAAAGGCTTGTCTGCAAAATGAAAATACACGTCCTTCCTTTCACGTTTCCTTCCCCAGGCCACAAATGCAAGCTGTGACAAGGGGGGTGTGGAGGTGACCCCCTCCCAGTCAGGCTGCTGAGATTCTCTGCTGGCATCTCCACCCAGGCTGCTCTCTCCCAGTGCCAGCGATGCTGAGAGGAATGGGAACAGAACAGGGAACCTGGCCCAAAGTTTCTTTTTATTTCATACAAAGAAAAGTAATATAAATGATTAAGTCAGAGCATCTAATTCATCTGTGCAGCATGAGGTCAGGTGTTTCAGTTGATAAACGAAGACATCGACTTATTAGCCTCGTTTTGGCAGAATTATGAAGAGCATGTTTACATTCAAGCTCATTAAGAGAGACATCTAAAACCAGAAGCATCCAAAATTAATGGATGCTTCTTGAAACTGTTGGCTTCAATGAGTTGTGTTCCATTCTTTCATTAAGTGGATAGGTTTTTGAGGTTTAGGCAGAGAGCAGCTGCAGGCAGTTGCTTAAAAAATAAAAATACAGTCTTGATTTGTAAAGGAAAATTAATTGAATATTTAGAAGCCTTTCTGTGCATCAGCCCACATATAGTGTGTTTAATACAAGATATTTGTGCCAATTTGATGTCCCATATGTACGTGTTTTACAATTCCCATTAATTCTTGTCCTACTTGAACTTACCTTTTCCTTGCACTCTGACCTTTTATGCCGTAGTATTAAATGGAAAGATGGGATTTCCGTACATTTCCTGATTACACTGATTTAACAAAGGTCATGATTTTGGCTCTATCAGCCAGTCAGATTCACCCTGTCAACACCTTTTCTCTTGCTGTCTCACTCACCCATGATTCAAAGACCTGGTGGTGTATTGACATGTCATGGAATTAAACCCTGCACTGCCAGCTGCAGTAACTCACAGCCATTTGGAGTATTCCCTATGTTCTCAATTTATAAAGGTACTCAATATAGAAAATCTTATAAATTTAAAGCTCAACAACTCTGAATACCATGTACACTTTATATATATATATATAAAATAAAATGTATTACATGTTAAACAGTTTTTAAAACAATTGGCCCTGGCAGAGGTCCACAGGTGACCACAGGAAGGTTACCCTTGTACCTGGATGCTCACTGTGGTGAGGCCAGGAAACAGAGGCCATGGTGCTGCAGAGGATGCTGCAGGTCCTGCTGACTCGGCTTCTTCCCTCCCTTCTGCAGGAGCAGATTCCTCTTGGCCCCAGTGGCTCATTTCTGAGTTACCAAACAGCCAAACCAGGGAAACTAATGCAAGCATGTTCAATCAAAAATATTTTCTACTAGCTTTAGCTTCAGCTGTTGACCAGGGGGATGAAAGATGTAACTTTTTTGCAGCAACTTCTTTTCTTCCAGTAGTTTATCAAGTGTTATTATTATTAAACAAAAAAAAAAAAAACAAAAAAAGAAACACAAAAAAACAAACAAAACAAAAAAAAAAAAAAAGGAGGGCAAAGTAAAATGAATCAGTGCATCCTAAGCAAATAAAACTCACTTCCACACCTCTAGTTAATCTGGCTTTATTTGCTTGGTAACTATGATGTTACAGTAATTATACTAATTCTCCAGTCATTCATTGAATCTCTCTAGAAGAACTGGGTAGATGTGACTTGAATTTCTAATTGTTTAGATTTTTCTAGCTTTGAACTGGTGGAGAGCGTAGTGTGATGTGATCCTGGAAATGAAAGTAATGTGAAGGAAAGAAGAGTCTTAGCTTTTTTATAAAGTTAAGCAAACTTTCCAGTTTTACACATAGAAAACACATATCCTTCTACACAATATTGCACAGTAGGAGCATCTCACCCTTTACATTTGGAGATTGTTGCGACATTTATATTCCAGCTCAGAAAGCATTTGCAGAACTGAGGACTAAATGTCTAACAATTTGCTGCAGATCTTGTCTGATCTATGAGTTCCTTACCTGGATTTCTTTCCATATGAGGTACTGAGAGTTCTTTGAGGTCAAATACATGTCAGTGTTCTGTGTGGGAGATGTTACTAATTTCTGTGAGCCCAGTGGGAAACATGAGGTATTGCCTAACTCTGTGGTGTTCTCTCTTGGACTTAATGTGGTTTCTTCAGTAACATTTTTTTGTAGTGTTCTTTTTCAGCCTTTATTAATAATATTTTGGCTTCAATTCCCCAGTACCTGTACAGTTTTCAGCATGTGAGAAATCAGGATGTTGATAAACAATTGTTAAAATTATTTTTTAGACCCAGATGTGGTGTATTTTGAGTTTTGTCAATGTGTTTATCTCTTTCAAAGGATGATTATATTACTTTTCACCCAGAAGAGGGATGTTAATTTATGCTGTATAAAATATTATTTTATACTAATACAGGATATTACAATATGGTGATCTAACACAGTTTACAAACACCCTGGTGTAAGTTGAACACAAATGCATCACTCAAAGGGAATAACCACAGTGTGTAGGCAGAGGCGCTTCAGAGGCAAACAATACTCACCTCCACATTGTCAGGCACTGCTGGGACACCTTGGAGCCAGAGTTTCTCATGGTAACATTGAACTTTAGCTGCTTCTCTGTATTTAGCACATTTCTGCAATGCAGAGTATTTTTTATAATTCCCGAGACTGAGCTGGGTTGGCTTTTACTCTGCTCTCTGCTTCTGGGTCATCCACCTCATTCAAGCTCTTCCCAATAAATTTACTAGATCCCTTTCGTAGGCAGGGGTTGCACTGAGCAGTGGAGAATCAGCAGCTCCCATCTGCTGCAGGATGAGCTGCCAAATGGCAACCCCACGTGCTGATGGGCCTGACAGATTTTTACATGTTGTCTTCTCACGCCATCTTCTACCCTTGTCTGTTAGGCAGCCAACATCAGGTCCTTTATTAAAACAGACTATATACCATAAATTTCAGATACGTTTTACAGTTTGGAATAGTCTGATTTTTTGACTGCCCTTAATTTTATTGTAAGCATGATGTACTTGAATGAGATTTTGTTGCATTATTATGAATATACGTTGCCTTCTCTTTCCATATGTTCTTGCATAAGTGTCTCATTCTGTAAGATCATTCAACAAAGAATATAAGATAAAAAACCAAAGTAGAAACTGAAGGCAATGAAAAATGCATTTGCTGCATAAAGTGGGAACTGTGCCTGGCCAGAATGCAGAAACATACTTTCTATCTTAATCAGTTTCATAGAAAGTAAAACGAAGCTTTTTGGTGGAAATGTCACTTGTCCAGAGGAAGGATTAATAAACCAAAAGGATAGCACAGTCTGAGAGTTTTAACCCTGAATTTCCTTGTGTAAGACCAATCAGTTATCTTTCAGATACTGTGTTAGACTTCAGCATATCACCTGGATCCTGGAACAACTTGAAGGCAGTACAGCCCATTGATGGGAATAGGAAAATCATCGTGTGTGTTGAAAACAATTCAACCCCTTGAACCTGCAGTTTTTATGACCTTTTGCAGACTTCTTATGGGAACACAAATACACTGTCAGTTTGTTTTGGGCCTGATCAGGACTGGAATTTGTGGGGTGGGGAGAAGGAATCAAAAACCCAATTATACCTTTTGATTTGATGTTAAGCCAGTGACATTTTAGAGGCCACCAGGCTGGTAGTTGCCAGCCTGTTGTTATGAGCTACTCTGAGGCAGAAGCTTCACAGTGAAGGTCACTGTGCTGGAAGCAGAGATGGGAACATTTTACACCTCTCTCTTCCTTATTTGTTTGTTTGTTTCTTTCTTTCTTTACATGCAGTATTCCCTTCTGCCCCTCACCTATTTTCTAAAGATAACACAGTTTGCAGAAGTCACTCAGCCAGCCATCAGCACATTGAGGTTCCTGGGGACATCCTCTGAGCCCCAGACTCTGCTGGATCCCTGCCTGTGAGCTGCGAGTGGCAGCACTGCCAGATCCACAGCAGGCAGGAGTGGAGGGCCAGCACTGCCCTCCGTGTCCACAGGAGTCATGTGTAAAAACATTTACTTTCTGTCACTAGAAGCAAAATTGACCCCCTGTGACTATGAAAACATGGCAGCCTAATGAGAAAAATGAGAAGAAAAAACCCTGACAAAAATCTAAGCCTAGAGTGTTGAACAGGACTTATTTCTGCTGGAGGATTTAGGGCAGAGATGAACATTGCTTAAATATGGTATGAATATCATGTCATATCAAGTAGGTTACAGTGCTTTTGTATCACCTCAAAGTATGTCCCATCATATATGCTCTGTGTGTGTAAAATTGGGTATTTTTGCAGTTTGCTCCTTTCCAAAGGTGACCTGCACTGTTTTAATTTCTGAATGGATTAGCTCCAAACAGCGGGGTATGAATTAAAGGCTCCTCAAGTAGCCATTAGAAAGTATTTTGGTTATTCAAATAATGGAGTTGCTAGTCATTTAAAAAAAATACAGGGAGAAATGTTCTTAAATGTCATCAGCTACACAGTGCTGGAATCGCTTGGGGGTTTCATGAGTTGCTATAAAACATGGTCCAGCAACATCAGAAAAGGTCTGCTACTACCAGTCCTTTGAGTCTCAGTGTCTGCCTGAAGTGCCAGACACTGCTAATCATCCGTCTCCTCCTGAGGTCAGTGGTGCTCCTGCATTTCCTATCAAAGGAGCATTTGGGCTATCAGTGGAGAATGAGAACAGGACTCAGAGATGACAAAGATGACCATCCCTTCAGGAGAAATTCTGCTGGTTTCATCCAGTGGTCCCTTGAGACTCCTTCTGGCTTCCCTGGAAAAGTGCTCAGGAGCCAGGAAGAGGATTTCAGCGCTTCTCCATACCACCCTCTCCTTGGGAATGGCTTAGGGATGAAGTCACATGGATTAAGTGAGGAAGTGTCCTGTTACCAGAGCAGTGTTTTGGTTTATCCTACAGCAGAGAATCTTCTCTACTATAATCAGATCTGGAAGTGGAAAGTTATGGAAATGCCATAGGATTTCTCAGTAAAAACAACCAACCTCATTTTGCCCAAATGTAAAATATGGTTACCTATTTGGCATACACCTTAGTGACCATACATCTGGCTGACAGCTGCAGCAAAACATGAGGTCATCAGCAAAACACAACCTTTACTTTAAGCACCTGAACAGTTTCCCTGATTTCAATGAGAATTGCTGGTGTGGATGATGCTGTAGGATCAGCAACTGCAAAGGGAGCTTCTCCCTGTGGTATTCCTGCTGTTCATCCCCTGTTTGGGTGCAGGCAGGTGAAAGCTTCTGCACTGTAGAAGCCCCTTTTGCTGGTAGGATTGAATCAATAAATGACTTCAAAGTTGTTATGATCTTAAGAGCAAGATGATTTGCACAGAGTACTTGCTAGTGAGTGTAGAGCACAATAGTCCCCCATTATAGTTTTAGTAGAACAGGAGAACATAAAAAGAGTCTTGAATTCCTCTAACATAAGATTGTAAAAAGCATGCTTGTGTTCCTAATTCCTTACTTTAATTGAATTCAAAGATATCAGCACTTCAATGTTCAGCTGCTACATATAAAATCAAATTTGGAAGGTAGTAAATACAGCAGAACTGAAGGCTTAGTGTTATAAATTGAGAGATCCATTCAAGATAGAACTGCCTTCAATTCAGCAACACTATTACTACAATAACAACCTTAGATTTATTAAAATAGAACTAAGTTCAAATGCATATGTCTTTCCTTTTCATTTTTATTACTTATTTTATGTCTTTAAGAAACAAAACTCACTTAGGATAAACTGAGTATTTTTACTTTCCCAGCTGTTACAAATTTTCACCATGTTGCAATTCCAGAAGAAATTTTTAAACATGAATTTTAAAAAAAACTTGAGTAAAAGTGTTTAAAACATGACTTTTTCACTAGTAATTTGATATAAAAATTACTTCTGTTTTAATTCTGTGTATTTAATAGGAGTTTTCTAATTAATCCTGATGCAGAGGACACATAGTCATGGAATTGCCACACTAGCAGAGGACCCACCAAACCCAGGCTTGGGATTCTGCTGAAAGCCTTGTGCTGTTGAGAGGAGTGGCTGTTGGATTTACTTTCTCAGGTATATCTGTCCTGATTGCCTTTTCCTGCCTTCATGTGTCCTGGTAGGTGAAGAACTACAGGGGAGTCTGGCAAGGTGGCAATAAAGCTCACCAAGGGCTTGAGGCCACACGTGAAAGGAAGGAATGCTGCTTACTGACTGCAGGGAGCACACTGAGCTTCTGGGTGAAAAAGCAAAGTGTAAATGATTGTTAGACTGTTTCATTAAATGGTACTTAACTAGTTTTTACAATTAAAGTTTTTTATGATTGGCAGGGGCTGACTTCACTTGCTTGGGGAACTGGGCTCTGCCTGGGACAGGATTTACACTCCCAGTAACCAACATGGAGAAAGGCAAGGAGTTGCTCTTCAGGAAAGTTGTCACTGTTGCAGCATTCAAGTCTTGTTATGATCATTAGCAATGGCTGAAAATACTCTGAAGTAAAAATTTTCCAGCAGGAAATACTGTTTTGATGCAGTTTCAGTATTCTTCAGGATTGTGTGAATTTTACTGAAACTTCCTGATGGAAACCTTGCAGGTGGGTTTTCCTAGCAGGGCCCAACTGCTTAAGCCTCCAGCAGTGTGTCTGATCAGACAGGGAGTTAGATGGGGACATAGAGACTAGCACCCATTTAAATACTGGCCTGATTTAGTTATTCAAAAAGTGAATGGTTCTAAATTTGTTCCATAGAAATCTTCATATATCCAGCTAACACATCCAGCACTTTTTTATGGTACAGAATGAAGCCATTAAAATATTAAGTCAATTTTTTGCAGCATACTTCTCAGGCCATCCCAGTGATGTAATGAAGTTTTGGCTGAACAAAATGGTGACTTCTAATGGAATTTCAGGGGGGCAAAAAGGCAAATATTTTAGAAAGGTACCTCAAGTTTATTAAAATATAGTTCCCTTGCATTACTTACTGCAAAAATCAAGCTCTACTGGTGATTGTTACTCACTGTAATGGTTTTACTGATGACTTTTGAGCACTGCTATTTTTTAATTGGGACATTTGCCTGAGAAACAGCTGATCCATGGAAACATTTGCTTTTTATGATAACTGTTTTCTAAGTCGATAGTAGTGGGGGGTTTTTTCCTTAATGTATTTTAACAAGTAATAAACACAGCGAGTCTGGACGCCTGACAGCAACAGACCCATCAGCTGCGGAGCCCCAGACGTGGATGGAGACGCCGCAGACAGCAGCGGGTTTGTCGCTCTGCATTCAGGTGCCTCACAGGTACTTCCAGAGCTTCAGCAAAGCGGGCGACACTGGCTCGGCGGGACGGGCGAGCCCGAGCGGCACGGCGGGGGCTGCGGGGCGG